>CP126890.1:250962500-252162500 GCA_030440675.1 Furcifer pardalis
TTCCCTTCCAAAACCACTAGGTGGAAATGGTTGTAAATCTTAACACACACATGTTTTTGGCAATGGATGTCTTAGGCTAGTGTTTGAAATATGAGGAAGTGCAAGGAAAATAATGCTTTAAACTCCTGGCATTCTGATGTGTCGGTTCATCAGGAAATGGTGGAGAAGAAACGGTATCTCAACCTGGGGAAAGGAATGAGAGGACAAAGGTGTAACTCTGGCCACCAAGCGGAAAATAGACAGGGGTGGCAAAGAAACACTGGATCAGCCACAAACCTTGGTGTTGCCACAGTTACCTCATACAGACCTACAAAAGGGCCTTGTCAGGTATGGCAACTGTTGCCGAATGTGTCATCGTGTCACTTCAGTCTTGTGGGCTGATGTAGGTCATACACCTATGAATGTGTATGACCTACATCAGAAATATTTGCTGCTTATAAGTGTCACAAAGAGAACAGGGTGGGGATGTATGTCTCTTTGTTTGCCTGAATAAGCTGAAGGTCTTGTATGTCTGAACATGCCTGCCAAACGCTCCCTCCCCCTTGCCTGAACTGTACTGCCTGCCTGAAATTCCTTGCATATAAACAGTAAACAGCCTGTTATTATCCTGACATGCTTGGAATAACTGAAGCTATTTTCTCCTCTTCCCAGAATTCTAAAAAGGCAAAAAAGAAAGAAAGAAACACCCAAAGCTCACATTAAAAAAAAGATATCAAGTAGTTTTTGCCCTTTCCCACCATCTCTCCCATTTGGAGGCAAGGGAAGGGAAGGGAAGGGAAGGGAAGGAACCTATGGCCCATTCCTCCCTTTCCTCTGTTATGTACATTGCATGTCTGCTTTAGCAGTTCCACCACTGGGGAATGCTCAGGGTCAGTCTTACCATCAGCAAGAATGGTGGATGCACACTTCAGGTTGCAGATGATGTTGCAAAAGGGCAGCAGAGCATGACTTCCGTCAATTGTTGTTGCATTTTTACTTCCAAAGAGGGGAATAAGAAGTACCTATGACAGGGTGCCCAAACTTTTTGGGCTGTGGGCTGGTCACTTGGTTCAGGGGTGCCCAATGTACGGCGCATGGGCCGGATCCTACCCCCGATACCAATTCATCTGGCCCATGCCACCCTTGTTGCTCCTAAAAATGGAAGTAAAATGCACCCATAAGGTGCATTTTACTTCTGCTTCTGGGAGCAACGAGGGATGAATTGGCATTGGGGACTGGATCTGGCCCATGGGCCGTAGTTTGGGCACCCCTGAGCTATGAGATCTATGGCCTCCTATGGCAAATAATAGGTTAGGCTTAAGGAGATACATGCCTTGACTTGCGCAGGTTGCTGGCATCGGCAGCATTTGCTGCTCTAGTTCAGGTAGCTACATACATTGTACTGGCTTTTGAGCTCCTTCAGATGGCAAGAGTTCGCATATAAAAATCAACTTTGAGTAAGAAGCCATGTTGAATAATGGATAAGGCATGTAGGTCCTCAAATGAAATGAACCTCTCACATATATGTGCAGGGCAACTGTTTATAACATATTTTGAATCATCACACAGCAACCTGCAAAAGGGTAAAGTGATCGGCAGAATGCAGAAATGATCCTAACAGATATAGGACTTCTCTAACATAAAGCAACATTCAGCAAAGATAGAATTTGGAGGCACAACTTGTTTCCACTGAGTAGAAGGTCTCCCAGTAAAGGGACTGGTAACCTTCCCCAACCTGGTTTCATTGACCTCCCACTTTTGTGTTTGGTTCCCTTCCCAGCAAGGCTGGGGTTTGTGGGATTGTGGCAGTTCTCCAAGACATATGGATGTTCTTCCGCCATACACGAATCTGAATACTGTATTGGCGATCATCATGATAATCAGCCATGAAGACTGTTCTGAGAATATAATGCAGTGGCCTTTCATCTGCCGTCCACATGACAGCATGACACCCATACTACTGATTCAGTTTTGCGAGTCACTTTCTGGTCCTGAGCCCTTTTGGCTCACAAAGTCCTCCTCAGCCCCAGGCCAGTATTGATGAAACTGCTGCCCTTGATCAAGAATGAGTGAAGTGGGATTTAATCCATTTGGGGACCATCATCCTTCCCTGCAGACTTCAGCACTCAAGGCTGTTAGTCCTCAGGGCAGTCAGGTTAGTTAACTGCCACCTGACACTTGGCATTGAGTCACTGGCAGTAGGGTCTACTCTATTACCATAGCAGGATAACCTGGCCAGACTCAGATGTTTGGATGACAACAGATTTTAAATGGCCCGGGGTCATGGCATTAAAGCACTGAGATTTTTATTGTCCTGAAAAATGACCCATGTACCTGATGGCAAGAGTTCTTCAACAGTGAAATGGACTGTTTTACAAGGTTCTGTCCATTTATTTACCTGAGGCTTTTAAACAACAAATGGATAACTATCTGTCAGAGATGCTCTGTGGATTTCTAGCATCAGTGGATGCTGGACTAGATGATGCTTTCCAGGTCTGCACTTCTGCTACTTTATTATTCTGGTCTGTGTTCTGCCACCACTGCCATATACACCTCCATCCTAGTATTGGCTCTTAGGAATGGCAACTATTGTGATGGACACAAGGACTACACAATTTTCAATGACTCCCCCTTGCATAGATTAGTAGCCCTTGTGGCACACGTGACACTGTTCTTCTGCTGTGAAAACCGGAGTCATTAAATGCTTACTATGCTGTAGTCATAGTCTCTACCTAAGAAAAACTTTCAACCATGTGTACTGGAGTCAGTGTGGCTAGATTAAATTTGCTGGAGAATTTGCTCTTTTTCTGGAGGCTCTGTCCGTACCAATTTAACTTTGGTATGCCAAGTAGTAGACACTACTAACATTTCTAAGATGCCATGTCTGGTCTAGCTGGTTGAGCAACACACAGAGCAAGTGAGTTAGAAGTACCTCCAGATCATGTTAGCAGGCTTTGTGCAAACATACAAGCTTTAAAAAACAAATGAAAGTGTCACTGAAACACTTCTCATAGTTACAGCTTTATCAAAAGGTCATTTTTAAATTCCTCTTTGCTACCTAGTTTGTGATTGCAATGGACAGCTATTTTTCAATAACTCAACAGAATTACAATCTAGATAGCAAATGCCACATGCATTATGACCTTTGCATGCAAGTATTCACACCCAAAGCACTTGAGCTAAGGCAGGTATGCCCAAACTATGGTCCATGGGATGGATACAGCCCCCAAAGCCATTCCATCAGGCCCGCAACGCCCTTGCAAAACCAGGAAGTGAATACAGATGCTTCTGCGCATGTGCAGACGTGTCTGTATTTACTTCCTGGTTTGGTGCAGACGTCCTCACACATGCGCAGAAATGTCCGTATTCACTTCCTGGTTTGTCACTGACATGCTCATGCATGCACAGAAACATCCGCACAAACCAAGAAGTGAATATGGATGCTTCCGCGCATGTTCAGAAGTGTCTGTTCCATGCTGAACCAGGAAGTAAATACGGCCACTTTTGTGCATGTGTAGAAGTGTCTGCACTGAACCAGGAAGTGAATATGGACGTGACACACGTGCACAAACATGCCCTGTTCTGGGGCATGGTGTTGCCCACTCAGCTGTTCTGGGGGTGTTGTCAGAACCCCAACCCAAAAGGTTTGGCCACCCCAGAATTAAAGGAACAAAAAAGAGACCATTCCATGAAGTTTAATTGAGCAACTGGTTGTAACTAGCTATTGCAGCAAATATTGCATTCCTGAGAAGGTAAAGCAGAGAGAAGGAAAATATATGACTTACTCTTAATTGTTCAGATGTAGTCTTCCCTTACAAAAATCCTGGGGTCACTTTGTATGATCATTTTAGTATGGTAAGATTTCTTCTGTACTGAAATCCCCTGAAAAAATACTTGATCCCCTCCCCATATATAGCAGTAAGAATTACACTTATATACCTCATAGGGATTAGAGTGTACTTTCTTAATGGTTCACAAGGTACTTTGCATTTTGCCCTTGGATATTCATTTTATTACCTTGAAAGGATTGAAAGCTGAGTCAATCTTGTTCCCATTGGGATCAAACTCAAAATTGTAAGTAGAGTTTTGGGTTCACCACTCTCCCACAGGGGTTCTTAGCACAAAGCGGACCGGAGAGGCTCTCTGGTTGTGCCATCAGCCAGAGAGGCGCACCTCGCTGGCACGAGAAGGAGGGCCTTCTCGGTGTCCGCTCTGGCCCTTTGGAACCTCCTGCCAATAGAACTACGCATGCAGACGGAGTTGCTGCCCTTTAGAAAAGGAGTGAAAACCTGGCTGGCAGGTTTGGTCTGGGGAGTGGATGGTTCAGTTTCCCCAGCCAATTGGTTGGTTTGACCCCAGTATGCCTGTGTTGTAATTTTAGGCTTTTAATACCAAGTTTTTTAAAAAAGTTTTTAGAGTTTTTAATTTTTTAAATTATTTTATAATTGTTGTAAATCGCCCTGAGTCCCTTTTGAGAGGAGGGCGATAAACAAATTTAAATAAATAAATAAAATAAATGTAAATTTTTGTCCTCATACCACACTACAATCTCTCCTAAAGTAACTTGTCTCTACAGTGGTGAATTTTAAGCAGTTATCAACCTTTTCAGCTGATTCTACTGATAACTAAGAAGATTTTCTTCCATATTTATCTTTTGTACCAAAAACATCACTTACTTACATATTTCCCACTCTAGGCAGTGCACAGACAAATTAACAAAAGCAACATAAAAGAACAAACAACAAAATAAAATAAATATAATGTCTTTATTTTCCCCCATTTGAAACATTACCCTTAACTAATGAATGAAATAAAAGAAATAAATGAACTAATGAGCATAATTCAACACATCAAATTCATGCACTAAATTGCTGATGGTAGTGTCCTTAGACTCTACCTGCCACTTTTTTCAGGGGGAAAATCCAGCCCATCACCCCCAGGTACCCACAAAATCCCCTTCAAAAAGTCTTTATTTTCTAAAATTGCTACTATCAACATTTTTCTATTTTCGGTTGTAAACTTTCATAGTGGTATATTGACCAGACAGACATTATATAAATGACAGACAGACAGATTTGTTTGTGGTGCCCACATGTGTACTGAGCTTGCCTGTCTATATAATGTGCTCTATTCTTTTTAACACTCATACCTAAAATGATTAAATCTTTGTTCAACACCTCTACGATCCACATGACCGACCATCTGAACTTTTCCATTTGTGTGCACATCTTGGCCAGCTGAGTAGATCAGTGAATTGGGTTTGCTGCTGTGCCATGAGAGGTCAAAAGTTTGATTCCCCACTGTACCTCCAGAGAGAAGACTGAGCCTATGCAGCTTTGGGCAAGCTGCACAGTCCTAGGGCACACCCAGAAGAAAGAAATGGTAAACCATTGGTGAGTATGAGAAACACTAGACTTGACGGTGCATAATTATGGCTATTATGTGCATCTGATTCTGTTCAATTTAACCATTTCTCTTCTGAAGTGTACATACCTAATTTGCAATGGAAATGATGCCCTTCTAATTCAGTTGGGAGCTACAATGACTTTATTTCATTTCATTTTATTTATTGGACTTGTATGCCGCCCTACTCGACAGATATGACTCAGAGCAGCTAACATATACCATGAAACATCAAATATTACACTATAAAATATAAATACAGCATCACTAAAACATCAAACATTACAAGGGAAAACACTCATTTAAAGTCCCCAACATTCACCCAGCATGTCCACACCAAGATTCACCCAGCACATCCACATCTTATGAAAATATAACTGTGTAACTTGCAACTATGACTAATCTAGCAATGTTTCTCATGACATAGGAGAAACATTGTCAACTGCTAATGTCTCCAGATCAAGTTGTTAAGTGCACACAGCTATAATGGCCCCATAAAAAGCTAGCAACCAAACTGCACACCCTTTCAAATAGTAACACATGTAAATTAGAGTTTGCAGAAAGAAGCAGTACTGATCTGTTCTGTGCAGTGATGGTGAACCTTGGCACTCCTGGTGTTATTGGATTTCAATTACCAGAAGTCCAAGTCAGCACTCCTGCTGATCCGAACCCCTAGAGTGCCAAGGTTTGCTGCCACGGGGCTATGGCTATTCACAGCTTTATATGAAGGACATGCACATACAAGAGGCAGCGTGTGGTTATGAGTCAGGGATCATTAATGATGTTCCCAGAATGTGTTCTTGCATATCTGCTGCTTGAGCATAGAGTGTCACTCAGGGCAAGCTCTGAGAGGGGAAAACCGGGGTGGGGGGTGGGGTGGGAAAGAGAATAATAACAAAACAAAAATTAAAAGTTCCTAGCAAAAAAATTTGGTGCTGGGGAGGGGGCTTTTCATTTTATGTTTCCTTTCCCTCTAAGAAGTGAAGATACAAAATGCTGTATTATAATTCTATTAAGCAGCAAGGTAGATTATTCTGGAAAATAGTGACACCACAAGTTGCTACGTGAGCTTAATATGAACCTATGCATAGGATTCCAAACACTATATCATACCATCCTTTTGCTATCTTGTCAAGAACAGCAATAGGAGAGGATATTTCAGGGCCTTCTGTCCTTTAAGGCAGACGGCAAACCTCTCCAGGTTTTAACCCGATAATTTTGCAGATAGACCACAATATTCTGGGGCATGTGTGGGGTGTGGGCCAGACGGTCAACTCGGCCAGGTGGCTTTTTTGACTCCCACCTCTCTCCCTGTTATCTTTTCGATTTTTAAATCTTTTTTAACTTTTAAAAATTTTAACCTTTTAATTGTAATCAATGTTTTAATTGTGTTTTTAGCCACCCTGAGTCTTTTGATGAAGGTGGCATATAAATGTGATTAACAACAACAACTCAGGATCAACTCAGAGTACGTCTACACGGGCATTTAATTGACTCTTTGGCTCCTGGGGAACAGTTCAGGCTCCATGCATCCATATTTCATGTATGCAGGAGCACTGCTTCCTCCTCTTGAGTGTCTCTTTTTGATCCCCTGTCAGCATATGGAGGAAGCTTGCAATGATCAAAGGCTGCTTCTGGGATAAACATCTGGTAGGCTGAAGGGGCTGACAAGGAAAATAGCTTTTTCTATTCTAGCCTCCGTTTGTCTTCTTCAAGTGCCATATCCGATTCCAAATATTGGCTATTCTCATGGTGATCATCATGAAGCTTGTCCTGGGAACAATATAATGCAGTGGCTTTCCATTTGCCTTCCACATCGCAGCATAGACACCCGTAGCACTGATCCAGTTCTATGAATCACTTTCTGGTCCTGAGCCCTTTTGGCACACAAACTCTTCATCAACCCCAGACCAGTATTGATGAAGCTGCTGCCTTCCATCAAGATGGATTCACGTGGGATTTAATCCACTTGAGGACCATCACCCTTCCCTGTGGATTTTGCCACCCAAGGCCATTGGTCCTCAGAATTGTCAGGTTAGTTAACCGCCACCTGACAATTGGTGTTCAGGTAGCCTCCCTATTCTAGAAAAATCCCCCCATTGAGATCCATCAGACCCTTTTCTCCAGGTTTTTCATTAACAACTAAAAATTAATAGGGAGGTTTCATTTTAGATTTTTCTTCCTTTACTGTTTTTATGTGTTATTTTCTGAATGTTTTACTTGTATGGGGCATTTGTATTTGTGCTATTTGCTGCTAATAGTTAGTGAGGGCTACACGGTTTTGTTATTTTTGTTATGGTATTTTATGTAAACGTATGTACAATAATTTGTTGAAAACCACCCTCAGTAGTGTTTACAGTAAGTTGGGCAGGAAATAAATAAATAAATAAATAAATGCACACATGTGCGCGCACGCACGCACGCACGCACGCACACACACACACACACACATTCTGTGAACCCCAAAGCCTGCCTTGCTCAATCCTTTTCCAATTAAAATATTACCAAACTTTATTCCTGTTAATGTTTTTAGGTTTTTGTTTTGCATTGAGTATTTTGGGAGGTATAGTCCAAAAGTAAAACTTTCTTTAGTTCTCATCCTTTTCCAGATCAATATAACAATTAATAACATTGCTACTTCCGGGTATACCAAATCACATTCACTAATTAGTTTCCAAATGATGTGCTTTGGGGGGAGGAGTCACTTTTGACAATTTGCACCTATTTGGAGCATCTTCCTATTTTTCATAGTTTTAAAAAACACAACTAATTAATTTTTTTAAAAAATAACACATTTCTCATGCTGCCTTTAACCTTAAAAATAATTTCCCCAAACTCTGATATATATGTGTGTGTGTGTGTCTGAGGCTGGGACTTTATCAGTTGGACAATCAAGAGCACAAAAAACGTGACCCTGCCAAACAGGATGGAGATGCCATAGTGAAAGAAGTAATGTTTTCTGGATTTTTATCCCTAGTGAAACTGTTACCCTCTCAGGGGACTGGAGGAGAGGAAGAGAGAGCCACCCCTACTTGCACATATAGAAAATCAAGTCAGGCACTGTTTGTCTGCAGCAAGTAAAAGTCATTTAGAAATTGTGAATTTATCATAGATTGATTTCTCACAGATGGACAACATTAATCTTTGCTAGTCTTCTCTTCTTGTCTCACCCCTTGTTCAGCATGTAGGCATTTAATGCTACTGTCTGAAAAGGAGAGTATGGTTGAACTGGCAACTGTTTTAAAGCTTACTGCCAAGCAAATAAATTTGGTATAAGTTATGAGTACCACAACCTTTTTTAAGAGGATGTTTTCTGATTTTATGATGCAACCCCACCTTCCCTAACATGGTGTCCTTTAGATGTATCAGAATACGACTCCCATCATGCCAACCCAGCATAGCTGGGAATGATGGGCAGTGTAGTCTAGTACACATGGACAGTGCTAGTTTGGAGAAGATTGTATTGTGAATGATTAGATGCCAAGAGGCTGGTCCGTGCATCTACTATGTTTAGTCAACCTGCTTTGGGTTAGTAATCTGCCAGGTTCAGTTTTGGAAGACCAATGAATGCAATTTGGTGGGCTCATTATGGGCTAGACACACGGGTAGCCAACCTTGATGCCCCAGATGTTCTTAGACTTCAAATCCCAGAAGCCCCGATCAGCAGGTGTGCTTACTTGGGCATCTGGTAACTGAAGTCCAAGAATACTTGTATCACCAAGGCCGGCCAACCATGGGCAGGAGGGTAGGTTAGAATTTGTGATGGATTTATAAGCACACCTGCTGATCAAGGCTTCTTCAACTCCACCGTAAATTCATAAGGGATGTTATCTAGATCATATCTGAGTGGCCTAATTGTTTTCCCTACTTTCTTCATTCTAAGCCTGAATTAGGCAATCAGTAGCTCATGATCTGAGCCACAGTCTGCTCCAGGACTCGTCTTTGCTGACTGTATAGAGTTTCTCCATCTTTGGCTTTAGAGTACATAATCAATCTGATTTCGGTGTTGGCCAGCTGGTGATGTCCATGTGTAGAGTCGCCTCTTAGGTTGTTGGAAGAGGGTGTTTGCTATGATCAATGCATTCTCTTGGCAAACTTCTATTAACCTTTGCCCTGCTTAATTTTGTACTCCAAGGCCAAACTTGCATGTTATTCCAGTTACCTTCTGACTTCCTACTTTGGAATTCCAGTCTCCTATGATGATAAGGACATCAATTTTTGGTGTCAGTTGTAGGTCTTCATACAACTGATTGACTATGGCCTCTTTCGCATCAGTGGTTGGGACATAGACTTGGATTACTGTTGAATGGTTTGCCTTGAATTTGGACTGAGATCATTCTGTCATTTTTAAGATTGTATCCCATTACTGCTTTCCTCACTTTTTTATTGGCTATAAGGACCATTCCATTTCTTCTAAGGGATTCTTGCCCACAGTAATAGATATAATGGTCACCTAAGTTAAATTCACCCATCTCTGTCCACTTTAGTTTACTGATTCCCAAGATATCAATGCTCATTCCAGTAACGCCACTTGGATTTCAGCTGCCTGGGGCTGAAGCCAAATTTGCCGCCCCCTGGTGGACACTGGCACCTGCTCCCACTAGGAATTCTGGGAACTGTAGTCCAAGAACACACATAGCCCAAAAAGCACGCCGGGGCCGCCCTCCCTCCCTATGAGAAGCTACTGGCTCATTCTTTCCATTTTATTTTTGACCACGTCCAGCTTGCCTTGATTCATAGATCTTACATTCCAGGTTCCTATGCAATATTGTTCTTTTCAGCATTGGACTTCCTTTCCACCGTCAGATCCATCCACAGCTGAGCGTCCTTTCAGCTTTGGTCCAGCCACTTCACTCTTTCTGGGGCTCTTGTACTTGTTCTCTGCTCTTCCCCAGTCACAAATTGACACCTTCCAACCTGAGGAGATAGGACACAAAAATGGCCTAGGGGCCATACACAGACTTTGCATTGTTTATTTCCACTCTATTCTAATTCAGGATCAATGTAAGACTCTGCCTAGATGAGATTCTTTATTCGAGTTATGCAATAGATATGCAGGAAACAACCCTCTTTCTTTTACTACTTACATTTGGAAAACAGGGGTTGGGGAAAGACAGATGTTCATCATTACAAGCCTTATACTAGTAGTAACTTCCATACATATTTCATTAATGAAATGACTCACATCTTTTAAAGGTATGATACAACACCTGTTTCATGAAAAGGTACAGAAGCCAATGAATTTTTGGAAGGTTTGTTAATGGCAGGCTATTAGCTTATTATGCTAATAAGTTAGTGTATGGTGTGGCACATACTATGGTAAAGAATCTGGGAAGGAGGCATTTCAATGGTATGAGGCAGCAAAACCTCATTTGAATCCCTCTGTGGAAAGGCTGATAACACAACATTCCTTGCTTCTCCTGAACCCAGAAATGGGCAAAGTACAGCTCTTTGAATATTGCTGGAATTCAGCTCCAGTCAGTCCTAGCCAGTATCAGCAATAATGAGGAAAATTTCAGTCCATCAAAATCTGGAAGGTTTTTCCTCCTCTACCAAATGCCTTCCATATGGTTCGGGATAATGAAAGTTGCAGCCCAAAGCCCATCTGGAGGTACACTAACTGCAAGAAGGAATTAGTATTTTCTCTTAATTTGCAAAAAATGTTTTTCAGACTTTGTGCTGATGGCCGGCTCCAAGCCTGAGGGCAAATACAGGTTGTCCCAAAAGTCACCATACATAGGGAAAATGAGGAATTGTAGCTAAATATAGCTTTATTGACAAAATATTCCTAACAATATCTTCCAAAATATTTACAAAATATTCTCCACGTGTTGGCCACCTCTTTCTACACACACACACACACACATCTTATCCACCACCCATGGCGAACATGTTCCAAGATATCTGTTTTTATGTACAGTGATTTTTGGGACACCCGGTAGTCTTGTAAATGCCTCTCCTCACCATTTTTAAGTGCAGGCTTCTGTGGCAGTAATCTGAGTAGTAGAGGTCAGCTGGTTCTAGTCACACCATAAAATTGTCTACAGTTTCTCATAAACTCATTAGGTCAGGGTGATTCTGAGAAATTTAAATGGTGGTTTCATCCAGGTGCCTAGGAATATTTCGATTACTGAGCCGTTGGGAAAAAGAAAGAAAATAGGTCTCACAAGAAGCATTGCTAGTGGGCCCTGAGCTTTTAACAACCTCAGCCACCTCATGACTGTGGGATGCCTAAACAATTCTTACCAGAGCTTTAAATATTATTTTTTTAAAATTATTAATTACCGATTCAGAGGAACGTGTCAACTACCATCCCATTACAAATATCCCTTTTGGGGGCAAGGTGCTTACGGGGTGGTGGTGGGGGGGTGGCCAGCTTTAAACGCTCTTGGAAGAAATACATTATCTAGGCCAGGGTTTTCCAAACTTGGGGCCCCAGGTGTTCTTGGACTTCAGTTACCAGAAGTCCAAGCCAGCATACCTGCTGATCAGGGCTACTGGGTATTGAAATCCAAGAACATCTGGGGGCACAAGGTTAGGAAATCCTGATCTAGGCCCATTTCAGGTTCAGGCCAGGGTTTGGTACTGAAACACCTTTAGTTGCCCTGACTAATGACCTGTCTTGATGGAGGGAGTACGGCCCTGTTGTTCTTCCTGAACGTCTGGGTCGCTTTTGGTACCATTTATGATAGTATAGTCTTGGACAGGCTCTATGGAACAGGAGTGAGAGACGCAGTGATCCAGTTCCTATATACAGAACTGGTTCCAAAGAGTGGCATCAAGGAACTTCTGTTCATCCCCATGGTAATTAAGCTGTTGGGTGTTGCAGGATTCCATCCTATCCCCCATGCTGTTTAAGAACTATATAAAGCCACTGGGGAAAGTTATTAGGAGATTTGTGGTTGGATGCCATCAATATGCTGATGGCACTCAGCTCTACTTCTTATCATCAAGGTAGCTGAAACAGCGTAGGGGTTGGATCAAAGTTTGGAGGTTGCAATGGGCTGGATGAGGTCCAACAAACTGAAGCTGAATTCCAACAAGACAAATGACCAATTCAGGTGTCTCTCCCCTCTGTGACTCCCAGGTCTGAGGGTTGGGCAGGAGACTTGTTCCAGATGGAGTTGAAAGGGAGTAGGTGTGTAGTCTGGGGGTGCTCCTAAATTCATCTTTGTAATGAAGGCTCACATGAGCCCAGTGGCTCAGAGTACCCAGCCCAGATTTTACTAGTCCACCAGGAGTCCAAATACTCCTGGACAGAAAGAATCTGGCCTCAGTAGTCCATGCCCTGGTAACCTCCCCGTTAGAGCTGTAATTCACTCTATAAGAGTGAGGGGCTGTCCTCGAAGATGACATGGATGCTGTAGCAAGTGCAGTACATAGCACCCAGACTGATTACAGAAATGTCCACTGGAACCTACATGACACTGGCTCTGAAGTGTTTATACTAGCTGCCAACATACTTTCATTCTGAGTTCAATGTGTTGCCAATGACTTGCGATGCCCTAAACAGCTTGGGATCGAGATTTTTGAAGGAATACCTCTCTCTGTATAAACCTGCCCAATCATTAAGATTTGCAGTGGAGGTCATCCTCTGTGCCCACCATTTGGAACATTTTGTTCTGTGGATACATTTGGAACATCCTCCCCATAGAGGTTTGATTGGTACCAAATTTGGTATCATTTCAGTGCCAAGTCAGTCAATACAGTACTTATTTATTAGAGTCTTTGAGGATGGGGTGAGAATCATGGCTTGCACATGTTTTAGTGTAAGGGATTCTAATGTTTTGGTTTTATATTTTAAATTGCTTGGAATGCCCCTCAAAGGTTACTTGCCCCTGGACAACCTCTTGGACAGCAGACAGAGCTGTCATATGGGTCATAATCTTTTTTTCTCTGTGGTGATGAATTATATTTCCATTTAAGTTATTGTAAATCTGCATTTGTGCATATAAGTAAATATATGTATTTGCCCTTTCTTTTTCTTGGTGATGCACCACCACTTTTTTTTTACTAAATAAAAAGCACCTTGTTTAGAGATGCTGCAATTCAAGCTATATTTGTCTGTGTATCTAAGGTTGGAGCCCTATATCCACTTACTAAGTAGACATTTCCGAACTAAGTGGCATATACTGCTGAGAAGGGGGCGGCCCAAAATGAGATGGCTAGATGGTATTGTAGACACAATGGGCACAGAGCTGAGCAAGTTGAGGGGGATGGTGGAGGACAGAAGTGCCTGGCGGACAGTGGTCCATGGGGTCGCAAAGGGTCGGAATCGACTGTGCGACTGAACAACAACAAAAAAGGCATGTCCAGGACTACAGCATAACTCTTCTTTCACCAATCTTTTTATCCAATAAAAGGTCTGGAAACTAAGCCTGGTGAGGAATTATTGAAGGAGTTAGTACATATAATCTGGAGAAGACTGTGATATGATCTCTGTCTTCAAATATTTGAAGGGCTAAAACATGAAAGACAGAGCAAACATTTCCCCACTGCTGGTCCAAATGGTAGGACCTGAACCAGCCAATGGTTTCAAATTACAAGACAGAAGATTTCAATTAAATGTTAGAAAGATCTTCCTGACAGTAAGAGCTCTTCAGCAATGAAACGACCCAATTCAGGAGGTGGTGGGCTCTCATTTATTGAAGATTTGTGTACAAAGGTTGGGTGCCCATCTATCAGAAAGGTTTCTAGATATGGATTTCCTGCTTAGGAAGGGTTTCAGTGAACAGTACATCCCTTCCCGCTCTACAAGTCTATGAACCCAATGCAGAGATTGCCTGTGTGTGGTCCAACCATATTTTGGACTGCAACTCTCATAGTCCCTGACCACTGACCATGCTGGCTGGGGATGGTGGAAACTGAAGTCCAACAATATCTAGAAGGCCAGAAACCACATTACCAGAAATGTATTAATTGTAAAGTGGTGTTTTTTAAAAATTCCTCATGCTCACTAGAATATGCTGATTCTTTGCCACTTTCTGTTTTTTATAAGCTGCCTTATGGACTGGGAAATATTTTCCCTTGCTATTCTACATCTTTCTGTCTACTGCTATTTTGATCTGCTGATGGTCTGAAAGAGACCATTCGCTGTTTTGCTCTGTTTAATAAGGACAGATGCAAACACAGGCTGGGCTCAGGTTTGTTTGTTTAACCCCTGGAAAATGGTTGGAATATTTTGAATGCTTGGCTATCCATTGAGCAATAGACAATGACTGCTTCTATAGCCCAACCTTGTCTAGAAGGAAAATGAACCAGTTCTTGGGTGTTTCCATAGACATGGGGAATCATTCTGAGATGGGAAAGAGACTCACCCAGGAGTACCTGCATTCTTCCCATATGTAATAAGCCTCACTCATTCCTGGAGGCAACTGTCATCAAAAGAAGAAAAAGTTAAAATCAGCAGGGTTTTCCCTATCAGATTGTGTATCATCCAGGTGAAATAACCTGAAACACTTCCTGACCCATTAATATGGTAAGTACAGGTACTGAGTTTTATTGCAACATTTGTTCTTGGATGTGTGCACTGCAACTGTCTACTGGCCAAATGCCAACTTCCCAAACAGATACTTGAAGAAACACTCTGTGCACCTCATGAAGTGGGCCATGAAAATGTAAGATACATTTTTAAAGTTAACATCAAATTCGTGGCTGTTTTTCTGCAACAAACGTAAGGTCTAAGAAAGAGAGAGAGAGAAAGAGAGTGTAAAAAAGATGTGAATGCAAAGTGCGTGAGATGACTGGTGGTTTTGACAATTTGGCCTTTGCTGCAGTGTGTTGAATTGGCCAGCTTTCTAGTTTCTTCTTGGAAAAAGAGTTGGTTCCGAATCTCTCTCTATGCAAGCGTATCTGAGAGTAAATAAAACAGAACAGGGAAAAAAAAGACAAAAAATATTGTGGCACCTTAAAGACTAACTTTTTCAGGAAGGTAAAGGCATTGAAGTCAGAGATGACAGAAAATGTAAGTGGATTTCTGGGTTGTTGGGGGGAGTGGAAAAAGCACACACGTAGAAAGCTGAGGCGGGTTTAACAATTGGAAATGTTGGGAGTTACTTTCTTTTTAAATCATGCCACTCATCCATAGAGTCACCATAAATTAGATGACTTGATCAGTGATGGGATGTCAAAAATTCTACTACCACGCCATGACGTCATGGACGTCATGGGCGTGGCCAATGTCATGATGTCATGACGTCATGGGCGGAGCCAACGTCATGACGTCATGACGTTGTGGGCAAGGCCAAAAATAAAAAAAATAATAAAAAAAATAAACATGCACACAGACCCGTAAATAACTTAAAGAAATAAAATAAATAAATAAATAAAATAAAAATTAAATAAAAGTACACCCACCCACCCAAAACACCATAAACCACCCACCCACCCCAAACACAAAACCCTCACTTACCCTTCTTGGGGCCGACGACCCCCATGGCCCGGGGCCACACGGCAAGGCACGCCCCATCGCCGCCGGAACCGAGGAGGAGGCGGGGCGCTCCATGTTGGCTCCAATTTTTAAAAAACCGGACCCGGAGCCACTGCCTGCTGCTACTGTCGCCGCTGCTGCCGCCTCCCGCCATCGCCATCGCCGGGGGGGGTGGAAGGAGGAGAGGGAGGGGACTGGAGTGCCAGACCCGGGAGCGTTTCTGTAATTGATCCGGGTAGATGCATTTGCTTTTTTCCCTCCTTCCTTTTCGTTCCGGAGCTGTCTTCCCCGCCTTGCCTGTTGATCGGCTCCCATCCCGTCTTCTTCGTTGCCGCCGCCGCTGCTGGAACCGGAGGAGGAGGAGGCGCGCTCCGCTGGCCTGGGGCGACGGCGGCAACGGCGGCGATGGCGATGGCGGGAGGCGGCAGCAGCGGCTCCGGGTCCGGTTTTTTAAAAATTGGAGCCAACATGGACATGGAGCGCCCCGCCTCCTCCTCGGTTCCGGCGGCGATGGGGACGGCAACGGCAGCAGCGATGGCAGGAGGTGGCAGTGGTGAGAGCACCAGGCAGCAGCAAACGGCGGCAAGCGGCTCCACAGGAGGCTCCAGTCAGGGGCGGCCGGATCCAATTATTTTTAAATCGGAGAAAAAAATGGCTCCAATTTAGTGCGCATGTGTCAGATTGAGTTTCTGCGCATGCGCACTAAATTGGAGCCATTTTTGCTCCAATTTTTTTTAAAAATTTCCTCCCGGTGAGGCGTCCGATCCGGACGCCTCAAAAACGGTTTTACCCCCACGGAGAGCCCTCCGGAAATTATTATTATTATTATTATTATTATTATTAAACTTATAAAAAATCCTTAAAACGGTTCTGTGGATCCGGTCAGAACCGGTGTCATCCCATCACTGGACTTGATGGTACATAACAATAACAACAGAAGACCAAGAATGAAACAGAAGCAACTGCTTGGGTGGTACAAAGTCTTCAGCCAGCTGTGGTAGCTGTCTCTTTTATATCAGTTCCATCAGGGGTGTGCTTGGCACCTTGGGAGGGCGGTGGGCAGGAAGTGATGGGGGCGCCTATTGGGGGGGTTGAGGGGGAGAAATCCCATACATTCCCATTACCTCAGCCTGCCTCTGGGAGACACCAGTCACTGGGGTGCACCAGGATGAGTCCCTGTATTCCTGTGGGCCAGCACACCATTGAGTGCCATAGGTAACATTTAGTAGGTACATAAACAAAGACAGCTGTGTGATCGTTACACAATAAAAATGCTGGAGAAAGTATTGTGTCACTAAAAATCCTATTACGTGAGGTTAGTTCTGCATTCTACTGTAGTATGTTGAGCTACTGGTTTCTATGTTTCTACACAGAGGCAAGAGAAGATAAAAGTTCCAAAAACCATGGCCAGATATTCATCCCAGGGGTTTTTTTGTTGCCTTTGGATTCTTTTACAAGAACCACACAATTCTTTTTTCTTTCTTGCTGGATTATAGAAAACATTCTCAATAGCCCACTAGAAAACCAACTACAATGAAATAATGTACAGACATTTAACATCACCCAAGCAGGACTGTGTTTGCCCAGATTATCCTGCTATGGTAATAGAGTAGACTATACTGGCAGCAACTCAATGCCGGGTGCCAGGTGGTGGTTAACTAACCTGACAACCCTGAGTAGTAACAGCCTTGGGTGCCAAGTCTACATGGAAGGTTGATGGTCCCCACATGGATTAAATCCCACTTGAATCCATCTTGATGGAGGGCAGCAGCTTCATCAATACTAGCCTGAGGCTGAGGAGGACTTTGCATGCCAAAAGGGCACAGGACCAGAAAATGACTCATGGAACTGGATCAGTGGTACGGGTGTCATGCTGCAGTGTGGAAGGCAGATGAAAGGTCACTGCATTATATTCTCAGGACAGTCTTACTGGCTGAACACCATGAAAATTGCCAATATTCAGATTCGGATAAGGCAGAACAAGAAGACAAGAAGCAGGACTGTAAACTGAAGACAATCTCTTCCTCCAGCCACTACATAATACAGTACTGTATGTCGGTTTAGTGTTAATTGGCTCACCTAGACCAAATTTATCTCTCACATTGCCACCTTTCTGCGGTCCTCAATATCCGACCACAAAGTAACCTTGCGTTTTAATATAAAGACATGGTGGTGGGGAATCCCCATTGTCTGGAAGCCCTTTGCTGAACAAAATTGAGAAAGACATTCCAAACCACATCAGCAAAGATGGAATCTGAAACCTATGCCTCTGACTTGAATCAGTAGCCCCCTCTATTAATGAATCTGGCATACAGATCTGGCTGAGATTTGGGGAACTTTTATGCTTTTTCCACACTAGCCACAACACTGTTGTGCCCAGCCTGATGAAGTTTTGTACATGATTAAAAGTTAGTTCTGTGTTATTTTTTAGTAGTCTAACAAAGGTATCACCCGACCCACCCTTGCCTCTAGTTTGTGTACATTGATCACACAACTTTTCTTTTCTGCACATCTATGTGGTTTTTGTATAGCAAGGTTTCAAAACATTCATTTTTTGGGACATCAAGTCCAACAACAATGCCAGAAGGTGGATTTTAGGACTTGAACATCCTAAAGTAAGTTCTTCAAGCTCTGAGCAATAATCTTTCCTTTGTTTCTGTCTCTGTTTGCAAGGTAATGAGAGCCAATGCTGCTAACCTTTTCTACTTTTCCTCTAATCAAAACATGGCCTCTGTTAAAGAATACACTCTAGCCAAGGATGTAAAGTTATTTTCTTGAAGGCTACCAAGTTCAGGAGATTTATTAGCTCAACACATTTGCATCTTCCCTCTAAATTGCGTTCATTAAGAAAGAAAGATGGGCAGCCTCTCAAAAAATTAGTCCAATGTGCCTTAGGATAGACGCTTCTTATGTCATTTAGATCAGATCAGCAGCAGATTGGTTGCTTCATGATAAAGAGGACAAGCCTAGTCCTCTGAGGTGGATCAATGAATGACAGAATTACAGGGCAAAATGACTCATCTGTTCATTTGCTACTCTCTAGTAAAGGCGTTCTCAACCTTTTAAAGCTGGAGGCTGGGTCACGCTCCCTCAGACAGCTTCAGGGGCCAGATGGCCATCTTGCCCTTCCTCTACCACATGACATTTCCAGGTGTGTTGGAGGCGGTGGGCAGCCACATGAAATGGTGTCATGGGCCACATCCAGCCCATGGCCCGCAGATTGAGAATCCCTGCTCTAGTAGTTAGAGCCTTTCCTTGGCCAGTTACTAGAGGCCGTGTGACACAGCAGTCTCCACCTAAAGCTAAAGGCATATCCACAGTATGATGTCTATTTGCCCTTGTCTTTTGGAGCACCATCACAATAGCAGATGAAAAAGTGGTGTAATGTGTGTCCTGTGGTTCAACAGTAGGGAATATTTTCTCCCTTCACGATATTTTGAGCCATAGCTCCCAGAATCCCTTACCAGTGGCACATCTTGGATGGTGTTGGCTTGTAGTCCAAAACATCTCCACCGCCATAGTTCTGTGGCTCATCTTTCCACCATGTTAGCTCTGTGTCACAGTGCAATGTATGGCAATATGGCATCTCTTCTGTTTTGCTGTCATTGCAGAGATGAGTCCTGCCACAACCACAGCCCCCTTCAAAGGCAAAGTAGAGGGCACAGCATTGACTTGTCATGCTGTGTCTTCTCTCTACTGTTTCTTTTCAACTCCATCCACCCTGTATTTCTCACTGTATAGACTTTAACCAGTTTGTGCCTCTCATCTTCAAGTCTCCACATGATTGCTTGCTTTGGCACAATTCTGGCTAAGTGATATTTCAGAAGATAACAGTGGCTTCCATTAGGTAAGACTTCTCAAAGATATTTTGCAGCTGGCATTCAGACAAAATCTATGGCAATTCAGTAAAGCTACTTTCCAGGACTAAAGCTTCCTTATCATGGGGCTGGGGTATTCCTAGAGTTGTAGTTTAAAAAAATAACAATATATACAAGCTGTACGGCAGAGATTCTCAACCTGTGGCTCATGGGTCAGATGTGGCTTGCAGCACAATTTCATGTGGCGCTGCCACTGGCTCCCTCACACCAGGAAGTGCCATGTGTGTGTGTGTGGGGGGGGGGGGCAAAATGGCCATCTGGCCCCCGAAGCTGTCTGGCTTTAAAAGGTTGAGAATTCCTGATGTAAGGTGCTTGGCCACAAGGGGCTGAGATGGTAACATTCTTCTGTCTTCCAAAACTACTGCCAATAACAAGAGACTTTAGCAACTGGGATGCTTGAACTCACGAAACCCTAAACATTTCAAAACTACTTTATAAACACTTCCACATCAGCATTTCAGCTGTGTGGGACCAATGCTTAAAGAATATTGCTAGCTCCACACATTTTGCTACCTAAGGCAAGGGAACAGGTGGCACCTCTCCTCAGCTTCCAAAGTACCAGCCAAGCTATTTTGGCACTGGAGGCAGAAAATCTCAACAGTGTCTTTCCACATTCCTGGGAGGAAAAATGCAGTAATGAGAAACAAAATATAGGTAACTCACAATTTGTTGTCTTTTTGTGGCATTCAAATTCTGCTGCCTGAGGTGGACACCTCTCCCTACCAAATGATAGGACTGTTCCAGCACCACCCGCTAGAACTGGACACAACTGGCTTTCGAGCAAGGGAGACCTTGACCTTTACTAATGGATCCAGGACAATTCTAGTTACAAAATAAATATATCTACCACACTAGGCAGATGCATTGTGGCGACGCTGTGTCATCATTTCTTTTGCAAGTTTACCCTGTTTACTCACAAGTAAGGTTCCTGCAGTTTACTTGCAAGTAAAGATGCAGCATGGGACTGTGGTGGCTCAAGTAGTTAAGATGCTGAACTCGCTGACTGGAAGGCTGGAGTTTGATTCTTGGGTACTGCATGACAGAATTAGCTCCTGTCTCTGTCCCAACTCTTGCCAACCTAGCAGTTTGAAAGCAAGAAATTGCAAGTAGATAAATAGGGACCGCTTCAGTGGGAAGGTAAACAGCATTCTGTGCACTCCGTTGTCTAGTCATGCCTGCCATACGATCACAGAAACGTTTGCAGACACAGATAGCACTGGCTCTTTGGCTATAAACAAAGATGAGCACTAAATCCTAGAGCCGGATATGACTGGCTTTCAAGCAAGGGCGACCTTTAGTAAAGATGCAGCAGTGGAGGAGAGAAGAGATGCAATGAGCTCATTGTAGTACTGATGGCAGCACCACCAGTATCAGGACCACCTTGGAGTGCCTGGGAACGTGGAAGAGATTGTCAGCATACAGTAGTTGCAAAAGCATTGGCAGCACCAGAGTCATGCTCACCTGGGGATGCCCAGGAGCACTGGGGCAGCTTGTAAGGAGGACTAGAGCCAGATTGGTGCGATTACACAGGGGACCATAATAATTCTAGTCCATGGTTCCCAACCTGGGGCACACTCCCTACTGGGGGACAATTTGAGAATGTTCCAGTGATGGCCCATCTTGGCATTCCAGGTATTCTTGGACTTCAATCCTCAGAAGCCCAAGTCAACACACCTGCTGATCAGGGCTTCTGGGATTTGAAGTTCAAAAACATCTAGAGTGCCAAGGTTGGCCATCACTGGAACTTTAGACCAAGTTACTGGCCTTTTAGGCTTCCTCCACAATAATAGGAGTTCACTTTTTGAATAAAAAGAATTATATATCTCGTCAGGGGGGCATCAGGATTTTAGAGATGCTTAGATGGGGCATGGCCAAGAACAGGTTGGGAACCATTGTTCTAGATACAAAGATACAGGTGGATGCATCACTGTCGTGGATAATTTACCCCCCACACCCACCCAAAAAAGGGACAGGAAAAGGTATGAGTCATGGATGACAACTATAGCAATACCAATTTCACTTAAATACCATCCCATAACGCTTAGTGCACTCTCTGGCCAGGTCACAAGGTAATTAGCCTTTTGCTCCTAACATGCTGGGTATTCATTTTACCGACCTCAGAAGAATGGAAGGCTGAGTCAACCTTAATTCCTGGGCAGGATCAAACTCACAATGTTCTGGCTGCAGTACAGCAGTTTAACCACTGTGCCACCAGGACTCTTGAAAGAAGGTAGGAAGAGGGGCAGGAAAAGGAGTGTCAATGAATTTATATTATTTATATTTTATTTATTACATTTATATCCCACCCATCTGGGATATTTTCCCAGATGGGTGGGATATACAGTAAATGTAATGAATAAGCAAATGAATAAACGAAGAGGGGAAGAAGGTGGAGTGAGGGTGAAGGAATGCATCCCTGGAACAGGAACATAAACATTTACAGTGCGAACAAAAGGACAACTTCAGCGATCATCAATGAGAGATAGAAATTGATGCAAGGAAGACACTTTTCAGCACAGCCCAAATTCCTCAGTCTGAATATGTGGCTCCAAGACAGCCCTACCTAGAGTAAGCTGAGTGCTAAGCAGCATGCAGCACGGCAGGAAATTCATGCTTGGATCTCTAGACATTGGTAACTGTGGGAAGCTTAACTTGCATTCCTTCACCCTCACTAAAAGCAGCTGTGGAACGATGAGTGGTGTGAGAAAATTCTAGTGCTGAATCTGTGCAGAAGCATCTGGCCCTCCAGATGTTCTTAACTACGCCTCTCGCATTCCCTTGCCACTAGCTGGTCAGTAAAAAGAGTATCCAACATGCACTAAGCCCTGTGGGGTGGTATATAAGTGTGATTGCTGTTGCTAAGAAAGAAGTCCAAAATATTTGAAGGGTTAAGTTTCTCCCACCTGTGGTTTAGAGGACGAGGGCATCTAAATTGATATTTTCATATACAGTATGTTGCTATCAACATATTTACATCCTGGAATTCTGTCCCTGAGTCATCCATAAAGTTGCACGTATCATGGTTTCAGTGTGAAATAAACTACTGTATTAAAGTATCACATCATCATGCATATGATATGAAAGAATAACATAATCCTCCAAAAGTGAAATCTAGCTCAGAAGGTAAATTTAGCTTGAACCAATCATATTGAATTAGTCCACCATCAAGGGGCTGCGATGGCTCCGTGGTTAAGAAGCTCACCTTGTTAGCTGGAAGGCTGGCAAGTCGGCAGTTCATGTCCCAGGTACTGCATGATGGATTGTGCGCCCATCTCTGCCCCTGCTGTTGGGGATATGAAAGGAACCTCATTTGGGTGTTCCCTGAGCAGAGTTTTTTCCGCAAAAATCCTTTCAACCCAGAATAATTTCTGACATGAAATTATTATTATTACAGTCCACCATTTATTACTGGACCACCCATCTCAAACAACTTTGTCTTGACAACCCAATGAAAACCATGTACTGTATTGAAAATGGAAAAACAGTTTCCCAACCTTCAGGGTCCTGTCATTTAAAATTTTGAGTTCAAATTGCCAAAAAGCCTGGGCACAGAGATGAAAATTCAAGGCTTTACACAGGTGTATTCACATGACAATAAATTAAGGTAGGTTGGACTCCAGTAATTTAGAACGTTAGTTTTAAAGCCAGAAACTCTGTCTGCCTGTAATGTTACAGAAATAAGGTGTAAGGTTTCTTCCAATAGTCTTCAATGTAGTGTCAGTGTTCCATTTATTACAATCCTTCTGGGTGTGATGTGGTTTGTGGAAAAGAGTAATAAAATCCTGGAAGAGTATTTGCTGTCAAGGATATAAAATACTAATTTAAGACACCAAGGATGGAAAGCGGCACTTATTGCAGAATACATCCACCCACATTTTAACTGCCTTAACTTGCAATGCTTTTCTTCTGCTTTTGCATGAAATCCACAACAAGATCATTGCATTGTCTTTGAGACTCAGTCTTGTGACCATGAAATACAGCTCTGAAATTGCATCAGTGCCCTGGGGACCCCACCGAACAAACTGCACAGATGATCTGTGTAAGGGGACTCCACCATCGTACAAGCTGTATGTTGTTGTTTTGTTTCTCCTCTTCTGCGTACAACGTAACAACTTCTTGTGGAATGGTAGCTGGATGGTTCACAGCTCTTGGCGTCCCTGACATCTCCATCCAGGTTTAGAAGTGTGTTGCCATGGCAAAGAAAACATATTATTTTTTCCAGCTGTCAAAAAATGTTGTATATGCTTGCGGTTGGAGCAGTAGCGGTGGGAAATTCTGAGAAAATGAAATAACCCAGAAAAATAGCAAGCAGGCCTTTCCTTTCAGCTCCATCCATGCTCCCACCCTTGAAGTCGTAGCTCTGTTCCAGAAAAACCATAATAATAAATTTCTTTAAAAGTTAAACTAAGCCAAAGAGGATGAGAATCTGTTCTAAGAAATCCATTACAGCATATTTAAACAGAGAAAAATAGCTGCGTGATCCATTTTCAAGTTATATAAAAATGCAGCAAATGCAGGAGGAAAGGCAATAAATGTACCTTTATTGGATCACTCACAAAAAAAATGGTGTGTGAACTTTCAAGGTCCAAAACCTCTTCATCAGGCAGGCATAATGAAAGTTCGTGTGGCATGATGTTGTTCTGCCAGGTTCTATTATTGGAACAAACAGCAAAAGGCTTCATGAACTTTCATTATGGCTGCCTGATGAAGAGGTTTTGGACCTCGAAAGCTTGCACAACTTTTTATTTTATTTTTATTTTTTGAGTGATCTAATACAGTAATGATATCACCTTCCTCCTGCATTTGCTGCATTTTGTATTACAGCATATTTTACACTCAAAAAAAAATCTCACATGCATATACTATAGCCTCTGGGGTTGAGGAATTGTAGACCAAGAAATGTAACTTCTCCTGTCTACCCAGCATTGAGGAAGATACCCAATGTATATTATTGGACAGAGTGACAGACCAGGATGCAGGAGACCTAGGTTCAAATCCTGGCCCTGCCACGGAAACTAATGGGTGATTTGTTTGGCTTCTATTGTTCATCATTCTCTTCCCTATAGTTTTCTTGGGATTTTGTCATTAGGCTGTTCAGCACCCCTTCACAAACAGTCTGTCATTTCCTTTAAGACTATTCCATATACAGTATAGATGAAGAAATATAACTATATAAAGGCTGAGTGGCTTCCAAAGGACTGTAATATAGCTATCAACATCTTGGGCTTCAATGCTGTTTGCCCTTGTCTAAGACTCACAGCTGCATTTCTAATATGGCACCCCCGCTCCCTACACACTGATACGTTTGTGAAAAAAAGTCCATATATTTTGTCTCACATGGAGAGAGAAAAAGCAAATGCTCCTTTTGCAAGGAATTGGAAAGCTTGAAGCTCATGCCTCTCCCATACATAAGCATTTGCATATATTTCCTCCCCCTCCAGTTAGTAAGCTTCTTGGGACAGAGACCTTTCCTCTTACGCATTGTAAAGTGCCATGACGTCAATGTCACATACACACAGTTTCTGAATCAGCCTGAATTCATGAATAATTTTAAGATCCTGAAATCTTGTCAACAGAGCCAAACTATTCATCTCTAGTAGAGTCAGGGTGCAGGTCATTTGCCTTTTGCCTAGTAACCTGAAAGCAGTAGAAATTATGAAACCATCTTTTATCTCCATCTCAGGATGTGACCACACTGGCCCTTTAGGTGATGACTGGTGCAATCTAAACAGAGTTGCTTGAGATGGTGGTTGGTGGGGAGGGCAATCCTTGGATCTGCAATCCACAATCCTTGGATCCAAATGGTATATTGACCTCAAATGACTTTCTGTCTCCTTCCACTGTCATTTGAACACTTCCCTTGCTCCTCTGCAGAGAGGCAGAGAAAGTGAAATTATTATTTTTGCCTGGGCTAGACCACCAATGTTGCAGTGAATCACTTAAATTTTTTCTTTGTCTTGTGTGTAGTGACGATTGAGAAACTGCCCATAGTCAGGGTTTCATTCGGCACTTCACACAAAGGCAAAGAATATATTTTTTAAAGTAACATGAGTGATTCAGTGCAACAGTGATGGTCTAGCACAGGGGTGCCCAAACTTTTTGGGCCGTGGGCCAATCATGTGGTTCAGGAAGCCAGCCCCCAAGGCCAATTCATCTGGCCCACGAAGCCCTCATCGCTCCTGGAAGTGGAAGTAAAATGTGCCCGTACATTTTACTTCCGCTTCCAGGAGCGATGAGGACTTCATGGGCCAGATGAATTGGCCTCAGGGGCCGCACCTGGCCCCCAGACCTTAGTTTGGGCACCACTAGTCTAGCAGAATGAAAAAAAATGTTTCACTTCCCCTGCCCCTCTGCAGGAACCTTGGCCATTTGACAGCTGCAAGGCTCAAGTTTGTTGCAATCGGTCATGCTGGGGATAGAGTAAACAACAACAACAACAAAAGCACATGATAGAGGCTAAAAAAAGTGTGAGTAGGGATGCTCTGGAGGAAAACTGGTCCATTCCAACAATTAGGCAGTGTGCACCAAACAGCGGTGGCTTAGTGGTTAAGACACTGAATTTGTTGACTAAAAGGTTGGCAGGTCAGCAGTTTGAGACCCAAGTACAATACTGCAAGACATATTGAGCTCCCGTTTCTGTCCCAGCTCCTGCCAACCTAACATTTTGAAATCAAGAAATTGCAAGTAGATGAATAGGTAATGGAGATGAGCACTGCACCCTAAAGTCAGACACGACTGGCTTTTGAGCAAGGACAACCTTTACTGTTGACAAACTGAAGCCGTTTTTGAGTGAACTGTAGCAGGATGATGATGCTTTGCTTCCCCGAGCATCGTCCTGCTTTTCTTCAGTTATGAATACTGTATATACTTGAGTATAAGCCAACCCAAATATATGCCGAGGTACCTAATTTTGACCTGAAAACCCAGGAAAATAGATTGACCCGAGTATAAGCTGTGGGTGGAAAATGCAGCAGCTGCTAGTGAGTTTCAATAACAAAAATACATGAAAATATGGTAAAAGTAATTAAATTGTTGGTGTATCTCAATCCAGCATTGTTTTGGGACCCTTGTGGTCATTGTCCCAAGTATAAGCCGTGTCCCTTTTAGGGGGCTTATTTTTTGGGCTAAAAAACTCAGCTTATACTCAAGTATATACAGTAGTTCCAATGTGCTATTAAATTATTATTTTTTCAATTAAAAATAACTTTCCAAGCTATGTGTAACAGCAGTGAAAGGTCCCTGGGCCTTATCCTGACACTTTCTTATGCAATTTTTTAAAAGAGAGGGAGAAAAACAGCTATAAAACTCAACCGTCAACCTTTGCCTCACAGAGCAAATCAGGAGAGAGGAATGAGGAACCTGCAAAAAGTATGGGGTGTGTCTGTGGCAGCTGGAGCTGAGCCTGGGAAATGCAAAAGTCAGGTGAGTTATTTGCTTTCCCAGAAAAACTCACATCCACTAAGTGTAGTCCCCCCCCCACACACACACACCTTTTCTTTGGAATTAAACTAGTTTCTGTCTTTCATTGAGTTGTTATGTTCATCATTTGCAGCAGAAAGAGTGGATCACAACAGTAATGCTACAGAGGTGGAATTACAAACTTAGGAGGAGAAAAAGATTAATGTTTAGGAAATATTCATTTTGACATGTTTGCAGACCCTGAAATCCAATGCTATTGTGTTTTTGTCTTCTTCTTTCATGTCCTGATCAAACCCTGGACTGCCAAAATGAAACCACTTTCTTCGCTTTGCCATTGCCCAAACCCAAGTCCTCATTGGTGCATGAAGCAATAGGCAGGCAAGCAAATGGCCCAGACTCTGTTTCTCTCCACATTCACACAGCATGTTGTACATTCAAACCTGACATAAAGAGCGCCCTAAAAAAACACAGGTAAATTAAACCGTTACCACCAATTTGTGGTTGTTGTTTTTTCTTTTTACTAAATATTAAATGAAAAGCACCTTGCAGTCCTGGCCAGCTCACTAGTTTCAGACTCAGGACCAGAGGTCCTTCTGTTGCTGTCCAAAAAGGTATCCTGTGTGATGGTATTGCTGACATCCTGTATCCTTACTACTTGGTCTTCTGATTTGGAGGGACTCTGGAGCTGTAGTTTAATACAGTAATTTTGCCAACATCTCCTAAAGAACCTACATCAGAGCTAGCAAGATCATTGTTAATCAAGTGATTTCACAACCCAAAAATGTGTAATATGTATGAGAACACAGGAAAGAACAGCTAGTAACAATGGAAATATGCACTGAGGAATGTCAATACACAATCACACAAAATTCATCAGGAATGTCATGCCATGCAAACACAGCAAAAGTTCTGGGTAGAAATATTTTAAAATAAACAGATATTACTATGTGCACTTTCTAAGGGATATGCTTGAATGGTGAAGTAATTGTCTGTTGTGGCTCTGTAATGATGATGAACTCCTGCTTACAAAATAAATGAAGGTTAGACACAGGCTGCAGAGATGAAATTTGATGACTGAAAGTTTTATTAGTAGGACACTAAGTATTGCATTTTTCTACCTTTAAAGAAATATCTGGCATATCATTGGCAAGATATTCCCCTTAAAGGTATATATCAGGGGTTCTCAACCTATGACCCGGGGGCTGGATGTGGCCCATGACACCATTTAATGGAGTCCCCCATTGCCTCCACCACACCTGAAAGTGCCACATGTGGTAGGCAGGGTAAAATGGCCGTCCTGTCCCCAAAGCTGTCTGAGGGAGCATGATCTGGCCCTCATCTTGAAAAGGTTGAGAACCCCTGATATATACCCTACTAGGATTGTGATGGCTTAGTGGCTAAGATGTTGAACTTCATGACTAGAAGGTTGGCAGTTCAGCAGTTCAAGACCAGAGTGCTGCATGACGGAGGGAGCTTCCATCTCTGTTCTAGCTTCTGCAAACCTAGCAATCTGAAAGCAATAAATTGCAAGTAGATAAATAGGTACCACTTTGGTGAGAAGATAAACAGCGTTCTGTGCATTCCGGTGCCTTGCCATGCCTGCCACATGTCCACAGAAATGTCTGCAGATGCAGATAGTGCTGGCTCTTTGGCTATAAACAGAGATGAGTACTGAACCTTAGATCGATAAATTTCATGTCAGAAATTTCTCTAGTTTGAAAGGATTTTTGCTGGAGAAACTCCACTCAGGGGATGCTCGAATGAGGCTCCTTTAATGTCCCCAAGATCCGTCATGCAGCACTCAGGTATAGAACCCTGAACTTCCAGCTTCAAGCTCAGCATCTTAACCGCTAAGCCACTGCAGTGCTGCCCTCGAACTTTTTCAGGTTCTGCAAATCTCTCTAGTGACAGCAGCTACTGTTACATGCAATGGCATTTTGGGAGGAAACGGGAAGGGTACATGGGCTTTCTTTGGATGCAATGTAAGTGAAGGAAAATAGAAGTCTCACTGGCATATATAGTAAAGGTCAAGGTCGCCCTTGCTCAAAAGCCAGTCCTAGAGTCAATTAGACTGGCTTTCGAGCAAGGGCGACGTTTACCTTTACTATATATCCTACTGTTGATTCTCTGGGGAGCCTGGTGGAAACATGGAGAAAGTAGACAACAGATATAGGCTTTCATTTTCCTTCATTTACATGCATTCAAAGAAATGTCATTTACCCTTCCAGTTTCCTCCCAAAATAGCCTAGCATGTAACAATAGCTATTGTCACAAGAGAGATTTGCAGAGCCTGAAAAAGTTGATTTTAAGAACTCTCAAAACTGCTGAATGGGACACTGGGGTGCTTGTTGTCTCTCCTCCTCAAATCTTTCCATATGATGGGAAATTTTAAACAATTGTAAACAGGATGAAGAAAGATATCTGGGAAGTACTTTCTCTACTAGGATATAATCCACACTAGAAAAATACTGAAGAAGGCTTTGGGTCATCTGGCAGATCAGCAATGCTTGCTTAGAGCTGGGTACCCCAGGAGACCTGGGTGTCTTTGGCATCAACCAGAGCCTTTGCGATTCATGATTGCAACTTTACAGAGCAATATTCCCCTCTCTCCACCCCCACCTTTACATCTCCCAGGCCAGCGAAAAAAAGGTAAATGAACTCATGTGCCAGGATTTTGAAGTGAACACTCTGTCCACATTCTTGGACATGGGACTGGAATCTCAACTCCTGTCCAGATGCCAGAGGCCACATTCCTTTAAGATGTTGCTCCCAGAAATTCCACAATCCTCTTGAGAGAAAATCCAGTCCATTTCTGTCAAGGGCACAGGGTCTCCACTTTTTAAAAAAAACTGGGGAGGGGAAAATCTATTATCAGAATTGTTTTTGAACTGACAGCTCTGAAGATTCAGTGTTTATGACATACCATGAGGTGGAATTGCTAGAATTCTCGCCTCCACAACGCCATCCTCCTTTCCCTCCCACCCCCTGCCCTGTTTCCAGGCCATTGGGACATTTCATCCAGATGCTGGAATTCACAACCTATTAGACACAACTAAATATTTCACAATGAGAATCAAACATCAATAAATCAAATCAGGGCATCAAGCAGCAAGAAAAATGAATAGAAGAGGAAGAATTGCCCAGACTAGTAGAAGATGAGGCATGTACACCGCTTGGACAGTTATTTTTTTAAAAATAATTTAGTTATACTTACAAGGATTTGTAAAGGAATTAGTTACTTTTGTAGCTGCAATTTTTAAAAGTGGCACCTTGCATTCCTGTTTCTTGAATATAGCACAATACTACTTTTAAAACATACATTGATTGTTCTTTATTCAGCTGCACAAGCCAGGACTTGAATCATTTTATATTTCTTCTCCACCACCAAGCCCACATTCCTGTAATTATAAAGGTAACCTTATAAAAAGTTGCAGCAACATTGCAAAAGGAATGGAATCATCCTTAGATTAACTCAATCGGCCTTTCACATAAGACAAAGGAAATGTATTTTTAATTTTTAATCTAAGTGAAGCAATATGTCATTGATGCTGTAACAGAGTGAAAATTTTATAATTTCACTTCCTCTGTACCTCTGCTAAAGAGATGGGAAAGGATTCAATGTGTTGACATCTTAAACTGGCTTGCTTGTTAAGACACCTCATGATACCAGAAACCGACAGCAGAAGGAATCTTGACAGCTTACGTTTTGCTTCTTGGCCTATTCCTAGGGATCACACACACTGGAAATGGGGTAAAGATGAAGAAACCTGTCTGTACCAAAGACATAGAAGCAGGGCTGTAGCCAGGGGGGCCAGGGCCCCCGAAAACCCTCCTGAGCTAACAGCCCCCTCAACCCACCCAGTGGTGCCAATGTTATATATGCGAGTGTGGCATTATTGCCCCTCCTGAAAATTTGTTTGCCACTCATGACCCCCCCCCCCAATCTAGGATCCTGGCTATTGCCCTGCATAGAAGCCCCTGACATGGGCTCAGAAGTGTGGGTAGGGGCATTCTGGGGACATATTGGTTCTTTCTAGCAATTACATTGTCTGATTGGCTGAAAAAAGTGCAAACCCACCTTTCCCCACAGCCCAGAAAACAGTAGGACAAATGCCCATCTGATCGAGCCTGTGTGCCCAAATTCTACAGCAAAGTCACAAAGGCATTAAAATCTGTCCGTTGCATATTTTGAAGGAAGAGTCTGCCATCTGTCTGCAACAAATGGGAAACCATGTACAGTATATGTATTGGACAAGAATTTGATCAAGTGAGGAGACTGTTTTAGTGTTTTAAAAGCAAACCTGGCGTGATCATATAGATTGTAATTTGGACTGCTTATGGAGTGATCCAGTGCAATCTATTTCCTGGCGATCATATAACACATCGGGAAATGCACTCCAGCCCAACAGACAGAGGAATCATTAAAGGGAGATTGCTCCCATTAAAACATCCCTTTCTGGTGTGATCGGGCACTCATCTTTGCAGCCATCTGATCTCATCCTCATTCTGTCATTTTCTGCAAGTGGCAGGCAGCTTCTTCTCCTGAACAGGTCAATAAAATACTCTCTCAATACTCTGCCCATTAGCAAAAGTAAATAGCAATGCGAATGAAACTTCTTGAACTGTTTCCAAATAAATTATTAGAAGAGGTCCCTCTTTAAAATGACAATTTTATTCAATGCACCAATGTGAAAAGTATGGAGAATTTTCCAGAAGATTTCAAGTAATCTTGTCAACCTCACCCCCCACCCCCGGGCTTCAGTTCCAGAAGCCTGAGTCAACATTACCTGCTGATCTAGGTTTCTGGAAATTGAAGACCAAGGACATCTAGAGGCCCAAGGTTGAGAAGGGTACAGTACTACGGTAGACTCATCAACTGCCCAATTTGACATCTAAGATAGGGCCTTGGAGAACACTGACACCTAATGGTTCTATGTCATACCATGAGCTCAATTATGAGTCATCACCACATAGGTATTATTGGTACAGTACTGTACTGTATCTCTTCATTTATACTGGTTCTCTTTCTTCCATCTCAGCTGCAGAATGCTTCCCAGCACAGTCTCAGAATGCATGGATACCATGAAACAAATGTTGCCAGGAGTACTTTTGCTCACCTTAAGAGAGTGTGCCAAATAACTCACAATTTAGAGAGATCAGAACCGGCCATGGAAGTATAACCTTGTTATGTGCATTCAGGCTAGACCAGCTCATCTTGCTCTATATGGCACAATCTCTTAAGAGCCACTGGAGGCTTCACCTGTCTTGAACATAGTAGCAAAGACTTTGATAGGTTCACTTTGGAACTGTGCAACGACTATTTTATAATAGGTATGCTAGCTTTCCTTTTCCATTGCCAAGAAGATATGTAAAGGTAAAGGTCACCCTTGCTCGAAAGCCAGTTATATCTGACTCTAGGGTTCAGTGTTCATCTCTGTTTATAGCCAAAGAGCCAGCATTGTCTGCATCTGCAGATGTTTCTGTGGACATGTGGCAGGGATGACTAGTACTGTATATGGAATGAATGCTGTTAAGATACTGTATGTAGATGTGGGATATTTAAAACCACAAATAGTTTTGGCTTAAGATACTCTAAGAACCATCTTCTTATTTTTCTTCTGGGAGGTCTCTTCACTCTTTCATTCCTCCTTCATCTGAATCTATGGTCTGTGTACAGATTTAACAGTTAAGGAGATAAAATGCAGCCTTTTGCCTAAAAGAAGCCATTCTATGCCTCCATATTCTGCTTTAACAGTAGCTCCTTGTCCACAATATAGGTTACACATCAGGACAATCAAGTGTTGAGGCACTCTTATTTCTTACAAACAACCAATAGTTTCTTGTGATACACACAATCAGGCTATTATGAGGGTGCTCTCCTGGAATACTCCCATCAGTTTTTGTCAGTTGAAGGAAAGAGCTAATCATGCCAAAGAAACTCTCCTGGGCTTTGACCATGCTCAGCCCTTACTGTGTTCTTTTGGAGTTGTTGCATTGCTTGTCACATGTTTGTTAATTATGTGAAGACCCCACTGTGGCCATGTGTTTGCTCCCATAGTTGAAACAGCAGGTGGCAGTGTAGTACAGCTGTTTCAGAAATTATTCTGGGTTGAAAGGATTTTTGCTGGAGAAACTCTTCAGAGGACGACCAAATAAGGCTCTTTTCATGTCCCCAAGATCTTTTGCCTAGTTATCTACTTGCAATTTCTTGCTTTAGAACTGCTAGGCTGACAGGAGATGAGACAGAGATAGGCGCTCATTCCGTCATGGAGTACCTGGGTCTTGAACTGCCAACTTGCCAGCCTTCAGCTAGCAAGGCAAGCTTCTTAACCACTGAGCCACCGCAGTTGTGTGTCTTCACATAAATGCAACTAGGAAAGCCTAGGATGACGTGTGTACCAAGAAATGGTCCAGGCATGACGTTATTGAGTAGTGGAAGAAAAATGCCCCTCTGAACAAGCAGAACCCATTTATGCTTCTCTGGGTCCAACCCATTGAAGCATTCTTTCTCCAGAGCTCTCATAGTGAGTGTCAGCATGATCAATTTGGCTTCAGAGCCATACTGGACCAGGAAGCACACTGGATGAGCCTGACTTTTTAAAATCCTTCTCCACTGAGTCAGGAAGAACCCTCAAGAGAAACTCTATGAGCTCAGGGTCCCTTTGCTTGCTCACAACAACTTTTCTTAAGCCTTCTGCCCTGCCTCCCACAGTCTCGGACAACTGAGTTAAACTGAACAGCTCCTTGGGTGATTTTTCCCTGTTCAAGGATTCGGATAGCCCAGTGGGATTCACCCAAGTCCATGTCCTGGAAGGCAGGGATCAGAATCAGTCTTCCAGCTGGGATGTGTGCTTTGTTGTGAGGGATTGTACAAATGGGTAGAAGGCAGATCCTAAAACTTCTCCCAGTTCAGCCCCTTCCCTGCCATCCTTTTTTGTGTCATGCCTGGAGTGGAATGGGTGCTGCGTCAGTAGATGCAAAGAGTTAAAGTCTTCATCTTCTATACCAGGGGTAGGCAACCTATGGCCCACGGCGCCAAATAATCCACCACCCCCCAACTTCACTACAGCTGCCATCGCTGGAATTTGCCGTGGACTCATAAATGCATTTACAGCAGCCGTAAATGGTGGAGGGACCACCAGTTTGGCCCCCTCAACTGTCTGAGGGAGTGTGACCCAGCCCCTGACTCAAAAAGGGTAGCAACTCCTGTTCTATACATACAGACCAACTGGAGAAGAGAGGATGTGTAGTACCTCCTCTTCAGAAGGTTCCCCAGCCGTTGGCAATGTCTCCCCACATCTCTGGTCCTTCATCAAGTGACGTCAAAGATTCCATCCTCCCCTACCTGTCTTTGTCCTTTTATCCCACTCAGAATGGCTTCCTCCATTTCCTCTCATTAACAGGCTCAAACTGTGCCACCCTCCTCCTGGCTTTCCTCACCCTTTGAATGGGGCCCTTGTGGCCCACACCACACACCCTTACACACTTCCCTTCCTCACTGGGGACTGAAGAGCAAGGAACAATTTTCTTCTTCTTTGCAGATCTATACTATAATCTACTAAACACAAAACAGAATCTTATGCCATTAGAAATGCAACACTCAGCTCTGAGCCGGGATAATTAATGACACTGTCATTTATATACTATACCCATGAAAATGTCTCTCATGTAGCATAAATTAATATTCAGACTGCACTGAAGTCTGGCTGACATTCCAGACACGTAGAGAAATAGGCTCATGGGCAACAGTCAAAGGCAACATCCTGACGAGGAAGCCCTTTCATGCTTAGCACCATTATATTACACACCACTCCCCTTATAAGGCAAACAGAGGAATGGTATGTAGGCTTCCAACCACAGATCCTAATAATGTGCAGATGCTGTGTTCTTTCCCACTCTCAGCACACATGTGGCTGCTTATTGGTTCAATTGTTGCAACTCCCAGTTTCTTAATTTAATGTCCTTAGGATCCTAAAATTTTATACCAAAACTGCATTGCACTAACTCTGCTGTTTGCGTTCTCCTATCCCACATCGCTTTCTAAAGACAAAGTAGCTCAATGAAAGTAAAAACCTTGCCCTGAGGCATTCAGAGCAGAACATCCTTTGATGGCTGCCTTGCATTTTCAGCTCCTTAAGGGCAGAATGGGGGGGGGGGGGGATAGGTTGCATAAATCAGATCTATTTCCGTGACACAAGGAATCTATGATATCAACAGAAATATGAGCTTGTGTGTACTGCTAAGATTGTTTCTACTGCAGCGAGATCAAACTATATCCTACAGATAACAAACCACATTCAGTGCTGTAACAGGGTTAATGAGTTTCAGCATGTATAACAAGACTGAAACGTCTTGGGACAATATAAAGACTGATAGATTCATTTCCATGGCCATTTCCATTCCGTTCAATACAATCCACTTCTTCAGCCGTATGTCTTTTTTCCTAATATTGTGTTAGATCAAATGAGATTGGTACCTGGCTACTCAGCCAAAGGTCAGGAGTTCGATTCCCCACTGTGCCTCCTGGGAGAAGAGCTACTCTGTGTGATCTTGGCCAAGCTATGTGGTCACAAATCAGTCCCAGGAAATAAGAAGCCACTTCTGAGTACTCTACACCTAGAAAACACAAGGTTGGTCTCAATTTTTTTTACTGCATTCAAATCCAAACTTTTGGCAAAGTTTCTAAAGAATAATTTTTAGACCTCATCCTGTTGCAGCTGCTAGGCCCCATATGAGAGCCCTGAGGAAGGTTCTGGGCCATGATAGGCTCCACCTGGAGGCCCCGAGAGACTGGGCTATATGAGAACCAGCTGTTCCCCCAAGAAATTGTCTCAAGGACAAAGGTAATTGGATTTGGTGTTGCCTGCCTCCTGCCTTTGAAGATATCCTGCCTTGTTCCTGCTTCCAAAGCTTCCTGTCCCTTTAGACCAGTGGTGACTAATCTTGGAATTCCAGCTATTCTTGGATTTCAATTCCCAGGAGCTCTGATCATCAGGTGTGCTGACTTGGGCTTCTGGGAACGGAAGCCAAGGTTTGCCAACACTGCTTTAGACTCTTGTCGTGCCTCACCTAGATCCTTGCTCTTTGAACCATCTTTGCCCTGCTCCAGCTCCTGAAGGTACTCTGCCTTGCTTGCTCTCTTAGTCATCTCACTTCCAGCTTCCTTGGACTGTGTCTTGTCATCTAGACTAGCCTGGTATCTCCATCTATCTTGGGCTTGATTTTGGACTTAGACTCTGGACTGTGGTATAGTTGCTGTCTAGCCTATTGTCTGGTTGCCCTCAGTTCTGGTGCTTGAGTTACTTGTCAGCTAGAAACACTGTGGACTCTGACACTCAGCAATGGAAACTCACTGGGAGGGCGGAACTATTAGAGCTACTTCTTAAATATCTCAGCTTGAAAGCCCTATTAGGTTTGCTATAAGTTTGGACTTGACGACAGGTAACAACTACATGGAAAACTGTTTCCTACCAAAGACAGACTCCTTCCATAAGGTGAAATCATTGAGCTGCTACAACATGACTCTTTGTAGATACTGATGGTTGGGTATGTTTTAAAGAAAACGTGTTTCTACATAGTCCTTCATCCAAAAAACCAAGATAATGGCAACAGGCCCTATCAGTCCCTGGAAAATAGATGAGGAAGAAGTAGAAGCAGTGACGGACTTTACTTTCTTGGGATCAAAGATCACTGCAGATGGTCACGGCCATGAAATAAAAAGGTGACTGATGCTTGGGAGACAAGCTAAGAGAAACCTGGGAAACATAGTGAAAAGTAGAGATATCACCTTGCAAACAAAAAATTGCATAGTCAAAGCAATGGTATTCCCAGTGGTAATGTATGGTTGTGAGAGCTGGACTATAAGGAAAATTGAGCACAGAAGAATAGACACCTTTGAAATGTGGTGATGGAGGAGAGTTCTGAGAGTCCCCTGGACAGCGGGGAGAACAAATAGGTCAATCTTAGATGAAATCGACCCTGACTGCTCCTTAGAAGGTCAAATAGTAAAGATGAAGCTAAAGTACTTTGGACATCAAATGAGAAGAGAGGATTCACTTGAGAAAGCCTTGATGCTGGGAAAGGTGGCTGGCAAAAGAAGGGGGTGGCCAAAAATGAGATGGCTGGATGGTATTGTAGATGCAATGGGCACAGAACTGAACAGGTTTGAGGAGGAGGATGGAGGACAGAGGTGCCTGGAGGGCAAAGGGGTCCATGGGGTTGCAAAGGGTCAGAATCGACTGTGTGGCTGAATAATAAACAAACATAGTCCTAGCTACACTTCAATGAGCTCTGAAGTTAGGAATATGAGAACTTCTAGTAATTATGTGAGTAAGATGAATGTGCAGGTATGAATTAAAAATATTTATTCAGAAAGAAAAACGTACTTTCATTGTTCCATAAAATCCCTTCAAGATCAAACAGAGTAAAGTCTATTTTTGCCCATAGCTCTTACAAATGGCTGCTCTATGGGCAACATGTGTTCCAAAGTCCAACACAGAGGTTCTCTCATAACTGTGCTTCCATGGCAAAAGAAAACCAAAGAACAATATTTGTTCACTTAAATCAGGGGTGCCCAAACTATGGCTCGGGGGCCAGATCTGGCCCAGATGACAATTCATCCGGCCCACACCACCCTTGCTGCTCCTAGAAGCAGAAGTAAAACATTGCCATACAGGTGCACTTTAGTTCCACTTCTGGGAGCGACATGGGTGGTGTTGACCGGATGAATTGGCTTTGGGGGCCGGATCAGGCCCCTGAGCTATAATTTGGGCACCCCTGAACCACGTGACTGGCCCGTGGCCTGAAATGTTTGGGCACCCCTGACTTAAAGAAAGGTAGGAGTGACCTAGGTAATGGTTGCCCTTGCTCGAAAGCCAGTCGTATCCGACTCTAGAGTTCAGTGCTCATCTGTTTATCTGCTTTATCTCCTGCTCTGTTTTAAGCATCAGTTTTAAGTTTTAAGCATCAGTTTTAAAGTTTTAAGCATTAGTTGTATTATTATATGTGTATCCTAGTGATTTTTTTAGTTAATATTGTAAGCCGCCCAGAGTCGGGTTTTACCTGATTGGGGCGGGATAGCAAATAACAAGAAATAAATAATAGCCAAACAGAGCCAGTGCTGCCTGTGTCTGCAAATGTTTCCATGGACATGTGGCAGGCATGATTAGAGATACCCGGGCGCACAGAACACTGTGCAGGAAGGACTTTATTTGCGAGGGGTGGGCCGTGGATATTAATTTAAATGAGACCCAGCTCTGTCTAAAAAAAACCCAAGGAGTCAGCACCACCCACACAGAGCCACGGAGTGGAGATAAAATGAGGAGAAAAAGCCCTGAGGATGGTTGCGGTCGCTACTGCGCAGACTCCGGGGGGAGGGGGTGAAGAGGAAGGGGCGGAGGAAAGGTGGGAGCACTCGTGGAAGAGTAGCGCCGTGGCCGCAGGGCGCGCGCGGCGGGGTGTGTGTGTGTGTGCGCGCGTGCGCGCGCTCGACGGGAGGGGGAGGGAGTGAAAAGCGAGGGAGAGCTGGAAAACAAGAGAATGGGCGGGGCTTGTTCCATGATGCCGGCCCGGAGGGCGCGCGGAGCGGGGGAGGGAGGGAGGGAGGGACGCCCGCGCATGCGCGCGCGCGCGGCCGGGGGGGCATGAGCGGCGGTTGCGCTTGAGGGCGCTCTCTCGGGAGGGCCCCGACCCGGGTCCCCCCTTCCCGGCCGAGGGAGGCCCGGCCGGCGCGAGAGATGGTGTTGCGGGCCCGGTGGGAGGATGGAAGCCGCCACGCCACCGCCGGTAGTAGTAGGGCTGAGGCGCGGCCGCCCCACGGCCTCCCACCACCACCCTCCTCCGTCGCCCTGTGGCTGCCGCTGGTGGCCCTCCTGGCCTCGCCGTCGCTGGCGGGCTCCGAGGGGCTCGAGGAGGCGAGCCTGAGGGGCACCGGCGGGCCCGGCCTGAGCGTCTACATGAGCCAGGAGGAGGTGCGACGCCTCATCGGTGAGTGGAGGGGCGGTTGAGGCAGGAGGGGGGGGCTCCTCCTGGGCTGAAGCTGGATGAGGCCCCCACTCTTTGGGCCTGGGGCAGCTCCGTGTGTTTTATCCTTAACGATATAGACATGTTTATTCATTCATTTATTTATTTCATTTATATATATATATATATATATATATATATATATATATATATATATATATATATATATATATATATATATATATATATATATATATATATATATATATATATATATTAAAAAAAACCTCTTTACAATAGAAAATTAGACGTGCATAATAAAGGCACTAAATAAATTATAAATAGCAGCAAAAGCAATGGGAAGAGGGTCCTGACGGAGCCCCCTTTTCTGGGTCCTACCTAGGCCAGCGCAGCCTTCCTCTTCTTCCTCCTCCTCACACATCCTCCGCGCCTGGTACGGCCTGGCTCGGCTAAGGCTTCTAGTCTTGGGTCTGGATGCGCCCCGTGGTGGGATCGGGTTTCGGGGTGGAAAACGCGGCGCGAAGGACGGCCAGGCCTTTCGACAGACTTCAGCTTTAATGTGCTTGGTGGGGGTAGACAGAATGAGCCTCCTCGAAGAGTGTGGTATGTTGTGAACCACAATCGAGCAATGGCCACTTTATTGTGCCGACTAATCTTTCTCACACTAGGTCAGGCGAAAGGGAACTGCAGGATGGACTCGCCCAAAGGTGGCTTCATTTTGGCAGTTTCACGTCTGGCTTAGGCACGGAAGGAGAACGTACTGTGCTTTGTCAAGTCCTCCTCGCCTGCAGTCGCTGGGCGTGATTGTTTTTCCCTTGCAAGGAGGAGGAAACTTTGGGGGGGGGGGGAAGGATGGTCAAAGCTATCCAGGAGAGTTCAAGGCGAAGCTGATCGCCCAAGTCTGCCCCCAGCCAAGGCCTCAGGCTCCACCCTGGGCAGAGGCTTTACTCCTCAGCTGGGATCTGTTTTGATACCAGGATAGTCTCACTTCATTGCCACAGCTGCTCCAGGTTGGATTTGCAGTTTAGTACTTGGGGGGGGGGGCAAACACAGTAGTCTGGACTCGCTGAGCCTCACTATACCATAATAGTAACTTCAGAATATTCAAGGGTCACTGCGTAAAGAATTTACTCGTTATGCCAAAATAGCATTATGATGTCATAAGTATCTGATTATTGGACGACTTCAGAAAACTCATGTTATACATGCACGTCCACACATGCAAAACAAGTTGACATCGCTGTTAATGAAGACATGTGCATAAGTGACAGGATGCCTCAAACCTACACCAGAAGCGTAGCGTGCCTTGTCGGGGCCCCGTATAAAAATTTGTTTGGGGGCCCTTAGGAAGGGTAAATATTTGTTTTGCTTACGCACTTTGGGGGCCCCCGTGGCCCGGGGGCACCGTATAATTGATACGGCAGATACGGCGGTAGCTACGCCCCTGACCTACATACTAGTTGAGAAAATATATCCTCTTTTTGGTATAGCTCCACCTAAGATGAGAAAAATAGCAGCAGAGAGAGAACTAAACAAGAGATTGACCGTCAACATCCTCTGAATAGATATGTGCCTCAAGTACTCTGGCTCAGATCCAGGAAAACTTTTAGGTCAAGAACAAACATTCTTGAGGGTACGCAAGAGCAAAACCAAAGTATAGCGTTGAGGAAGGAGCTCACTGGACAAGGAATAGCATTAAAGGAGGCTATGGCTGAGGAACTAGACCTCTCCTGTGTCACTTGGAGGACCTTGAATGGGCTGAGTGTTGGAGTCCTTAAATGCAAGACCAACATGCTCAAGTGGGGGCTGCTGGCAGAGAACACACTGCGTGAATGTGGAGAGACACAGAATCTGGTTTATCTACTCTTCTGCTGATTACTACCAGAAATCTGTATGGATTTAATTTTGGCCAATAACAAAACCAAGAAAGTGGCTTTATTTTGGCAGTCCAAAGTTTGATCTAGACATGAAAGAAGATTGGATTACAGTAGCTTTATGAAGTGTTCTGAAGTACCATTGATTTTGGCTGTACAGTATTTTCAGAACATGCCTATTTAAAAGCAAGCACTGAAATAATCACTTGTACTGTATTCTAGGGAGGAGGATCCCATTATGTCTATCATTTTATCAACCTTCTTTAACTCCAAGCTTACCAAACCTTGTTAACTCAGCAGATGTTTGTTGAAATTCACCAGTACTGCATAATCTAATTCTGCCTAAGGCTGATGATGTCATTAGCCACAGCTTTTGGGGGAAATTACACCTTTCTGATTCTGCCAATGACCTTAATTTTCAAAAATTAACCCCTCCTACTTGTGGTGCCTGCTGGCTTCCCCATGATGAAAGTGATCCTCAGTAGGCCTCAGGGCCCTAGGAGAGAATCAGAAACGTTTAATTTCTAAAGAAAGCCACTGTCATTGTAAAACATTAGTCTTACATGGCATAAATTATGCTGCTGGGTTTCAGCTGTTACACATGTGAAATTGTAGTTTGACACCTGGATTTCAGCTGTTACACGTGTGAAATTGTAGTTTGACATGTGATTCATACAACTAAAAATACTACATCTAATCAAATTAATTTTCCAGAAATGTAGTTGCAAAATTTTGAATGACATAATTTTTACACTATATAATTGAGGGTTCCTATTTGTAAAGTTTGAAGTTCTGAATTAATTATAGTACAGTACCTGCATAAACAACTTTTTGTAATGACAACATAGAAAGGGCTTTGGTAGGTCAGACCATATATCTGCAGAGTCTATTCACACAGTAGTGAATCAGTTGCCTATAGGAAGACCACAGGTCTTATAAGTATAGCCTCTTCCTCTTTCCAGCAGCTGATGTATAGAGACATACTGCTTTCTATACTTGGTGTAATATTCAAAAGCTGCTGATACCTTAATCTTTTGTAGGAAATGGTGGTGAAGTTTGCCAGATTTGTCCACAAAAGGTTAGTTTACAACATGGGTGTCCAAACTGTGGGCCAGATCTGGCCCCTGAAGCCATTTCATCCAACTTGCCTCTCCTGGAAGCGGTAGTAAAACACACATGCGTGGGTGAGTTGTGCATCCTGCGCCTGCATGTTTTCCTTCTGCTTCTGGTTTGAGGAACCATGTGACTAGCCCCATCATCCGTCTCTGGGGTGCCCAAACCATGGCCCGGGGCCCAGATGCAGTCCCCGACACCAATTCATCTGGCCTGCAAAGCCCTCGTCGCTCCTGGCAGCGGAAGTAAAATGTGTACATACAGGGTAATTTTCATGTATGCTATATTGCTTGTATTTTCAAGTCAGGAGAGTTTCAGATGTTTGGTGAAAATTGGTTTTGTTCAGCTTGATGTTTTAGATCAAGGGTAGGCAACCTACAGCCCATGGGGCTGAATCCAGCCCACAGTGCCAAATAATCCAGCCCTCACTATAGCCACCGCCAGAATTGGCCATGGCTGTCGTAAACACGGACACTGTGTTTACGACCGCCATAAATGTTTGAGGGAGCGTGACCTGGCCCCTCACTCAAAAAGGTTGGCAACCCATGTTTTAGATGGATGGAGGAAAGAAGGTGAGCATAAGCGATGGGCTTAGATTTTTTTGTTTATGCTGTCTGTAGGTGATGAATAATAGTAGCGATAGAACACATCCCTGCCTCACTCCAGATATTACTGCAAAGGGTTCTGATATTCCTTGACTTGTTCTAACTACACTTCTGCAGTCACTATATAAGCTTTTACATAATCTGATAAGATGTTTACTTACTCCATGTTGGGCCAATGCTTGCCATGTCAGTTTCCTGCTAAGTCTATCAAACTCCTTCTCTTGGTCTACAGATGCAACGAAAGAGATCCTTATCGTATTCTATATTTTTCTCTATTAGTTGTTTAAGTGTAAAAATTGCATCTGTACAGCTTCTGTTTTTTCTGAAGCCCATATGTTCTTCTGCTAGTTGCTATTCTATAACTGGTCTCAGTCTTGTTTCTATTATTTTGGCATACATTTTCCCTGCATGGCTTAAGAGTGAGATGCCTTGGTATTGTGTACATTCTCATTAGCTCCTTTTGGTTTTCCACGATGATATTATTATTACTTCTTGCCAATCACTGGGTGCAATTAATTGTGTCCATGTTGCATTGAAGATTCTGTGTAGCCATCTGCTGCTGGTGCTGTATCTGTTCTGGATATTGGCTATCATCATGGCAATAGTATTCCTGTTCTTAACTCCTCGGAACAGTTCTTCCAAGGACCTTCCATACCACTCTTTCTTCAGTCATGAAGTCCGTCTACATCCAGGGCCTCTCTTCCCAGGGATCTTCCTTTGCAGAGCGAATATTCTGTATTCCGTGTTGTCCCTCATGATATGCTCAAGGTATTGGAGCTTTCTTTGCTTAATGGTCTTAAACATTTCTTGTGCATCTGACGCAACATTTCTACATTAGTCACATGGTCACCCCATGATATCCTTAGCAGCCACCTGTAGATCTACATTTCAAAAGCTTTGATTTTCTTTTCAGATATTTTAATCAATGTCCAAGATTCAACTCCATATAGCAATACTGGGACTACGTAACAAGTCACTATTTGGATCTTTGTAGTGAGGGTTAGATCTCTACAACATAACAAACACCACATTTTTATGAAGGGGGATCTTACTTTTTCTATTCACATTTTAATCTCTAACCTCAGGATGCTGCCATTAGTTTGTTATGAGTTGGTGTTCCGCTTATAACCAGATATTTCATATTCTTGGGGTTGAGATCCAAACCATATTCTGCACTTGAAGCTCTTAACTTGATCCAGCATCAACTGAAGATCTGCAAGGTTCGTAATCAACAACACTGTGTCATCACAAAATTATTATCAGCATATTGGATGTTATTCAGTTATTCCCCATTAATTTTAATGCCCATGTTTAAATCTCATAGTGCTTCTGAAAAATACTCTCCAGATATATATTAAACAGTGTCGGGGACAAAACACAGCCTTGTTGCACACCTCTGTGAATTTGAACCTGGTCTGTCAGCTGCTCTTCAACTCTGACTTCAGCTCTCTGATTCCAATAAAGTTTGGTGATGATTCTGATAGCTTTATCACCTGCAGCTATTTTCTTTAGGGCTGTCATCATCTTCTCATGCATCTGTACAAGGCTTTCAATGTATAAAACATACATGCACGTCACATCTCATGTCTCTACATCTTTATATGAGGACCTGCATCATAAACTGTGCCTCTCTGGTACTCATAGAATTCCAGAAGTCAAATTGCATCTCACCTGTTCTTTCTTCACACTTCTTATAAATTCTTCCATGGATGATTTTCAAGAAGATCTTAAGAGCATGACTTATGAGGCTAATCATTCTGTACTCCTCACAGGACTTCATGTTTGGTTTCTTCAGCAATGTAACAAATGATAGCAACCAATCGCTCGGAAGGATCCCTGTGTCATAAATGGTGTTAAAAAGGTCTGTCAGTTCTTTGATGTTAACTTTGGACAGAAGTTTCAAAATTTCTCCTGGGATGTCATTTGGTCCTCTTGCTTTCCTATCTTTGGATCTTTGCAAAGCTTTTACAACCTCACTCTCCAGTATTGGTGGTCCAGTATTGCCATTTATGACAGGCTATTCATCTCATTCATCACTAAATAGCTCTCCTGTGTATTCTTTACATAGAAATTTCAAAATTTCTACTGGGATGTCATCTGGCTCTCTTGCTCTCCCGTCTTTGGATATTTCCCTTGCTGCTTGGATTATTTCTGTTGGTAGTCATCTATTCCTGGTGCTTTGTGTTCGAGTGATTGTTTAACGACTTTGCTACTTCTTTAATATGTGTGGTTCTAGTGGTGGTTTTGTAGTCTTGTGTTGTTTTGCTGTGGCACTCTCCTATGCGGTTGAGGAGTTCTTTAAAGTGTTCTCTCCACCTTTTTATAACTTCTGAGGAATCTATTAGTGGTCTTCCATTCTTGTCATTAGCAATTTCAGTGGGGTTATAATTCTCCTCTCTTGATCATGCTATATATGAGTTCACATTTTGTTGTTCAGTCGCACAGTCAACTCCGACCCTTTGCGACTCCATGGACCATCATGTGCCAGGCTCCTCTATCTTCCACCATCCTCCTCAGCTCACTCAAATTTACACCCATTGCATCTACAGTGCTATCTATCCACCTCATCTTCTGGCGTCCCCTTCTCCTTTTGACATGAATTCGATGAACGTCTTACGTTTCAATAGGGTGGTCTGACAGCGTTTGCCATGTCACGAAAATTGTGTACTTTCAACGTTGCCATACCAAAACTAAAGCACTGATGAAACTAATGCTTATGTTGTATGATATATCGTCTTGGTGACTTTAAGGAATGGTAAGACCCAAAGGCCAAAAATGCAAAGTGATGACATCATAGCTTTCAAAAGTTGCCTTGGAAAAGTGACATTTTTGCGGGGGGAGGGGTCAGTTGTCAGTGAGCCAGCAACCAAACCACTAAACCAATCGAAGTGATCCAAAGTGCATTGGATAGAGAATAAAATAACCTTTTTGGTGATACTATTAGAATTTGGATTGGACTTTGGGAAAATTTTCTATGAAGCTTTTTACAAAAAATCCCTGACCAACAGCACAAAAACACTAAAATAAAAGGAAAAAATCTGTTTGAAACCAACCAGGACCACTTTCCGAGGTTGTTAGAGTTCGCCTGCATCATGTGAAGAAGAAAGACGCTGGAGCCGTTACAGGAACAGCGTGCCTCAAAAAAGTGACATTTTTGCCAGCATCTGGCTCACTGACAACTGAACCCCGACTGAAAGACCCAATGGCTGGAAATGGAAAGTGATTACGTCACTGCACTTGGAAGTTGCCTCAAAAAGTGGCAGTTTCACTGATAGTGGGACAATAAATGAATTTTATGAACATAATGTCTTTATTTCCCCCATTTGAAACATCACTCTTAGCTAATGAATGAAATAAAAGAAATAAATGAACTAATTAGCATAATTCAACACATCGAATTCACAAACTAAATCCCTGACAGCAGTATCCTTAGACTCTACCTGCTGCTTTTTTCCTTCTATCTTTCCCAACATCAGTTCCTTCTCCAGTGAGTCCTCTCTTCTCATTTGGTGGCCAAAATACTTGAGCTTCAGTATTTGTCCCTCTAATAAGCAGTCAGTGTTGATTTCCTTCAGGATTGACTGATTTGTTCTCACAGTCCAGGGGACTCGAAGAGTCTACATTAAACAGGGCCAAATATAATTTAAATGTTCCTTTTTTCTTTTCTTTTTTTGAAAACAAGCATATCTAATATTTATGGCTGTGATTTAAACATAGCAAGTGTAGGAGAAAGCTGTTCATGTAACTGGAGCTCTCTTTTTCTGTGCATTCTAACTTTAAACTGAGCAGCATGTACCTGCTGTAGTTATAGTAGCTTGTATGCTACTATCAGAATTTATATAGTTAAACATTTTGGAAAGCTTTGCATTTTGAATTTAAGTTTAGATTTTTTTAACTGGTCTTTTTGAAAGTGAAATCCTTCATTATCATGGTTTGTTCACCAGAATATTTCAAACATTATAAAACAAATGTCTTTTCATTCAGATTAAGTTGAAAAGTTTAGTAATGACGTGCATTAATTTGTACCGTTTATGGTTTTAAAAAAAAAAACAGCTTAAAGTATTGTTTTGCTTATAGCTCTCCACAGTACTTGCAGAAGTCCCATGACAGTGTGGTGTTCTAACTGCTACATATGATAGTCCTATGTCTCCTCATTTAGATTTGTACAGACCAATATATCCCATGTTATCTATGTTGATGGTGTGTGTCTGGTACAGAAGAAATCTTATTTCTTTAAATATATTCAAGCATTATAGCTTAGATTCCCAAAACAACTAATAGATACAGTAGAACAGAAGAGGCTTTGATGTCTACTCTCTTGCATTTATGACAGTTTTTAAAGCATACTTGAAATGTTATCAAGTTTTATTAATCCCATTTTTGGAGCTAGGCTCCCCAACTCTGTTTCAGTAGCTGTGAAATGATTAATGTTTTCTATATGATGTGACTTGGTACTGCACTTGCTTTGGTAACACAGCTGTGTAGTGATGTTCCTAGAGAACAAGAAACTTTTTGTGAATTGCACATAAGAAATAGAGGGAGATAAAGTGGGTCAGTTTGGGAGTATTGTGGCAACTACAGCTCTCTGTTGTACCTATTTGGGCCTTTACCTTAGGCTTTTACATTTTCAGTCATATTCTTGGGATGTTATATCTGTTACATTCTTTGTGCCACAACAGCTCAGCTTTCTGCTGTGTGTCATTTCTCTACAAGCACTTGGTCTTGGTGGAGGTTAGACATGAATAGCTTTGTTCCCAACCTGTGGGTCATGACCCACAATGGGAGTTGCAACATGTTGCAGGGGTTAGGGGGGTGTTGTTTCTATCCCAGCTCCATGGTTATGTTACACTTTGCTGACAAAAAGAGTCTTGTAAGGAAGGAATGGCATTTAGAAAGATGTTGCCATTTTATGAGACGGGTCGTGTGGCAAAAATATGTGTCAAAAGTTAAAATATGTTTTCTTTACCCCATTAAAATGGATTTATGCAAATGTGGTAGGAGTCACAAGTTATTTGCTCTCATAATAGCGGGTCATGACTAAAAGGTTTTGGAAACACTGGTTTTGTTAGTCATGGTTATTTGACTTCTTTGCAAGCAGTGTTAGTTGTCCTAATGTTGTAAGATTCAAGGGGATGAAACCAAGAAATCTGTCTGCCAAGCCAGAACAGTATCAGGTTGGGGAGGAATGGATTACAGTTTATGCATCTTCTTTACTTATTACAGGGGGACACATATGAACTGAGTCAAAAATTCTGCTTCCTGAGGGCCACCATCCTTTATAATTTGTTGGGTAAAACCAGCTTCCCGTTAGTGTTAAGATCTACTAGACTGTAGTATTTGGTGTATACAGTGGTGAGAAGATATCAATGATTGCAGAATGTAACTTTCTGAGAAATTAAAAGAGTCTAATACATAGTAACACTGGATACTTTATGTTGTAGTCTAGGTCAAAGGCAGGTGAATACTGTAATAAATTGATTTTGTGCTAATAATAATAATTTTGTGTCAGAAATTATTCTGGGTTGAAAGGATTTTTTCTGGAGAAACTCTGCTCAGTGGACACCTGAATGAGGCTCCTTTCATGTCCCACAGATCTTTTCCCACTAAAGTGGTCCCTATTTATCTACTTGCAATTTCTTGTCTTCAGCCTGCTAGATTGGCAGGAGCTGGGACAGAGATGGGCGCTCAAACCATCATTCAGTTCCTAGGTCTCGAACTGTCAACTTGCCGGCCCACCAGCTAATAAGGCAAGCTTCTTAACCACTGAGCTACCACACCCCCATGATTTTGTGCTGATTGAGTAAATGCAGTTGTGCTGATTGAGTAAATGCAAGAAGGGTGGTATAGAAATTTGAATAAATAAATAAATATCTCACAGACAAAAAAAATGCAGAATTTCCATTAGTACTGTTAGGTGATGTTAGATGGTATCTTAAATTTTTGGCACAATATCCCAGAGTAGAGTGCTGACTTGCTAACAAAATTAAAGAAAATGAAATTGGCACAGAAAATGTGTGTTTATTTTTGAGACAGTTAAGACTTTAAAAATGAGTTTCTAAGAACATACTTAAATGCTAGGATTGCTAATAGTAGTAGAAAAAATTGTTGAACATTCAGAAAATAAAATCCTTCCATTGTTTATCTGTCTTTGTCTTCAGAGTTCTCACCAAAGCCCTCTTAGATCAACAAAAATCTGCTTTCCCATGCTAATTGAGGAGAGTGTTTTTGTCCTTTGTAAAACTTTTCATAGAGTTGAAGCTACTCTGTTTTTATGCAAAGGCCTCTTGAAAAAGCCTCATTTTGTTACTCTCCTAGAATGACATGCTGCAGTTTTGTAATGAACACAGCAGTTCCCCAACATCCTTCAGGAGTAAGATTAGAAACCCTGCATATTCTTTTCTATGCTTCAGAATGCATTGCATTCAAATTTTAAAAGAATGACTTTGCTGTTTTATGAGCCTGCAGAAACCCACCTTCTTGTTCTATGCTTGATTTAATTTATTCTCTCTGGTTTATGTCCAAATGTTGAGTACAAAGATATATGTTAATGTGATTTAGAGTTTGCCTGGGCAAAATAGAGTGTTTCCTCTTAAAATCAAAAGGGGAGAAAATACCAAGCCTTGTCATGTGGTTTGCTTTAAGGTAGGTAAGATCCAGTAAAAAGAAATTAGATCTCTGAGTGTTAAGCTTTTTGTATGCCAGGTGCATTTAAAATTCAAGTAAAAAGAATTTTAAAGTAGATTTGTTTAGTAGATTTTCAGAAAAAGTATTTAAAAGACAATTTTATAACTTCTTCCACTGTTCCTATGTTTCTCTGCAATAGACTAGCTCAGAGATTCTCAACCTTTTTAAGCCATGGGGCCAGACCATGCCCCCTCAGACAGCTGAGCAGGCCAGACTGGTGGTTTCCCCCACTGTAAACACTGCCATAAAATGCATTTATGACTGTCATAAATATGTCCACTTCCAGTTGCGGCGGCAGCAGCAGCTCAAGCCTCATGAAATGGTTCCATGGGCCGGGTCTGGCCTACTGGCTGTAGGTTGAGAACCACTAGACTAGCTACTCTTTTGTTTATACATCCATAACATATCCGAGAAGCATTTTTTCTTGTTTTCCTTTGGATACTAACTTACTAATCATTTAGGGCAAATGAAAGATCTTTGCAGCCTGTTAGAGTGATTTCTCTTTTAGAATGTACAGAGGCTAGAGGTCAGGTGTGCCCAAACTTTTTGGGCTGTGAGCAGGTCACATGGTTGAGGGAGCTGGTCACTATGGCCTGGGGCCAGATCTAGCCCCCGACACCAATTCATCCAGCCCATGAAGGCCTTGCCACTCTCAGAAGTGGAAGTAAAACACGCCATTTGAATTTTCTTGGTATCCATTTGAACCATTTGAATTTTTTAAAATAATAATAATAACTTTTTATTAAATTTTCAAATAAAATACAACCAATACAGAGAAAAAGTTACAAATATGTCAAGGAAAATACAAACAAAATACATTCTTACTGTTCTAATACATCCCACACTTACATTTTTATACCTAAAAGCATTTTAGTACATTATCCAACTCCTCAATATCCATAGTATATTGCTTATATTTACTACTGTACCCCCTTTTTTCTATTAGAACTTATTTTTCTATTGTAATACCACATATGAAATAAAAATAAAAATAAAAAGGGAAAAAACAATACAGTTGTGTACAGTATTGCAAGTATAATAACAGCTGCAGCACACGTTGTGCTGTTCCCAAACAGGAATTGCTGCATGAACCACAAGATTCGTCTGCAGACCTGTTATAGGAAGCAGTTACCATATTGGCACTTCCTCTTGTTGTCTGTGACATCTGTACCATATTCCACACCAAATTTGAACAGATAATTAAGAGGTAAGAATGATGGATAGCTCAGTGGTTTAGGTATTTTGATGCAAAGCCAGAGGTTGGCAGTTTGATTTCCTACTGAACACCTTGACAGAGGCTGGAGATAATCTATTTGGTCCCTTCTGCTCTGAAGTTCTAAGGTTAATATTAGCATTAGGATTAGTATTATTTATGGTCAACCATGTCCATCCTCTTTAAATTAGTGGTGAGTTTAAATATACATAGGATGGAAGCCTAGAATAAACCTAGACATTAATTTTCATTCTCTGGTATTTCTAAACCAACAAAGATGTAGAATGAGTGGTGGCAGTCTGAAGAGAAGAGAAAATTGGGAAAGGCAACAAATTTCAAAAAAATGTTTATAGTGTTGGACGGTTAGAACTGGGGGACGGCAATATGGCTAGGTTCATTCTTGGAGGTACATAGTTTGAAAATGTCAGGCTAGTTTTCCTCTTCTCTGAGATCTAGGTCTGAATAAAGCTGAATAATTGTAAAGTGTATAGTTTTATTTGAAAAATATCAGTGGTCAGAAAACAAAGGCATGGGCTTAAAAGTGTGACTAAATAGTCATACGAATCTGATTTAGCACTGTACCATATTAGGTTTTAACACTGCTTGTACTGTTCTAACAGTGTTCTTACTTTCAATGGATTCAGTATGAGCAGAGGAAGACAGAAAGATCACAGTGAAGAGAGACAGGGATGCAGAGTCAACACAGACTATCAGAATGTGATTTTTTCGTATATTCACCAAAATAAAATTTACATTTGAGTTTTCATCAAAGCTACAAACTGTAAATACAACTTTACATAGTTGATGGGAAAAGCATATGTTTGTGCTACCTACTTAAAATTGCTCTATTTTCTCTTTTCTATAAATCTCTTGACTTACTGAAAGTAAACTGTAATAGCATAAAATAACTTTCAATGAAAGTTAAAGAAGAAAATGTCCTAGTATTGCAGCTGAACATTAAGAAAACAAAAAATAGCACTACAGATGAACTATACAATTTTAAAGTTAACAATGAAGAAACTGAGATAGTGAAAATATTTGTATACCTTGATTAATCATCAAACTAAATGGGGACTGCAGTGAAGAAATCAGTAGATAATGGAGTATTGGAAAGGGTAGCAAGCGATGAAGGAATAGAGAAGATCCTACTGTGGGCATATTATAAGAAGGCAAGACTCTGTAAAAGACAATAATAAGGGGTGGAAGGCATCAGGAAAAGAGAAGAAAGAGTGTTATTGTGGATAGGATATTTTGAAGCTCTCTCATTTATAAAGTCACCATAGGTCAGAGATGGCTTTGATGACACAAAACAACAATAAGTTTCAAGGTGTTTGTAATATTCAGTGAAGTGCTAATTTGATTCGTTCCATTTCAGAATTATTTCCCCATTTGGTCATTTGATTTTTTAAAAAAAATAGACAATATTTTGTGCCAGTTTTTTGCACTCTATGCTTTCCTTCGGCATAATAATAGTAGATGGGAAGAGGGTTGTGGCAAGGAATAGGACAAAAGCCTTGAGCATCAACCAGAGCTTAAATTTTTTGATTTCAGTATCTTGTCCCACTTGTGATGGAGGGAGAGGCAGCAGATACTCAAACATGGCTATATTTTAATTTGTCTTATAAAATTATTATTTGATTTTGGTCTTAGTTGGTCATCAGCTTCCTCTCTGTTCTGTATATAGTAACTTGATTTTTATGTCTTAATAATGTTATGTCTTAATAATTTTGTTTTCTTTCTTCCCTCAAAACAGATGCTGTAATTGTAATGTTTATTTCTTATCTTTAGTCTATGGCTGTAACTTTTTTTAACTCTCTGTTTTGAATATGTTTTAGGTATTGATGCAGAACTTTATTATGTGAGAAATGATCTTATCAATCACTACGCATTGTCCTTTAATTTGCAAGTACCTGTAGAGACAAACATCCTTCATTTTAGTTGGCATGCTAAGGCCAAGGTAAGCACTATCTAGTTTTCATTATTTGCAACTAACTCAATTAACAACATTTACTGTGGATTCCACAGGGGAGCAGTTTGATTTTTTTTAAAGGAGAGGCAATTTGAGAATGAGTTATTAACAGTTAATGGCCTTTTAGGTTTCCTCCACATGTATAGAAGTTCACTTTTTGAATAATAAGAATTATATGTCAAAAGGGGGGGCTTCAGGATTTTAGAGATACTTAGGTGGGGCATGGCCAAAAAAAGGTTGGGAACTACTGCTTTAGAGTGTGTTTAACTAGGATGGAGCACCTAGGGCAAAAGCTACACTGTGACTAATACCAAATAACAGTTCTATTCATTGGAACAATATGTTCTAAAACTAGTTTGACGGCTGATTTGCCATTGTTGCTGTTACCATCTGTTGCTGAATTAATTACTACTCTAAATCTGTTCCCTGTTAATTTCAATGAGACTAGATCTGTTTCTGACTGGAAGATGTTTTGTTCTGTTGTGATTATGTTTGAAATGGAAGTAAGAGATTGATTCCTCCATTTCTTTACATAATGTTGCTCTTTCATGAGACGTTACAATGAACTACAGTACAGTATTCCTCTCTTGTCTGTTTCTGTCTTCTGACATTTATTGATAGGGTGTAGCTGAGTAATATTGAAAATGGCAGTTCTTTTCCTGAAAAAATACCTGATTTATTTGGTATTCTCTTTCTAATCTTAACTTTTCAACCACCCAGAGAGTGCACTAAGTGCTATGGGCTGGAATATAAGTGTTATTTTTATGTGTGCACGCACACACACACACACACACACACACACACACACACACACACACACACACACACACACACACACACACACACACACACACACACACACACACACACACACACACACACACCTTATTTGCCAGTGTATAAGATGCATCGGAGTATAAGATGCAGCCCATTATTACCAAAATAGGCCACTATATACAGTACAAGACACACTCCTTTTTTCTAGTACAGTAATACCTCGGATAACGCTAAGACTTGGTTCCACAAGTCTTGGTGTTATCCGAATTTTAGTGTTATCCGATGCATGTTAAAATCCTATGGGATGGATTGAATAACATTAAAGTTCCATAGAGATACATTGTAACCGCACAGGCTTTAGCGGTTGTTATCCGATCCATCCCATAGGACCTTAACATTATTCGATCCAATTCTCCTCCCCAGATTACTTAACGTTATGCGATTTTAGCGTTATCCGAGGTAAACATTATCCGAGGTATTACTGTATATTTTAAGGGGGAGGTGAGTGGGTCTTATATGCCAGCAAATATGGTGTGTATGTGAGAGAGAGAGATGTGCTATAATATTTGTTGCCAGATTTTTTTCATAACTTTAACTTAATATTACAGATGTGGTATCTGATCATATAGTAGTCAGCATGCTGCATTTAAAATATCTATGTTCTGATGAACTTAATGTAGCAAATTGTCTCTTAGCCAGCTATTTTTTTCTCATTTTAATGCTAGAATTTTAAACTACCAAGTTTTAGTTTATATATTTCCAAACTTGAGACTTTGAGTCAGGGAAAATTCCTTTAATAGATAAGCATATTTCATAAAAACAGAAAAATAATTATATCTTGAATTGTCTGCACTAATATATGACACTAAAGGAAGTAAAATGGCAGAACACTTTATGTACATAAAAAGAGTCTTCCCCATCATTTCTAGGTCAGAGATAAGGTGAGACTGCATAGTTATAGTTCTGAAGGGGGAGACAGGAAATGTGTGGTGGGCAGCACAAAACTTGGAACATTTCTGTATCTGCCACTAAAGTAAGCCTGATGATAGAGAAGAGAGCTGAATCTGACAATCTGGACATCAAGAGACAGTAGTGCTCAGTATATTACAGTGCCTAGTGACAGAAAACATCCTTGCTCCCCTAACTCAAAATTTTGTAGCTGAGTGTTGAGAAGACATGATGTCTTTGCCAAGGGTAATTGGTTGTCCTCTGTAAGTGCATGGTTCCCTCTTCAACTCGAAACATGGAGTTGTAGAAAGCAGCAAGGAACTGTTTCAGATTTCATTTGGCAATGTGGAGCACAGAGGGAAGTAACCAATTGTCAGTCTTGTGCATGTCTACTTTGAAATAAATTCCTTTGAACTTATAATAGCTGTTTGCACTTGTGCTTAGCAAGGAGTAAGTCTTATAAGTGGGAATTACCTCAGAAGATTCATGTTAGGTTTGCAAAAGGCCAAAATACTGGCTACCACAGCAGCTAGTTTGTCTACAAAGACAAACCAGAATTGGAATCCTATATTGAAATATCCAGAGCACAAAACAGAAGGAGAAAGTAGTCAATGATATGTAGCATAAGAATGTGAGGCTAAAATTTTTCTGAAAACTACCTCCTAGTTCTGTCATTTCTTGGGAAACTAGGATTTCCTTTTCCTTCTATAACCCTCCAAGTCTTCATATCCCCTACATTTCCTTATAAGCAGGTACTGTACTGTATTTAGGTCACATAGAAGGCTGCAAAAGGGAGAAAAATCACCCTCTTCCATTCCACTAGTTAAGTGCAACTTTTGAAAACAGAGGTACAGTAATAGCTCTGGATAATGTTTACCTCGGATAACGCTAAAATCGCATAATGTTAAGTAATCTGGGGAGGAGAATTGGATCGAATAACGTTAAGGTCCTATGGGATGGATCGGATAACAACCGCTAGAGCCTGTGCGGTTACAATGTATCTCTATGGAGCTTTAACGTTATCCGATCCATCCCATAGGATTTTAACATGCATCAGATAACACTAAAAATCGGATAACACCAAGACTTGTGGAACCAAGTCTTAGCGTTATCCAAGGTATTACTGTACCTCAATCTTCTTCCATGTCTATTCCAGATGTAAAATTGCCAAAATGAAGGCACTTTTTGGTGACTTTATTCTGCAGTTCCTTTCACCTGATCTAGTGTGAGAAAGATTAATCAGCAACACAAGGTTGCCTTTACCAGGAGTTTGAAGGAGGCAAACAATTCAGATCTCATTTTGAACTCTGATAGCAGAGCCAAGGAAGATGTTTGACGACATGTGATGTGCAAAAAGACTGTCTTTTCAAACAGTTCAAGTGTCATGGCCAAATTGTGGTTTGACTCACACTTTTGCTTAGGCCTTATTGTTTGCTCATATTCCTTTAGTCACTGCAGTATTTATAACATTACCAGTTTAGATCTCTGTGAACCATAATTAGATTTCATCTCAGACTTGGAAAGTATGTTCAATCCATACAGCATCAGGAAGTCTGTTAATTGAATTAATGTGCACATGAGCTTTTAAAAGTAGTCATTTAGCATGTTAAAAAATAGTTATATTTTCTGGTTTAAGTGTTTGGGTATGGTTCAGACCTTTATATTTTGACCACCAGCTTAATAAAGTTAAAATAGTCATGCTGTATTGAGAATGTGTCTGTGTGGGTAAACTGACAAATGTTTTTGAGTCACAGAATGACGTTTCCCAGCCTCTAGTATAGGTTGGTTCTCTACCCTGATACAAGATGTCCTTAGCCCTTCATTTCTGTTTCCTGTCTAGATACCCTACCCACAGATGTTTTGTGTGGCTGGGATTTGCCATTAGGATATTGTGAACAACTGCTTTCTGTGTTCTCACAGAAAACAATTGATATCAATATGTCATTTTAAGATCATTGATTATCATTTATATCAAGTAGAAATAATTCCAGAGCAGTGAAAAAAATGTATTTTTTTAATTGAGTGTTTTTCTTTGGGGCTTTCTCCTGCATGTTACAGATTGACTATAAACTGGCATTTAAAGTTGACAATTTGCTGGCTATGGATGTGCCACAAGCAAATATTTCTGAACAAGGAGAAGTCCCTCAGACTTTATCAGGTAAGTAATCTACTAGACTAGCACATAATACTGTAGTCCAACACTGGTGAATTGTTTCTATACATATTGCCCCAATGTCCTGGAGGATTAACTTTAATGAAGGAGAGCACTAGCAGCATGAGCTTTGTCATGAGTGCAGGGAATCTCTTAATCTTAATAGCATAAGAAAGGATCAAATTGCACTGGTTCTCCCATGAGATACCAGGAACTATGTGTACTGTATACTGTGGGACATACTTTGTATTACGCTAAGTATGGAATGTGCTAGAATAGTTAAATAACAACAAAGAAAATTCTAAGCTGAATTGGGAAAGAGATGGAATTAATAATTCATATAATGTTTAATTAATATCTCATTTAAAATGTATTTTTACAAATGTAGCTTTTAAAAACATGTATGTGTAATGGATTTTCTATTTACAGTGTTTCGAGTGGAACTCTCTTGCACCGGCAGATTAGATTCTGAGGTTACGATATTAATGCAGCTCAACATGACAGTAAATGCTTCCAAAAATATCACAGTCTTAAATTTCAAACGAAGGAAAATCTGCTATAAAAGTAAGGCGTTTTTACTTTTTCATTTTTCATGATCAGCCTTCTCTGTTAGGATCCTGTTTCTTCTTACTCTCTTTCCTCTTCTTTTTGAATGCACAGCACTTCTCTTAAGTCCAGAGAAAGTGAGTTTTTAAGAAGCTATCACCAAAGTTGGAAATGACACTTACTTTATCCAGAAACGAATACTATGTCTTTTAGACTGGCTTAGAGGATCTGAGAGTCAGACTACACTACACGCAGGCAACCTCCAGAGGTTATACATGTGGCTCCCTTGACCATTGGAGGGCTACTGCCATGTTCTGTCCACACTTTCAAATTTATTATTTAAAAAAAAGATTTAAAAAAAACTTCAAAAAATGCTGTTATACTCTCTAATGGCCATTTTTTTTTCTTTTAAAATGAGAGGGGATCCAGAAGTGCCATGGGAATCAGTATACAGTAAAACACCAAATAATGATTGGATCGGATAACGCTAAAATCGCATAACGTTAAGTAATCTGGGTAGGAGAATTGGATCGAATAACGTTAAGGGCCTATGGGATGGATCGGATAACAACCACTAAAGCCTGTGCAGTTACAATGTACCTCTATGGAGCTTTAATGTTATCCAATCCATCCCATAGGATTTTAACATGGATCGGATAACACTAAAAATCAGATAACACCAAGACTTGTGGAACCAAGTTTTAGCATTATCTGGTGTTTTACTGTATGTCAGAATTGCTTCTGGCAATTGCCTTCCAGAAGGAAATAAGGTGACTTTGTAACTAAATGAGCAAATAGGTGGCTGAGGGATTAAATTTGGGCCGCACAAGCCTATATGTTGCTCACAGGTTAATATATTTAGCATGTATTTAGAAGTAGTGTTCCTTCAAATGATGAACTGTGCCTGTTTGTCATAGCAAATGCTTTTCCTTACTTTATATTTGGCATTAATTGTTGTGCTTTGCAGTTATTGGAGTTGGGAATAGGTCTAATTTACAAGTCTAATTTCAGAGACATGCATCTGCAAGCAAATTCTGTTGTCAAAATTAATGTCCATTCTAGTTTTACCTTGAGACTGGTTTCTTGGGGTAGTATGTAGTTAGTATGATGAAGGTCGGAGACAAAATGATCATATTAACTGTTGGCTGAAATCTTGTTGTTTCACAAAAGCAAATTGCTCTAGATTAGGCCAGTTGAATCAGTGAGGATTTGGTGAGTCAGTTCCTCTATAAAGGCAATTGATTTAAATAAGATTACTTACAACTTGCTACCATAAAGTAAGTTGCAACTAGAGTAGGCCAGTTTGACTCAGTGGAATTTACAGAGGCTTTAACTCATCAAATCAATGCTGATTTGATGGGTCGAGTCTAGTGCAACTTAATATTGCTGAACCACAGGATTTCTGCCATTAAGTGTAATTGATGTAAACTACATGCTATCTAATAGGTGTGATAAAAATACTTACATCTTTAAATACAGTATTCCAATTGTTCCTTTTATTATTTGCTGTGTAAAATATAAGTTGCTGAAGTAGGAAAATTTGCTGAAGTTGCCTAATTAAGGGAATGAAGGAGAGTAGACTTTTGCAGTTGCTTCATCTCTGCTCATGGACTTTTGAAAACATTAATAAATGATGAGTAGAGCTATAAATTATCTAATTATTTTTCAGACCAGTAGCTGTAGTAGTCTCTGTCAGCATGCTTGCAAAATTAACGGCTGTGTGGCCTGCAACTTCAAGTAATGAACAGGTTGATAGTTCCATTCTTTTGTTAGAAAAGCATGATCACTTTGCCTGTAATCTGTATTCTCATCTGATCATGATTCTTATGTTTAAAAATTGAAGATGTGTATTTGCGTTCTTTATGTCTGAAATAGACTTTGGTCCAAGAGAGTTCAAAATGAAATAAATGTGTGAATCCAGGGATTGGCAACCTACGGCCTCCAGGGCGAATCCTAGAGATATATCTAGTATTCCATGTTATTCTTCCATCTAAGCCAGGTGATCCAAACCTACAGCCCATGGTCTGGACCTGGCCCCCAGGCCAGATTGCGTCCAATACCAGAAGTTCCCCAACGTCACCATAAGTGCCGAAATAGCTGTGTTTTTGTGCTGAAACGTTGCAAAAACGTGGCGGAAAAATTCAAAAACGGCACAAAAATGTCCCCCCTCGCTCCCTCCTCCAAGAGAAGTGGCGGAGGTAGAAAAAACACTTTCCAAAGTCAGATAGAGGTATGTTCAAGGTGCTATAGTGATAAAAATATAGTCAGCACTTGTCTTTTTAAAGTAAAGATATAAGAAAAGGAGGTATATGTCTGATCAGAATAGCTTCCAGAATCACTGCCTATATTGAGGTTATAAAAAACATTTTGCCTGTCCCTCATAGACTATCTCAGCTAAACTATATATAAAAGGTTTTGAAGTTTAACATTATTACATTTAAGTGAAAACAATTATAATCGCAGTGGAAAGCTTACTCTTGAACTAGGCTGGTGAAGTAAGCAATGCTACATTTACTTCTGAATAAATGGTTGTTACTACTGGTTGCATTTTTTATACAGATACATAGTTGCTCAGAAATATAGAAATCAGAAAGTTGTTACTTTCAACTTCTCTTCTGCCACGAACTTAAGTGGCTTTAGGCAAGATTTTCCCTGATTCACCCTATTTGCAATACTGAGAGAGGGAATCGTATTGACCTTTCAGATTCATATATGATTTAGAACTCCAGATGGTGCATTGAGGATGTTTTTGAACATTTTACAAGCACTTAAAAGATCTTAAATACACTAATACCCTGGTTAACGTGTGCACTGCACAGTGTTAAAACCGGATAACGTTGGGGAATTTGAGGAAAAAATTTGCACCGCACAACGTTAAGATAACGTTGTGCGATGCAAAAGTTTTTCTCAGATTCCCCAACGTTGATCTCTGCCCCAGCCCTGCAGGCTTTGGGGTAGAGATCTTGGAAGCCCCCTTGCCGGGGGGGGGGGGCCTCCGTAGACCCAAATGTCAGATCACCGGTTTCCTCTGTGTGAGAGCGTGTGCATGCTCTCACCCCAAGGAAACTGGTGCTCTGATGCTCAGAGCACCAGTTTCCTTGGGGAGAGACCAGGAGGGCATGCCCTCATCCCAAGCAAACCAGTGCTCTGACACTCAGAGCGCCAGTTTCCTTGGGGGGAGACTGGGCATGCGCACCCTCGCCCCAAGGAGACTGGCGCTCTGATGCTCAGACCGCTGGAGAGCCAAGCCCCTAAGTCGGAGACTAGACCTGCCAACTTTGGGGGTTGGCTTGGTCTGCCTGTCTCTTTGGAAAGGGCAGTGGGGATTCCATACATGGAATCCCTGCTGCCCTTTCCAAAGAGGCAGGTGGATTGACTTCCTGTTCCCTTTCTTCTTCGGAAAGAGAACCAGGCTTTTTTTTAACATTGTGCAATCAGTATCATACAACGTTAAAAACCGGATAATGCTAAGACTTGTGGAACCAAGTTTTAATATTATCCGAGGTATTACTGTATATGTTTAGGAAATAGTGTTCGTAGTGTGTTTAGCAGTATGTAGAGTATGTGTTGTTTTAGCAATATACTAAAGGCTATGGTCATTTAATTTCATTTATTAGATTTGTATGCTGCCTTGCTTGATGGTGCGACTCAGAGCAGCTAACATTCCATGAAACAACAATATTAAAATATAAACAATAAATACAGCATTACAAACAGTTGATACAATCGATATATCTAACATAAGAATAAAAATGCAATACAATAGGGGGGTTTCTGTCCCTTCCTCAGCCAGGGGAGGGCGGGGCCTCGGGCTGCTGCAGCGGTGGCAACAGCGGTCTTCAGCTGACTGCAAGGCCCAACAGTTCTTTTAACCCCTCCCGGCCAGGGAAGGGGATACAGAATATAAGGGCACCCCAGTAGCCCCAGCGCCTTTCCAACCCTCCAGCCAGGCAGGGCCAGGAGGATGGCGACAGCAGCCACAGCTGTTTCTAATCCTTGGCCAGTGGTGGGAAGCGGCGAGATTCTCCAGCCCATGGCCGTGGCAATTTTTCAACCCTCCAGCCAGGCAGGGCCAGGAGGATGGTGATGGTGGCCGCAGCTGCTTCTCGTCCCTGGCCGGTGGTATGGGCTGAGGGGGGAAGCGGTGAGATCCTCCGGCCTGTGGCCGTGACGTCTTTTCAACCCTCCGGCCAGGCAGGGCCAGGAGGATGGCAATGGAGGCTGTGGCTGCTTCTCGTTGCCATCCTCCTTTCATGTCAGAGATTACTCTTGGCTGAAAGGATTTTTGCTATCACATGTTGATTTGAGTAGAATCACAATATTTCATCTTCTTTTGCATTTGGTAGGACCCATTGGTAAGGCTTCTGTTGGTGAAATAGTAAAATACACCAGTAGTGAAGGAGTGAGTTCCCTTCACTACAGCTGTATATACACTCCCAGCTAGCTCTGAAGGACTGGGAGATACAACTCAGATTGAATTCTGGGCGGTACAAGAGTTTGTAATGGAGAGTGAAAAGAGGAGGTTTATTGTGATTTCCAGAGTAATATTGCAGTTAGCCTATGGTTTAGTGACTTTTGTGATTGATGACTTTGCTTTCGAAAATTAAATACTGCCTTCCCATGAAATGTGCAGATGCCCGAAGGTGTTTGGCCATTATCTGTTATTGGAATAATATGAATCCCAAAAGCAACAGAGAGTTTATGTGTCCCCAGTACCAGTTGTTCAGAAAATGGTCTGCCTTTGTTAGGGTAGCAGTAAGCAATCACACTTATACACCGCCCCATAGTGCTAATGCACTCTATGGGCGGTTCACAAATTAATTAGCATTTTGCCCCCAAGTGAGCAATTTGTGACCTTCTAGATACTGCTTAATGAAACTCCAATCTGCCCAGGCTGGATCCAAAGATTGTTGACTCAATTTCTTCAGCATCGATTGTTGAGGCTGGTTTACTCAACAGATGATGACCAGCATCATCTAAATAAAATCCCACTCATATTGTAGATCAATAACTGGATTATATACCGTAGAAGTTTCTACATATCTGTATCTTTAAGGTCACTGCCAAATTTGGTGCTTAAGTTAGAACATGGCTGCTTCTGCTAGAACCACTGACCTTCTCTCTGTAGCCCACCTATACTGCTTAAAAACCTGCTTTGGAAGGCAGGTAAAACCTCTGGACCAGGTTTTTAGGAAATTGCACATGGGGCAGGGGTTTCCTAGTTTTCAGAGAAGCAGTGCAGTTCAGTTTAATAGCAGCTTAAATTTTGGCTGAAAAGTGTTTGATCTGATGAAATGTTTCCTATTAATTGTCTTGTTATGAAAATTATATTTGCTAAGGAACTGAAAAGTAGATACACAAGAAAAAGTATTTCTTCAGGTTTGTTTCTTTTTCTTTCTAGAACTTGAACCAGAAATTAAAATGCCAATATTGGACAGAAATAGCAGCAAGGCTATTTGTAAGTCAATTGCTTTATAATAGGGGCTGTTCGATGTTTTTAAATAGTTTTTTTCTTCCAAAAACACTGTTTACATATTGCATACAAGGGCAACAAGGAATGTTTTCATTGTCAAATCTGTCATTTTATCCAGCTGTTATAAAAGGAAAGGTAAACAGATCATCAATATATTTTGTTGTTGTTTAAATTAATAGGTGTTAAGCAGAAATACTGTATTACCAATCTCAAAGGTTATGGTTTAAATTTGTCTGTTCATTTGTGTTTCTCTCATTAAATACCATGTTATGAATTGCTATTATTTTGCCCTAATGATAGCTTACTCTGGTTGAGTATCCTTTCCACTGTTGTAACAGTGCTTCTGAACCTTTAGCCCTTCAGAGATGTTTTGGATTTTAACTCTCAGAAAGCCTTGACTATTGGCCATGCTGGGCAAAGTTTGCAGAACTTGATAACCAAAACAGCTGAAAGACAAAGGGTTGAGAACCAGTGCATTATAACAATCTGCATTGTGATGAATTTTACCACTAATGATTTGTATTTCAGTTGCTTTTGTTAGTCCATGAGGCCATATATATTAGGAACAAAACATGGGTATAGCTTTTGTTTCTATGTTCTGTGGTGTGTACTTTTTTAGGCTTCTCTTAGTAAATTTTCTGTGTTTTACATTTAGCTTTTTAAAAAAAATCTCAAAATTGGTTTCTCTGTTATAAATTTAAATTCTATATCAGATATAATTGTAGTTGACATTAGCCTATGTAATGATTGTTTTGTTTCAATAATGCTTTCCACTTTGATTTCAGTTGATCCTGTAAATGTAGTTCCTACCACTTCTACACGTGTGTTTTATATCAGTGTAGGAGTTTGCTGTGCAGTCATATTCCTAGTAGCGATAATACTAGCTGTTTTGCATCTTCACAGTATGAAGAGAATAGAGTTGGAGGACAGGTAAAGAAAAAGACAAACATCCATTTTATTTCTGGTTTTCATGTTTGAAATATTTGTTGTATGATTCACAAAATTTAAGTGATAGGTTTTAGCAGCATTGACATCAGGAACTTAATAATCCATTATCTAACTCAGAGGTGCCCAGACTTTGGCCTGTGGGCTGGATCTGGCCCCCAATGCCAATTCATCTGGCCCACACCGCCTTCATCGCTCCTGGAAGTAGAAGTAAAATGTGGTTTACTTCTGCTTCCTGGAGTAACAAGGGCTGCATAGGCCAGATGAATTGGCATCAGGGGCCAGATATGATCCACAGGCTGTAGTTTGGTCACCCCTGGTCTAACTTATTTTTCTTTGATGCAATTTTTGGAATAGTAGCCATGTCAATCTGTGTTTCAGCATATCAGAGATATCAGACATATTATTTTTCTTAATGATTCCAAGACCGCATTATCCAAGTCTTTTTTAAATTTAAATTGCAGACTTAACAATCCTTCAAAGAAAAATAGTAAAAGAATGCTTGAAATGAAAAGTAAAGAATGTAGGAAAATATATACAAATAATATTATTTACCATTATTTTTATTCCACTCATACACACATCTGATTCACCGAGTGCTTTTGTATTAGGAATTTGTAGTTTCCTATGATGTTGCAATGAAAATATGGTCTACTCTAAAGCAGTGTTTCCCAACCTTTTCTTGGCCATGGCCCTCCTAAGCATCTCTAAAATCCTGATCCCTCCCTCCTCCCCCCTTCCTGGTGACATATAATTCTTATTATTCAAAAAGTGAACTCTTATTCACATGGAGGAAGCCTAAAAGGCCATTCACTGTTAATAACTCATTCTTGAATTAAAGGTAAAGGTTTCCCTTACTTGAAAGCCAGTCGTATCCGACTCTAGGGTTCAGTGCTCGTCTCTGTTTCAAAGCCGAAGAGCCAGCACTGTCTGCTTCTGCAGACGTTTCTGTGGTCATGTGGCAGGAATGACTAGACACCAGAGTGCACGGAACCCTGTTACCTTCCCACCGAAGTGGTCCCTATTTATCTACTTGCAATTTCTTGCTTTTGAACTGCTAGGTTGGCAGGAACTGGGACAAAGACTGGAGCTCATTCCGTCCTGCAGTACTCAGGAATTGAACTGCTGACCTTCCGCCTCCCAGTCAGCATCTTAGCCACTTGAGCCACTGCAGTTCTTAAAAATCAAATTGCCCCCTCTGTAGGGCATGTGCCCCACTTTGGGAACCACAGATCTAAAGGAAAAAAATACCTCTATACAATTTACCCACAAAATAATCCATATATGCCTTTTTTACCTATAATTTTCTTAGAAACTTGCAACATTTCAAGTTATCTGAGTAAGCACAACCTATAGTAGATTTATAAATAAAGAACATTTGTTTGTTTGCTTGCTTCCCCAAACAGCATGAGTGATAGCAGTAGTTCACAAGGCTTATCCCAGCCATCAACTCAAACAACACAGTATTTGAGAGCTGACACACCTAACAATGCAACACCCATTACTAGTAAGTGTTAATCTGGTTACAGGGTTAATGAGGATGTGTGTGTTTTAATCAGGTGTCTGTTCTGAAAAATCAAACTTGTTAATGAACATACAAGAGTGTGAAAAGAACAGTTTTGTTGTCTTTGTTACTTATGAAAGGAAAAACTACATGCATGGCAATCATTGGATACTTTTCTTTATAGTAATTACATGGGACAGCAAGCTAATGCATTAAAGTACAGTATGTGAGAATAGAGAATGGTGAATGTGGCTAGATGGTATTGTAGAGACAATGGGCACAGAGCTGAGTGAGTTGAGGAGGATGGTGGAGGACAGAAGAGCCTGGCGGACAGTGGTCCATGGGGTCGCAAAGGGTCGGAATCGACTGTGTGACTGAACAACAACAAAAATCTACATATACAGATTTTTGAAGTAAAGGATCATTTTCTAAAGCTAAAGGTTTTTGAAATTGGAAGAAATAATAAAATTGTTCTTAATTTTAAAAGGGAACCTGAAAATTCATGAACAGAAGGCACACTATTTTTCTAGCAATGTCTTCAGAAGCCCAGAAGAGGGCAGTATGTCTGCTTTCTTGTTTATTAAACATTTGGAAGGAGGGATATAAAATAAGTAGAGTATTGCATTTATTAATTAACCAAAAGATAGATAGTTACTGTATAGCACACATCCTGTGACAAAATATTGCATACTTACTATCCAGTGATATGAATTTTCTTTAATTTTATAGTTTTTGTCTTGAAATTGCAGCATATTTTATTTGTTTTTTAAAAAAAATATTTTTCAAATTTGTATCCTACCCTCCTTACCAAGGCAACTCAGGGTGGTTTAACATATATAAAATCATCAATAAAAATATAAAACAAAAATTTTAAGTTTAGGTTTTAAAAGACATAGTAATAACAGAATTAAAAGGTTAAAACTCACTCTTCAGGTTAAAAGAAGTTAAAAGAGAGGTTAAAAGAGGTTAAAAGAGAGAGGGAGCTTACACCAGCTAATGGGCTCTGGTTGTTGTACAACCCGTACCCCATACCTGCCCCACCAGCCATGTTTTTAAATTCTTCCTAAAAGAGAGCAACTCCCTCTGGAGACGCAGCTCTGCTGGTAGGAGGTTCCATAGGGTCGGAGCAGACACGGAGAAGTCTCTCTTTCTAGTACCAGAGAGGTATGCCTCTCTGGCCGATGGAACAACAAGAGAGCCTCTCCGGTCCGCTCTGGTGGGACGGGCAGATGTTCTTGGGGTGAGGTGGTCTCTTAAGTATCCTGGCCCACTATCATGTAGGGATTTAAAGGTGATAACCAGCACTTTGAATTGCACCCGGAGACATACTGGCAACCAGTGCAGCTCCCAAAGCAGTGGTGAGACACATGCATAGCGCCATCACCACCCGGGCAGCTGCATTCTAGACCAGTTGTAGCCTTCAAATGGTTTCCAAGGGCAGCCCCATGTACGCATTGCAATAATCAAGTCTGGAGGTGACCAGAGTGTGTGTGATCATGAGCAAGGAATCTCGATCTAGGAGCGGGCGTAACTGGAGAATGATTCGAAGTTGTGCAAAGACCCTCCTGGCCATGACTGCCACCTGCTCTTCGAGCAGTAGTCGCGAGTCCAGGAGGGCCCCCAGATTACGCACTGGGTCTGTTTGGGGCAAACCACCCCATTCATTTTCATTAAATGTGCATTAAAGGTATTTTCATTTGATATTTATATTGGTATTGTTTGGGTCTGCTGGCTCCTCAGGTTATCCTACTTTACGGATAGAGAAGAATGATCTTAAAAGTGTAACCCTGATGGAAGCAAAAGCTAAAGTGAAGGATATAGCAATCTCCAGAGAAAGAATGACACTAAAAGATGTTCTCCAAGAAGGTATTAGTGTTTTATTCCAAATGTGTTATACTTTGTAACCATCATATTTCTCAACACGTTCTGTGAATTTCTTCTGCAGAAAGGTTTTAGTTTAATTGTAAGTGTAATGGATGACCCAAATCAGGAAACTGATTTAAAGCCTTGATATCAACAGTCATCTTAGCTTTTACCTCAAACAATTTTGTCTATAAATCTAATTAATTTATAATACACATTAATTTACAATATCTAATACTTGATATGATACTTCTATAAATCAGTTATTATCTGCATTATTTATAAAAGGCACCCATAGTCTTTCTGTCTAACCAGATGTTGCAGTGCTCTTGAAGTGTATTATTATAGTGAATTGGTACCGTGAAAATTTTTCAGTTTTTTCTGATCAGTTGGCTAGGATATAATAGATATATTTCAAAATGGATTATCAGTCTCTCCACATAAGCTGTTTTTGGCTGCTTTGTAATCCAAAATCACTAACATGGCTACAAGAGAGAAATCACCCCTACCCCCTTTTGCTTTGTTCATTTAAGCCTGAAGAGAAGAGGCTTCTTATGTAGGCACATTTTGTTGTGTGTCATCAAGTCACACCTGACTTATAGTGACCTCAATAAAAAATTCAAGATAAGTGAAATATTTTAAGTATGGTTTTGGATCCCAGATATATGCACTCTCTTACTCACACGTTGAACATAAATAATAGTGGGAATATCTCCTCTTTTCATTTCTGTTTTCGTCACATAATGCTAATAGTTTTGGATTAGAGATGGATTCAGTCTGGCTTTAGTTTTGAGCTAAATTGCAGCTGAAAGTATGAGTAAGAATGACTGATATTTTAGAAAATAGGGCATTCTTTACATTTATGTAGCTTCTGAAATTTGCATTGCCAGTTCTCTTCCAAATTTGAAATTATCAAAAGAAAGTTCAAGTGCGAGATATGCCATAGTTGATTAAAATCTTAACAATTTTTTTTCAGTGAATAGGGTTAACAGGACACAAGTCCGAGGTTATTTTTACTTTCTTTTCACTCATTGAAAGTGTGTTCAAAGTTAAGTTAATGTTCAGTGCTCTTATTCTTAGGAACATTTGGGCGAATATTCCACGGAACTCTTATTGAAGAAAAAGACCCTACTAAAGAAAAGCAGGTGTTTGTTAAAACTGTAAAAGGTAGGTTTTCATTTATATTGATGGAAGTCTTATTGTAGCATAGTCAATACATTTGGAATGTAATTCATTCTTTTTTATTATGTGTCGTCAAGTCACTTCTGAGTTGCAAAGACCCTATGAATTCATGATCATCAGAGAGTCCTCTCATAAATAACACTGCTCTCATCTTGCAAACAAAAGATCATGAGTCAATCCATAACGTGTAAGGTCATATTTTCCTGCTTCTTTTACCTTTTCCTGTTTTTGTTGCTGTTTCCAATGAGTTATCTATGCTCATGGTGTGCCCAAAATATGTTAACTATAATTGTCACTTCTAGTCTTTCTTTATTCATGTCAGACACACCACCAGCATATAATAACATATGGGAAGGTGCTTCTGGATTAAGAGGATTAGCCGGTGATCTTTGCCCAGGGGACGCCTGATCACTGAAATAACAATCTTCAGGGAGGCGCCTTTCATGTACCCTTTCACTTCCAGAAGTTCCTGATTTGCGGTGGCCCATGAGGTCGCAAAGGGTCGGAATCGACTGCGACTGAACAACAAGAATTCATTTATTTGTGTTTCTGCCATTCTGTGTCCTACAGTAGCATATTTCAAATGAATGATGTTTCCCCCCTTCCATCTTTCTTCAATGTCCATCAGAAAAATAAAACCATTTTTATTTTATTTTTAAAGTCAGGGCAGTACTTTTTAGAGAGAACTTTTTAAAATGCGGGCTTACTCCCAGAAGTGGGAGTTAACAGGAAGAGGTTTTTTTCTTTTCTTTACAATTTGTGGAGCTAAGTTTCTTTCTTCCTAGCAAAGCAAGTTGGTTTCTTGGGCTGTAAAGAAAAAAAGAAAATCTAGCTCCTTGTTTTCCCCTGTCTTCTCCCATTGCCAGGAGGAAGCCTTCAGTTTTTTTATTTTTCTTAAGATACTGTCTTTTAAAACATTTTTGTTTGCTTCCTCCCTCTGCTGCACATAGCAGAGGAAGGTTTTTAAGTTTCCAGTTATCCCATATTATATTGTTGCACAGTATCTAAACCATTAATGATATGGAGGAAATGAAACCAAATTGCAGCAAAAAGTTTGTTTTTGCTCTCCAAGCAATTGCACACACTGGAAATGAAGCAAAACAAAACAATCCTTAAAAAAAATCCTACCTCCACCTAAAAAGAAAGTATCCCTTGACAAGGATCTAGAAATCTGCAAGGGGTGTCTTGTGGCACTCTGCCAAAGATGTCATCTGGTCACCAACAGGAAGAGTAAACCAGGCTGTCCCTGCATCAGACCAAGGAGCACACTAATACCTGTATAATCATTCTCTCCATTTCTGTAGCTTGTAATACTATAGTTTTACTGGTATTGCATTGATGGTGGTGATTTATTTCTTCCAAATGCTTTGTGAGCAGCTCTCTAAAATTGAAGCACTTAATCAAAAATCTAAGTTTAAATTTCCTTTAATTTTTGCTTATGTTAAAAATATTTTGCCTTCCGTTTCTTTGCAGTGCTTTTATAGTCATTCTCTTTGTCCTTAGGTGCAACTCACTAAAAAGTTGTATTCCGACCTTTTTCCTGTCTCCTCTTGCTCCTCCTTAACAATTTTATGACTTCCACCAGTCATGTACAGAGACTTTTATAGGAATAGTGTCATGGACAATTTACTAATGTGAATCTGTTCTTTACCTGATTCTTAAAGCATTCAGAAATATTACTGAAATTATATTTTGGCACTGTAATTGTGTTAGTGTTCTTCAGTTTATAATTTATACTTCAGTCTTCTCATCTTCTTCCCCAAAAAGATAAGAGGTGCTCCATCTTGTATTCTAATTATGTAGTCTGATGAATTTTTGTATTGGCCATCTGTTGATGAAATCTAGCCTAATGACACTGCTATCACTTTCAGTCACTTTCCCTTTGCCCGTTAAGGTGTGTATCCATGAGTTAGAATTCACCCTTTGGTTCCAGAATACTTTCACATATCACAGTTTTATTGTTAAAGTTGATGTGTGTATTTTCTGAGGTTGTTAGAACCAAACTGGAGAGCTCTAGAGAGAGATGTGGGTCTAGAAAGTTAGAACACATTTGCAAGATGATCAACTTCTACTAATTGGTAGGGAGGTGCATCTTGTACTTCAGATTTTAATATTGGGCTAAGTCTGCAACACAAGTGATTGAATGGAACAGGACAAGCTTGAATAGTATTATAAAAGTAGGAGTGTCCGTAGCTAATGCAGATTCTGTAGCTTGCAGCATGGAACACATAGCTCTGAAAAAGGGGTACACAAAAAAAACCCTCAAAGGCGTACCCTGGTAATGGCAACATTGTGTTGCTGGCTAATCTTTCTCACACTAGGTCAGGTGAAAGGAACTGCCGAATGAGCTCACCAAAAGATGCCTTCATTTTGGCAGTTTCACATCTGGCCTAGACACAGAAGTCAAAGCTCAGAGAAAAGAGGGTATTAAAAGAGAGTGCCCCATTTGTAGAATACTTGATAATCAGAATTCACTAGTCCCTTTAAATCTGAAGCTTTTATACATCATCTCAGAAATGAGGGGTTGAAGGGAGACTCTATTAATATCAGACACTCTCTGATGTTTCACTGTAAAACTTTAAAAGCGCAGCTCATAGTGGGAAACATGTTTTCCATACTCAGGGTTTCAAGTTGAGTCCCTGGCATCTGTAGTGAGAAAATATTGCCTGGCAGGGCTGGAAAATAGTCCTTGATAAGCCACTGCTGGTTGGGATAAATAGTTGTCTATATAGACAAATGGTCCAATCTCTTATAAAGTGGCTTCATGTGTTCATCCTTGTGGAGCTCTTTTGGAAGGAATTAAGCATACTTGGTCCCATTAAGAGCCATGACAATCCACTTCTTCTTTCCCACAATACTGCTTCTTTCTCACAGCTCTGCTACTTTTCTAAGTTTTTAATAGAAATTAAATTGATTTGAATTGTAATAGATATGAGATATTTATTCTCAAAATTCCGAATACTTTACATTTGCACCATTTTATTAATTCTCATTATCTTTTGTGCACTAGTTAAGAGTGGCCAAATTTTTAATATAGCTAGTATCAGTTGGACTACACATTCTAAAGTTCCTTTTATGGGTTAAACTTACATAATCTGTTTTTCTGCGTTGCCTTATAAGTAACAGCAGGAAAATAATATTGATAAGAAAACAAGGTTTGGGCCAACTTTCTGCTTAAATGGAAAGAGAGTTCTGCTTGTGGAAGGGGTCATGTTGCTCATGGAGCAAAATTTTTGGCTCCAAGCCAGTTTGATTTTCAAACTGTTTTAGAAGATAAGATTTGAATCTCTGTTTATAATTGACTAAGCTTACAGTGTTTCAGCATTCAAGTATTTATGCCTGAAATAAAGAAGGGATTCCTCAAAAGAAACTTGATTTGGTGCAAATTACCTGAATTGGCAGCACACTGGACCTGACAGCTCACACAGAAGGAACCTTTCATAGCAGAATGTACTTCATTAAAATGTGTGTCTCTTTATGTCCCCTCCTCCAAAGCATCTTTCCTTCTGGTCAGGGGTACAAGAGAAATCCATGTTATTTTAGGAGCCCCATAACATCTTTGTGTTGGCTGGTTAGCTCATCAAGTTGTTTACCAGGACTACAAAATTAAAGATTGGGAGTTTGAGAAGAGCCAGTACTGTATACATATTCTTGGGCAAGCTGCAAAATCTCAGAGCACCCCTAGAAGAAGGGAACAGTAAACCAGTTTGGGGCTCTGTATGCAAGAAAACTTTTGAGGGGTCTCCATAAGTCAAAATTGACTTGACAGCATATGATTATTACCATTACAGAATCTTTGTACTTGTGAAATATTGTTCCATATTGAAGAAAATCCTTGTGTGATCGTTCTCTTCCACATATAATTGTAATTGTGTAATATATACCCATGTACCATACACAACAGTGAGTCTATAATGGAATAATGTCCTGAAACCTTGTATTGTGCTATTTTGGTCTACAGATGTCTAGTAGTAAATATTTCTGGATGCAGTATAAAATAGTCTAGCCTATTGTTTAATGCTGAGTTAGAGTCAGAGTCTGGAAGTTCTGTTCCCCACTATACATCCAGGAGAGCACTCTGTATGGATTTGGGTAAGCTGCACAGTCCTAGGATGTCCCCAGAAGAAGGGAATGGTGATCTGCTTCTGTATATTGTCCCTAGCAAACCCTGAAAGTTGAACTGACTCAATGACACACAGTTATTGTTATTTTGTTTCAATTATATCTTTCTCCCAAAATTTGAACTAAGGGTTGATCAGAACAGGACTCCATATAAAGCTACAAATGAAAACATAATACAGTAAAATCTTGCGTAAAGAGCGCCTTGCTTAGAGACTAACTCGCTTAAAGAGCAGAATTTTCTCCGAATGGTCGCCCTTGCTTAACAACTAAAAACAACCAACCAAAAACTCACTTAACAACTAAATCGGGATTTGCAATCCCACCTGCCAGAAGTCACAATCGCAATTCCCTCTACCAGAAGTCACTTACAATGGCGGCAGTGGCACTTTCCCCAAGTGTTTCGCTTAAAGAGCAACTCACTTAAAGAGCAACCCTGTGTTATGCATTATGCTCTTTAAGCGAGGCACCACTGTAATGCATATAAATTATTTTGTTGTAAAGATCTATCTGTTAAGAGCTTCTTCCTTCCTAACAAGCAGTTTCCAAAAGCCTCTGTTTGTCTTGATCTGTTGGCAGAAGGACAAAAGAAAATGCCTTGGAGACAAGTTCCATTCTCTAAGCCCAATTCCTGAGAAATTCCACTTTTATGTCCCTATGAAGTAGACCTCTGGTTGTGGTAGATAATTCCCTGGGATTATATAGTCTTATGTGAGATCTTTAGTTTATGTGAAGGAATCTGGTCCACAGAAGGCTCCAACTGCAAGTAGGAAATAGGGAGATATTATTTCTCAATTTTTGTTCTCTTTTGAGATACCAGTGCCTTTTTTCCTTGCTTCAGAGGGGTTCTCCTTCTAGAGGGGTACCTTGGAGAACTCAAGCATAGAATTGATAGATATTGCTTTCTAGCTAGTTGAGACCTACTCCCAAAATCTGAATTTAACTCATATCTTTGGGTGGGAAATCAAGAGGTTGACGTTAACAATACATCTGGTTTAATATTGTATGTGTATGTAAAGTTAAAATTGTTCCATCAGTTATGCATGTTCTGGTTTTTTACATCCTATTTCTGTTGAAATGATTGCAGGTTTAGGCAGATTTCCAGTATAAAATTCTGCTTTGGTTTTCTTATGTACTTAATTTTGTACATTGAATTCTTTGACTTCTATTATATGAATATACTGTAGGTCTGTGATGGCGAACCTTGGCACTCCAGATGTTCTTGGACTTCAGTTCCCAGAAGCCCAAGCCCCCGTGAATCCACACGAATGGGTTTGTTGCGATTCATCTGCGCTGTCCTCGTCGTTCCTGGAAGCACAAGTATGGGCACATTTTACTTCCACTTCTAGGAGCAACGAGGGCGGTGCAGTGAGGGTTGGATGAATCACAGCAAACTCATTTGTGTGGATTCACAGAGGCTTGGGCTTCTGGGAATTGAAGTCCAAGAACATCTGGAGTGCCAAGGTTTGCCATCATATCTGTAGGTGTAGTGCAGGAGTTCTCAACGTTTTTAAGCTAGGAGTCAGGTCATGCTCCCTCAGACAGCTTCAGGAGCTGGATGGCCATTTTATTTATTTATTCATTTATTTGGATTTATATTGCCACCCACTCGCCGAGGCGACTCAGGGCGGCTTACAGTCAAAACAACAACAGTACAATAAAAATTATAAAATGCAACCACATAAAACAACCAAACCAGAACACAAACTAACTCCCGTCAGGCCGTTGTTGTGGGCCCAGAGGAGTGGGCAAGGTCCCCAGCCACTGCTAGGCCTTGGCATCTTCTTCCTCAGGCCGTTGTTGTGGGCCCAGAGGAGGGGGCGATGTTCTCAGCCACTGCTAGGCCTTGGCATCTTCTTCCTCAGGCCGTTGTTGTGATTGCTGGCCTTTCTCCACCACATGGCACTTCCAGGTGTGGTGGAGGCAGTGGGGGCCACAGGAAATGGTGCCGCAGGCCATCGGTTGAACACCCCTGCTGTAGTGCATTGATTGTAAACCTGAATATTACTTAAATAATGGGACTATAAGGACCTTTTTGTTTTCAGTGTCACTGTTATAAATTCTTACATAGATTAACTAGACTTGGTCCATGAAAGGTCACATTTAAATACAGGAGTTAGTCTTTAAGGAACCACAACAGGTTTGTCTTTTTTTATTGTTTTGTTTTGTTTTCTCTCTGACGTGTTTTCTTTTTAAAATACTTGAAATCAATGTGGAAAATTAATGACAATATATTCTTCTTACCTTGAAAAAAACTCAAGATGACAAGCAAAATACATTTTATTTTAAAAATTGTATATTACGCCTACCCTCCCTAAAGTAGTGCTATTTTAATAATCTGACCTCAAATAATGTGAGAACAGCATAGAAAACTGGGATAGCATTGATGCAACAGCAAGAAAGCTAAGTTGAAAACTGTGTTGAATATTTTTACTGCTATTTTTAACCACATGTCTGAAACAACAAAGTATCAGCACCTGATAAATTTTGCTTTTAAAGTGAAATTTATTAATGTTTGGTTTAGGCTGCCTAATATGTAAAGAATTGTTAGAGCTAGGTCTCCTCTATAGGCATCTCCTTCATGTAATTGAAACAAAGCCTTGTTGACATCCGTTTGATGAAAGTGCTATTAATTTGCCAAGATCAGGTCCTAATATTAAATAAAATATGAGCATAATAGTAATTGTTCTCATCTTAGTATCTTGCTGTTCAATGAGTTTTATTAGCAATAGCAATTACACTTATATACTCTCCCCATATTGCTTAGTTAACTCTCTAGGCATTTCACAATTAGCATTTTGCCCCAACATGCTGGGTACTCATTTGACCAACCTTGGAAGGATGGAAGGCTAAGTCAACCATGATCCCCATCAGGATCAAACTCACAACCTTTTGGCTGCAGTACAACAGATTAACCTCTGTGTCACCAAGTCTCTAGATATGAATACATATGATCTTTATAAGAAAGCCTTTAATGCTCATGTTTTTGTTCAATTATTTAGATCAAGCATCAGAAGTTCAAGTGACCATGATGTTGACAGAAAGCTGTAAACTCAGAGGCCTTCATCACAGGTTAGTGTTTTTACCATTTGTTTTGGAGGACTTGGGTGAGTTATCATCTAAGATGTAGGTGGACAGAAGTCTATTGAATACAAGCAATATTATCTGAAATCTAGTGGTAAGGTACAACTAGAGAAGGCCTATTGAATCACTGAAACTTAGAGTGAAGTTCACTCACCAGATCCCCACTGATTCAGTGCACCAAATGTAATTTCAATTTACAACATTTCATCTATTGTGGTTCTTGTGCAAAAACACGTTACTAATTCCAGATTTTTCAACCTCATTATTTGCATGTATCCTCTTTGTAGTCTTTCAAGGATGCATATGACTGATAAAAGAGAGAAACTGTGAAAATATGTTTGGAGAAGTTTGGAAAATAGTGTACAGTCAAACCTCGCATAAAGAGCGCCTTGCTTAAAGAGTAACTCGCTTAAAGAGCAGAATTTTCTCTGAATGTTTGCTTCGCTTAACAAATAAAACCAACCAACAACTCGCTTAACAAATAAATCGGGGTTTGCAATCCCCCCCCCCCACACACACACACACACAACTTGGTCAGTTACAATGGTGTTTTGCTTAAAGAGCAAACTCGCTTAAAGAGCAATCCTGTGGAACACATTATGCTCTTTAAGCGAGGTACAACTGTACTTTATGTAGAGGAATATATATTTTTTGCAATCTGAAAGACAAGGGTATAATTTCCCAAAGATCTCTGGTTATAAAGCAGAAGTTGCCACAAAGCAAGAGAACTCAAAAACCAGTTTTATCTTGCCAAAAGGACTCTGGCATTTGAGTAAATAACTTTTAATTAAGAAAGGGACAGATTTGTTTATTCATTTTAGACCAAGAGTTCCTGCCAGGAACCAAAAATGGGGAATAAACACCTATTTGTCTTCTTTTCCCCCTCCTCCGTCCATATAGTTGTTAAGGAATTTGTTTGATTCCCCTGCTCTCAAATGTCACTCATCCTCCTAGACCAGTGGTTCCCAACAAGGGGTACACAGCCCACTAGTGGACTTCAATTCCCAGAAGCCTAAGTCAGTACATTGGCTGATCAGTGCTTTGGGGAAATGACTTAGGCTTCTAGGAATTGAAGTCCAAAAACCAGCATTTGGGAAACACTGTCCTAGACAAAGAAGCTGGTGGTTGCTGTGGTTCTTTTTCCTCTCTCCTCACCCCCATCTGATACAAACAATACCTTTCCACACCTTATTGTTGCTCCATCCCATCCCCTTAATGGCCAACCTTATTTACTCATTGAGTAGTTGAAATCCAGGATGGAAAGTTATACTACATCTCCAGTATGGTTCAGTGGATAGAGTGATGGACTAGGAGGCAGAAGACCTGGTTTGAATCCTCACACAACCATTGAAATTTGCTGGGGCATGGAACTGGTTAAAGCACTGCTTAAATTCAGTGGTACCTCGCTTTACTAATTTAATGTGTTCACCGGGATGTTTTGTATTATGAAAAATCCATACAACACAATGCAGAATACACAGTATTAGCAGAAGTGGCCACTAGAGGCCACTGTATACCATGTAATTTATAGGGAAACTTTGTATTGCAAAAAATAAAAATCAAGCGAAGCATTGTTTTCAAAGGATTTTCATTCGTCAAGTGAAAATTATGCTAAATGAAGTGTTCGTAAGGCGAGGTGCCACTGTATCACACTAGCCTTGAAAGTCCTATTAGGATCACCATAAGGCGCATTTTACTTCCACTTCCGGTCAGTAATGGGCAGCCAAAAAATTTTTACTACCACACCGTGGGCGGAGCTAACTGGGCGGGGCCAAATATGTGGGTTGCTGGGGGTGGCCATGTGATCTAGTCATGCCTGCCACATGACCATGAAAATGTCTGCAAACACAGCACTGGCTCTTTGGCTGTAAATGGAGATGACCACTGCACCCTAGAGTCGGATATGACTAGCTTTTGAGCAAGGGAGACCTTTACTGATTAATCAGGGCCAAACTTCACTGCAAATTTGAATACCAATCAGGGATTTTCTGTTACAGTCAAACCTTGCATAAAGAGTACCTCGCTTAAAGAGTAACTCGCTTAAAGAGCAGAATTTTCTCTGAACGTTTGCTTCGCTTGACAAATAAAACCAACCAAAAACTCGCTTAACAAATAAATCAGGGTTCGCAATCACACCCACAATTGGTCACTTACAATGGTGTTTCACTTAAAGAGCAAACTCGCATAAAGAGCAATCCTGTGGAACGCATTATGCTCTTTAAGCGAGGTACAACTGTATTAGGTAAAGAGAAAGGTTACCCTTGCTCGAAAGCCGCTCATATTCAACTCCAGGGTTCAGTGCTCATCTCTGTTTACAGCCAAAGAGTCTGCATTTGCAAAAATTTCTGTGGTCTTGTGGCAGGCATGACTAGACACCAGAGTGCACGGCATGCTATTTACCTTCCCACCAAAGTAGTCCCTATTTATCTACAGTACTTGCAATTTCTTGCTTTTGAACTGCTAGGTTGGCAGGAGCTGAGACTGAGATGGAAGTACTTGGGTCTCAAACTGCCAACCTGCTGATCTTCCAGCCATCAAGTTCAGTGGCTTAACCACTTGAGCCACTGCAGTTATTACTGGTTGTAAAAAGCCATACTGATTTATAAATTTATCTGTTATGCTAGTCAACCCAATCCCAGTGGACTCGAACCACAAAAGCTTACATTAAAATACAGCAGTTAGTGTTTAAGGTGCCACAACATTTTGTTTTTTGTTTATTTCCTGATATGGTTGAAACACAGTCTATCATGGCTACTTCTGAAATGGTAAGTCTGTGTTTCAACCATATCAGGAAGTAAACAAAACAGACAAAAATGTTGTGGCACCTTAAAGACTGCACAAGCATGCTTGCGCGCACACATGACACACAAAACACACACACCCGACACACAACAAAACACACACCCATCACCCAACATACACACTCAATCCCTCTCACCCCCCATTCCTCTCCAACTCACCAGGGAGCACGCGGCGGGGATCCTCCTTCCTCCTGGAAGGATGCTTGGCGTGGGGCGTGAAGGTGCTCGGCCCTGCACTAGCCCAGGTGCCCAGTGCGGAGGCACGCCGCCCGGTGCGGTGGGCGCGGATGCTCTTGGCCCGCCCTAAGCAAGGCGCCTGCCGCAGCCTCCGCTCACCATTCCACAGGGCACGGAGGTGTTGGCCCGGCGCTAGGCCAGGCGCCCGCCACTTGCCACGCCGCCCGGTGCAGGACACGCGGCATGGCACTAAGCCAGGGGCCCACCACGGCCTCTGCCCAATGCATGCACGCTCTGAGTCCAAACACAAAATAGTTGTTTGGCTCAGTGCACATGCGTGTTAAAATATTAATTTACCCTTGCGCACTGAGCACTGGCAGTGCGCACGTGTTAATTGATATCTTAACATGCATATGTGCTGAGCCAAGCAGCCATTTTTAACTTAATAGCACTTACCATTTTGTGCTTGGAGCACGCATGCGTTGGGTAGCTGGAGAGGCAGCTGAACAGCCGCCTCAAAAAATAGTAACCACTATTCACCCCAAATAGTCACCCCAATAGTCGCCCCAAAATACTACTAACCACCCCCGGAGGCCACCCGGAATTGTTACCACTGGTCTGTGCAGACCGGGGTGAACCGGCCCTTGCCCACTACTGCTTCTGGTGCGAGGGACCACATGAGCACCCTGCAGCCTGAAAAGTTTGGGCACCCCTGCTTTAGAGTGTCAGCAGTCTTATTTAAGGCAAAATCTTGGAAAATTTGTTGGCCAGCCTACATGCTAAAGTATCTGGTGAGGAATGCATTGGATTCAATAATCTGTGGTAATTTGCTAATCCTGAAATCATTTGGTGCTCAGTTTTCAACCAGTTCACATAAAAGAAAGATTCCACCTGCTGGTTGTATGGCAGACTGTGTTGTATCATAAGTGCAACTTTCCATTTTTACACATTTTAAACAGTATGTATAAAAGTATGCAGAGAGAGATGATACACTGCTGTTGTAATATATGTGTCATGTTTGCCAATTTGTGGATAAAAGTGACTAATATATTTTACTGAGTGTGGTTTATTTTTTATCATCCATGTATATTCCGTATTAGCATTCAAGTAACTATACATTTACTAAAAACTTCTAATGAACCTTTTCAAGTACAGTCAAACCTCGCATAAAGAGTGCTTTGCTTAAAGAGTAACTTGCTTAAAGAGCAGAATTTTCTCTGAATGTTCGCTTCGCTTAACAAATAAAACCAACCAAAAGCTCGCTTAACAAATAAATCGGGGTTCACAATCCTCCCCCCCCCACAATTGGTCACTTACAATGGTGTTTCACTTAAAGAGCAAACTCACTTAAAGAGTAATCCTGTGGAACGCATTATGCTCTTTAAGCGAGGTAGAACTGTAATGGTTTTTATGCAGTGCATTATGTATTTTGTTTTCCTTCATTACTTTTTGTTTCAGCTGAGATGTAGAAAACATTGATATAGTACTTTCAGTTTATAAGCTTTAAGAACAAAGTTTTTTCACAGATTGGTCGAAAGAAAGATTAAATCAAAGAAGTTGAATAACTGTGAGGTAATTGTGTGATACAATCCAGTTTATGTTTGAGGATGAGACTGATGTTTGAAGATGTATATGTGTAATAACAGTCAGTACTGTATTTCTTTCAGAAATCTTCTCCCTATCACTCATGTTTGTATAGAGGAAGGAGAAAGGCCGATGGTGGTGTTGCCTTACATGAATTGGGGAAATCTCAAGCTGTTCTTGCGACAGTGCAAATTAGTGGAAGCGAATAATCCTCAAGTAAGAAGTGGCTAATATAGAATGTAAAGTACCCGTAATTTAAGTCATTTTTACTTGTATTTATCATCAGATTTTCAAGACTGGTGAATTTTAAGGGAATTAAGATTGTGGCAAACTCATTTATACAGTAGAAATCATGGTAAACTGTTATTAGAAATGTTAAAGCAAATCATTTTTAGTTACTTATTGTGTGCTAAAATTCATAAGAGTATCCTTTGTGATGTAGTGGTTAGAGCAGTATTTCGCAACCTTTGGTTTTTGGACTTCAATTCCCAAAGCTCTGATCAGCCAATGTACTTACTTAGGATCCTGGGAACTGAAGTCCAAAAACCAAAGGTTGGAAACAGAGTAATGGACCAAGACTGAGAAGACTGAATTCGAATCCCCAGCTCTGCCCATGGAAAATTCATGTGAGGGTGAAATTAGTAAAACCATTCCATAAATATCTCATTTACCTTAAAACCCCTATTAGGGTTGCTATAAAAGTAAAGTTAAAAGAAGAAAAAAAGAAGTAAATTATCTTGTGGTGCTCTGCTGCTTGATGGTCCATTTATGTTTTTCTTGTGTTCTGATGAGCCTGTTTTTCATCATTACTAAAATTCCGTTCTCTGTTGGGAGATGGCAGGTCAGAGGGGGAAAGGTGCATTGGAGCTCTTCCTTTAGCTCAAAGATTCTCAACCTGCAGCCTGCGGCACCATTTCATGTGGCCCCCCACCACCTCCACCACACCAGGAAGTGCCATGTGGTGGGTTCCTAAACCAAAAGGGAATGTCTTCTTGGTTCCATTTTATTCCTTTTCGTAGGTCTACAGTCCATTCTGTTTAATAGTTCAATGCATTTTATTTTTAGTACCCCAAACCCCAAAACATTACTTGAGTAACAAGCAGTACTTTGTGTTTCCTGGATCACAAAAAGCCAGGATTTGGGTTGACAAGGTCACACTAGCAATTTTACAGATACAGTGTATGTTGGCATGTAGACTGACTCTTATCATAAGAGGCCTGTGTTATAGGCTCCATTATTTAGCAAGAAGTGGCACATTTTCTTTCTGTAACAAAAATGCTTCATCTTGGGATGCTGAATTATGTATGTAAATGTATGCAACTGGGCTTCTTTGATATACTGCAAGTAGGATTGAAAGAACTTTAGTAATTTATGCTAAATATTTCTAGTTTCCACTCTCACTGAACCTGTAATTGGAAAAGGAGCAGCAGTGCCGTTGTGATAAGAAATGTCACTACAGAAATTTAGAGACCCATTTTTCAGAGCAGTTTTTGGTATTTGGTAAAGATACCATAAAGGGTGGCTTAGTGGTTAAGATGCTGAGCTTGATGACTGGAAGGTCAGCAGATCAGCAGTTTGAGACCCAAGTGCTGTGACTGAGCTCCTGTCATCTGTCCCAGCTCCTCCCAACCTAGCAGTTTGAAAGCAAGACATTGCAAGTAGATAAATAGGTACTGTGTTGGTGGAAAGGTAACAATGTTCCATGCACTCCAGTGTCTAGTCATGCCTTCCACGTGATCATAGAAATGTCTGTAGATGCAGACAGTGCTGGCTTTTTGGCTGTAAACGGAGATGATCACCGAACCCTAGAGTCGGATACGACTGGCTTCTGAGCAAAGGAGATCTTTACCTTACAGATACCACAACTTTCATTATACAGTAAAACCTCATATAACACTAAAACCTGGTTCCACAAGTCTTCGTGTTATATGATTTTTAGTGTTATCTGATCCTCTATGGGATCCATAGAGATACATTGTAACCACACAGGCTTTCGCGGTTGTTATCTGAAGCATCCCATAGGATCTTAATGTTATCTGATGCAATTCTTCCCCCCAGATTCCTTGATGTTATGCGATTTTAGTGTTATTCGATACTAATGTTATATGAGGGATTACTGTACTGGACTATAATGTTCATGTGAAATAAACTGAGCAGAAGAAAGACTTTTGGCCTGGACTAGTAGCAGTATTTTTATACCCCAGACTTCTAAATTATGGGAAGCGTATAACATAACTCATTTCTTTTGATAGGCAATTTCGCAACAAGATCTTGTACATATGGCTATCCAGATTGCCTGTGGAATGAGCTACTTGGCCCGAAGAGAGGTCATTCACAAAGACCTTGCTGCTAGAAATTGTGTGTAAGTACTGAATTGTAAGCTGCCAAAACACACGGTAATAATGCTAAAATATCCCTTTAAGTCTTACTGAGTGTTGAGTCTTACTCCCATTTGAAACTGATAGTTGTCTTGTTTAGACAGAACCAGTGGTGTTCTGAAAGATAAAAAGAGTAGTTTCTAGAGAATCCCAGTCTTATAATACTTGGGGTATCTGGAACTTTAGGTGTTCTGGTTATTTTAACACTGGTAAAATAACATTAGAAATCATGGCAGTGAATTTTTTTAGTATATTTAATTCCACATCGATCGATTGATTTGATTGATACATTTTTTTGATTTGTATGCTGCCCACTCAACATACGCCAACTCAGGGCGGCTCACAAAAATCACAACATATCAAACATTACAGTACAATAAAATATAACAATCCAATAAAATGTAACAATGCAGTAAAAACAACAATGCAATACAATATAACAATACAATAAAAGATAACAGTGCAATAAAACGTAAAAGACCAACTCATACATTGACAACTGTGGCAAAGGGACATCTGTTGGTTGCACTTCTGCTAGGAGTATTACTACAACATATCTAAAACTGCATTCTTATTTCCTAAGAGGTGTATAGATAACACCAAGCATGATTTACAAATTTACTTTAAATAAGTTGCCAGTCTAAGTTGTTATCTGTATGTATTTTAATATGCAGCATTGATGATGCACTTCAGGTAAAGATTACAGACAATGCACTGTCCAGAGACCTATTTCCCATGGATTATCATTGCCTTGGAGACAACGAAAACCGGCCGGTGCGCTGGATGGCTCTCGAAAGCTTAGTTAACAATGAATTTTCTGGTGCTAGTGATGTGGTAAGTTAAAATAGAATCAGTGCATGTCAGGCATAGCATTTTAATGGATCTTAACAATTAAAACCTCAGTACATAGCAACTTTTATTTTCATCCACCATCATGGTACTTCAGACTGTCAATACTTCAAAGGAAGGTTTACTTAAGGGATATGTTTTTCTTTGTGATTTCAAGTTCAGCAAGAATTTGATCTAATTTCTTACATTTACATCTAGCAGCTTCACCACAGTAATTTGCTTTATATTGGAACATACACTACAGCTATATTGATTTAAGCCTCAATGATACAGACACTACACCAGGAAATGAAAAGACGGTTTATTAATTTGCTGTTTCATTGCCCAAACCTGACAGCTGACATGAAAAATCTTCTTTCAGAGAAATAAATACAGTTGAAAAAATATTTTTAGAATAGTACAATTTTGATGCATTCCCCAGTATTGATAGTTTATGATCATAAGTTTCCTCTTTGTAGCCTCGTAGCGCTATGGAATGTAACTAGCAGAATTGGAATCTTGTTACTTTGTTATTGCCAAGCCTCAGATATGCATGAGGTTTCCTAGTTCTTCAACTGTTTTAATTGGTATCAGATGATCTGATTCTGAAGAGCTAGAGCAGGGGTTTCCAACCTATGGCCTGCGGTGCCATTTCATGTGGCCTGCCGCACCCGGAATTGGAAGCAGACACATTTATGTCAGCCATAAAACACGCCCACACATGCGTGAACACAGACGTGGGTGCATATATGACAGTCATAAATGAGCCAACTTCTAGTGGTGTTGTCAGGCCTGCTCAGCTGTTGGGGGGCATGATCAGGCCCATGGTGTAAAAAGGTTGGGACCCCTGAGCTAGAGTTTTGAAAATGCATTCAGGCTAGCCTCTACAGTTTTTATGTTTTCTTTGGAGAAGAGATATTTGCCCATCATTTTGCCTGCAGCTTATTTTTTGAAAAAGAATAATTATTTATTTATTTGTTCAGATTTATATTGCTGCCCACATATATTTGTATACAAAGTATATTCCAAGACCAGTTTCTTGGCCTCAAAGGACATCCTATATCTGTTTGCAGAAAAGTAAAGCTAACAATTTCTCTTTAGATTAAGATACGTTCTTTATATTACTAGAAATTATTGTCATTTGTGGTTTTTTAATGGACAGTTGTATCATTTTGCTCATCAGCAAGTTTACAGTGCAGTAATTCTAGATAGAAAAAAGTAGCTGACAGCACACTTTCCAAGGTGATTCCTGAGTATTCTCACAGTGGTTCCCATTCTGAACATAAAATGTGTATGCTGTAGGTCTCTAATTACACTTTAAATATATTTTCATGCTCTTTAAATAGGGACTGTGGTGGCTCAGTAGTTAAGAAGCTTGTCTTGTTAGCTGGAAGGTCAGCAGTTCAAGACCTGGGTACTGCATGACAGATTGAGCACCTGTCTCTGTCCCAGCTCGTGCCAACTTACCAGTTCAAAAGCAAGATATTGGAAGTAGATAAATAGGGACCACTTTGGTGGGAAAAGATATTGGGGACATGAAAGAAGCCTCATTCAGGCATCCCGTGAGCAGAGTTTCTCCAGCAAAAAATCCTTTCAACCCAGAATAATTTCTGACATGAAATTATTATTATTATGCTTTTTAAATAAATTTGTTTGTAGGGCATTAGGGCCATACTTAGGTACAAAGCATCAACACTCTGGCAGATATCCTTCCAGAAAAGGACATAACCATAATCATTACATTGACGGGCTTCCTTACACTACAGCTGTTCTACATCATAAGAGTTTAAACTACAGGTGCTCCCCGCCCCGCCCCCCCAAAAAAAAAAAATCTGCAGGAGAAGCATTTGGAGAATACAGTATAGTACTGTGGATATCTGATACCACACTTAACCCTATATTTTACATTGCAAACAGTGGCATCTAGTGGCTAACTCTGGTAATATGCTATAGAAATTCCTATATATCAGGGGGTGGCCAACCTACAGCCCACTGGCCAGACCCAGCCTGTGGCACCATTTCATGTGGCCTGCGATGCCACTGCTGAAGCGGAAGCAGACAGGTTTATGACAGCCGTAAACAAGTCTGCACAGCCACAGACTCATTTTATGGCAGAGTTTACAGCAGGGGAACCACGTGACTGGCCTACTCAGCTGTTCGGGGAGCGTGGTCAGGTCCGCGACATAAAAAGGTTGGGAACCCCTGGTATATATTATGTATTTTAGGATTTTATTCAATATTTTTAGATACAGATAACTGAAACGTGGATACCAAATCTGCAGATATGGGAAGCAACCTGTATTCAAGAGATGTGTGTGTGTTTTAGGCACTATACACAACATTTCTTGAGATAATGGGTTGTCTCTTTTTCTTACTTATTTACATAAAATATATACCTATTGAAGTGAAGAAACATTGCTAAACTTAACCTGTTATTTTATGTAATACTCTTTTCAGTGGTCTTTCGGAGTAACCTTGTGGGAATTGATGACTTTGGGACAAACACCTTATGTAGATATTGACCCCTTTGAGATGGCTGCATATCTAAAGGATGGATATAGAATAGCACAGCCTATCAACTGCCCTGATGAATTGTAAGTGGTTATTAGATTTGTATCATGATGCCCGGGTATAGATCAGGGGTGCCCAAACTATGGCCAACAGGCTGGATCTGGCCCCCAATGTCAATTCATCCAGCCCATGACACCCTTGTCGCTCCCAGAAGCAGAATTAAAATGCGCCCATACTGGCCCTTGCCCCGAAAAGTTTGGGCACCCCTGGTATAGATGAAAAACTAGCTGTAATTAATATCAGACAAACAAGAATGTTAGTGTTTTAAAAAATGAAGATAGTCCCACTAGATCAGTGATGGCGAACCTTTTAGAGACCAAGTGCCCAAATTGCAACCCCAAACCCACTTATTTATCACAAAGTGCCAACACAGCAATAGGGAGGGAGGAAGTGCTCCCATTGGGCTGCTGGGCAGAGGGACGGGGTGAACTCTGTGCTGGGAAGAGGGAGGAAGCACTCCCATTGGGCTGCTGGCAGAGTGGCAGAGCGAACTCTGTGTTGGAATGACTGCATGGGTGCCCACAGAGAGGGCTCCGAGTGCCACCTCTGGCACGCGTGCGATAGGTTCAACATCACTGCACTAGATGTTCACAGCCAGTCATTGTGTAGTAGAAATATGTTGGGTGGGGGCTGATGGTCAGTGATTGGAGGAGAGGAATTGTCCATTCCCATACAGTACACTCAGTTGTGTTTAGAAGAAGATGAAACTTGGTTTTAGTGGAATAGAGTATTAAGAGTTTTGAAAAGATAATTGAAATATATTGCTGCATGGAAAGAGGTAGATTGAAACATCAAAAACTAAGCCTGTATTATACCTGATGATTGTGCCTGGAAAAAATGAAATACAAAACTTGTATTTGTTACTATTGAGCATGTTTAAATATATATATATCTTGTAAATATGTTTATCTTGTGTGCTAAAGAATTTTTTTTTATCATCATAAAGCATCGTTTAACTTTCCAGATATTCAGGAGCCACATACGTCTGTCTCTCAAAATGTCTTTTGATTGTAGAGTCTTGTGTGTAGTGAAATGAAAAAAAAATATTTTGATGACATTAGGATGGGGCAGAGGAACTAGAGTCCTTCATAACATGATAAAATTGCCACTGGCATTTCCTAGGACAGTGATGGTGAACATTGGCACTCCAGGTGTTCTTGGACTTTAATTCTCAGAATCCCGAGTCAGCACTCCAGCTAATCAGGGCTTCTGGGAATGGATGTTCAAGAACACCTGGAGTGCCAAGGTTCGCCATCACTGTCCTAGGAACACACTGGGATTTTGGCCTCCCAAATTCAAAATTTCATGGCATATGTGATACTTCAAGGATAATATATTTGGTTCTCGTGGTCCACATGTGTCCTGAAGATCTAATGTGAATAGGGTTGCCATAATTCTCCCCCGCCATAATTCTCTCCCGCCAAACCGGGACAGCCATGTGACATCATTGCATTCTTCAAATTGTGCATGCATTGGATGGGGCTGTCAGGGAGACTGCACCTCTAAGACCCCGTAGAATCCCTGTCTGGGGTGGGCAGCCTTTGTCAGTTTAAAATAAACTGTAGTCAAGAGGGTTTTTTTTCCCATGTGATTCTTCTTGCAAAGACTATTCTCTCTCTCTCTCTCTCTCTCTCTCTCTCTCTCTCTCTCTCTCTCTCTCTCTCTCTCACACACACACACACACACACACACACACACACACACACACAATTCTGGCGAGGAATTGTATCCTGTCCTATGTTGAGATCTGTATGGGGGTGAGAATGAAAGTATTCTAATATACTTACTAAACTTTGTTCTTTTTTATCTTCCAGATTCGCTGTGATGGCTTGTTGCTGGGCACTAGATCCAGAGGAGAGACCTAAATTTCAGCAATTGGTGCAGTGCCTCACTGAATTCCATGCAGCTTTGGGAGCGTATGTCTGACATTAGGGATTCATGCTCCCAATTGGAAAGGGACACTGATTCACATAACAGTGGAATGGACCATTTGCATTTATTTATAAATAAACACCATATTCTCTGTTTAAGACAAATGTCCCACTGATCTCAGTGACATTTCTACATGATGTGATTAGGATCAGGGAGACAACATGTAAAGCAGCAATGTTAGAAGATCTTCTTCCCAGATCACTGTGCCTTAAAATAGTCTGGCTTTTTTCTTTTCCCTTTCTTTTTTCCTTCTTGTTAAGACTAGGTTGTAACATTTGTTACTTTAAAGAATTCCTGAAATGTAAGTATAGTGAGCTGGAACATAAATTGGATGAATACTGGCACTGTTAAAGAAAATGCAGACTTATTTTCAAATTGACTAGTACGTGGGTGCTTTTGTAAAAGTCTTTAGCAAGTCACCCTCTTTTCTCCCTCCCTCCTTCCAAGACTTGTATGTATTTGAAACAGCAGAATATTTAAAACAACTTGACTGGCCTTGGTGTTTGTGGTTATAAATTGGAATAGCTTTTTTATGTATTGGTTGTTTTTCCTTTAAGACGTTAGCACAGGGATTCCCAAACTACGGCCTGGGGCCGGATGTGGCCCCTGAGGCCAATTTATCTGGCCCGTGAAGCCCTCATTGCTCCTGGAAGCAAAAGTAAAACACGCTCGTACGGGTGCATTTTACTTCCGCTTCCAGAAGCGATGAGGGCTTCACGGGCTGGATGAATTGGCCTCAGGGACCACATCCGGCCCCCAGGCCTTACTGACTGGCTCCCTGAACCATGTGATCTGCCTGTGGCCCAAAAAGTTTGGGCACCCCTGCATTAGTACAATGTAGTTGGAACCTCAAGTGACCTTCTATTGTATTTTAACACCATTCTCCAGATGCAGCTTTTATTGGGGAGAACCTCGCCTTCAAGGTGCATTATTTCTCTAAAAACCAGTTATGTAAAACTGATTTACTCAGAAATGGAACCTCATGATAAATGTCTAATTTGCAGATAGGATGTTCCAGGTGCTAGAAATTCAAAAACACCAGAGGAGCCTATGTGTGTTAGGAGCTTTTCACATTGGACTGTAGAACAGTGATTTCTTGTTTAAAAGGTACGGTTTATGTGTTCGGGATTTTTTTATGATCTGAAATGGAATAAAATATATAAATATATATGTTTGTAAAGATACATTTGAAGAGTAAACAAATCTATATATTATGAGTTACCAAGAAACTTCATCCCTGACACTTTGGTATTGTATTCAAGTACGTAACTCAGATTGTGGCAGTTATAAGGCTTTTTGATTACCACCTCAAAACCCCCACCAATAATGAGCAGTACTCTGTCTCTTGGACCCCATACTTAATTTCATATATCCACAGTGCTGAAGGCCATCAGTTGTAACTCGAAACCTACAAATCAATTTCTTCTTATAAGCAACTGTTGCGTTACATTGGATAGGCTTCTTTCATATGTCACTAGTAGTATAACATATTTTATCAATAGTTGTAGGAAAGTTTGTGCTATTGCTAGAAATTCACTGTTTTTGATTCAAGTTGCCGCAAATAACAGCCTTTGTATATCAGAAGAATTTTGAATACCAAGAGCAATACACTTGTGTCTAGTATTGTCTGCCACTGTTCAGTTCCCAGGTCTGTTGTTTGTGATACACACCTGTTAATATGCTTTCCTCTGGGTCAGCTGTTTTCAAAATTTTCTTCTGCCAGTTTATCAAAACAACCACAAAGGTAGAAGAGATGTACATCTATCTCTTGTATGCATTAAAGAGTAAAGAACATAGGGTGGGAAGTTTGCGTCTTGTGGAAGACATATTTCTATTGGAAGTGTGAAATTTTTGAATCCAACCAGTTGCTCAGACAGACAAATGCACACACACATATGTAATAATCAGATGTTGAATACGTTTTTGGGGTTTTTTAGCACAAGAACTCTCACAGTCCTCCAACCAGTAAGGTTCTGGTTGCGTAGACTGGGGAATTGTCATACAAGCAGTTGCTTGTCAAAGATAAACCATTAGAACAGAGGATCAGACCTGGCATTCTAACAACTTTAATACTAATGGTAAAGTTCAGGAAGATGTCAAGAGCCTGGTTACTTCAAATAATAGAGGGTTTTTATTGGTTCATAACAAATATCTACCTGTTTTATAACAGTAATATTAATGAGTAGTAGTGCATAGATGCAAGGGAAACAGAACCATATAGAGGTGCAACAGCGTGTGTATGTACTATGAACCAGGTTTCGGCCTATTTCTTAAATTGTGCTTAAGAAGGTTAATACAACATCTGAAAGTGTTTATAAAGTGTGGTTTTCAAAATAATGCTGTAGTCAACATATTTTTCAACTGATTTAAATAGGAATGGAACTAGGCCACAAACACTTAGGAAAAATTCCACCATACATGGTTAGTTCTAGCCTGAGGGTACCAGTGCTTCTTTGGAATTAGTTATGTGCATGAAAGTTGCACAACCCATGACTGACAGTTGACACAATGACATCCAGCCAACTTTAATGAGAAATTCAGTATGTATAGGTAAACTCTTCTCATTGTTGATTTATGGTTTTGATTTAAATACCTGGAGCAAATTGGCTGATAGTCTGAACATGACAGCAATGCTTATTCTCGTTTTAATAAAACATCTGGAGAGGTGCTAAAAGAAAAATTGGATTTAAAAAAAACCTTTACATGCAAAATTCACAAAAGCAGGTATAACTGCTAAAATTGAGTGAATAAAGTTTTGAATCAATATTAAATAGCTATATAACCAAAATATTTAACTGCTTACTTAAGCAAGAATTTAGGGCAGTAATGGCAAAACTTGGCACTCCAGGTATTCTGGAACTTTTATTCCCAGAAGCCCAAGTCAGCACTCCTGCTGATCAGGGCTTCTGGGAATTGAAGTTCCAGAATACCTGGAGTGCCACAGTTCGCCATCACTGACAGGGCATATAATTGATAAAAACTATTGAGATAGACTCTGTAGCTTGGTCTGTCAGTATCGACTTAAATACCAAATACAGGTAGGTTGGTTCTATTGCTGAAGTAAATAGGCAGGTTTCCAAAATGTGGGCCATTTAATCCATGATGAAAAATAATGGTGTTATTAAATCAAGTTAGCTTGTTCAAACTAGAATTCTAATTCCACTTCTGTTTCATTTCCTTCTGTGGATTGACACTTGTTGCATATTTCCTTGTTGTCTGTAGCCAATTTAGCCTAGTGAATAAGAGCTGAAAAGGAATTTTACCCTCTTGGCAGCATTACTAATTCTTCAATCAAAGAGATTTTGTGGACACCTTGGCAAAAAGATAAAGCCAGAAGCTGCAAGTAGGAAGAGCTTTATTTCTGTCAATTTGAAATTCCAATAGTTTTCAAGGAACATGATTTACTCTCTAAAAAGTGTATTTTATAGATGAAGTGTTTTCGTTGTAGATGTGTAAAAGTAATGATCAGTAGCAGTACAGAAGGTGATTATTGACAAACATAGCTGTTGAGAATGTTAGTCACTTCAAGATTTTACACCAGCATAGAACCCTCTGGAAAAACAACAAAAAAACTCTATAGCCCTTCAAATGTTATTGGATTTCAATTTCATAACTTCCCATCATTTTGACCAGTGGCTAAGTTGACTGTGGCTAATGGTAGTTGTATTCCAGCAATATTTGAAGGGCCATAAATTTTCCTACCTCGTTCTACAAAATTTTGAGTTAAACTAAAATATGTGGACATACTGTACTTATTCTGGGGGGAAAAACTGAACTGAACTCAGACTATACTGGATTAAAAAATAAGATTTTTACAAGTGTCATTTTTAAGTCAAATAGATATCTTTATTGGCTATCTAAAGGGAAAGGAGCTTTTTGGACAGAGCTCCATGGTACAGTGCATGGGCTATTTATTGAGCTGCAGATCTAATATGACTTAAATGCAAGAAACATCTTCCTCCAATGAACATAGAGATGGCTTCTCAGGAAGAGATGTTTTTGAAGACAACTTGGGCCTGGTCATATCAACCAACTGTTAACAATTTGGATGTGGCTTCATGGCCATTGCAGAGCTTCTAGGACAGAAATCATGTGTGCATGGTAGCACATAGGAAACTCCTTTCAGCAGACTGGTTTACTGCGTTCTGCTCTGGTTGTAGCTCAATCTAAACCCACCTTGATGATAATTTTGTGTCAGAAATTATTCTGGGTTGAAAGGATTTTTGGTGGAGGAACTCCACTCGGAATGCCCCAAATCAGGCTCCTTTCACGTCCCCAAGATCTTTTTCCACCAAAGTGTTGGGATGATGTAAAGTATTCACAGTAGCCTTGTATTGAGGTTGCCAGTTATCACCATGGCCAGGTTATCTCTCTCCATGGACAGTTGTAGATGTAATATCAGGCAAAGTTTGAACTCACCTAGCTGCTTTTTAGTAGTTTCACTGAATTTAAATTGAGCATGGGTTCGTAATTTGTTCTATGTCACTAAAGCTCAAATGGACTTGGATTTTAAAAAATCCACCACAAGAAATGTTTAAATGATCAGTTTTTTACAGATAAGTTGCCCATTGCTATTCCCATTGGCCTAAATCTTGTTGACTAGCTTGTTCAGTCACAAAGTCAAGTGCGTCCCCATGGGCTACAGTATTCCAGGCTCCTCTGTCATCGCCATCCTCCATAGTCCACCCAGTTCTACACCCACTGCATCAACTATGTTAACTAGCTATGCCTATGTAAATTGATTTGTGCAAGCTGGTGCACAAGACAGAAATCACATTCAAGAAGCAGTTCTACAAGTGCAGTTGTGCACTCTTGCATGGTTGTTTTTCTGTTTCGTTGCACATTGAGACATAACAGACTGGGTAATTCTCATGGACTTCTGCAGGCATAACTTTATGCTGTGCCAAACACAATAGGATTTCAGCCATTTAATGAATGTAAAAGTGCAGTTCAAATTAAAGTAAATGTGCCTTATATTTCAAGGTGTTTTAAGGATGAAGTAAAGTACAGTAAAACACCGGATAACAATTGGATCAGATAATGCTAAAATTGCATAACGTTAAGTAATCTGGGGAGGAGAATTGGATCGAATAACGTTAAGATCCTATGGGATGGATCGGATAACAACCGCTAAAGCCTGTGCGGTTACAATGTGTCTCTATGGAGCTTTAACGTTATCCGATACATCCCATAGGATTTTAACATGGATCGGATAACACTAAAAATCGGATAACACCAAGACTTGTGGAACCAAGTTTTAGCGTTATCCGGTGTTTTACTGTAACTTAAATAAGAAACTGGTGGTGAGATGTACAGAAGGCAGACATTTGTCTTCTGTTTTTATCTCAAGTCCACATCACTTTTTAATCTATATTGAAACTTTGTTTCTGCAATTTCATAGCCAATATGGTTTTGTTTGGGGAGTGAGAAAGAGAGTTGCTATTTGTAATGTGAACAAAACATTGTTCCTACTTGCTTCCTACCTAATTTTTTTCAGTTGTCAATTTCTCATAGAAACTACATCCAACTCTTAACCAGTAAGCAGAAATCAAGGAGGGCCCTTCTGAAAGCAACTTGTCTTCATATGATCCCTGAACATAGCTCACAACATTGGCAGCAATGGTTTCAGAGGTCCAGAATAGTGTGTTTTTACAGACTACATAAATCCAGGCAAACATCAAATGGGGTGGGGGCGGGGCGGGGACTTCCGCAACTAACTCAATTCTTGCTTGCATAATTCAAGATGGTTATTACGTTAGTCAGTACAGATTGTTCTGATTTCTTCAAAACTGTTGGATTAGATAAAAGATCTATTTGGTCTTAATATCTGCCAGTGACCAGCCTAGACAACAACGCCCTCCTGCTACTACTTCCCAAAAAGTGGTATTCATGATGTGTTGCCTCTCATCCTGGGTAGTGCACATAGCCATCATATAACATTTTTCACATTAAAATTTGAAGAATATATTAAAATTAGTTTGTATGGAAGATAACTATCAGAGGAATGTCTGCTTCTATATTGTGGTAGACTTTGTTTTCCAACCAATACTCCAGGAGCTAGGAAAATCAATCCTCATCAGATAAAATTCGGTTTTACAACAGGTGACAATTTTGTAGTAAAAGCTTAATCTAAAGAGCAATCGTACATGAATGGTATGTATTTATCAAAATGTGCTTCCTGGGAAATCTCTTAGAGCAGCCATGTACAGAGTGCATCCCTGGATGCCCCAGTGCTGGTACTGTGCTACCTGGCACAACAAAGTTTCATTCTGGGGTGAAGTATCATCAATATGTGGATGGTACTAAGTTGTACATCTCAGTCCATGATGATCCTGGTGATGCAGTGGAAGTCCTATCCAGGTGTCTGAAGGCTGTAGGGGTCTGGATGGGGGACAGTGGGGTACAACTGAATCCTGGCAAGGTGAGTGGCTGTGGATTTGGGGCCTTTCGTTATCACAGGAGTTACCATTTCTGGTTGCACTGTTGGATGATCTCTGGCTTGAGCAGGATAGTGGGAATCCATCCATCCTTGCTTTTCTTGACCTCTCAGTGGCTTTTGATACCGTCAACCACAGTATCCTTCTAGAACGGCTCCGAGGATTGGGGACCCAGGGCACTGTGTGGTCCTGGTTTTCCTCATTTCTGACGGGCCGCACCCAGTCGGTGTTGCTGAAGGGCGAGAGGTCTAGCCCTAGGCTCCTACAATATGGGGTGCCACAGGGTTCAGTGCTTTCTCCTCTCCTGTTTAATATTTACATGAAACCACTGGGGGAGATAATCCGTTCCCACACAGTGAAGTATCTCCAATATGCGGATAATACTCATTTGTATATCTCAGCCCGTGATGATCCTGGTGATGCAGTGGAAGTCCTATCCAGGTGTGTGAAGGCTGTAGGGGTCTATGGGGGACAACGGGTTACAACTGAATCCTGGCAAGACTGAATGGCTGTGGATTAGGGGCCCCACGTTATCATGGGAGTTACCATCTTTTGTTCTGGATGGGGCTTTTTTTGCCTCAGACCTGGTTTGTAATCTGGGGGTCCTCCTGGACTCATGACTCCTGCTCAATGAGCAGGTGGCAGTCGTGACTAGGAGGGCTTTTGCACAACTTTGTGTGATCCGCCAGTTAAGCCTGCTCCTGGACTGGGATTCTTTGCTCATGGTCACGCACGCTCTGGCCACCTCCAGACTTGACTATTGCAATGCATTCTACATGGGGCTGCCCTTGATGACCATTCAGCGGCTGCAACTGGTCCAGAATGCAGCTGCTTGGGTGGTGATGGGGTGCGGGCGTTATGCCCGTGCCTTGCCACTGCTTCTGTAGCTGCACTAGTTGCCAGTGTGCCTCAGGGTGCAATTCAAGGTGCTGGTGTTTACCTTAAAAGCCCTACATGGTAGTGGACCAGGGTACTTAAGAGACCACGTCACCTCAAGGATATCTGCTTGTCCCACTAGAGCAAACTGGAGGGACTCCCTGATAGTTCCATCTGTTGGAACTCCTCTGTGTTTGCTCCAACCCTGTGGAACCTCCTGCCAACTGAACTTTGCCTCCAGGCATAGTTTTTAACCTTCCACAAGAGTCTTAAGACCTGGCTGGAGCAGGAGGTGTGGGGGGTGACTGGGGAGATAGCCACCCTGGGTTGGCTTGTTTAACTATTGTCCAGGCTGTCAGGTTTAGTATGTGGCATTGGGAGGGCATTTTTTAAGTTTTCAAATTTTAAAAATCCAATTTTAATACTATTTTTAATATTTTTGTAAGTTTTTATTTGTTGTAATCTGCCCGGAGTTGCCTCGGCGAAGGGGCAGCAGTAGAAATGCGAGTAATAAATAAATAAATTTCAGTAAAAAAAATCAATCACTCCTGATTGCTTCCAAGGACCGCAATTTACCTTCTGAGCTGCATGAGGTGCCATATTTCTACATATTTCAGCAGCTCCAATACCTTGGCCATATCATGCGGAACAACATAAAGTATAGAATACAACTGTTACCTGAAATTTTAGGGCTGGTTCGTTTCTTGGTGGAGAATTAATTAACCTCAAAAACTGACACCAAGACATGGTTTTGAGCAAAACAAAATTGGTTTTATTGGTATTAAGGGTTCTAATCTACATTGACCGGTATATAGACTAGAAGTCTCCACCTCAAACGTTTTAATGAAAACCACACCCGGGAGCTCCATCATGACATTCTGTGACTGAGCTGCCTTCCTCCCACTGCCCAACATTTTTATACATTTCTTACTGAAGAACACTTAAGCCTGGATTAATGAGTGCAAGGGTAAACACTGTTTTACTAAAATGGGGGCAATTAAAAGAGTTATTTACACTTCTTGAGTGCATGTTACAAAAGCTTAATAATATTGTGCAAAAGTAATTTCAAAAAGTACACATGGCAGTTTTACAGATACAATGGTCAATGACGAAATACTGTAAGCAGCTTTTGTTTGCTGAAATCTTTAGGCAAGTTCTGATACAAATGTCTCTTTTCAGTTTTTAATTGTCACATTTCTTCTTGAGGTCAATCTAAGGTAAAGTTTCCATTGAACTGTCCTCTCTGGAGCTTCAGGAGATGGGAGATAAGACACGAGATTAGTGCCATTGTTTCTGCCAGATGACTCATCAAGCCCCCCTGGGAAGCAACCAACTCCTATCAGTGATTTTAACCTAATGCAATTGCTCACATAGATTTTTTGAGGCTTTTATATTAAGCCTTAAACTTGTTAGTAATTAAGAGTTGGTTTTTCCCCATATATTCTCTGCCTTGGCCAGTGTATAGTAATGTTTTAATTAAACTTTATTAAGGAGAATCAAACCAGATGTATGATCTTAAAATTCAGGCAACCAGCTTCTGCTGTTTGTGAAGAAATGAAAAGGAATTCCTGTTTTGTTATCAGGAAACCACTTTTTACACCTTTGGGCAAACTCTTGAGGCTTAGACAATGGGGACAATCAGTAACATAATTAGTTTTACATTCCTTGCCAGAGTATAGTGACTAGTGGGCTCTTCCCATTTAATCACCACCACCCCCTTGGAGAGGTTTCCAAATGCTTTAAATTAAACCTTGTATGATTTTATTTCTTTTACTTGCCATTAAACGTTGGCTTCTCCCCTTATTTTCATACCTTTTCCCATGTGTGTACAGTGGTTTTTCTGATTGTAACTTTATTAAAGAGTTAAATAAAAAGATGTGTTGGAATCTCAAAATGTCATGTAACACTCCAACTCACTCTGCAAGGAAAGATTCCTGGGAAGAGAAGATCTACTTGTAGATGTAGATGGATTTCATGGCTGAAGAACCTGAGAGACTGGTGTGGCATGTCCTGGGAAGAACTGTTCTGAGGAGTTATGAACGGGAAGACTATCGCCATGATGACAACCAATATCTGGAACAGATACAGCACCTGAAGAAGTTGCTAAAGACTGAGCTATATAGAGAGGCCTTTAAGAACATCTTCTCCATGGTCTCTTAATTTTGGATAGTGTGAGTTTGGGATCATTATTTTTCCTTTTGGAATTTTCTGTACACCACTGCTGGAGAGGGCTGTAATTATTTGTATTTTGAAATTTGTTTTTATTATGGTGGAAACTACCCAACATATTAAGATTTGGCTGAGTTTTTTACAAGAAAGGACTTTGGCATACTTTTTAGTGATAAATTAAAGTTCTGTACCCCATAAATCCATTTTCTTCTAGACGGCATTAACTCAGGAAATTATTATTGCAGAGTGCTTGACCGAAAGAAAGGGCTATTATTTCAGTCTATTCAACTAGAGGAAGCATTTGTTGTTGCTGATTGATAGCTTCAGTCTACTCTAGAGGATATTCAAAGGGCACTACATTCTGTCTTTGTTTTTTATATAGGTGCTGTGTTACTGTTTGCTATGCTGATGCAAAATGTATTAAATCTGTCTATGATTTTCACCATGTTAAAGAATACGAAACTGAAAATAGGAGTGAAGAAAATGAAATAAATGAATCAAAGTGTGTCCCTCAGGCCCACTAGGGCAGGGCAGGTGCTGTTCAGTTTGCCTAAAAATTACCTAGAGGTGGATGAGAAAGAAGTGATCACTTTTGCAAAAGGCACCAGATTGTTCCCATTGGGAAATGTTTAGATGGACATAATATTGCTCCCAAATGCCGCAGGGGCTGAAGTGCAGTAGAAAGTTAGAACTAGAGTAGGCCCTTTGAATTGGTGAGGATCTGGTGAGTCTCTGCCTTTGTAAGTTCCATTGATTCAATAGGCCTACTCCAGCTGCAACTTACTACTGGATTTCAGCCAATGAGCTCTAAGCAATTGTGTCTACAATAATATTTCTGAATCACTCTCTTCGGTTTTGTGACTTGTCCATGACTTTAATTTCATAATAAATTTTAAATGGCTATTGTCACCCTGATATGACTTATACTTTTTAGTTCAGTGAGTATCTGTCAATGCGATTCTGATATGTGATTTAAAGAGTTCCAGAGGTCTTCAATTTTAGATTAATCTCTAGGATCTAGTAAACTAGATTTTAGCGCGGAGGTATATAAGTAGAAGTAATCCATGTTGTGCATATTGCCTACTGTCATCATCATCTTACGATATTCTCTCAATCTTCTTGTCCTTTGATTTATAGGAAAACACAAGTATGAAATTGTAGGCCTGCCTTTATAAGATGATATCGTCACTGACCCAACCAATTTTTTTATTTATTTTTATAAATTTCAAACATACATTAAAAACATCAGAAACAAGAAAAAAAACAATTCTACAATGCTACATTGTTAATGCAATATTTGCTTCTTATTACAGTCTTCTAATATATTTGTTAAAATAAGGACAAACAAAAAAAATAACATATTCATACAAATATCTCAAGAAAGTGTTCAATACAATTTAGCTAATCTTTTACATTACTTTTTTTAACCCTTTCAGTTTGATAATCATTAATATAGAATTTCACCCTTGTGCTATATACATTGTCCAGGAATTGTCAATTTATTTTCCCCAAAAGTAAGCTTGTTCTGGTACAGGTTTAATCCCTTTATCTTTTACTATCACATATTCAATAAATCTTTTCCATACTCTCCAGAATCTATTTTCACGAATTCTACCCTTTTTAACATTCATCTCCCATGTCAATTTGTCATTTAGTGCCAATTGCCACATTTCTTTATACCAGTCTTCTATTTTTATAGTTAACTCATCTTTCCATTTTTTTGCTATGCATTGTCAAGCTGTGGACATCATTATTAACAATAATTCTTTATCCTCCTTAACATTGAAGATTTTTCAGAAACTGTCAGTAGGGCTGGTTCTGGTCCCAATTCAAGTTTTTGTCCCAGTATGGAATTAATTTCTTTCTCAATTTTAACCCAGAATCTTTTCACCACATTACAGTTCCGCCACATATGTACATATGTTCCCTTTGATTGCTTACATCTCCAACAAATGTTACTTTTCTTATTGTCTATTTGATGTAACGACTGGGGTCAGATACCAGCGCCATAACAACTTATAATTATGTTCCTTAACTCGTACAGACATAGTTCTCATTATTATTCTTCGCCAGATTTCTTGCCAGTTTTTTTCAGGAATTTTCACATTTAGGTCTTGTTCTCAAGTATTTCTTAAAATTTCTTGTATGTTTCCTTTTTTATTAATTATTTTGTATAGTTTGCTAATGATCCCTTTTATACCTTTATTATATTTTCTTATTTCATACAAAATTTCCTCAAAATCTGTCAAATCTCTATCTGAACTTTCCTCATTTATAAACTTTTTATTCCATTTATTTATCTGGAGAGTTTGGAGCCAATTTAGTTCCATTTATAGAAACAACTCTCTTCTTTTTTCATCATCTTTACATATTTTTACCCAGTCCTTAAATAGCACTACATTTTTATCTACTAATCTATTTCTAATCTTTTCATCTATATTTATCGGAAAGTTACCAAAATCTTCTATTTCTAATATTGGTGAGATGCCTGGTACCATATATTTCTTAACCTTATTCCATTCTTCCATTGTTATCTTTAGAAGTCTATTTTTTAGCCCTTTTCTATCTAATTTATTATCCTCTTTACTCAAAAATATTGCCTTTCCCAACCAAATTTAACTTGCTACTGACATACACGGAAGTGCTTGAAAGCTCTACCCAATCTACATCCCATTAATTCTTTGTTAAAAGTCAAAGTCTCTTATAGAGACACAAGAGGTTGTGGTCTGAGTTCTTTACATATGTAGGTGAACAGCAAGTAGAAACAGATTCTTAGGAGGATCAGTTTCAAGGGAAGTAAACTTAATGGAAGTACTGTACAGCATCTATTTCTCAGAGCAGTTCTAGAATTACATAGACTTAGTAGAAGCCCTGGATACATGCTTGTTAACTCTGTCAAATGGCTCTGAAGGGAATGATCAGAGATTTCAACTAAAGATGACATTCAGTCCTGGCTTTCCTTCACCAATTCTGGAGCGATATTTGGGGTCTCATGCATGTGAAACTGTCAGCTATTTTGATCACTAGAGGGCCAAAAGATCAGTGGATATATGTCCTCAATCTACTGATCTATACAGTCGTTAAGCGATATCTGCACTATCCAGGAATTTGGCATATTATCTCCTGAAATCCAGGTGGTGGTTGTAAACAGGAGAGTTTTTCATTAGTTATTTCTCCTATCACAGCTGCAGCTTTAAAAATGGAAAAGAAAGGGGAAAGGTGTTTTAATTAACATGCTAAAATCTAATCAGTGTCATCATGGCTTAAATCAGGGCTCTCAACCTTTTCAAGTTGGGGGCCGGGTCATGCTTCCTCAGACAGTTGGGGGCCATACTGATGTTCCTCCTGTCATTTGTGGTTGTCATAACACAGTTACGACAGCTATAAACAAGCCCATGGCTGATTCCGGCGGTGGCTGGAGCGAGGTTAGGGGCCGGATTATTTGGCACTGTGGGCCGGGTCCAACCCGTGGGCCATAGGTTGAGAAACTGGCTTAAATTAATGTCATCTTACTCTTACGTTTGGTTCCAACAAGACTGTACTTGTACCAGATGGGTCTTTAAAAGCATCAAGGTATGTGATTGTAGAAGTAATGGCATATTCTCATGCCTTGCAGGCAAAATAAGAGAAGGCACTGCCAAGAATAGGAAATGCAGGCAGTATTTTTTGTTGCCAACCACTTAGGGATGAACAATTAAAGAGGCCAGCAAGAAATGAGAAAGTTTACAACTTCATCAGGAAACTGAAATGAGTTGCTAGCAAGGTGTTACCTGACGATATGTAATTCAATGCAAATGCCAGAGAACTGATTATTTTATGCTTGGCTGTGGTTTGCTTTCACATTGAGAAAGATGTTCCCCAACATTTATGACTCTTACATTGGGATCTTCTCTTCTTGTAATACACACGGTATGTTGAAATGTGAGTGAATGACTGGCTTAACATTGCATCAGATGTTGAAGAAGAGCTCTTTTCCACACACAGCTCAGAAGTAATGATTTAGAAGCAATACAGTTACCTGAAGGGAACTGCAGTAGTTCAAGTGGTTAAGATACTGAACTCGATGACTGGAAGGTCAGAGTTCGATTCCCAAGTACCGCATGACAGAGTTAGCTCCCATTTCTGTCCCAGCACCTGCCAACAATTTGCAAACAATTTAAATCTTAATAATTGCCTCACACTCCATCGTGCAACTTTATACCACAATATCTAAAGCCCCGAGTAGAGTGTTATGGATATGTTCCATCTGAGGACATTTCCTTAAGTGTCCGTCCCCCCCGTCTCCCCCGTCTTGGCCCATCCCTATCCCTCCATGCCATACTGAGGCTCCTATTTAGTTTTCTTGGTGTATCAATGGTTCCTTCTGTTGGGAAACCACAGCCAAAGTTTCACAGTGAAACAGATGAGTAAAGCCATGAAGACTTGAGTATGGTAGCAGAGAAAAACCAGGCCTACCTGCCAGCCAGCCAGAACGCTGTTACAACCTTTTCTGTCAAAACAGTACCTATTTTTTGTTGTTCAGTCGCACAGTCGATTATGACCCTTTGTGACTCCATGGACCACCGCCCTCCAGGCACCTCTGTCCACCATCCTTCTTAACCCACCAAGCTTTGCCCACTGCGTCTACAATACCATCCAGCCATCTCATATTTGGCCGCCCCCTTCTTTTGCCCTCCATCTTTCCCAGCATCAAGGCTTTCTCAAGTGAGTCCTTTCTTTTCATTTGACGTCCAAAGTTCTTTAGCTTCATCTTTGCTATTTGACCTTCTAAGGAGAAATCAGGGTTGATTTCTTCTAATATTGACATATTTGTTATCCTCGCTGTCCAGGGGACTCTCAAAACTCTCCTCCAGCACCACATCTCAAAGGCATCTATTCTTCTGCGCTCAGCTTTCCTAATGATCCAGCTCTCACAACCATACATTGCCACCGGAAATACCATTGCTTTGACTATGCGAATTTTTGTTTGCAATTTGATACTTTTGACTATGTTCCCCAGGTTTCTCATTGCTTGCCTCCCAAGAATCAGTCTCCTTTTTATTTCATGGCGGCAATCACCATCTGCAGTGATCTTTGATCCTAAGAAAGTAAAGTCTGTCACTGCTTCTACTTCTTCCCCATCTATTTATCTACTTGCAATTTCTTGCTTTCAAACTGCTAGGTTGTCAGAAACTGGGGCAGATGACAGGAGCTCACTCTGTTGCACAGCACGTTGGCTCTTCCTTTCCATTTCCTTTCCTCATGTTTTAAAAGAAAAGATCGTCTTTGAAGTCTAATGGGGATGTATTGGAATTTGTTGTCAATTTTCTGTTTATTATTTATTTAAAACATTTAAACCCACTTTTCTCTTCAAAGGGACCCAAGGTAGCTTATAATATTAAAAGAGACAAACTGAAGGGGAGGGGAATGGCTGATAGCTACTGAGAAAACCCAGCCTGAAGAGAAAGGACTTTGCCTACCTGCAGAAGGACATCAAAGAGGGGATCACCTTGACCTCCCATGGGAAGGAGCTCCATAGTTTGGAAGTAGTTTACAGTTCATGTGAATGTTCAACTGAATATCACAATAGTCACTCTTCCCAGTGAGTTTGAAAAATAGCAGTTTGATCAAAGCAATAGTGTACACTTGACCTTAAGTAGATTTGGTCTCTGTGTTTTGTACACACAATATAGTGACACATATTGTAAAAAGATAGTCTTGATAAAATATTACTAATTTTAGGGTTCCTTTAAAATGGCTGAAGTTTAGGGGGTCAGATTGTGCACACAAGAGGTCTCATTTTGAAATATGAAAGCAAAACTTTTGGAAGCAATGAGCAATTTGGAGAGTATTGCCAATGGGATGCAAGCACTGCTTCCAGAGACAGGTGCTGGGATTCATGGAGAATAACTTATTTCATTTATTTAGACTGAAGTCAACTGGGAGGTTACAACTTGCAAATATCAACCACACAAGTTTTTGCTATTGTCTGTCCATCAAGGAGAAAACCATAGTCTGGAAAAGATCTCCCTGCAGTTTAGTCGTTTATTGACTATTCCTTTGTTTGCTCATAGAGATAAGAGCCAGGCTTATTTCTCTCTCTGGGGAAAATACCGCTGTACATGGCAGGCTGCCTAACTGCAGCATCCCCAAGGGGATGAAAAGAAAGCCCTTCCTCATGCTATACAATTCTTTTTTGGAGACATTTGGGAAAGCAGGAAGCAAAACACTTATTTTGGCCTCATGCTGAGGGGAAATACTTATCAGACTGATCTTTTCTATGGCCCAGCTGGAACTTTCGGCGAAAAGACTCTCAAAGCTTTGCTATGGGATTATTTCAAGAAGGACCAGATTTCCAAGAAGAGAGTAAAAGTTGAGCTGTACTCAATTTACTACTTACCAACAGCAATGGTACAGGAGCCACCCAAATGGATGTTGTGTCACCTTGACCAATGTTGATATATACAACTTCCAGAAAGCTAATTAGCTGGGGGGGGCCCTAGGGCTCCTCATGTCATTTTACAAGCAGTTCTCTTGTAGACTAAACTTCATGGCCATTGTTATGGAACATTACCAAACATCTGTTACCTGGGTGTGATCTTAAATGATCAAGAAATTCAGTGAAGCGTGTTGTCTTTTAAAGCAAAGCAATCACCTATATACTGCCCCATAGCATTTGCTGCACACTGGGTGGTTTACACGCAAGTTAATTAGCATTTTGCCCCCAGCTTGCTGGGTACTCATTTTACGGACTTTGGAAGGATGGGGGGCTGAGTCACCCTTGATCCCTGGTTGAGATCAAACTTACAACCTTTTGGTTACAGGACAACAGCATAACCACTGCGCCAATCTTGTCAGCTGGGACATTTTTTTCCTTACAGTGAATCCAGTGATCATCTCTTCTGCGTTCAAGTTCCTCTTATGTCATAGAAACTCACTGCAGGGGCAGAACTGGTAAATTCTTTAAATATATCACTTAACCTTGTTAGCTGTCACTGGGAAGCATTGTTCTTTCTTTCTGCCATTCCACACACATACACATCCCTATTAGCCAAAGCCACATAAGACAATGATGAATTATCTGTAATATCTAATTCCTACTCTGAGTATAGAGGACAAGCGTATAGGGACATGATGGCGAACTTTGGCACTCTAGGTTTTCTTGGACTTTAATTACCAGAAGCCCAAGTCATCGCTCCTGCTGATCAGGGCTTCTGGGAATTGAAGCTCCAAGAACAGCTGGAGTGCCAAGCTTTGCCATCACTGGTACAGGGGCTTTAAAGGCTAATCACATTTGCCAAACTCAATTTAGGAGGGAGCATAAGCCATACCACCCAATAGGTAAGTCTTTCCCCCACCTCTGATTTAAATGTGCAATTTAAGTCTGGCACAATATTCTTTTTACACACACACACACACACACACAATTTTTAATTAATTTTAAAAACATACCAAAAAAACCTCAACTAATACAATACAATCAATATAACATAAAATAAAACAATAACAAATGAATAAAAATAAAAAATATAAATGAAAATAAGATACAAAATAATAATTATAATTCCCCATTACAGTTTCTCCACATATCTTCAAAACAATTAACAACACCCTGTGTTATATACAAAGTCCTGGCTACCATAGTTTTGTCACAATTTCTCTATTGTTTCCAAAAACCCATATATTCTGGTACTGGTTTAACACCTTTAAATTCAATCAAGGTATGCTCTACAAAGGGTCTCCATATCTCCCAAAGTTTATTTTCCACAATTATACCCATCTTCTTTTTTTATTTCCCATGTAAGTTTATCATTTAAAGCAGTTTCCCACATTTCTTTATACCATTCTTCCAACCTTGTTACAGAATCACTTTTCCAATTCCTTGCAATACATTGTCTTGCCACAGTCAAAATTATAGCCAATAAATCTTTTTTGTTCATATCCAAATTCATATTATCTATTTCTGTTAACAAGGCAGCACCTGACCCCAGTCTTAGGTTCAACTTTAAAATTTCTGACATTTGTCCTATTTTTCCCAAAAAAACTTTAACCACTTTACAACTCTACCACATGTGTTCATATGTCCCCATATTATCATTACATCGCCAACATTTTTTAGTTTTAGTATCCATTTGACATAACCAAACTGTAGTCAGGTATCACCTCCACAACATTTTATAATTATGTTCATTAACTGACAAACCTTTCATAATTATTTTTTCCATTTCTTATTCCAATTTATTTCTGAAATATTTATATTCAAATCTTGTTCCCACATTTTTCACAATATCTCCTGTGGCCTTCCTTCTTTATTTAATATTTGATAAATTTTACTCACTAAAACTTTTATTTTAATTTCACCCTTTCTTATTTTCTAAATTAACTTCAAATTCGGTCTTTTCCCTTTCTAAACTTACTTCCCCTTTGTATCTAGCATTCCATCTATTCATTAGAATAATCTGAAACCAGTTTAAATTCAACTGACTATATATTTCCATTCTTTGTTCACTATTATTGCACAACTTTATCATCATCATCATCATCATCCAATCTTTCAACAGGTACACATCATTCCTAAAATGTATCTACTTTACTTTACTTTACTGGCACAATATTCTAAACAGATGACATAATATATTAAAGGCTGGGAGCCAGTAACTATACAAATGTTCAATACCACTTCCTACCAATCCTAGCAAATGATCAAGGACTATAACAGCAGAACTCCAGCAACAGATTCCCTTATCTAATTCACAACCCCACTTTTATAGAAAGAAATAGATCCATAGCTTGGTACTAGAATATCCATGAACAGCCATTTTTATTGTTGTCAGTAGGTGCTAATCAGCAGGGTAGAAGCAAACACAAGTAGGTGGACAAAGCATGACAAGCAAACATGAAGAAAAGTAATATCTGGAAAGCTGATACACATCAGGGAACATCCTACCTTTACACACCAGAATAATCACTTACAGTCTCATTGCAAGAATACAGCCCCTCCTGGGGATAATGGAGGACTGGGCAAAGGTCATTTTTCAGCCTTTTCTTTCTGTCTTTGCCCAAAATGAAAACAAGTGGGTTCTCAGCCACTCCAGCACTGAGTTTGTCATTATTTTTGCACATTTTCAAATTGTCTGCTTGATGTGGATCAGGGGAGCAGAAAGTTTTAGGTCTTCCAAAGTTGCTTTCAGTTAAGTTAGTAGATAGAGGCTTGAATCCTGTTGCTTTGCATGCAAGTTGCATGAGAGGCAGCCCGTTGAATCAATTAATATTTAGCAAGTCTACTTCTCTGCAGATTCTATTGATTCAAATAGACCTAGTTTTACTGTTATGTACTATGCTAAAATAAGGCAAAATAGAATTGGACCATTTGAATCAATAGAACTTATTGAGGAGTTGACATACTAAATCCACTTTGGTCCAAAGGGCCTACTCCAGTGCAATTTACTATGCTAAGCAACAGAAATTTTGGTTATAACAATTATCCAAAGAGTAGAAACGGCTGAGTATAGTAAAGGTAAAGGTCGTCCTTGCTGGAGGCCAGTTGTATCTGACTCTAGGGTTCAGTGCTCATCTCTGTTTATAGCCAAAGAGCCAGCACTGCCTATATTTGCAGACATTTCCATGGACGTGTGACAGGCATGCGTCAACACCTGAGCACCCGGAATGCTGTTCATGGTTCATAGATTTTTGCCTAAATATATTGTGTTGTTAAAGAATGTTGTATGTTGTACTACCAGGACAGTCATTCCTACCTTGACAGTAAATGAAATGATTTCTATGCAGCACATGTTCTGAATGTTCTAGGATTTGTAATAAATTCTTAATATATACCCAGCTGACTCAATAAATTATTAAAAACTTTAGATCAATCAATGAAACATTTTTCCTGTAATAATTCTATCTACTCCTTGGTTTGGGTTAATTTCTTTATTTTGAGTGGCACACTACATATGTTTATTACAGTATATGAAAATAATATTTTCACAAATAGATACATATGGTAAGCTTACCCGCCTGGCAAGAGGAAGAAGGAACAGCTGGAGAAGGCTGGTTGCTGATTCAGGAGATGATGGTCCCTTTGCCACCGTTGCCAATGTATGTGTTGGTCCTTTACGTTTTATTGCACTGTTAACCTTTATTGCATTGTTATTTTTATTGCATTATTACATTTTATTGTATTGTTATATTTTATTGTACTGTAATGTTTGATATGTTGTCATTTTTGTGAGCCGCCCTGAGTCACCATATGCTGAGTGGGCGACATACAAATCAAATAAATCAAATCAAGAAGATTGGGCCGCAATGTGTTATTTGTGAAAACAAAGGAATTCTTCTGTATTGGTCATCTGACCTTTACAATGCCAACTTGGGCTGCAGTGACTCAGTGGTTAAGAAGCTTGCCTTCTTAGCTGGAAGGCCAGCAAGCAGGCAGTTCAAGACCCGGGTACTGCATGACTGATTGATTGCCCACCTCTGTCCCAGCTCTTGGGGACATGAAAGGAGCCTCATTTGGGTGTCCCTTGAGCAGAGTTTCTCCTGCAAAAATTCTTTCAACCCAGAATAATTTCTGACATGAAATTATTATAATGTCAACTCAAAAGATCCTGGAGCATCAGTGTGCCAAATTGCTTTTAAATGCAGCAATTTGAAATCCCATGTAATCTCTTAGGCCAGTACACTGCAGTTTATAGTTGGACTAAACATTCTCCCATTAGGACACAGACAATGAGAAAAAGATCATATGACAGTAAATTAAATTCAAAAAACCCAAACCAGTTCCCAATTTATTTCTACTGTATAAATGATCATTTAGTTGAAAAACAGATCCCAGCTAACAAACCATGATTTAAGGTAGCTTGAAGTAGCATTCCCATTAGGCTCCAAAGCCCTGTACCATTCAGTGGACACATTACCACCAGGAAGTTAAAGTTTGCACATTGTTCGAAACACCTTTTTAGAATCACAGTCTCCTTAGTAGAATGCTAGCAGTGTGCTGTGGTCAGCAGCCAAAGAGGCAAGACACATGCTTTGCTTTGAAGCCAGAAGAAACCAGAAGAACAAAAAAGAGTGCTCCTCATCTTAAGCTGTGCATCGAAGAGCTCAGGCAGTGAAGAGAAATGGAAAGGTAAAAAAAATCATCCAGGCCACATGTTAAACAAAGAAGCCCCGAAGTCTCAAGAACTGACCAGAATGATTTTGAGACATTTTCTTTTTTCTCTCTCCCTCAAGTTCTGCAGGGCCCGGCCTAATTTAAGGTGTTCTGTAAGACTTGAAAAGTTATCTGTTTCTGAGACTTAAGTGGCTAGTCAAGGTATTGCCCTTGTTTTGTGGGAAATAATGGAAGAACCCTGCTGGATGAGATGTAACACTTTTTCTCAACTACCACTCTCTCCACTGAAGACACTCGGATGTCTCTGGGAACACAGGAGAGTGGTCATGCCCTCCTGCTTTAACCCTCTTCCCAGCCCATCCCACAAGACTCAGACAGCCTCTGGCACTGTAGCTGGCATATAGGTATCAAGACCGGCAGCAACCATTTATAGCCCATATCATTGTCGGCTGCTACTGTATCCAAGCATACATTTAACCTGGAAGTCATTTCCATAGTTGATGGATGTGTCTCTGGTGACTCAATAAACCGATCATGGCATAAAACATGCGACCACATAGATTACATTGAACAGATGGTGGAGGGTGTGGTTGAGTCGGACGGAGCTTCTGTGCTTGTATAGCCTCTTAATGTCTGCAGCATTCTCCTTTGAAATGATTGGTAGGAGCAGAGATGGTTTGACACCAAATTGTATGATTTATATTACACCTGACACCTTCATGGTTTGTTTCAGCTTCAAAGGAGCTCCATGAAGTCTTGTGCCTTAACTAAGTTCCCCATAAAGAATTTGGCAAGGAAACCTGGAACCGTCCATACTGGCGTACATGCCCTATCTATCTAAGTCAGTGGTTCCCAACAAGGGGTACTCAGCCCACAGGGGGACTTCAATTCCCAGAAACCTAAGTCAGTACATTGGCTGATCAGTGCTTTGGGGAAATGACTTAGGCTTCTGGGAATTGAAGTCCAAAAACCAGCATTTGGGAAACTCTGATCTAAGTCAATGGCCTTTGATGGAAGCTTCAACACTATTTACATGTGCCTTCTCACGAACTGCAGTGTTGGTGACTGCAGCCACCATTAAAGGCAGCAAATCTCATCCTTTGCCTTCACTGTTGTGAAGAGGCATTTCCTTTTATTTGCCATTTGTGCAATTGATAATTTATTCTGGTCTGTGGTGACAGGTGTACAACTTTGTAGTGAAGGGCACTGCAAACTCATGATCAATTTTTCTCTATGTGTTTCTTTATGTATTGTTTTTAAAAACAAGTACAACTGAGCCATTTGCAACATTACAGCAGGGCAACAAGAGCAAGGGAATCCTGCAGTTAACAATGACTCATTTTCTGGTTTTATCTCAGAGAGGTTGAAGGAGTACATCATCTACCTAAACTGCAGTGGCTTTGGACAATGCCCTGCCAGAGCAAGAAGATGCTAATAAAATACAGAGTTAAATAAAATTCCACAAATACCCAAGATGAGTTGATTGGAGTGATTTGAAACTGTCCTTACCTCTTTCAAAGTCTACTGTTTTAAAACCTGCTCTTGGCTCCTGGATTTGAAGAACTAGATTCTGAAGCAAATGCCTTTAGGTGGTTGGACACAGTTACAGTTTTGAAGAGGAAAAAAGAAGGTAGACAGATGGATTGTGTGAATGAACAAAGTTTGGTTAATTAGACAACACAGTGAATCAGATAATCATGGGGTGGAGTGGTATCAGGGTGGTGATGGTGGGAGAAACTAGACTACATTTGTGTATACTCAGTAAAGCTCTAAAATTGCTTCCAAATCTTTGGCTTTTTGTTGTTCAGTCACACAGTCAATTCCGACCTTTCGCGACCCCATGGACCATTGCACGCCAGGCTATCATCCATTTTAAAGATGTACCATCCATTAAGGTGGGAATCTGCAGTCCTTATTACTTTCACATCCATGCAATAAGTTTCTAACTGAACTAATCCCCTTTGGTCTGTCTCTGCTTCTGAAGGAGGAAGGACCAATTCAATTCTTCAGAGACAGAATGTTGTGAATGTTCTTCTGAAGGTCACATTACGTTATATGAGACATCAGTACTGCTGCACAGATGAAGAAAGACATTCTGCAGCTTGGTTAGAGAAGATGTCCATTAAATGGTAATGGACATAACTGGCCTGAACCAGTCCTAAGTTACAAATGTTATAGAAACTGTAGTACAATCAAGAGGTCCAGGGATGGACTGTACTATTTTAAGTCATTTTTTAAACCCCCTTCACATGAAGAATCACTTAGAATTAGTAATTTGCCTGGCAAAGAGGCACTAGTAACCCTACTCCCTCTTACCCTGTAGAAGAAAAAACTTATGTGAAGAACAATTCAAAGTGTTAACAACCTGATAGTTTAGCCAGTTGCATAGTGAGTTTAGAGACTGCAGTGCCTTAGTGGTTAAGACGCTGAATCTCATGACTGGATGGTCAGCAGTTTGAGACCTGAGCGCTGCATAATGGAGTGAGCTTCCATCTCTGTCCCAGCTCCTGCCAACCTAGCAATTCGAAAGCAAGGAATTGCAAGTAGATAAATAGGTACCACTTCGGTGGGAAGGTAAACAGCATTCCATGGACTCTGGTGTCTAGTCATGCCTGCCACATGTCCATGGAAACATCTGCAGATGCAGATAGTGCTGGCTCTTTGGCTATAAACAGATGAGCACTGAACCCTAGAGTTGGATATGACTGGCTTTCAAGCAAGGGTGACATTTATCTTACAGTTTATAGATCCCAACCAAGCTTTTGGAAATTGTTAAGGTGGTATGTTCTGGATTAGCATAGGATGTTTGGTTTATAAATGACTCTAAAACCATATTTAGTATTTCAATTTTGGCAGTACGTACATTGGTACCTCGGATAACGTTTGCATTGGATAAGGCTAAAATCGGATAACGTTGGGGAATTTGAGGCAAACATTTGCATTGCACAACGTTAAGATATCATTGTGTGATGATAATGTTTGCCTCAAATTCCCCAACTTGATCTCTGCCCCAAAGCCCGCAGGGCTTTGGAGCAGAGATCTCTGCAAAGGTGAGAGAGATTCTCCCTGCCTCCCCTGCTGAAACAACAGGGTGGGCAAGACGAATCCCTCACTGTTGGCCTTTCAGTGTGGGATTTGTCTAACAATGAGGGATCCCTCACTGTTAGGTTTGCAAGCCTTTCAGTGTGGGATTCGTCTAACAGTGAGGCATTCGTCTTGCTCACTCTGTTGTTTCATCACGGGAGGCTGGGAGAATCTCCCTGCCTTTGCCTTTGGGTTGGGAGGGAATACAGGTTCTGGTTCAGCTCCCAACCCAAAGGCAGAGAGATTCTCCCAGCCTCCTGTGATGAAACAACAGAGTGAACAAGATGAATGCCTCAGTGAGGGATTCGTCTTGCCCACCCAGAAAGGGGACAGGGTTGTTTTTTTAACGTTGTGCGATCAATGCATCACACAACGTTAAGAACGGATAACGTTAAGACTTGTGGAACCAAGTCTTAACGTTATCTGAGGTACTAGTGTATTCAGGAGGTTCCATTTATGGGGAAATTAAACTACCTGTATATGATTTGGTATTGTAAGAAACAGAATGGGTTGAATCAGAAATGCTGCCTTTCTCAAGTCTGTTGAAGCTGCCTTAAAGAACATTTGCCCACTGTTTACACCTCTGTTGAAGAGCCTCTGGGGAAAACCTCCTGTACCACTTGTTCCCTTAGCAGGGAGGTGAGGTCACCCCCTGAGCAAACATCCTTTCTCTCCCCTCCACCCTTTCTATTAGTTTTACCTCCATTGTGTAAACTATTTGCATGTGCGTATACATATGAGGGCACACAAAAGTGTACAATCCAATGAAAGATTTATGTGGGGCTTGAATTGGTATATTGTCGTGAGCTGAGGAAATACACCCGTCTGAGAGCAAAGGATAAATCACCAAAATCTTTCTTGGGTCAGAAAATGAACTCTGGGTGATGAAGTAGTCGGAAACTGGACTATGAGAAGGTTTTCTAGGTAAACAACACTGCAAAATGGGTTTCTGGGCACTTGAACTGAAAAATAGTGTGCTGAAATCATGCCTCAAGGAATCAGCAAAGCCAATCAAGTCCAGTTGGAATGTTTCTAAGTACAGGATGCTTCTCTTGCCTAAGGAAAGAACAGGGATGGGTGAATTTTCTGATCCAAGAGAACAAATATGGATTTAAAATGCACATGATGTATCTTGCTCCTATTGTGCCATCCAAATTGTTAGTCAAGGTGAAGTGTGACTACAAAATGTCACTCTGGGGGATCACTACATGAAAGATAGGGCTAGGGTGGGAACAAGTGAGGGTTCATCTAGCTGGGTATATATCTGTGAGTTTCGCCAGCTGACTTTTCACTTACAGAACCTAACTGGTCTGGTAGCTAAATCTTACTTTGGTCCTTGGTGAATCTTTCCCTCTCTTAAATGGGAACGGGCCAGCGTAAGGGGCTCAGGGCAGACTGCCTGGCACACAAGCAGGTCTGCCCTTCAACAAGTTCCTGTCCATGTTTCTATCTTATGAGTTTAACCACTGAAGATAGCAGTCTCACACTACCAAATGGTAGGATCACTCCTGGCCAGGAATAACCCTTGACTGTGCAGAAAATCTTCTCCTTTCCCCACGTTGTACCCAGCCATTGGGAGTGAAGTCTATGCACATATAGCATACTTTCTGCTATCAAGGGCACCAAGCACACTGGGATGAAAAGTGAGGAAACAGAGAAACAACTGTCCAAAGGGTTATGTGCAGGGGGTTGAGCAGTTCAGGGAACTGTCTCCATTGTGGTACTTTGTCTTCCATCCACACTTGTGTATCTGTGACTGCATATACATACACATGTGTCCATGTCCTTGTGGATAGAGTGAGTGAGTGAGTTGGAGGAATATTTTGAAGACTTTGTCTTGCTTGTGAAAACTCAACTTTCCTAAATGCTCAAATTAAGCTTTTCAAAAGGTTTGTCACAACATATGCATTGTCAGCAGTGTGTTTGTTTGTTTGTTTGTTTGTTTGTTTGTTTGTTTGTTTGTTTGTTTGTTTGTTTGTTTGTTTGTTTGTTTGTTTGTTTGTTTGTTTGTTTGGCTGGCTGGCTGGCTGGCTGGCTGGCTGGCTGGCTGGCTGGCTGGCTGGCTGGCTGGCTGATTGAAGGGTTGATTTTTATCCCACCCAGGTAGTATAAAAATGTAAAATGTATACAGGACAAGCTCAGAAAATTTATAGGAATAAAAGCTGTGATTTAAAATACCAGAGCTAACTAGTTCTATGTTCAGTTTCATCCCCATGATATCCCAGAGAGTGCCAAATTCAAGTTCAAAATATTTATTGAGCAGAAACAAAACAGAAATGATAGACTAGTTACCTGACCTAATGGACTTCCTGGAGGGTGAGGAAAATGTCTGCCAATAGTTTGGTACCTCTCCTAAATTCAAGTGTCTGAGGGGGAGTGGACTATAAATTACAAAAGCTCATATGAAAATACATCTGTTAGTCTTTAGGGTACCACAAAAAGTTTGTTTCATTTGGCTGCATTTGAGTTAAGTAGGTCCCTGCAGAGCTGTGCTTCATCAGGTACATCTGCTTCCATTTTGTGGAAAGTGAGAGTCCCGTCTTCCCCCTCCCGTCAATACATTTGCCTGCCAAACTTTTACTCTCTTTTGTCTGACAGCTCATTAACTTCTGACGTCAGTTTGATGGCTCGGGGGGATTTCCAGAACACTGTGGACAAGCCTCCACACAAGCCTACTTGTGGAAAGGCCTGAACATCAGGCATATCTAGGTCTAGGAGCATGACGGGTGAGTTGCTGTCTGGAGAGAAGAAGCACATGGTACTTCTATTAACAGCACAAAAAGTCTTGTGGTTCCCTGTCTTATAAATGCATAAAATCCATAAAATCCAATCATCCTCATATTGGGGGAAAGAAGAGCTTGGAATAGATGCACGTTGTTTTGTGGGTTTTTGTTTGTTTTTCGACTATATGTTCTTGAATCCATGTTGACATATAGAGACTGGGAGTTGTAGTTCAAAAAAGTAACTTTTCTCAATTCTGAAGAATACTCACAGACAAACAAATGAAAACCTACAAACAAACAATGGGTGCAATCAGATGCGCATTTGCCTGCTGCTTGATCTACTTTGCTCCTTTAGCCAGAAATCAGACTACATACTTGCTAGAGCAAATCAGTTCATCCTCACAGCATTCATAACTCATAACAGTTTGGGTCCCTGTCAGGGGCTACTGTTTTTTTTCAATGTTAGTAGGAACATTCCATTTTGTTTGTTTTCCTGTATGTTCAATTGCTGGGATCGCAGCAAAGCAGCGCTTGTAGATTTAAATTTCTTTTCTGCTTTCAGTTTCCCAATATCATTAAGTAGCCTAAGAAGATAGCTTAGCTGCTTCATGATAATGGGAAATTATTTTTAAAAAATATTTTTATAGAACAAAATTACATAACAACATAAATCACATTTAAAAATGCTCATTATACATTTTAGTACATATCTTCTTACTACATAACAAGGTCACCCTCCACCATAATTTCCATAATGGAAAATGAAACACTTCTTTTATTCCTCCATGGAGGGGCAGAGGAAAGAAGCAAAATGCTTTTAAAAGTCTATTAGGACAGTGTCGATATGCTATACCAGTTAACCGGGGGGGGGGGGGATTGAAAACTGAAAAAATCCTTCCAAAAAGAGGAGTACAAAGAACAAGGTAAAGAATATCAAACTTCTATCCAACTTTAAGCAACCTTATTTAGTCATGTAGACAAGCTTAGTATTTACTTCTCTCCCAAAACATTCATCTTTTGAAGAAAAGTCAGCCCTTTGCTCTGAACCAGGCTGTGTAACATCATATTCTTTGCTCTTGGGCTACAAAATGCATTCCATGCTTGGTTGTGCAATTAGTTTTAAGGATATGCAAGGCTGTGAACTATCCCTCTAAGGGAATCTAAGGATTAATTAGCAGAAGCCAAGTTTCTACCCATTTCTGTCAATGATGTTCTCCCCGACAGAAGGAAACCCTTGCCAACCACTCTGAAGGCACTCCCTTTTCAAATGGGCACATTTCACCCTCTGTCAAACCACACATTTGCCTGCATTTGTGTTTCCAACCACAACTGGACAATAATCTAGAGACTGCTTTATAGCAAAATGGACACCTTGTGGTCCTCCTGATGTTGAAGAACTACAGCTCCCATCATCCTGCACTAGGACAAACCATAGCCATCCATCTGCCACTGGAGACCCATCCCCATTAGACAAGGGAAATGTGCAGAATGCAATGGAGTGGTAGGGCCATAACATTGTTTGTTGGTTGATCATTTGTGATGGTGGGAAGCATCTTGGCTCTCGAAGTCTTCCTGCCTGAGGTGGCATTTTGCCTGAGTCACTGTTGTTGCCCTGTTTTTTTGGTATGCTCTGGTATGCTTTTCAGATGTGGCCCAAACTAATTACAAATAACCCGTCACTAGAAGCTGAAAGCTCTCAGTGTTCCAGAAATTTGATTCCAGCAGATCTTTGTGATTGAGTCCCCTATGGGATAAAAGGTGGCACATAAGTAATAAAGAACAGTACAAAACAATATACAATATAGTACAATACAAGGAAAATGAATAATCACAGTTCCAAACAAAAATTGGCCTTACTTATGAATGACGCAATCCCCTTGCAAGGTGGAATGCCACTGTCTGTGGATGTATCCTGGAAAGCTTCAAAATGATGTCATCTGTGTTCAGAAATCAGCTGGATCTTACCTTGGCAAAGACAACAGAATAGTGTCTTCCATCACATGTGATTACAGGGGGATCATTTAGGATACGCAGGGCAGGCTGGTGTGCTCAGGAAGAATGGCTGGTGAGCTACTACTGTGGCTTCCCTATAACATCAACCACCTGAAGTGGTTGCCACATGTTGCCCAGTGGTAATCCTGGCCCCAGATATATTTGGAACTTCCCTCTGTGCATAACGCACCTATAGAGAGCCACATCTTCCAGAGTTGCTTTGTTCATCAAATGTGGGGAAGTTCTAATGTTAAATAACAAGAAGAATAAATCTATATTAAAAGTTTAATGAAATGGCATCAGATCTTGTTCCCCTCCCTATATAGCCTGGCTTTTGCTTTTCAGTATTTCAACATTTGAATTAGAGCCCATTTATTTTCTTTGAGACTGAACATATTTCACTAATGTGACCCCATACCATCCACTCCTTGGGAACTGTACATTTTGCTTGATAGGTTCTAAATAACAGAACAAAGGGAGAAAAGCCACTGACATCATACTTTCCCCTACCCTTTCTACAGAAAAGAAAGACCACCTAATTTCCAGGAGAGATTTAATCTTAGGCACAATGGGTGGAATTGCAATAACTAAAAATAATCATGAACAAAACTGGGCCTTTTCTATTATTTTATGTGGAGGAAAGATTTGGAAAATTTCCAGACTTGTGATTTTGCTTTACAGATAGGCTGCTAATATAATTTTTAGATCTTGTATATGTTGATTTTCAGTGACTGGGTGAGCATCAGAGCTCCTGCAGCAGGGGTGCCCAAACTTTTCAGGCCACGGGCCAATCACATGGTTCAATGGGCCGGTTCATGGATCCTCCCACCGGAAGCAGAAGTAAAATGTTTTGCAACAGGATGAGATAAATTTTAAGCTACCACTTTTTCTGATTAAACCAGGGGTGCCCAAACTATGGCCCGCAGGCCAGATCCAGCCTGCAATGCCAATTCATCCAGCCCACGCCACCCTTGCCACTCCTGGAAGCAGAAGTAAAACACTCTCATACAGACATGTTTTACTTCCACTTCCGGGAGCGATGAGGGTGGCATGGACCAGATGAATTGACATCATGGGCTGGATCTTGCCTGTGGGCCGTAGTTTGCACACTCCTGTCCTACAGGCAACAAGTCCCCCTGATGTTCTGGTTATATGGTCTATCATTGGTTGTGGTTTTAAGCTGGCAGGTGGCAAGCATTCTGGTTAGACTTTACCTGGACTGGAGAAGATGCTACCTATCAAGTTGCACCTGGGATTTATTAGCAGAGCAACCAGGAGTCCAATTAATTTCTGAAATCAGCCCATAAACATCAGAATGGTTGCCTGGGCACACTTCCTCACAGGAAAGCAATCACATCCAGACCTCTTGCTGTAAGAAAATACGAAAGTTAGTGATCATCAGAGACATTTATCAACATAGAAAAAGTAGTAGGAATCCTAATCCTGCCAGCCTAGCAGTTCGAAAGCAAGAAATTGCAAGTAGATAAATAGGGACCATTTCAGTGGGAAGGTGAACAGCATTCCATGCACTCTGGTGTCTAGTCATGCCTGGCATATGACCACGGAAACGTTTGCAGAAGCAGACAGCACTGGCTCTTTGGCTTTGAAATGGAGATGAGCACAAAACCCTAGAGTCCGATATGGCTGGCTTTTGAGCAAGGGATACCTTTACCTAGTCCTAGCTGGGCCGTGGCTTAGTGGTTAAAACACTGAGCTGGACAACTGGAAAGTTGGCAGGTTAGCAAGTCGAGACCCAAGTGCTGCAGGATTTATTTATTTATTTATTTATTTATTTATTTATTTAGATTTATATTTCCGCACACTCGCCAAGGTGACTCAGGGTGGCTTACAGTCAAAACAACAACAGTACAATAAAAATTATAAAATGTAACTACATAAAACAACCAAACCAGAATACAAACTAACTCCCGTCAGGCCATTGTTGTGGGCCCAGAGGAGGGGGCGATGTTCTCAGCCACTGCTAGGCCTTGGCATCTGGAGTGAGCATCTGTCTGTCCCAGCTCCTGCCAACCTAGCAGTTCTAAAACAAACAAACACATAAAAAAGAAATTACAAGTAAATAAATTGGAGGGAAAGGTAACAGTGTTCTGTGTGCTTCAGCATTTAGTCATGTCTGCCACATGGCCACAAAAATGTCTCCAGCAGAGACATTTAACAGTGATGAATACCACCTCCTAGAGTTGGACACGACTGAGTTTCGAGCACGGGAGATATTTACTAGTCCTAGCTAACTCAGGTGGAGATAGAAGGAGCCATGACTGCCCCTCATCTGTCCAGAACAAAGACAGGATGCCTCCTCTGTTCTCTCCCCAAATGGCCCCAGAAGGAAATGTAAGAAGGGAGACACATCATCAGCCATAAGAATATGAATCTAGGTTGAGGAAAAGTCAACACATGTCAGAGCAAGTAAAGAGTGGTCTAGGAAACCTCAGGAAGCTCTTCTTTGCATGTCTACTTCTTATACAGAGACATGTGTCATTTTCAGTGTAGGCTGAGCTGAACCCAGTCTCCTTCAAAAGAACTTTCCCAAAGATTATTTGGAACAAGGAGCTGGCAAGCCATTCCTCTTCTTCTTTGCTTCCTCCTTCACCCCATTAAGTGTTGAGCTACAACTCAGAATGCCAATGTACACATTACTGTTTGCCTTGCAGCAGAATAGGTCCCACAGCATTGTAAAGTTTACAGCTAGTACCAATTACTTTAAGATGTAAAAGAAGACAAATAATGCCCCTATGGAGATAAACAAACCAAAAAAAAAATCACTATTCTGCATGTTCTAGATTCCTGAGTACAGCAACACACACAGGATTCTATGCTTCTCCACTCAGTGAGAGATTTCAGGAGATATATTAAAGGGAGGTGATGGTGAACGTTGGCACTCCAGGTGTTCTGGAACTTCAATTCACAGAAGCCCTGATCTGTAAGAGTGCTGACTTGGGCTTCTGGGAATTGAAGTCCAAGAATACCCGGAGTGCCAAGGTTTGCCATCACTGTTATAGGGAATGATTTACCTTAGGAAGAGCACTGGAAAGTTATTGTATTTGCATAAAATCATTTATTTACAGATGCTGAGCATATGAGGAGGCAAATAGCAACTGTGATCATGATCACTGTCACCATTACAATCACCAGCAGCAGCATAACAAACATATATGTCTGTATCTGTGTATTTGTCTGTCCCTGCCATAGCTCCAAGGAAATAAAACATAAATAAAACAAATAGGGTTAGGAAACCTAGAACCTTGGCATCTGTTATGCACGGTAAAAGATAGTGGGGAAAATTTGTTATTCCCTTTGGATTATGAGGTAGAAAAAACATCAGTATAGAAAACCTGGGGAGATCAGATTAATCCCATTAATCCCTCCCCCTTTGGGGGGTTTTCTCATACAAACTAGTATTTGATGTAACAAAATCACTGTAGAAGCACATATAGTAGGGGGAAAGGTATATATATATATTTAATTTGTTTATCGCCGTCCTCCCCAAAGGGACCCAGGGCGATTCACAACACGTCAGCATATCAACAACAATTTAAAACCAGTTCAAAAATTAAAAGTTTTAAAAGAAGCTTAAAAACTTAACATTAAAAACTAGGTGTTGTAGCTAGGAGGCATTGAGGGTCAAACCATCCAGCCGGCTGGGGAAATTGATCCATCCATTCCCCAGACCTGACCTGCCAGCCAGGTTTTCACTCCTATCCTGAAGGACAGCAACTCCATCTGCAGGTGTAGTTCTATTGGGAGGAGGTTCCATAGGGGCGGAGCGGACACCGAGAAGGCCCTCCTTCTAGTGCCAGAGAGGTGCGCTTCTCTGGCCAATGGCACAACCAGAAAGCCTCTCCGGTCCGCTCTGGTGGGATGGACAGATGTCCTTGGGACGATGCAGTCTCTTAAGTATCCTGGTCCACTACCATGTAGGACTTTAAAGGTAACAACCAGCACCTTGAATTGCACCTGGAGGCAAACTGGAAGCCAGTGCATGGGCATAACGCCCACATCCCAACACTACTTGTGCAGCCGCATTCTGGACCAGCTGTAGCCTCCGAATGGTCACCAAGGGCATTTACTTACAGTTACCATTTATAGTTACAGTCAGTAGAATAAAATGGTCTCCAGTACATGGATAGAATTGCCATGCTTGTTGCTTGGTCAGAGGTCAAAGAAGGAAGAAAAACTATCAATAATTCAATGGACGCAAGGGAAAACCCAGGAAAAGGGGATACCATATTTCCTTTAAATGACAGAAACAGAAAAAGAACTTTGACAATCAAATTAGTAACCTTCCAGTCATCAAGTTCAGCATCGTAACCACTTGAGCCACCACAGTCCCTCTTTGGATAGTGCAATAATGCAAATGTGCTAAGGATGAATTATGAGTAAGTGAAACAAAGGGAGAAGGGTTAATTGTGTGGAATGAGGGCAGAGACGTAAAAAACCGAAGTCAATATTTCCAGGGGAGGAAAGCTATTGAGAGACAGTACATGCAAATACTGACTGATCAATTCAAAGTAGTTCAGATCAACAACAAAAAAATCAGACTTGACAAAGCATCATACCAGTAGTGACAAGTTCTTAATTAACATTTGTCTGGAGCAAACAGTACCATCTTTAGTCACTAGATGGCAGAGCTTGTTAACCTTTCCTAAGAACTCGGATCGTACAGTACTTGACTTTGTGACTAAACAACAAAAAAACCCTTTAGGACAGTGTTTCCCAACCTTTGGTTTTTGGACTTCAATTCCCAGAAGCCTAAGTAAAGTTCCCAAGGCACTGATCAGCCAATGTACTGACTTAGGCTTCTGGGGACTGAAGCCCCCCTGTGCAGTGTGGGCCTCACATTGCGAACCACTGCTTTAGGAGGTTTGTCAAGCAACACTTGTATACAATGAGTGTAAAGGAGAGAAAGATCAACTTTTGTTTTTAACTTGTTCCTTGTTTGTCTGTGTAATAATAGTTTCTTGCTTTCTATAACTAAAAAGAATTGCAGGCGTTATGCCCATGCCTCCCCACTGCTTCGGGAGCTGCACTGGCTACTGGTGTGCCTTCGGGTGCAAATCAAAGTGCTGGTAATGACTTTTAAAACCCTACATGGTAGTGGGCCAGGATACTTAAGAGACCACGTCACCTCGAGAACATCTGTCTGTCCCACCAGAGTGGACCGGAGAGGCTTCTTATTGTGCCATCTGGTAGAGAGGCTTGCCTCTCTAGCACCAGAAGGAGGGCCTTCTCTGTCTGCTCCGGCCCTGTGGAACCTCCTGCCAATTGAGCTACAACTCCAGATGGAGTTGCTGCCCTTCAGGAAAGAACTAAAAACCTGGTTGGCAAAGCAGGTGTGGGGCACCAGTGATGTGGTGACCTCCATCTGGTGGCTGATAAAATAATAGCAATATCACTCCCTCACTCTTTTTCAGCCTCATTCTTTTCATTTTAGTAACTGTTTTAAATTGGGTTTTTATGGGTTTTTAATTTTTTGGAGTGCTGTGCTGTTTTTAATGTTGTGAGCCACCCTGAGTCGTTTTGAGTTGGGTGGCGATACAAATTGGGAAAATAAATAAATAAATAAATAAATAAATAAATAAATAAATGTTCTTGGCTGCTGATAGCAATCTACTGTTGCCAAGCAGCTAAATGAAAATTGAGCCTTCTCCGCTATAAAAATACGAAAGGAAACTCTCTAATCTAGCCCAATACAATAGAGATGGGGGTTACAGATTTTTGTACTCCAACTACTGGAATTTTCAAAGAATTCCCCAGGCAGTATTTTGGGAGGTGAAGCTCAGAAACACAACTCTACCAACCAGCTGTATTTACCTCCTTCAACTTATTTCTACTTTCATAAACAGGGATGCTGCTCCAGTGGTTCCTGAAAGTGTGTAGGGCTTCCTAGGAGCTGTAGTTCTTTGGCAAGAAACCTCTAAGAACCAGCAAGACTAACGTATGAATTATGCACCTGTACTGTTCAGTAATTAAAGATTGCCCTTTCTCGAAAGCCAGTCATATGTGTATCTGCAGATGTTTCCATGGACATGTGGCAGGCATGGCACAGAATGCTGTTTAACTTCCCACCAAAGTGGTCTCTATTTATCTACTTGCAATTTCTTGCTTTCAAACTACTAGGTTGGCAGGAGCTGGGACAGAGACAGGAACTCACTCCATCATGCAGCACTTGGGTCTCAAACTGCTAACCTTGCAGTCAGCAAGTTCAGTGTCTTAACCACTAAGCTACCACAGTCCATATTCTAAATCATACTTACCATAGATAGAGAGGAGTGGTCTAGCCCTGCCCCGCAGTGTTTCTGTCTTCAATGCTCTGCTACGCATAAAAAGCATTAAGGTTGAAAAGGAGAGCCATTGTTACCCATGTTGGCTTCTCACATTAAGTTAGGTCACTGATTTTCAATGGTCCTGCCTGTGAAGAGCAGAAGCTTTTCCCTTTGAGGTCTCCACGTGTAAGAGGAAGATGATACAGGAAAGAGAAGGAGCTTCCTAGCCATCATGTTAAGTACAGTACAGTAAAACACTGGATAATGTTTACCTTGGATAACGCTAAAATCGCATAACGTTAAGTAATCTGGGGAGGAGAATTGGATCGAATAACGTTAAGGTCCTATGGGATGGATCGGATAACAACCGCTAAAGCCTGTGCGGTTACAATGTACTGTATCTCTATGGAGCTTTAACGTTATCCAATGCATCCCATAGGATTTTAACATGAATCGGATAACACTAAAAATCGGATAACACCAAGACTTGTGGAACCAAGTTTTAGCGTTATCCAAGGTTTTACTGTATATATGATTTGCTAATGAACAAATAAGGCTCCGTGAGCTTTCATAAACCTTCTTGTGAAGTGCTCTATAATGTTCACCAGAGAACTTTAGGAAGTTACCTTTTTTTTTTTGCACCAGTTCTCAGTCTTCCACAGCACACATTGTCACTAGTCAGGTTGGCTGTTGGCTTCTGGCATTTTTGGTCTGAAAAAGTAACTTTCTCCAAACTCTGTAAGTCTCATGGAGTCAAAACACCTGCTGCTCATCTGAGAAAACAGCAAGTCCTTTCACTTGTTTCTCAGCCAAATGTTCTTCTTTTATCATCCCAATTGAAGAATAGTTTGTATCTTTATTACACCACTAAAAGATCAAAAACAAGCCAACTTTCCAGTAGTATCAGTCTCTTCTTTAGCCTCGGGATGGAAGTGCTGTGAGAAAGAGACAGAAAAATAATGACAAGATCTTGAGCTTTCAAGATCTGTAAAAAGTAAAATTCCACAACAGAAGCTATGTACACGTGCAACCAGCTAAAGGTATCAGATTTCACCCCAGGAGATGTGAATCACTAGTCTTTCTCTAGCCAGAGCCAGAGCCAGAATTCTAGATGTGGGTGGGCGAATATTTTTTCCAGGAAGGGCAACAATGCCATATATTTATTTTCATATATGTAAGCAGCCGAGAGTTTGAGGGTGGGCAAACTGCTAACTCAGGGTGGGCAAAGCCCAGCCTGTCACCCCCTGGCTACAGGCCTGTCTCTAGCTCTGTTGACGTAGGACTGCTACTCATTGCTTTCATCACAGTTTCTTGAAAATTGCTACTTCTGTAAATATGCTGTAGGACATCAGCAGTGAAGACTGGTTGAAAAGACCAACTGGGAGCATTGAAAAGTGCCATCTCCAATGGTCTCCACTGGTTCTCTTGGCTTGTTCTGTTGTTGGTCAGTGTGATGCTGTCAGAGCTTTTGCCCTGTGTTTTCCCTTGCTATTGTTGCACTTCTGATGTGTTGACTTAATCCTGGCTCTTTGATAACAGGAATTCCCAGAGAAGGAGTCTGTTGCATCTCAGCAGGCCTTATCCTGTCCAAACATTAATTGAGTAAATCAAATGGAAACTAAACAGAGGCTTGAAAATCACACCATCTTGAGAGGCTTCCTGGGGAAATAACAGAATGGGACACCACAAACTGCTTCAAATTGGCCATGAGCTCCAAGGTATGAAGGATACTAGTTTCAGAGTAGGAAACATCACTATTATTAAGCACATCACTTTAGAGTAGGGAACTGAATTATTTGTCTTATTGCTGTGCTAAGACGATTCCAGAGATGATGGTGACGCATATTTTTTTAACATCACTCATGATACATTTAACCTGACTTAGACTTTAAATTTAACTGTGGCTGGGGAAATCTCCCAACCCATACTGTTTGCAAAGCTTCAGATCCTTCCATACTAATTAAAAGTGTTTAAACAATCTTCCAGGAATCCCAGTTATAGATGCAGCTCTGGGTAGTGGCAGAGGGCCAAACTATACCAGGCACTGGTTTCACAATTAGAACCAGAGCTTCCTTAAGAACTAAAAAATGTTTGCTTATCCTGTCAGTTTCTGCAACTCCAAAAAGCTGTCAATTAGGTTGTTTTGGTTTGATGATTAGTCATTTGGAGGTAGACAATGGGTTTCATTTGCAAGTTCATTGTGTGACAAGGGATGTATCTTTGGAGGAATAACAATTCATCACCTTCTCATTGCATAACTGGTGTGATCTTGTATAATTTGGCCCTCAAACAAGGGAAAGGACAACTGTAAAACATTTTAAAATGTCAATTAAAGTAACTTCTCCAGAACATCAGAAAAGTGCCTATTCTTAGCACTCATGGCTGAGGTATGTGAAAAGTCTCAGCTAATGACCATGTTGAGGCCTTCTGGAAGTTGTAGTTGTTGGGTTTTTAAAAAAGGAACATTTCCCATCTCTATTCTATACTACGGTATATAATTTCTGAATCTCTGACAAGAATGTGCATCTTTTTTATGTGCATCGTGCTCACCAAACACACTTCTGATGTGAGTACCACATTCTGGAACCATAAAGCGAAGTGTGGGGCGTGATTTAATGGAATAATAAATCAGTAATGTCCATCCCACACTAACCTGCTCAACTAATTACCATTTGGGATAAAGACATCTGGGAATTGTAGTCCAAGAACATTTGCAGGCTCTGGCTGAGCCATGCACTTTATATTTTTCATTACTGTTCTGTCCGGATATATGATGATATGTTTTTGTGTAATTTTGTTTTTTCACATAATTTATTGGTTACAATCCTTGGAATTCCAGAAAGTCACATGTGGGGGACCACTAGTCTTTTTAAAAATGCAATATATGCACATCAAATGGACCCCTCGTGATCTCAGTAATCTCTCTTTTCAGTCCCAACAGCTGCACAATAGAGAGACATGATAGATCAATTCACTCAAACCAAAAACAGCCACAATAGGAAGAAAAGTCCCCTATGGAAATTCACTAACCGGGTCTACTGATTGCTTTACGACTGCAGGAAAATTCTTGCCCTGCCTGCAGGTTCTACTTGTTTTGAGAGTTGTTGTGCAACCATCTTTAATCTTCAGATTGAATGAAGGGATATTGACATATTCCAGGTGCTTCTGCCTCTCCAATCCTGAAAAATGATTTAAAGCCACTTTAATAGTATTCCTGAGGAAAGTGTTTAGGTTGGTAAACCTCCTTGGTGAGTGACCTCTCATCATTTTTACTGTGAGCTTTCGTGGATCAAGTCCACTTCTTCAGACAAAGGAGTAAAACTTCCAGGCATGGTTTATATACACCAGAAGGAGGGGTCAAGATGTCACAAGGCAAATGGATCATAAAGCAATGAGATAAAGAGTAATCAAGCAGAATGACAGACAAACATGCATATCAATACAGGTTTCTACAGCTAGAAATAACAAATGATTATTTAGATTAGTTTTAAATGTGTATATAAACCATGCCTGGAAGTTTTACTCCTTTGTCTGAAGAAGTGGACTTGATCCACCAAAGTTCACAGTAAAAGTATAGCAGTTAGTCTTTAAAGTGCTGCACTGTTTGTTTGTTTGTTTGTTTGTTTGTTTGTTTGTTTGTTTGTTTGTTTGTTTGTTTGTTTGTTTGTTTGTTTGTTTGTTTGTTTGTTTGTTTGTTTGTTTTATATGCCTGAACCACAGACTAACATGGCTACTATTCCAAAAAATTCAACCTCTCATCATGTCCTTCTCAGAAAGTCACTAGTTTTCTAACAATAGTAGCTAGGACATCTTCCTTAGTAGATGAGTAAGCTTTTAGTATTGCACATATCAATCAGGTCAATCCAACCCAACTCTATTATGAGATCCTGTCAGAGGGTTCAACTAAATTATCAGCTGCATTTCATCCTGTCTCAGGTGTTCATGGGGACAAGATAAAACACAGCATGGCCAAAGGAGCCATCTCCCAGTTGAACTATCCAGCCAGCTTCAATAGGTTTATCTGGTATGCAATGTGCTGTTAAGTTGCATCCAAATCAGAAAATTTACAGCATTCATTTCCTGCCAGTTGAAGCTCCTGGCTTTTATCCTTTAAGGCTCAGAATGGATCAAGACTCATTTACTTTATGGATTATTTTCTCTTCTACATTTCACCACAAACACTTCATTTAACAGTCAAAGTTTTTTTTAAAAAAAATGCATAGCAAAAGATTAAAATGAAAGTACTATAGCACCTTGAAGACAAACATATTTATTGCAATCCGCTTCCTCACACACAAGACACATAATAGTTAGGCCACAAAGAGTGCCTAAGTTGGTGGTCTTCAAATAGGTTAAGGGTTGGACGGCAGCTGGCAGACAAAACACACTGTATGGATGTAGAGAGATACAGAATCCAGCTCATTTACTACCAGTAACATGTACTAACAAAGATTTAATTACAGCCAACAACAAAACCAAGAAGGTAGCTTCATTTTGGCAGTCCAAAGTTTGATCTGGATATGAAAGAAGAAATTAGGCCTCAGTTTTATATAAGCAGAGAAAACACCTTTATTTTTTCACCATATGTTAGCTTGACTATTCTTATTCTTCTTTCATGTCCAGATCAAGCCCTGGACTGCCAAAATGAAGCCACTTTCCTGGCTTTGTCATTGGCCAAACTTAAGTCCTCATTGGTACACATAAAGTACACAGAAAGGTATACAGAAAGAGCCTCCCTGAAGTCTGTGAATACAATCAGGTGTATCTTGGGTGGCAACTTTGCCTGCTTTCGAACACCAGACTGAAAGCTGGGCTGTGATAAATATGATATAGGGATTAGGTATTTCTGGTAAGGGTTCAGGCTTGAGGAAAGTTATGCCTAGGAATGATTACCCACTTTAGAAAACACTGAAATTTGTAGATGTCAGCTTTATGAAGTGACCTGTAGCTTGGAAAGACTTCTGTATAATTTTTAAATTATATTTTTTTAAATTTCCCCTTATTACTCTGTCTATCTGTCTCTTTGTTCATTTGTTTGTTGCAATATGCTAATTAATAAAATAAATTACACTATATATAACCCCCCCTTCCCCAAGAACTGACATGTCCAGGAATGAAATAGGACTATGCTTCTTTTAAAGTAAACATTAAACTAATCTAATCTAAACCAACTGGCTGCTGGGAGAAGATCTTTAAATGCCTCAATGAACAGGGTTGTTTTTTAAATATATCCAGGGGCAGAGCTTGGCACAACTCCACAGGCAAAGAGTTCTGGACAGTAGGTGCTGCCAGCAAGAAACCTTGTTTCTTTCTTTGCCATTCTCAATATTGACATCAGGAGCTCTGCAGTTTGTGAAGATGCAGGCAAATGTTCTTTGGGAGAGATGTTCCATCACATAACAAGGTCCTAAAACCATGATGGTGAACCTTGGCACTCTAGGTGTTCTTGAACTTCAATTCCCAGAAGCCCAAGTCCCTGTGAATCCATATGTGCAGTAAGCCTATTTGTGTGGATTCACAGAGACTTGGGTTTCTGGGAACTGAAGTTCAAGAACTGCTGGAGTGCCAAGGTCCACCATGACTGTCTTAAACCACATAAAGGTCTGTATGTCAGTGTTAACACTGTATAGCTGGGCCAGAATCGAGGTGATATGATCATCTTTCTTCACCCCAGAAATCAATCTGGCTGCAGTGTTCTGGACTCATTGTAGTCTCAAGGGCAGACCCACATAGAGAGCATTGCAGTAGTCTATCCTTGAGACTACCAATGCATGGACCAAAGTTTTCAGAGATTGTCTGTCTGAGTACAAACACAGTTGGGAGATCTGGCAAAGATGGAGAAATGTGGTTTTAGATACTGATGCAATTCATAGATCTAAACTAAGCACCACATCCAGGATAACTCCCAAACTGCAGACCTGGTCCCTTAAAAAGGAAGAACAATCCTATCCAGAGTAAGAACAAGGAACCCACTTGATGGCCCCAACAACAACACAACCTCAATCTTGTTGGAATTCAGTTTGAGCTTTTTTGCCCCTCTTGACTCCATTATTGAGACCAGACAGTCACCAAGGCATCAGACTGCACTCACTGCAGAAGATGTAAATGAGAAAGAGTTGTGTGTTATCAGCATATTGATGACAGCCAACTCCAAATTTCTAAATGACCCCACCCCCAGATTTATGTAGATATTAAATAACATCAGGAAGATAATCAACCCCTGGGACACCCCATAGCAAAGTGTGAAGCCTAAGTAGAATTATGTGGGTGCAGAAAAATCCATGGAGCCTTGCAGCATCTTAAAGACCAACATGTTTCATTTGGCCTAAGCTTTCATGGTCTCATCATGAACAAAACTGGTTATTCCTTAAGGTGTCACAAGGCTTTGTTTTTGGGCTGTCCCTGGTCACTAAACATCTTGACTAGGGAATGGTTCGTCTCAGGCAACAGAATATCTTGAGATAGGCTGGATGATAGAAACCAACTGTATGCTAGTTTACTCTTTCCTGAATGGAATGAAAAGCACAAGAGACATCAATGGGCAAACTTGCCCTTGACTATTCATTGTTGTCAACTGCAACTCTTATCCAAGGATGCATTTCCCCCCTGAAGCAGGAAAAATGTCACTGGCATGAATTTGTTTAAGATGGATCTCAACTTGCAAAGAAGTGACCCACACACTATGATTTCGGAGCCTTGTCCTACAGCACACATGAGATAAAACATGCAGAATTTAACACCGGGACTGCAATGGATTGCCGCAGCCTTGAGGATATGGACAAGGTGCGCCTTCATGGAGGTGGAAAAGGCCATGTTCATCTGGCATGGCCTCTTCCACCTCCATGACTGTTGGGAATCAGAGTTCTTCCTCTGCTCATTTTGCCGTTGGGCCCAATATGATGGTTTCCAGTGACATTTCCTCCACCACCCCACCTAAAGGGTCTTATCCACACACAGCCGTTCGCCCCTTTAGGGAGTCAGGTTAGTTAACTGCCGCCTCGCACTCAGCATTGAGTCACTGGCTGTACAGTCTACTCTGTTACTGTAGCAGATGTCCGGCCAGACAGACCCTATTATTATTAGTGATGATAAAAACAAAACCCTCTTTCAGGAAGAAAACAGAGTCTTTCCAAATTCCTTAAACAGAGCAGGGTGGGCCACAGATGTCCTATAGTGAGGGATCCTATGGTAGCAGACCTTTCAGCGAGAGGTGTGCTTTCCCACCTCCCCTCCTTCCTTCTTAATGGCTTTCTAGAGGAAGAGGGTGGAGGCAATGGCTACAGGAAGAGGATGGCTGGTGTCTATTTCCATCAAGCTGTGAGATGCTGCTTAATGTTTCCAGTCAGGAGAACAATATTAAAGGAAAGACACAGGCAGAAGATTTTGGGAAAGGAACTCCCATAAGTGCCTGCCTTTTAAAAAAAGATATAAAGGAATTGAGGGAAAATCAAGGGGTCAAGTGACAGCAAGTCACTGTGGAAATGATATTTCATATCACTCCAAGCATTTCTTAGAGGTTAATCTGAATCTTTCCCTTGTTAACTGACAGGCAAGCACAAAAGTGGGTGGTTTTATTTTCTTTCAGGCGTTGGTGGGTGGGGTTTGCCTTCTCTTGATTGCGGTGAGAATACACTTGCTTTGCTCAAGTGCATTCAATGGCAATATGTTATGTGGATACTGTGTACAGACCAAAATAATACTTCTTCCAAGACTGCTAGCTTGTGAACCAAGAAGGAGTATAAGGAAACATACCTTAACCTTGATCTTTACAATCAGAATAATCACATGGACCCATCAGAGGCAATAGAGAAAGAGTTCCTTTTTTGGATTATAATTCCCAATTTCTGAATGGTTGTGAACTGGGTGTGCCAGCTAGGGTGATAGTGGCAGATGAGGAACTGTAGTCAGTGATAATGATGTTCAGGGTGATGACGTTGATTAAGATTAAATTTTCCCTGTCATTCAGAACAAGGCTGAGTTGGCCACAGATTCAAACACTTCCCTGTTTATTAAAAAGATAACTTTGCATATAAAATTAGTATATCAGGCAGGAGGACAAAACGTTCTCCTTCTCAATTGAGCTATTTAAACACAGGCTTTAACAAGAAAACCATGCAAAATATCACAAAAGTATGCAAGCTTTGAAGTTCTTCCAAACTGTCTAAAAGGTACAAAAAGGGGTGGAGATGAGGGAGCAACAAGCAATCCACCCAGGTAGCAGGGCCATTAAGTCTTGTACACTAACTGATAGAGACTGCAATTCAAGTAAAGGATCTAAAAGGGTTAAGGTGACAATTTACACCTACTTTTCTTTCTCGGGGGGGGGGGGGGATGAGAGTACTGTTGCTTAGTTCAGTCATGTCACACTGCCTCTACCACAGCATCTACTGAGAGGCAAAAGAAAAAGTGTACACGCCTGTGTGGAGCTACTGCTGAGCCATTGTCACAAAGGTAGCAACAAGGTGCCATTATTAGTTAAGAAAAATGCATATGACTATACCAAGAAGCTGATCTGGTTTTGGGGAGTGGTATTCTAGTACTTTCTTCCAGTGACCCTCTGGGATCCTACAGCTTGCCCAAAGTCACACAGGTGACAGGGCATTTAAATGTGATGCAATGCAAACAACTGTGATGCATCATCACTGACTCTTACCCATAATGTGATAGCACTGGAATGCAGGAGTCTATGGTCTTCCAGATGTTATTAGAACTCCCATCATCATGCACCATTGGTTAGAGCTGCTTGGAGTTGCTGATCCACAATACCGTAATTGGAAGACTACTGAGCACCAACATCCTTACGTAAACCTCAAGTCATTTCTGCCAATTCAGGTAGAATGTGTCATGGCAATTTCTGCTCTCTTCTGCTACACTGCTAAAATGTAAATAAAGCTGGAATAAAGACATATCGTACAGGAAATGTGATATTACGGATGTTATGAGGATTCTGGTCCTGAAAAGAGCAGATCTATTGCAGAGAACCATATCTTTCATGAAAATAAAGGACTGGCTCCAGGATTTCTCCTCTCTGGATATTCAGCCCACCATCAGAACTGTGTCCCTGACCCACTGTAGAGCATTTTCAGGGGAGTAATGAAGCTGCTGTAGGGGGACTGAGAAATCCTTTTGTGCTTGTCTTCCTGCACCTACCTAAATTTGAATCAAATCCAGATTGTATTTCTATACTAGTGTTGGAGGAGAGTTTTGAGAATCCCCTGGACAGCGAGAAGAACAAATAGGTCAATCATAGAAGAAACCAACCCTGACTGCTCCTTAGAAGGTCAAATAGTAAACATGAAGCTAAAGTACTTTGGACATCAAATGAGAAGAGAGGATTCGCTTGAGAAAGCCTTGATGTTGGGAAGAGTGGAGGGCAAAAGAGGAAGGGGGTGGCCAAAAATGAGATGGCTAGATGGTATTGTAGACGCATTGGGCACAGAGCTGGGTGGGTTGAGGAGGATGGTGGAGGACAGAGGTGCCTGGAGGGCAATGGTCCATGGGGTCGCAAAGGGTCGGAATCAACTGTGTGACTGAACAACAACTAGTGTATGGTTTTATCTGGAGCAACATGAATGCATACAAATAGATTTTTTTCTTTCTGATTGAATGAATCCACTTATTCTCACATTGCTCCATGAATCAATTATTATTTTCTTATCTAAGATACATTTTATTTCAAGTGACAGGATACATTTCCCTTTCCTGCAATCATGGTGTTTCAAACACTTTCACTTTACAAATGTATCAGAAGCGAGTCAGGCCTACATATGGTACTTACTTGGTTAATCCGTACTTCACACATCTAGTTTAATGTGGCGGACCAAAGCATCTTCTCCCATGAGATTTTAGAGGCCTCTCACATCTGGAGGTCCTACTGCTACCATAGCAGGCTCCGATGGTGCATGGGGGACTGAGGCCTGTGTTTTTGATGCTCCTTTAGCCATTTTAAATATGACAACACAGCTGGCTAGGCTCATGTTGAAGTTGGCCATGTGAGAGGAATGCACTGTAACAATCTGCTTACTCCCAGGTAGGACCCGGTAGTCCTCTGGCCAACTGGCGATGGGATTGCACCTGATCCTGCTTTCCTGGTCCAGATTGGACCCAACAGTTCACAGCTTTTCCTATCAGTGTGCCCAGTCACTCCCAACCGAAATCTAGGTAGTGAGCAAACGGTGCACGTGAAACTAGTGTAGATTCAGGTAGCATGTCAAGTAATCACTCCAAGTCTCATCAGGTATTTTAGAAATAAATTGAAAGCATAGCAAGATTCAGGATACAGTCCAGCAAAAGCTTAGAAAGCATTTCAAACAGAAATAAAGCAAGCTGCATGTTCAAGGGATAACCCATAGGCCCCCCTTTCTCTCAAGCCTCTACATTTTGGCAGTTTAAAAGCACAGCATTCCAGAGAATGTCTGAGTATGCGTGTGTGCGTCTCTGGGATATATCTCCTTCTATAGGGTCTACCTTTGACCCTCCCCCTTAGGGATTCCAACCAATGATCTTACAGCAAGACATGTCAATCACACAATAAGTTTCATTTCTTCTACTCCATGAGGCTTGTTGTTTACATACTCTCTCTCCCCCTGATTTGAAATTGCCATATTGAATGAGGAAAAAAAGCACAGGGTATATACTTCATTCTGTGACAAGAGGACTCTAAGGGAAGAGTACACTGTAAACAAAAAACAGTCACTCATTAATTTAATTTAATTTAATTTAATTGTTCAATTTTTATGCCGCCCCACTTGCCTAAGCGACTCTGGGTGGCTAACAACAATACAAAATACAAAATATACAGTTACAATTAAATTAGCATAATGCACAAAACATTTTCAGAACTTTAAAAAAAAAATCCCACTTACAAACAAGTACTGTACTCCACAAACCAAGAAACCAAATAAACTTCAAAAAAATTAATCTATATATTTACAAAAAAACCCTCAAAGATGTAAAAGGCTTAAAAAGTTTAAAAGATTAAAAGAGGGAGAGAGGGGTGGCTATCCCATCAGATCACCCACCCAACGTGGCGTGGGACCCTGTATTACTTGAGCCCCACACCTGCACTGCCAGCCAGTTTTTTAGGCCCTTCTGAAAGGGCAATAGCTCTGTCTGTAGGCATAACTCAGTTGGCAGGAGGTTCCAAAAGGCCAGGGGGGACACGGAGAAGGCCCTCCTTCTGGTGCTAGAGAGATGCGCCTCTCTAGCTGAATTAAGCTCAATCTTGGACCCACAGTCATGTGTTCTACCATTCATAGCATTTTCCTCTATTTGGACATCCATATACCGTCTTAGAAGATGGTGGGCCATGGTGGCTTAGTGATTAAGATACTGAGTTTGATGACTGGAAGGTTGGCAGGTCAGCAGTTTGAGACCTGAGTGCCATGTGAAAGGGTGAGCTCGCATCATCTGTCCCAGCTCCTGCCAACCTAGCTGTTCAAAAACAAGACATTACAAGTAGATAAATAGGTACTACTTAGGTGGGAAAGGTAACAATCTTCTTTGTACTCCAGCATCTATCCATGCCTGCCACACAACCATGGAACTGTCTGGAGACAGTTCTGGCTCTTTGGTTGTAAACAGAGACGAACAGTGTCCCTTAAAGTCAGACATGGCTGACTTTCAAGCTTGGGAGACCTTTTTTTGTTGTTGTTGTTCTTCAGTCACACAGTCAGCCCTGACTCCCTGGACAATTGCATGCCAGGCACTCCTATCCTCCACCATCCTCCTCAGCCTGCTCAGCTTTGTGCCCATTGCATCCACAATACCATCTAGCCATCTCATTTTTGGCCGCCCTTTGCCCTCAACCTTTCCCAGCATCAAGGCCTTCTCAAGTGAATCCCCTCTTCTCATTTGATGTCCAAAGTACTTTAGCTTCATCTTCACTATTTGACCTTCCAAGGAGCAGTAACGGTTGATTTCTTCTAAGATTGACCTATTTGTTCTCCTTGTTGTCCAGGGGACTCTCAAGACTCTCCTCCAGCACCACATTTCAAAAGCGTTTATTCTTCTGCGCTCAGCTTTCCTTTTGGTCCAGCTCTCACATCCATACATTACTACCGGGAATAACATTGATTTGACTATGCAGATTTTTGTTTGCAAAGTGATGTATTTACTTTTAACTATGTTCTCCAGATTTCTTATAGCTTGTCTTCCAAGAATTAGTTGCCTTTTTATTTCATGGCTGCAATCACCAGCTGCAGTGATCTTGGATCCTAAGAATGTAAACTGTCACTGCTTCTACCTCTTCCCCATCTATATTCCAGATGCTGATACGGCCTGTTGCCATTATCTTGGTTTTCTTGATGTTGAGTCTCAAGCCAGCTTTTCCACTCTCTTCTTTCAATCTAAGCAGGAGCTTCTTTAGGTCCTCCTCACTTTCTGCCATTAGGGTGGTATCATCTGCGTATCTCAAATTATTGATGTTTCTCCCAACAATTTTAATCCCAACTTGGGATTCATCCAGCCCTGCACTGCACATTATGTGCTCTGTATATAAGTTAAATAAGCAGGGTGACAAAATGCAGCCTTACCTTTACCATATTTGAAGGTATTCTCCATTTTGAAGGTCAAAGTCAAGTTTAAAGATGAAGAACTGTTAAAAGAGAGAGAGAGAGGTGCCTGGAAGTTTGCCTACCAGTAGTGAACTGTCCAGAGCAGTGTTTGCCAACATTTGGTTTTTGGACTTAAATTCCCAGAATTCTAAGTCAATTCCCCAAAGCACTGATTAGCCAATGTACTGATTTAGGCTTCATGGAATTTAAGTCCCCCTGTGGGGCATGGGGCCCATGTTGGGAACCACTGGTCAGGAGAGAAGGCTAAGCAGGCACACAAGCTACTCAGCCACAGTCTTTCATGTTGGGGTGATACATTTTTAAAGCCTGCCATCCTTTTTTTTTTTTTTTGAGGTCAGAGAAAACCAGACAAGAATGCAAATGTGCATCTAGGAATATTAAACAAAATCACACCAAGGCCGACAGAAATATGCTGATTGTTGACATAGCCCAAATTATTATAGTTGCTTTTAAATTAATTATTTCAAAAGGTTCACCTGTAGTACACCACATAAAACACCACATGAAAACTTTCTGATTTCTTGCTTGTCTCTGTTTTGGCAATGCCTAAGTATTCACTTTAGACCCCATTTTCAAATCATCTGTTGCTTGTGTTGTATGCCGACTTTCTAAAATGCAAGTCCAAAATGAAGTGTTGATAGTTGAAGGCATCTGTGAGTGGTGCTGTTTCCTGCATTCAAAATCCTGGTCAAGCCCTAAATTCCCCAGCAGTTCAAAATATGAGTACCATGAGGAAAGTATGTGAAAAGGTCATTCTGCTCTACTCTAATCAAGCCTTAGCCAGTAAAGTCCTCCCAGTTTGGGGGTACTGCAAGTTTCACAAATTACATTGATAAAATGATGAAGGTTCAAAGGACAAAGATAAGCAGTGTTTGGAATGTAAGTCCTGCAAAGAAATGCTTAAGCAATTGAACATATTTACTCAAGGAAAGAATGGGGTGTGAAAGTGATCAATGTTCTGAGTCTTTACAACTAAAAAGGGAAGAGAAGGTTGAGGCAAAACCCCAGTTTAGCCAGCAAGAAGAGAGAGTGCTACAGTCATGTAGCACCCTTAAGGCTAAGAGATTTATGATGGCATGAACTTTTGTAGTCTTCTGTCCAATTTTTTGGATGAATGGTGTGTAATCTTAGAAGTTCTTAAAAGTTCAGATAAGTAAATTTGGAGGTAGGGCTGTGAAGACAAAGAAATTAGATACAGAAAGTACTGGCAGTGATAATTATGGATACTGGCCAATAAGAAAAATACTGATACCAACACAAACATCATAATAAATAAGACCATTATATAGTTAATCCTTCATTTCCAAAGGAGACATTTTCATTAGATTTGTCATTTAGGAATAAGAGGTGAGTAGGCTGAAACAGAGAATGCTGATGATTAATGAGCCCAAGGCAGAATAGATAAGAAAAATAGTTGCAGATATGCTGGCCCTGGACTGATAGAGCACTTAGGCTTTTATTCCATTGCTGCTTATTCCTTTGTGCATCCTTGATTATTTTTTTAATTTCAAAATTTTCAGCCCTTTGTTTGATAGCCATTGCCAGACATTTTGGTCTTGAGTGATAGTTTCCCAATTGACATGGTCAATATGAAATTTAAATTAAACATTATGGACATTATGGACAAAGAACATTAAAGGAGGATATTGTTGAGGAACTCAACCTCCCCTACATCACTTGGAGGATCTTGGATAGGTTGAGGGTTGGAGTCACTAAATGCAAGGCCAACATACTCGAGTGGGGTGTACTGGCAGACAACAACATGCAGTGTGAATGTGGAGAAATACATCCAGCTCATTTACTCATCTGTCATTTCCTGCCAGCAATGTAGGCTGATGTGAACTTAAGTTTGGCCAATGACAAAGCCAAGAAAGTGGCTTCATTTTGGCAGTCCAGGGTTTGATTGGGACATGGAGGAAGAAGAAGAAGAAGAAGAAGAAGAAGAAGAAGAAGAAGAAGAAGAAGAAGAAGAAGAAGAAGAAGAAGAAGAAGAAGAAGAAGAAGAAGAAGAAGAAGAAGAAGAAGAAGAAGAACTATTCAGAGGTGGGAACTCTATTTAGAATCCCCCACACCCATGTGAGAAATATATATATTTTAAAAAGATTAAGTAATTTATGTTTTGTCTCATCCACTGTGTTCAAAGTATCTTACAACAAGTAACAACATAAAAATCACAATAAAATTTCAACATCATTTATAGCCCTCTGTAGTGAAATAAAATGAGAAAGTAATAGGACTGCACACTACATTATTTTCTCTATCTCTCCATGCACAGGGATGTGGAAACAATCATGGAAACAACAGAACAAGAAAGACACTGCCATTTGGAATCTGTTCTCTATGTTTAGCTAAACAAAAATATGCTGAATTTTTTCACTAATGGGAAAACTTACCTTCTGTTCCTTTCACTTGAGGCAAAGGGGCATTAGCTATTGTACTACATGTTGTGAGGAATTAAGGAATCCAATGTAGCTCACTCATCAGCCCGTCCTACACACATACACACAAGTCTCAAATAACTGTATTGCCACAAGTTCCTCAATGGGTTTTGTCCTTGCTCTACATCATACCCAGTAGAATGGTTCATCTAGCGCAGTGGTGGCGAACCTATGGCACACATGCCAGAGGTGGCACTTGGAGCTGTTTCTGTGGGCACCAGTGGAGTCACCCCAACACAGAGTTTGCCCTGCCCCACTGCCCAGCACAGAGTTTGCCCTGCCCTTCTGCCCAGCAGCCCAATGGGATCACTTCCTCCCTCTGCCCAGCACAGAGTTTGCCCCACCCCTCTGCCCAGAAGCCCAATGGGATTGTTTCCTTCCTCCCCTGTTGCCTTGTTGGCACTTTGTAATAAATAAGTGGGTTTTGAGTTGCAATGTGGACACTCATTCTCTAAAAGGTTCACCATCACTGATCAAGCGCTACAACATATTTGATGAGATATAAATATGTATGGAAACTCTCGGAGTCCTTCTGCAAACATATAGCTATCCCTGAAATATCAATATACTTCAAATTAATGTACTATGTCCAGTGACGGGATGTCCCCGGTTCCATATGGTTCCCTGGAACCGGTAGGACCAATCCCGGAGGGTTCTCCGGGAGGGTAGACAACTTTTGAGGCGTCCGGTTCTGGACGCCTCACCAAAAGAATTTTTTTTAAAAAAAATCGGAGCTAAAATGGCTCCAATTATCTGCGCGTGCGCAGAAACTCAATCTGACGGATTGCGCATGCGTCAGATTGAGTTTCTGCGCATGCGCAGTCAATTGGAGCCATTTTAGCTCCGATTTTTAAAAAAATTATTTTGGAGCTTTTAGGGAGGCGGTGGCGGCGGCACCAGCCCTCTGAGGAGGGCACCTCCCCCGGGGCACGTTGAGGCCTGCCTGGGCTGTCCGCTGCCGACAAGCCCCCATGCCCTGGGGACGCCCGGCGGGGCGCACCGCTGCTGCCGCTGCCTCTGCCGGGTGCCCGTGGGCTGGGTGCCTGCAGTCGCCGTCCACAGCCGCCACCCGCCGCCGCCGGAGCTGCCGCTGCCTGCAGCCCTGTGGCCTCCTCCTTGGGCCGGTGCCTTTTTAGCCCGGCTGCGGCGCCTGGCGGAGGAGGAAGCTGCAGGCGGTGGCGGTGCGCCCTGCCGGGCATCCCCTGGGCATGGGGGCTTGTCTGCAGCGGACGGCCCAGGGAGGCTCGGCAGCCGTGGCCGGAGCCACCGCCAGAGCCACTGCTGCCCGCTGCCCCTGGCCATGGCTGGAGCCGGGCTAAAAAGGTACCAGCCCGAGGAGGAGGCCACAGGGCTGCAGGCAGCGGCAGCTCCGGCGGCGGCGGCGGCTATGGACAGCGGCTGCAGGCAGTGGCTCCTGTGGCCGCAGTTGGGGGCGGCGCACCTTGCCGGGTGGCCCCGGGCCATGGGGGTTCATCGTCCCAAAGAAGGTAAGCGAAGGGTTTTTATTTGGGGTGGGTGGGTAATTTATTTGTGTTTTGGGTGGGTGGTTGTATTTTTATTTAATTTTTATTTTATTTATTTCTTTATTTATTTAAGTTATTTACGGGTTTGTGCTGTAGCTGTCTGGGTGGGTGGGCTGAGAGGGGTGTGTGTGTGTGTGTGTGTGTATGTTTATTTTTATTTTATTTATTTTTATTTTTGGCCCCGACCACAATGTCATGACGTCATGACGTCGGCTTCGCCCATGACGTCATGACGTCATGACATTGGCCACGCCCATGACGTCCGTGATGTCATGGCGAGGTAGTAGAATTTTTGTCATCCCATCACTGAGTATGTCACTGTGTACCTCTTGCAACTACTATAAGAATGTGACAGCAACACTAACAGGCCTGATGGCGGTGACATTTTTTTTAGTGTTTCCCACACACTAGGTTGTATGAAGTAGGCTGCCTGGTGGAACCAGTAATGGTGGACAATACCAGAATCTGTATTGCTGAGGAATCATTTCTTGGTTATCTTTCCTTGGAAGGAGCAAGCCTAATATTTTTCTAGCCAAGGTTTCAAACTAGCAATTTAGATAAGACATTCAAAACAGATACCTAGAAAAGACACTGTCAGCTCTTCTGTAAAGTTCCAGGGATCTTATTACTGTCAGAGACTCAACATCCTGTGGCATCCTTCTCTTTATAGAAGCCGTTGACTCTGTGCAGCTGAAAGCAGATGGTGGTAATGACTTGGCTCAGAAGAGCTGTCAGCGCTGACCCGGGCACCCCTCCTTGCTGGTCTCAGATGATTTTTAAAATGCCACCTGGAGAGTGCAAAGTGTCTTGCTGCTAGCAGACAGAATTACTGTGTGTGCCCTGCTCCGTGACTTTGGCACGATGCAGTGCATCTGCTGTGGGTACAGTTCCTAAAGGTTGCATAGCATTCTGATCTAGACAACAAGATTGATGGGGAAAGAGGTGCTTGCTTGCTTGTTCGAAGGGATTAATTGGTGGACTTGAGGGATCTAATGCAATATAGCTAAATGAAAGCCTGGTGGGCATTTCTGAAAGGGAAGAAGCAGAGCTAGGAAACTGTAGCTCCCAGAATCCTGCAGGCAACATGGCCATGCTGCCCACCCTCCCAAACCAGCAATGTTTCTAAGCTCTGAGTAAAATACAGGGGTACACAGAAAGAGTCTCCTCAAAGACTGTGGTATTTTTGAACCACAATTGGGCGTACACCAGGCAATGGCAACCTTGTGCCAGCTAATCTTTCTCACGCTAGGTCAGACATAAGGAACTGCAAAATGAATTCACTAAAAGGTGGCTTCAATTTGGCAGTTTCATGTCTGGCCTAGACATGATGATGGAGGAGGAGGAGGAGGAGGAGGAGCAGGAGGAGGAGGAGGAGGAGGAGGAGGAAGAAGAAGAAGAAGAAGAAGAAGAAGAAGAAGAAGAAGAAGAAGAAGAAGAAGAAGAAGAAGAAGAAGAAGAAGAAGAAGAAGAAGAAGAAGAATGGTCATTATATTCCATGGATCTGAGGAAGTAGAATATACAGCCCACAACACTTCCTCCTTTAATAGAGCTCATAGTCTTCAAGGTGTCACACAACTCTTTGGCTGCAGCAAATCAACACATTGAAACATAGACTCACCTAAAACTGCCTTTTAATCATTGCTAAAACTAGGGGCTCGATCATATTGTGCAATACTGCACATGAAAGGGTAGCTGTGGGAACAGTTTTTGTATTTTGCCATCAACATAACCAAGCATGTATGAAATCACACAAGCCAACCAGGTCTGAGCATGTAATGGACAAGCAGCAAGATCATTCACAAAGCTAGTGCAATTTCCAGTTTATGCTGGATTATATCAGTGGGATTCTGGCCATTTTAATCTATCAGTTATTATAGCAGCTTTTACCCCAAATGTTTGGCTGGTCAGTAATAAAGGCTTTTGCCTGCTGGATACCAATTGAATCAAATTTCAGCTCCTTGAGTTTCTTCCACTTAGATTATTTGTTATTCTGCTACTAAAACCCATCCCTATGATCCAATATTGCTTTCCTTTACAAACAGCCCCCCCCCCCCCAAGACCTGATACGAAGCCTGAACTTTCATTTCTGTGGGAGATGTGTACCTTAAGATAGTGAACATTGTAAAGGCTGAGTAACCTTGCAGCACTTGCTCATTATTTATATTTTTATTTCTGGAAAAACATAAAATCCCCTTGATCTAGTATTGTTACAGCAGTCTGGGTAGTCAATAGCAGTTAAAACCAATTGTAAAGATCATAATAAAATTACTAAATGATAATAATGCAACAACGCTGATACTTATTAAACATAAAACATTTTGTATGACACACAAACACCTGCTGTGTACATGTTCAGCATGAAAAAAAAATCATACAGTATTTCAGAGGCTTCATATACCGGTATCTCCACATGTATGCGTGGAAGCACAACCAACCTCTCACAGCTGTGCTTTCAATTTCTAGTCTTCTCTACCAACACTTGCCAATTACCAATAAATAAAAGTTCTTTAGGCTGCCCTGTGACATGTTTATGATTTTTTAATAAGTAACTCATCAGATGACATCTTTGTTAGCATCAATGACCATCTCTATGAATGAATGAAACAGATCAAAGTAGTTATTCATTCTGAAAATTCAAACACTATAAGAATGAACCAGATCAAAGTAATTATTCATCCGGAAAACTCAAAACACTATAACGATTAGCCTTAGAAACTTCCTGTAACAGGAGACCTGAGACTGACAGCCCATCAATTATGACACATTACCTGTCACAGACTTCTACTTTCTTTTGCTTCCTGTGACAGAGACAAGTAAGGAACTAGGGAGTTGGGACACATTCGTTTGGCACGTTTTGCTATCTACCAAAATGAATTGGAGTGGTGATATCCTAGTCCATCCCCTGTTGACTTCAGTGAGCAGCAGGAAGAAAACCTCTTCATAGGTATTTGTGGTAAAATGCTTTTAGGTCTCCAAACTTCCAGCCTCATGGACATTTTCTAATCTTAGGCATCACTTCAGTGATTCTGTCCACATTTGTCTTGTGAGGAAATATGGAATGACGCACAAAGAAGCATGTTAGTTCAGTTCTGCTTTTCATTGTTCCTTGGAAGAGCTCTGGTTTTGCAACAAGAAACCACTAGCAAGGTCAAAGTAATCATAAGAACATCACCAGAACTTTGCCAGATCAGAGGAAAGGACTATCTAGCTCAGCATTCTGGTCCCCCAGTGGTCAATCAAGATGCCTACCAGAGAAAGACGAGCTGGCATTTGAAAGCCTGGTTTTGTCACTAATAGCCATTGAATATACTGTTTGAGAAGAGATATGCCACGATTGTTAAAGTTTTCCATGATTCTTTTAAGTAAGCCCCACAAATATCCTTTATTGCTGTACTTAGCAAAGTCAAGCTATCTACTCTATTGGTTGTATCCCTCTTTTCTTAAAGGTTTCTTCATACCCCACTCCTATAGCTAGGTTGGGGTTTTTTTTTTTTACTCTTCTGCTTGATATAACGGCCACCTATTAGACTCATATATCATCCTCAGGTTGCTTTTCTGCTAGAAAGAAAGAAAGAAAGAAAGAAAGAAAGAAAGAAAGAAAGAAAGAAAGAAAGAAAGAAAGAAAGAAAGAAAGAAAGAAAGAAAGAAAGAAAGAAAGAAAGAAAGAAAGAAAGAAAGAAAGAAAGAAACTGTCTCCACCAGTTCAAAGAGTCAAATCATTTGTAGTCTGGCTACAAATGACATTGACAGAGTAACCAATGGATTAAGAGGTCCACTGACCCTAGTTTAGTAGCGCTACTAACTAGACAAGATTCCTCAGCTAAAGTTTAGAAATGGCAAGAGTTTAGATCCTTTGAAATCCAAAAAGCAGTCATCTTAATCCATGCATACATTTCAGACAAACATTGATCTACAAAGGCTACATTAAAATAGAACAGTTAATCTTTAAGGTGTGACAATATTTCTGTGTCTTATTTTGTTGTTGTTGTTGTTTATTTGCCCGATTTTTTCCTATAAACACATAAAAGGTGGTGTTTTAAAGTGCCAATCCTATTTACGACAACAGTGCTTATTTCTAAGCAAATGTTGAGAGGGTTTAAAGGTTAGTAAGAAATTTAAGTTTCTTTCTGATCAGAATTTACTGACAATCACAAAATGTGAATAGGAGAGGCATGAAAAATGATAGAAATGCATGTAAGATTATTTCCACTAAGCATCTGATTTTCACAAGAGTAGGTTTTCATACTTCCCATAGTTTGCAAATTAGTTTGCTCAGTTTTGTGATTGGTCTTCTGGGCATCAACATGGGCTTCATTTGCAAGTCTGATTTCTCATATTGACTAGTCTGCTAAAAGCATGTTTTTGACTAGATTTCAGTGACAAGGGCACATCTTTAATGTACAATTTTGGCTCTAATAAGGACTTTGGTGGCTTAGTGGTTAAGATGCTGAACTTGATGATTGGAAGTTCGGCAGGTCAGCAGATCAAGACCCGAGTATTGCACAGTGGATTGAGCTCCTGTCTCTGTCCCAGCCTCCTGCCAACCTAACAATTTGAAAGCAAGAAATTGCAAGTAGATAAATTGGTACTACTTTGGTGGGAAGGTAAACAGTGTTCCACCATGTCTGTCTATCTATCTATCTATCTATCTATCTATCTATCTATCTATCTATCTATCTATCTATCTATCTATCTATATATATATATATATATATATATATATATATATAGAGAGAGAGAGAGAGAGAGAGAGAGAGAGAGAGAGAGAGAGAGAGAGAGAGAGATTTTGTACAGTGTAGGTGGTGCTTGTTTTTGTGCCCACATGCACAAATGTCAGGTGTGAATTCAGTTGGGGGCCAGTGTAGAGGAACACTACTATAGCCTGCTAGTCCCATGGCTGGCCACAGGCGTCATCAGTCACAGAGCATAAAACAAACTGGAGGAGGATGAGAAAAGTGAGACAAAGAGTATACAGGAAAGAAGGAACTAGCTGGAGAAGAACGTGAGTCACAGGGTTTTTCTTGAGAGAAAAAAAAGAGGGAGGGGGACCAATAGAGGAGGTGGTTGTTTGTTTGAAGAGAGCCAATATGATGTAGTATCTAAAGATGGATTCCAATTTAGAAGATCCGAGTCTTCACTCAGCCATGAAACTTACTTAAGCAAGTCACAGTCTCTCAGCTTAACCTGCCTCATTGAGCTATCGTGATTTTTCCTTGAAGCAGACTGTCATTTCCTATGGATTTCTTTCCTTCAAGCGAGTTTTCCTATAGGCGGACCTTCCTTAAAGCAGGGGTCCACTGTAATTTGATACTCTCTGATGATGTCCCACATTCTGCTGTTTGCAACATCTGCTTCACTCTGCCTTGAAGAGCACTTGGCCAGAGGCTGTAAAACTGAAGCTTCTCTCAAAATTAGGGCAAAGTAAGCCCCAAAATTAGAGCAAACTAAGGCCCAAGGCCCAAACTAAGACCCCAGAACAGCTGAAATCTACAAAAGTAACATTACATGAGAAAAAGTGGTGTGAAAGGCATGCGACTGTGAAATGAGTGCAACTCCAAATAGCCTCCAAGGACCTCATTTTCAGAGGTGAGAAAGACATGCAGTGAGGGCAAGGAAGAGGAAAGACCAGAGGGAGCTGGATAAGAAGGGGAGCAACAATTTTTTATTTTACTGCTGAAAAAAGAAGCTAAATCTTGGGCAGAGTGGAAAGAGCAGGGAAGAGCTTAAATAGGTCCTAAAGAATGAAAGATGGACTTGTAATACTGAATATTCCTAGGAACGTGTCCTTTGTGGTATGTATGTGGGACTTGGGAGAGCAGCTCTTCAGAATTTCAACTACCATATTTCATTCCCTCTCCAGCATTTCATTTCCCCCTCAACCGTTAGATGGCATTCATTGGCCAATATGCTCATTTATTTCTCCTGGGGCCATTTGGGGGGGCTTTCCTTCCCCTATTATAAAAATGTTGTGAACTTTCTGAAAACTGTGGGGTTCCCTGAAGCTTGCCGTTATCTCAGGCTTCTGCATGGTTGGTCCTGTTTTAGGTGCATAAGCAACAGTACTCATGACCTGAGCAGTGAAAATAGATGAAATGAGTGGAAGCCACAATAAGATTTTGCAGAACTGACTACTGCCATTTTTGGATTTTAGGTGTTCCATTCTACCACCACCCCAAAGAGTCAGTCAGCATAACATGTCAATCAGCAAATAGCTCTTCCTCAACGCTGCTGATAATGCCTTCCCTTTGTGTATACTTGTTGCTGATTTTGGCTTCATAATGAATGGCGTTCACAGCCTGTACATCGGAAATAAGGAGAATGTGATAAAACAAAGTGGGAACTTCTGGATTGCTTGTTTTCATTTAAAAAAAAGGTTAAGGTCCCACCCCCACCCCGAGATAGGTTAAAGGGCAGGTGACTAGAAAAATGCTGTCAAAGTTTTAGTGATAACCAGATCTCAGTTCCACCACCCCACTTAATCTGCCTCCAAAGCTGTGGCTTCTGTATATGCAGTTTCGCCTACATTGAAATACACTGTACAATTGTCTATTGGCTGGTTCATCTGCTTTTAATCCTTCAATGGACAACAGTTAAATTTGTGCTTTATTTCATTCCCTTCTCCTAACCTGACCTCCTCTTTGAATGATTTTGGCCTTTAGGCTCACTCATGAGTACACTAAGTGTATGTATGCAGGTGTGAGGCATAAGGTATTAACTGTGCAAACCAGCACTGCCACTGGGAAAAAATAATAATTCTTCTTCCTGAAGTGAGAAAACATACTGATGTTTGTTTTCTGGGAGGGGAACCTTAGATACAGCAGCAGCAACATTTTCACAGTGCACAGTAAATGCTATTTTGGAAGGCCACCAACATTTTTTTTTAAGAAACAAGGATTGCAAATGCTCATTTCATTAATTTTTAAACAAAAAATATAGACCTAAAATGGTTGAGTGCACCCTTCCAGTCTATTCTCTACTTACTACTGGTGTAGATTTTTTCCAGTCATGACCACCACGCTTGACTAAAGCCAGAGCAAAATAGTGTTTTAAGTCTGAGATGCAGCCTGTTGGGCCATAGTAATGTAGTAACTCTAATGGTATATATGTGAACTCATCTTTAAAACTTACTTCCTGTCTTTTCTCTGTCGTATGTATACAAAGCAGCCTATGGAAGAAAACCATCACAATAAATTTAAAAAAACAACAACACCCTGAATCTAATATAATGTCACCGATCAGGAAAAAGCAAGAAGAATCTCATAGTACATAAGGACTAATAAATTTATATAACATAAGATTTTATGAAAAAGAACCTGGTCTCATTAGATGTATAAGTCTTGTTAACCTTATTTGACAGCTATCTTTTTGATTCTACATCTTAGGAGTACATTGTATTTATGGGCGTAGATGTTCATACAGGGATACAAATGGGAAAGTGAGAAAGTGAGAATGAAATAATAAGGGGAGATAAAACATATTGTTTGTGACAGTTCTGTGACAGTTCCACCAACTTTTCCTGGTAAGGAAAACCAACTAATGCAGGGGTGCCCAAACTTTTTGCGCCAGATTCCTGACCAAACCCCCAGAAGAGCTGAGCAGGCCTGACCATGCCCCCCAAGGGGGCATGTTTGCACATGCACATCTGGAACCACTTCCGGGAGTAATGTGGGCATGTTTGCACATGCAGAAATGTGCCTGCATCACTCCCGGAAGTGGATGGGGATGCCCTCCGCATATGCAAACATGTTCGCACTACTCCCGGAAGTGGCAAGGGCACATTTCTGCATGTGCAGGGTTGTCCCCATCCACTTCTGGGAGTGGCGCTGATGTTTTTGGACATGTGCAGGGCATCAAGAACCACTCCTAGGAGTGGTTCTGAAGACTCATGCTCATTGGCAGGCAGGTCCCCTGTCCACTTCCAGGAGCGGTGAGGGTTCCACAGGCCTGATGCATTGGCATCACAGGCCGGATATGGCCCATGGGCTGTAGTTTGGGCACCCCTGAACTAATGCATACTAAAAAAAAATCAAAGATATTCAGAATGAATCTATCTTTTGTTGTTGTTGTTGTTCAGTCGCACAGTCAATTCCGACCCTTTGCAACCCTATGGACCATTGTCCTCCAGGCACCTCTGTCTTCCACCATCCTCAGAAAGCTCTAACTCCTTATTAAAGGTCATGGACTAACAGAAACAGTCACTCTTCTACTTCAAAACTGAAGATTCTTTATTGAATTTCAAGGGAGGCACAGTCGCTGGAGAAATCAAAGGAAGCCCTCCACAAGGTAGCATCCTAGCACCAATGATCAACTCAACTGATGTTCCCATAATCTATGCTGATGATTTTGCCTCTACAATCCAGGGGAAAACCTTTAAGACCACTGAGCACCAGGTAACCTTTGCATTATAAGATCTTCCTTGCATTATAAAAACAACCAGTTGAAACCAAAGCTTTTAAAACACAGGTATGTGCCTTCCACTTAAACAGCATACAAATAGAGAGGAAGCTCCGAGTGATCTGGGAAGGCAAGATTTTGTAATATTGCCCTACTCCAAAGTATTTGGGTGTCATTCTGGATCAAAACTTGACCTGCCAGAAAACATTGTTTAAATACCAAACAGAACGCTGCCACCAGAAACAATATACTCAGGAAACTGGCTGGGTCAGACTGTGGTGCACACCCACAAATAAGAAGAACAATAGCTTCCTCTCTGTGCTACTTCTAAGCAGAATATGCTAGCGCCATATGGTATAAATCAGCACATGCTAAATAGGTAGTTCTTAATGAGTCATGTAGCATTGCTACTGGCTGTCTGAAACCTATCCTCATGGGAAAAGACTGTTAGTTGGCTGGTGTTGCCTCTCCAATCCCATCCAATTAATGGACCTTCTGTCTAGCTAATGACTAAAATTGTGGGAAAGTTTTCTGTATACTTTTCAACCCCTAATGATTAAACCAGAAGAGGCTTGGCTAAACCTACAGAAAGCAAAAACTAGACCCCTTGGGGAATGGATTTTACCTATATTCCATATAAATCCATAATTTTAAATTGTGCGATACAGTGGTATGAAGAAAAATCTGACAAATCATTCATCTGATGAATGTACTTCTCAGAAGTCCCCTGCCTCTAAATTGCCCCCAGCCAAATTCAAAGCCTTTTTAGATGATCAGTTACCATTTAATTGGAAAAAGGAAGAGAAGGGTAAGAGTTGGCGATCACAGGAAGCAGACACTAAAGCAGACGTCTCGGAATTGTATTTTCAATCTGGAAAGTATCTGTAGTTGCTGTGGTGTATCCTCTACCAGTGTCATTGCTGCCAAAGCTGTTGAGGTTCAGGTTAACAAAGTTAATTGGTAGTTCTATCTTCAGTAAATTATGAAATGGTTCACAAACTGCTGTAGGCTTCAAGACAATCTAACTTTGTTTAGTATTCTGGTAAGTGTCTGAAACTGATGTTTTACATGGTTATAAGAACTGCAAATAATCTTGAGTCAACTGAAATTATTGGCAGAATGTCTGTACTGCCCATTGTTAGTAATTCTATTTATTTCTTTTTAAATGACTTATTTTCGTTAGGGTCATGCATGCAAGTGAAAATCTAATGCATCCTTATGCTCTTAGTAAAATCTTCAGAAATTTGGGGAAACCAGTAGGTAAAGGTAAAGGTCATCCTTGCTTGAAAGCCAGTTGTATCCAACTCTAGGGTGAGGTACTCATCTCTATTTATAGTCAATGAGCCAGCACTGTCTACATATACAGATGTTTCCGTGGTCATGTGGCAGGCATGACTAGACAACGGAATGCATGGAATGCTGTTTACCTTCCCACTGAAGAGGCATCCATTTATCTACATACAATTTCTTGCTTCCGAACTGCTAGATTGGCAGGAGCTGGGACAGATACAGGAGATCACTCTGTCGTGCAGTGCTTGAATCTCAAACTGCTGAACTGCCAACCTTCCAGTCATAAAATTCAGTATCTCGTCCACTAAGCCACCACAGTCCTGGGGGAATCTCGTACTGAGATCTAATTTCTCTGGGAAAAAATAATTCTGGGAAAGGTAGATGGCAGCAGGAAAAAAGGAAGACCAAATGGGAGATGGCTTGACTCCCTAAAGGAACCCACAGGCTTGAGTTTGCAAGAGCTGAGCAGGGCTGTTGAGGATGGGACATTATGGAAATTGCTTATTCATAAGGCACTACAGGTCAGAGACAGCTTGACAGCACAATAACAAATGATTCTAATAAGCCTCTAAAATAGCATATGCCATTTAACTAGCTAATGCTTAACAATGATACCAACATACAGCATGAATCCAAATGTTTTTCCTGATTTTACATCCTGAGGTTCAGAAGTCTAGATCCTTTTTGAACCTTTAAAGCCCTACATGGTAGTGGGCCAGGATACTTAAGAGACCGCATCGTCCCAAGGACATCTGTCCGTCCCACCAGGGCGGATCGGAGAGGCTCTCTTATCATTCCATCGGCTAGAGAGGCGCATCTCTCTAGCACCAGGAGGAGGGCCTTCTCTGTGGCCGCCCCGGCCCTTTGGAGCCTCCTGCCAACTGAGTTACGTCTACAGACAGAGTTCCTGCCCTTTCGGAAGGGCCTAAAAACCTGGCTGGCCGGGCAGGTGTGGGGCTCCAGGAATATGGGGTCCCATGTTGGGTGGCTGATCTGATGCAGTCACCCCTCCCTCCCTCTTTTAAACTTTTTAAATCTTTTAACCTTTTAAAATATTTTAGATTTTTGTGAATTTATGGTTTAATTCTTTTAAATTGATTTTTAAGTAATTTTGAACCTCAAGGTTTTAATTTATGAATTTTCTGTAAGCCACCTAGAGTCAAGTTCGCTTGATTGGGGCGGGATAATAAATCTAAATAAAAAAATAAAAAAACAAACAAAAAAACTGGGATTAAGAAGCCGTCAGTAGCTGCACTTTCTTTCTTATGTCAGTAAACTATTTTGTGATTTACAATATCAGGGACTGTGGTGGCTTAGTGGTTAAGATAATGAACTTGATGACTGAAAGGTCAGCAGGTCAGCAGTTTTAGCCCCAAGTCCTGCCTGACGGTGTGAGCGTCTGTCTCTGTCCTAGCTCCTGCCAATTTAGCAGTTCAAAAGCAATAAATTGCAAGTAGATAAATAGGTACCCCTTCAGTAGGAAGGTAAATGGCATTTCATGCACTCTGATGTCTAGTCATCCCTGCCACATATCCACGGAAACGTCTGCACACGCAGACAGCGCTGTCTCTTTGGCTATAAGCAGAGATGAGCACTGAACCCTAGAGTCCGATATGACCGGATTTTAAGTAAGGGTGACCTTTACCTTTACTACTCAATGTCATGACTAGCAGTTTTGGCTTTGCTGCTCTATTAATTAAAATTGGTCATGTGAGAAGTATTGTGGAAACGGTTTTATTGCAATCATACAGATACAATACTTAAGTACAAAAGATTAGGATGAAAACAAACCAGTGGTCTAAATAAAACATCACAAAATACTTATGGGAAAACAACCAGCCTTTACAATGTAGTGAAGACAATCCCAAGAGTACGTGGATGGTTCATCCTCTTCTTCCCCCCCTACTTCCACAGCCAATGGCTTTAGAAGAATGCCAGCCTGGACATCTCTTTCTGGATAATGTCATACAAAGTTGTAGTGGTTCATGTTTCTGCACTAATGTAACATGTCACATTCAATTTCATTCAGTTTATCCTACACTGTGGCAGTATTAAACTTTGTACTTTCCTTTCTCTGCTTTTGGACTCATGGTCTTCATTTTTAAAAAACATTTAAAGTAATATTGACTTGGTGCAATTGTAGCTTTTCACATTTATCTTTAATGCAGAAGATAATGATGCAAGGAAAAGCTGAAGGAAAAGAAGTAACTTGAGATGGCTTGATTCGATAAATGAAGTCATGGTCTTTGGTACATAAAATAGGAGCAGGGCTGGTAATGCTAGGACCTCTGGAGGTCGTTAATTCATAGGGCCACCGAAAGTTGGGGATAGTTTGACATTACATTAACAATAGCAATATTCCCAGGAATATGTACAGACCAAGCTACGTATTATATGGAACATCGGTAAGTGGATAGCTAGGCTGGCTGAGTTAGTGTGGGATTTATAGCCCAAATGTATAGCTTCTCCAGTCTCTGCAAAGCATAGTGATACCAACAACTGGAGAGTTAACAAATGACAGGATGAAATGCAGAGAGACTTCAACAGAAATGCACTGTAAATGAAAGAATAGCTCCTCACAGTGGTACAGACTGCCTTCAAGTGATCCTGAAGAATCCTGGAAGTCTTGATCTCCGGGTGTCCTTCAAGTGGTGTGCTCTGAAGTGATGCATTCCAGCCAGAAATTCCAGCTCTCCAAGCCCAGCCCTGGTATGAGAAAAGGGCTTGATCCCGTTGAAATACTAGACACATTACTCCAGTATTTGGCATCCTCACTGACTCTGAATCTGTGTTTGGCATTCATGTTTTTAACCATAAAGGCCTCTTATGCCTTAGGTGCATGGGACATGAGGGATCCCTTCTTGCCACATGTATTTATCCAGATTCTGAGGCTGGTTTTTGAAGGCCCATTCCCAAGTGAGAGGTGATGGGCATCTATGAATAAAAAACCCTTTCCAATGGTGAAAGAATGTCCTCCCAAGCCAGGGCAGGTTGATGACTTTGCTACCTCTCCTCCTGTGCCCACACCAACTGCTGGGGAGGAAGAGGCCAGGGCAGGTTAAGGACTTCACCGCCCCTCCCCCTGTGCCCACACCAACATATTGTATTGTATTGTATTGTATTTTTGTAAGCCACCCTGAGTTGCCACGGCGAGTGGGCAACAATACAAATTTGAACTAATACATAATAATAATTTCATTTTTTATTCTCTGGGATGCAGCCATTTTTGCTGTAGGACATCATTTAATAACACATCCAAATAAATAAATATATGGGTCATCTTGAAACTGTCTTTTCTATTCCCTGCAGCTCATGAAGAGATAATATTGCTTTCACTTTATGGTAAGACAGACAGCTGTTACCTTGAAGAACTTGCTATAATACTACACAAAGCAGCAGTCCCTGGTGTGTTCCAAAATGCAGATGAACTTAACAGATATATTTTCTATTTAACTCTTAAGTATACTGCCTGTATAAGTGATGTGTGTGTTCTTTCAAACTGGAAACTGAATTCCAGTATTCATCTGGAAACAATAATGTTTTGCCCTATTTTCTAAGTTCAGTATGATAAATCCACAAGCCATTCAGCTTTACCTGCCAAAGCTCAATGTGAGAAGGATGAAAAAAGTTGAACAAAAGCATTTCAGAACTTTCCAAAGAAGGCAGAACTAAAGAGAGGGAATTTGTGAAGAATGAAGGTAAATGTCAGAGGTGGCCATGCTGACTAGGAAACTATGGAAGCTGTAGTAAAAAAAAGAAAAGAATAATTTTTCAAAGCTCTGGTTCTGCCTCATCTCCAACTTGGAATTTTCCTGGAACAATATGATTACTTGAACCAAGTTTCTTAGGTGAGAAAGACTATAGCTACCAACCAGCTGTGACTGAATACTGAGTTAGACCTTATCAGATAAGGTCATCTTGATAGAACCTCTTGATTAAGGTGAAAGAAGAGAGTGCAAAAGTTGGCCTGAGACTCAGCATCAAAAAAACCAAGATAACTATAATCGGCCCTATCACTTCCTGACATATAGAAGGGGAAGAAATGGAAGCAGTGACAGACTTTACCTTCTTGGGATCCAAGATCACTGCAGATGGTGACTGCAGCCATGAAATAAAAAGACAATTCTTGGGAGGCAAGCTATGAGAAACCTGGGGAGCATAGTGAAAAGAAGAGACATCACCCTGCCAACAAAAGTCCACATAGTCAAAGCAATGGTATTCCCAGTAGTAATGCATGGTTGTGAGAGGTGGACCATAAGGAAGGCTGAGCGCAGAAGAATAGACACTTTTGAAATGTGGTGTTGGAGGAGAATTTTGAGAGTACTCTGGACAGCAAAGAGATCAAATAAGTCAATCCTGAAGGAAATCAACCCTGACTGCTCCTTGGAAGGAGAAATATAGAGATGAAGCTAAAGTACTTTGGGCACTAAATGAGAAGAGAGGACTCACCGGAGAAGGCCCTGATGCTGGGAAAGATCGAGGGAAAGAGGAGAAAAGGACAGCAGAGGATGAGATGGCTAGATCGCATTGTTGACGCAATCGGCGTAGAGCTGAGTGGGCTGCGGAGGGTGGTGGAGGACAGAGGCGCCTGGTGTGCAGTGGGCCATGGGGTCGCAAAGGGTCGAACTCAACTGTGTGGCTGAACAACAGCTATCATGGTAGCATTGTGATGAATCCAGAGGAAACTATTTAATGCCCCTCCCCATTAAAATTGAGAGAAAATCTGGGGAACAGACCAGGGGATGGTGTAGTTTTATTTTATTTATTTATTTATTCAATTTGTATAGTTTTGCTCTCAACAGAGATATAGTCATGGATTGAATGGGCTTATGGTATGGCAAGTCTGTGCTATTCACACAACTGTCCTGTTCTACCTATTCTGCTTGGATCATATTCAAAAGTTGTGAATACAATTTTGGAAAAGAAGTGGTAAGATAACAATAGGACTTAGTGCACTCTTTGGGCAGTTCACAAATTAATTAGCATTATGCCCCCAACATGGTAGGTACTCACTTAACCAACCTCTGAAGGAAGGAAGGCTGAATCAACCTTGAGCCAGGTCCGGATTTCTAACTATAAACCTCCAGTCAAAAAACTGTCAATACGTGCTAAAATCTCTCTTAAGCCCTGTTTAGGTGTTACATCACACCTGATAAAGGCAGCAAGGCAGTCTTACTGTCACAAACTAAAACAGGCGTGGAATGTGGCCATGGATTGGTGGTTCATAGTTCCAGTAAGATCTTGAGATAGTTACTTCCCCATTAAATAAAGGGACAGAAGGAGCAGGGTTAGTAGTTTACTCTTATAACATGCAACGTAATAACAATTTTAAATAGATTTAAGTTGTGGAGGTACTGTATAGGAAAAAGTATGTGTGTACAGTTCTGCAGAATGGCTTGCTAGAAAGCAAACCTGGGCCCGTTGTTTACATTGTATACTACTCATCAAGAATCCTTATTGCCACTATCATCACATGCTGAATATACCTTCCCCCAAACTGTACATTAAGTGTCCCCCTATTAATCTTTGGATCATAATATGATTCTGCCATAAAAATATTTTCTTGTCAACTCATTTTATGTTAAGCTGCTTATTAAAAAATCTTTTTTCACTTGAAAATTTTGTATGTTGTTGTATATTATTTATTGGTAAAAAGCAAAAAAATGAATGAATGATAAAATACCAATAAGCATTATGCATACTTTCTAGGGAAAAATACATATTTAATGCAATTTAGATAAATTAGAACAGATTACACCATGCTCCAAATTCATTTACAAACAGCCCTACCTTTTTCTCTGACTCTCTCAGTCTTACTCACCTCCCTTTGAATTTGGCTCAAGTGATTAAAACACTGACTGGAAGGTGGCAGGTCAGCAGTTCAATATCCAAGTACTACAAGATGGAATGAGCTCCCATCTTTGTCCCAGCTCCTGACAACCTAGCAGTTTGAAAGCAAGAAACTGCAAGTATGTACTGTAGACAAATAGGTACCACTTCAGTGGGAAGGTAAACAGCGTTCCGTGTGCTTAGGTGTCTAGTCATGCCTGCCACATGACCACGGAAAAGTCTGCAGAAGCAGACAGCGCTGGCTCTTCAGCTATGAAACAGAGATGAGCACTGAACCCGAGAGTCGGTTAGGCCTGGCTTTTGAGCAAGGGTGACCTTTACCTTTTTACCTAAAATAATTTAGTGGGAATTGTTGCGCTCATCCTGTTATTCTCTTGCAAGCTGGCGGTCGTGTTAAGCATATTTGAAAAGGAATAACCTTCAAAGATGTAGATTTACTAATCTGTGTTGTTATTTTGGAAAAGAGATAAAGAGAGAGAGAAGGCAAAATATTGTGGTATGTTAAAGACTAACATATTTATTTCAATGTGAGTATTTGTGGATCAAAATCTACTTCTTAGGACACAAGAAGTGTGCATACTACTAATCAGACATACTTGCCAAATAAATATATAGAGAATTTGAGTGTGTATGATCATTGCATCCTTGTGAAAGTGCCTATGGGTCAGGAAATCTAGAAGAAAATAAATCAAAACTTATTACTGCATTGAATATTTATGGTGTGTTTTACTTCATCTGCAGGCAATGTTTTACAAAGAATACCAGGTCACATGTGCTGGGATTAACAAACTGGAGGGTGAATTAGTTCACCCAAAGGCTGATGAATCTGTGAATAAATGGAAGCAACTGTAATAATTTTGTCAGAAATTATTCTGGGTTGAAAAGATTTTTGCTGGAGAAACTCTGCTCAGGGGATTCCCAAATGAGGCTCCTTTCATGTCCCCAAGATCTTTTCCCACCAAAGTGGTCCCTATTTATCTACACCAAAACCTCGGATAACGCTAAAACTTGTTTTCACAAGTCTTGGTGTTATCCGATTTTTAGTGTTATCCGATGCGTGTGAAAATCCTATGGGATGAATCGGATAACGTTAAAGCTCCATAGAGATACATTGTAACCGCACAAGCTTTAGCGGTTGTTATCCGATCCATCCCATAGGACCTTAACGTTATTCGATGCAATTCTCCCCCCCGATTACTTAACGTTATGTGATTTTAGAGTTATCCGAGGTAAACGTTATCCGAGGTATGTATTTGCAATTTCTTGCTTTCAAACTGCTAGGTTAGCAGGAGCTGGGACAGACGATGGGCACTCAAACTGTCACACAGTACCCGGGTCTCAAACTGCCAACTTGCTGGCCTTTATTATTATTGTAAATGAGATCAGAAGCAACTAATCAAGAAAAAGAAAACTCTGGAAAGCATGTCTTTCTGTCTTTCCCCCCTTTCAAACCTGCTATTTATATTCAGCTTTAGCTGCAAATGTATTTATTTATTTATTTATTTATTAGTTCAAATTTATATTGCCGTCCACTTGCCGTGGCAACTCAGGGCGGCTTACAAATAATGCATTACATTACTGTATGAAGGGGAGCGACATTTGCAAATGCTGCCCTTTGCAAAAGAACATAACAAACCTGCTATCTATATTCAGCTTCAGCTGCAAATGACATAACACTTAAAGTCAGCCTTCAAACTAACTTTCATTGCTGTCTTAAACTGGTTTTCACTGTTATTTAATAACACAGGGAGTTGCACTACATAGAGTCAGACCCTTAGTCCCTCTAGCCCAGGGTTATCAATTTTGACCAATAGCAGCTCCCAAAGGTTTGTTAGGCCATTCTCCCTCTCCCCCCCCCAACCCCCACCTACAAATCCATGATGTTTCAGGGGACTGTTCTGACCTGACCCAACCCAACTCAGAAATCAGATGAGATCAAGTGTATTCAGAATAGGATAATGGAATCTATCGTCATGATGATAATCATAATCAACATTTCATTCTTAGTTTTCTACTAATGCAGTTGAAAGTTAAAATAATGCAATGATTTCACCACCTAATGACATGAAAAACAATAAGAAACATTACTTTGTGCTGAATCAAATCATTATTGCACTTTACTTAGTACAGGGTGCCGTGACTGGTAGCAGCTTTCCAAGGTGTCAGGCAGGATTCCTTCCCGTGTCTTACCTGGAAAGCATGGGCATTCTTGTTGGACACCCCCCCCCCCCATCAAAGTACTAAGCAAGCCTGAATAGCAAGAATCAAACGGTTTGCCTCAGGGGCCTGAAATGGATGGGAAACATCCAAACCACAGGGTCTACTGTTTGTATGTACATGTGATGAACTACGGTACTGTAGTCTAGCAAGGAGGAGCACATTAAAAATTGCAGTGTCAGGTCAAAAGTGTATGATGGAAACAATGACAACAGTTTGAGTAACAATTTTATACCCTTTCAGATCACCCTAAGGCTCCTGCTATGTTCTTTCTCACAGATTGGTGAGTCACTGGGAAATAGAAATTTTTGCCAGTGTATTACAAATATCTTTTCTCGGTCACTGTTGACTAAAAGAATAGTAAAGCTACTAGGTGCACAAATATGGGCAATAAGTTGAGGCGCTCTTCTTTAAAAGCCCCTCTACAGTTGCATTGATTGATTTCAGCATAGCAAGGTCACCCAGAGAACAGTCTTTGAGGAGGTCTCAGCTAAAGGCATAACCATACAGGATCAGGTGGCTATGAAAGTCTCTAAAAGCCTGGCGTTAGCATTTTTAGTTGAGCCTGAAAAACAAGGCTAATCCCAGACTGGAGGAAGGCCAGGTGTCATGCCTTCTGATGGCTTTCCCTCCTTCATGGGTTAACTCTACTCATAATTCCCACCAGCTAAGTAGTCCAAACAGAACTGCAACCAGGACTTATGTAAAGGATGGAGCTGGACCTTCTTTCTCCATACTTTTGATTTTGTAAGTAGAGAAATAACACTAGGGATCTGATACACTAAATACCAAGAGGCTGAAAATACTACATTAATCTTTATCAGAATAATTACATCTTGTCATAAAAGCATACATATTAATTGCCTTATTCTCTTCTGAATTGCCTAACTAGAATATACCTGAATTTTTTTTTTTGAATAGTAGCCGTGTTAGTCTGTGGTTCAGGCATATCAGGAAACAAAACTAAACAAAATAAAATAAAAAACACTAGTACTTTAAAGACTAACTGCTATATTTTTATTGTTAGCTTTCGTGGATCAAGTGATGAAGTGGACTTGATCCACGAAAGCTAACAATAAAAATATAGCAGTTAGTCTTTAAAGTGCTACAGTGTTTTTTATTTTATTTTATTTATTTTGTTTTGTTTAGAATATACCTATATATACTGTTGAAGACTAATGCACATTACAATGGGCAATACACAAAACATATCATACACCATGAGCATAAATTGTAACACTAAAATTAATAAAAGCAATGGCAAAAGACAACTCTCAAAACTAGGGACCAACATATAAATAAGAGTAACACAAAGAAAACAATAGCCAAAATCCTGTTGCTTAGTGCGCCAAAAAACAAACAAACACTACATTACACTACAGTGGTACCTTGCTTAAAGAGCATTATGCATTCCACAGGATTGTTCTTTAAGCGAGTTTGCTTTTTAAGCAAAACACCATTATAAGTGACAAATTGTGACTTCTGGTGGGGGGGGGATTGCAAACCCCAATTTAGTTGTTAAGCAAGTTTTTGGTTGGTTTTAGTTGTTAAGCAAGGCGACCATTCAGAGAAAATTCTGTTCTTTAATTGAGTTAGTCTCTACGCGAGGCGCTCTTTATGCATGGTTTTACTGTATTTATATTCATATACAGTAAAACCTCATATAACACTAAAACTTGGTTCCACAAGTCTTGGTGTTATATGATTTTTAGTGTTATCTGATCCTCTATGGGATCCATAGATACATTGTAACCACACAGGCTTTAGCAGTTGTTATCTGAAGCATCCCATAGGATCTTAATGTTATCTGATGCAATTCTTCCCCCCAGATTCCTTAATGTTATGCGATTTTAGTGTTATTCGATACTAATGTTATATGAGGTATTACTTGTATATAGATATAGATATAGATATAGATATAGATATAGATATAGATATAGATATAGATATAGATATAGATATAGATATAGATATAGATATAGATATAGATATAGAGATAGATAGATAGATAGATAGATAGATAGATAGATAGATAGATAGATATAGATATAGATATAGATATAGATATAAGAGAGAAAATCTAACCATTGGCTACAGAAGTGGAGCTGGAAATCTATGTCTCTTGCAGATTGCATTTTTACACTCACCTTTAAGAAACAGACTTGGCAAAGACATCTGCCAAGATTTTGGGGAATTCTCATGTATGTTTTCCCCTGCACTATCCACAATATATTGTTGCACAACCCGATGAAGTCAAAAGCTAGCTATGTGTTTAATTGTTTAATGGTTTAATAAAATTTCCCCTTGCCTTTGCTTAGTGTAGTAAATTATCTAGAGTAGACCTAATGAATAAACAGAGGCTTAACAACAAGATTTTGACTATTTTGTGGTTTGGTTCTTAAGCCTTCCTCATGAGTCTCAAGGCAGGTTTGCCTATTATCACTTAAAACCAGCTTCTAAAATGTGCTTTAGTGTATTTCCTGTTAGAATAATACATTTTGTTTGGAAATGCTATGCCATGCACTCTCTTAAATTTGGCATAGTGCACGTTTTAACCAACATTCTCTTTGTTAGGATGGTTGCCCTTCCCGGGGGGGGGGGCAGTTCCTCAATTTTAGTATCATGCTGAGCTCTGTCACAAATTATTTAACTTTCAAAGCTCAATGTTAACATCAAAGATAAATGGTATGTTATTGTCTAAGTACAGTTTTCAAAGGGGTCATTCTCTTAGTCTATTTCAGCCTGATAAAATGGTCTTATGACCCCTTTAGGAGAAACAGTTTTCTTTTAGTATGAGTTTTTGTGAATTTTAATCCACACCCTCAGTCAAGGATTAAAAACTGATTTAAAGTTGTGTAGTTCTTGTGACTACAGAAAACTACATAAATTTAATGCTGACAGTGATGAAACTAACAGTCCCAAAGATTTTCTAAAAAACAGTCCAAAATGGTAACTAGAACCAAGAAATCAAAAGAAGGCTAAAAAGGGCAGCAACAAAGAAACTAGAAAATATCAATTGTAAGGATGTGTCTATCACTGCAGACAAATGGCAAGATCTCTGACAACACTGTAGTATCAATTACTGTACTATGTGCAGTGATGGGATGTAGCAGGTTCTCACCAGCTCGCCAGAACCGGTAGTAACTTTTCCCAGTGTCCCGGAGAACCGGTAGCAGCTTTTGGTGAGAACCACCTTCGGGGCTTACCTTTTCACTGGTTCCCCCACTGTGCATGCGTGCCAAGCACTTGGTGTGCATGCACGCCTACAGTGCTTGGCGTGTATGCACAGCCTCCTTGCTGACCTCCCAAGCATGGAGGAGGAAGAGAAGCTGCTAGCCTGAAGCTCCCTATAGCCTGCTCCCCAGGGTAAGTGACTCACCTTTAGATGTGGTGTGTCTGTGTGTTTTTTAATATGTATTTAATACCTTTACCTATATTGATGTACCTCCACAGTTCCTAAAAAGGCTTGGCGGCCTGGCTTGGGGGTTTTAAGCAAAGTCTTGGAGTTACCTTATCAATAAGCTACACCTGTGCTGTTCCAATTGCTGTTCCAATTGGAGAACCCTTAAGGAGGTACAGCTGGTTTACATTTACATTAAGGCATATTAACCTAGAGAACTGGTTAGGCAAAGACTTAGTACCTAACTTCTTTAACTGTTGAAAAGTTGAAAAGTGTCAAAATGAAGCCATCTTGTGGCGAGTTCATTCTGTAGTTCCTTCCATCTGACCTAGTGCGAGAAAGATTAGCCAGAATAAGCTTTAAGCTCTGGTTAAAAAACTCTGGTTGATTTGTGTTTGGGGTGGGTGGGTGGGTGTATTTTAATGTATTTTTATTTAATTTAATTATTTATTTAATTTATTTACGGGTTTGTGTTGTGGGTGGGTGGGTGGGTTAAGGTGTGTGTGTGTTTATTTTTATTATATTATATTATTATATTATATTATTATATTATTTTTCTTCTTTGGCCCCGTCCACAATGTCATGACATTGGCTCCGCCCATGGTGTCATGACATCATGACATTAGCTCCACCCACACTGTGATGACATCACGGTGGGGTAGTAAAATGTTTGACATCCCACTACTGGACTTAGGTAAAGATGGAACCTTACCAGTTGGATCCAAACTTAGCTATACTTACAGCAGACCTGCTGAAATTGCTCAAACATAAAAATCAGAGCTCTATACATCCATCATCTTATTCAGCAACACAGATAGGTTCTTGCTCATGTCTAAATCTTACATGCTCAGAGAAACATCTCATTTTTGAACTCACCCCCCATTCATGTGGAGAAAGCAATGGGGATATGTGAAGCTAGACCACTGCCACCCTCATTTGTGTTGAGGATGCCAGAGAAGGTACTGACTGAAAGGAGCTTTAAATCCCATCAGTTTTTTTAAAAACTGTAAATATGACATCTAAATCTATGAGAACACATGCCCAACTCTTTCTCTCCTTCCTCAGCTGCTAACTGATATATTGGATTGTCATCATATCTCGAAATTGCTCTAACATCTGAAGGTATACTGCCATTACAACAGTGACCACGATGTTTGTTACACCTGCCTATGTCACAGATCACCTAGGTTAAGCTGAACTTGCTTCACATGGAGTTACACAGAGACTGAAGTCTTTCTAGTGAACTCTCTATTATGTGGTGGTGATATTCATAGATTGGACAAGACCCCAAAGACAGTGAAGACAAGAAAAGGGTCAAAATCTTGAACAGAAGGCTAGCACCTGAAAAAAAAAATAGACAGATGTTTGGTTAAAGAAAAAGCAGAAGGGAACAAAAATGTATTAAAAAGGTGAGACTGAAATGAGATCACTATTTCCCATTACTGGTTTGACTACCTCCCCTGCTCCCTTAAGTTCTTAAGTTTTAAATCATATAACTTCTTAGTCGTAGTTTTAATTGATTTTAACTGTGGGTTTTTGAGAACTTTTAGAATTTTAGCCTTTTTATGTGTTTTAGGATGTGTTAAACCGCCCTGGGTCGCCTTCGGCAAGGAGGGCGGTATAGAAATTTAAATAAATAAATAATAATAAATAATAATAAATAATAATAATACTGAAGAGAGGGAAGAAGGATGTTGAGGAAGATTGATCGATTTATTGTAAAGGAGAACTTACGAGTAGGAAGTGAAGCAAGGCCACCGAGGCAGTTGCCACAGACAACAGATTTGGGGTGTCAAAGCAACACATAGGTTGATATTTGACATTTTTACTTTCATTGAGTGGGAAGTATACTTATAGGGTTCTCTCTCTGCTTTCTCTATCGCCGTGATGGTAAACCTTTTAGAGACTGAGTGCCCATACTCAACAGGCTGCCGCCCGTGCCACTAACTCTGTGCTGGGGGGAGGGGGGAGGAAGTGCTCCCATTGAGCTGCTGGCAGAGGGGCAGGGCAAACTCTGTGTTGGGGCGATGGAGTGCTGCGTGCATGCCCAGAGAGAAGGCTCTGAGTGCCCCCTTTGGCACGCATGCCATAGGTCAGTGGTGCGAACCTATGGCATGCATGCCAGAGGTAGCACTCGGAGCAATCTCTGTGGGCACCCGTGCGGTCGCCCTAACTCAGTTTGTCCCGCCCTTCTGCCTAGCAGCCCAATGGGAGTGCTTCCTTCCTCACCCAGCACAGAGTTCACCCTGCCCCTCTGCCCAGCAGCCCAATGGGAGCATTTCCTCCCTCCCCTGTTGCTGTTTTTGGCACTTTGTGATAAATAGATGGTCTTGGGGTTGCAGTTTGGGCACTCGGTCTCTAAAAGGTTTGCCATCACTGCCATAGGTTCACCACCACTGCTCTATTGGAACAACCCAGTTACCTTTAGTATCTTGATTTTGGGCATGGTGGGCATATGCTTTTCTGCCTCAGGTAGCAATATGTCTTGGGCCATCCCTGGAACATAGTCAAGGGAGGTACAGAAGAATGCTGTAGACAAGGACACTTCCTTGTGTAAAAGCCAAAGATATACGAAAATAGATATTTCCTTAGGCACATTTAGTTCCATGTAAAATTTCATTTAATGTAATTTTCCCACTTCTATGCCGCCTAGTCAGGAAATCTGACTCAGGGCAGCTCACACAATACAGTAAAACCCCGAATAACGTTGTGACTTGGTTCCACAAGTCATGACGTTATCTGATTTTTAGCAATGTCCAATGCAAGCATTGAACAACGCTAAAAAAGTCCTGAATTGATCATTGTAAACAAAAAAAAAACATTAAAAATTTGTAAACCAGAGCAGCATTTCCATAGGATTTGCCATTATAAACTGCAGGAAACTTAAACCAAGGTGGTTGTAACCTGGGGTTTTACTGTACACTATCTACATTTGTAAATCGTCTGCTTGGAAAAGCAGTTAGGCTTATTTGGTTTATGTTTTGTAACAATGTCTTGTAATTTAAAACACATTATTCAAAAGGAAATAGGAAGAGAAAGAAAACGTTCTTTCATTTTGTCCTTCTTACTCCCAATTGCAAGATTTTGTTTGCTCCTTTTTGGCTACATATAACATGTATGTACTGTATTTGTGAGCGTAAATACTTAGGCATTATATCATTTAAGAAACATACTGCTACAATTAAGAGGTTAAAACAATAAAGATGAGAAAAACTTTTAAGAATTTTGAAAACGCATTGGGGAAAAGGCTTTCTTTAGAAAAAAGAAATAATAAAGACATGCATAATAAATACATGGCATAACTTTTCCCACCTTACTGCATGCAGACATAGCACAAAGACTTAAGTGGAAAGGATGGTGCAGTATTTTTGTTACAAGGAGAAAGGTTAGGACTGACACAACAATGGGAACAGGAAAGATTATGGTATCCTCTTCTACTACTGTATGGACTAATCCATGTCACTGACAATTGACTCAGTGAAGTTAATGGTAATTACATAAAGCTGTGACTTATTTACCCTACCCTTTTCTTCCCCAAATGACACATCAAGTAACAAAACACATCATATGCCCATACTTAGTGTTTTACTTTAAAACTTAAACATGTTTAAATAAATATCTTTAGTCACAAAGTCTAGAGATTTACTTTGCAGATTAAAAAATATTAATGTTGTAGAGTTGGAAGAGACCTTAAAGTTTATCTAAATAGGTTACACATCCTTTAAAATAACTAAGTAGACTGGGGGTTGCCAACCTTTTAAAGCTGAGGGCCGGATCACGCTTCCTCAGACAGTTGAGGGGGACAGACTGGTGGTTCCCCACCTGCCATTTACAGCTGCTGTCAATGTGGACACATTTACGACATCTGTAAAAGAGTCTGCGGTGGCTCCAATGAGGGTGGGGCCAGATTATTTGGTGCTGGGGGGGCTGAAGTAGACTCTCTTCCCCTCTGAATCTTATCCCTGAATTCTTAGTCATGGATGATCTTGGAGAACAAGTAGTAGAAACTACAGAAGGAAGAATCTAGAACAGCCTTCCTCATTTTATCCCCAACTCTTCCAGATTGTACTATCTATGGAACGTGTATGTTTGCAGACCAACACTTCTGAAGGGGCTAAATTGGGAAAGACTGGTTTAGACATTTACTGAGACTGTTGTGGACAGGAGGAAACAGGGCGTTCAGATTATGTACATGCCTGTTGTAAAAGCAAATACTGCACTGTAGATGGGTGTCTTCTCTTGTCTTTCACAAATCTCCCTGTGGATATACAAAGGTCATGAACTACCCAATAGTAGCCACGATAACCTGTTGCAAAAAAAAAAAAAAAGCTTGGGGGCATTTTGAAGGCTAATTTATGATGCATGAATTTTCACATGCCACATCCCATGCTTCATGGGAGTGTGGAGTTGGGCCGTGGTTTTGTTTTTAAATGCCAAAGGACTTTCTCATTTCTATCTGCTCAGTATCCCAGTTGAAAATTAAGGTGAAGGGAGGACACAGAAGCCAACACTCCGCACTGTCAGCTGGTATTAATACAGCTAGGGTTTCCAAGTCTCACTGAGGTCAAACCAAGACCTCAGACAAAGACCAAGATGGAACCTTTTCCTCCTTCCATGGAGAGGTGCAAACTGATTGGATAGTTAAATCCTAAGGCCAATAATAGACCCTCCACTCCCTCTTAAAGCCACAATTTAGTTTTTAAGGGGTCTACAGCAAGAGCCCTGGTGGCACAGTGGTTAAACTGCTGTACTGAAGCCAAAATGTTGTGAGTTTGATCTTGATGGGACAGAAAGCTGACTCAGCCTTCCATCCAGGTAGGTAAAATGAGTACCCAGCATGGGGGGTGGGAATGCAAATTAACTTGTGAACCACTCAGAGAGTGCACTAAGTGCTACGGGGTGGTATATAAGTTTAATTGCTATTGCTATATACAGCGCACAGCCCTGCCTTCCAAGAAATAAGGATGGACAGGGAACTGAGAAGAAATTTGTAATGGGCTGCTACTGCTGCCTGCCCTGGGTTAGGGGTTAAGACCAGTGATGGGATGTTACAGGTTCGCACCAGCTCGCCAGAACTGGTAGCAACTTTTTCCAGCGTCCCAGAGAACCGGTAGCGGCTTTTGGAGGGAACCACCTTGGGGGCTTACCTTTTTGTTGGTTCCCCCACTGCGCATGCAAGCCAAGCTGTCTTCCCAAGCGGGGAGGAGGAAGAGAAGCTGCTAGCCTGAAGCTCCTATAGTCTGCTCCCCAAGGTAAGTGACTCACCTTTGGGTGCGGGTGTATATTTTAATGTGTATTTATTTTTAATGTGTATTTTTATGTGTATTTAATTTGTATTTTTATGTGTTTTTATGTCTATTTAATGTGTATTTATTTTTAATGTGTATTTTTGTGTTTTATGTGTATTTAATTTGTATTTTATGTGTTTTTATGTCTAATGTGTATTTATTTTAATGTGTATTATACAGTCAAACCTCGCATAAAGAATGCCTCGCTTAAAGAGTAACTCGCTTAAAGAGCAGAATTTTCTCTGAATGTTCGCTTCGCTTAACAAATAAAACCAACCAAAAACTCGCTTAACAAATAAATTGGGGTTCGCAAACACACACACCCCCATTGGTCACTTTCAATGGTGTTTCACTTAAAGAGCAAACTCATTAAAGAGTTTGGAACGCATTAGGCTCTTTAAGCGAAGTATAACTGTATGTGTTTTACGTGTATTTTTTTGTCTATGTAATTTGTATTTTTATGTGTACTTATTTGTATGAGTTTTTTATGTTGGCTCCACCCACATTAGCTCCACCCACATCATTGGCTCCACCCACAGTGTGGTAGTAAATTTTTTTACATCCCGCCACTGGTTAAGACGCTGTTCAAGACCCAACTCCGCTTTGCTACATGGGGCCCAATGACCCTAGATCCCAGCCATACTAGGTGGCGGTTGACAAGTACCGTAGTTGCTCCCTCCTCCGGGCTTTTCTATTATAGATGTTGGCCAACCTATGCCTCAGTTGTGGCTGTGCGGGTCAACTTAGAAGCGGCTTTGTAGGACTACAATTCCCAGAGTGCCCCCAGGCAACATGGCCAGTGGACGTGCTTTGGGGACTTTTGTGTTGTGGCCCAACAAAATTAAAAATAAAAACTTTTCGAAGCTTGAAGAGCCCAGGGGCGCCTGCTTTATGCTTGGAGGCGCTGGTGTCGCCCCCATCCCCCGCTCCCCACAATTTCAGGAGGGCGGTGCAGAAATGTCTCATGCCTTCTAATCTTGCAGCCACTTCTTTTCGCTCGCACCTTGCGGTTCAGTTGCGTAGTTTAAAGAGGGCCTGGCCTCCTAGAGCCGTGCGCAAAACGGGCAGCGTTTGCGTGAGTCTCCAACCTGGACGCTGCCCGGGGGGACGGGGGGGAGTCTTTGCCAATGAACAATGCAAGGCGGGAAAGAAAGCGGAGCTCCGCGGCAGGCTTGGGCTCACGCACGTGGCAGGGGCGCGCGCGGCTAAGCACTGCCTTTCCCCGCGCCTCGGAACCTCCTCGAGTTTAGCGCGCTTGAATCCCAGGGCTCCGTAGGGACTGAGACGGTTTAGTGGTTAAGACGCTAAACTTGACGACTGGAAGGTAGACAGGTCAGCAGTTCGAGACCCGAGTGCTAACCGACGGAGTGAGCTCCCGCCCTCTTTCCCAGTACCCGCCAACCGAGTAGTTCGAAAGCAAGAAACAGATTTTTTTGGGGGGGGAATAGTCGCCGTGTTGGCCTGTGTTTCAGGCATATCAGAGAATAAAACAAAAAACGCCGTAGCACTTTATTAAGACCAACTGTTGTACTTTAATGTGAGCCTTCGTGGGCCAAGTCCACTGCGTCAGGCATGGGAGTCAGACTTCATGGCGTCAATTTATAGACATGAGATACAGAGGCACAGAGTGATTGCTTGGTCAGCATGAGAGATAAGTATGCAAAGTTGATTTGTATACTTATGTGTCATGATGCCGGAAAAAAAAGTAGATAACTAGGTACCGCTTGGGGGGGGGGGGAGGTCACAGCGCTCCGGTCTCTAGCTCTGCCTGCCACAAGACGGCGGAAACGTCTGCGGAGGCAGACAGCGCTAGTTCTTTGGCTATAAACCGGAGATGAGCACCGACCCCTAGAGTCGGATACGACTGGCTTTCGAGCCAGGGCGACCTAATCCCAGGCCAGCAGGTCAAAAGGCTGCCGAGGGCCAAGCCGGGCTCGGAGGGACGAGGGGAAGCCCAGCTCCGGGTTGGGCTCCTCGGGCGCCCGCCGCGTCCTGGGTGGTAGCCAAGGCTCCACGTGGAGCGCGCGGCGTTGACGCTTGGGACGGGGGGGCGGGCAAAGGGAGGCAGGGCGCCGCCTCTTTCTTTCGGGGGGCCGGTGGGATCGCCCCCCCTCCCCACAGAGGCCACCACGGGCCCCCCAGAAATGCCGGGGCAGGCGGAAGAGTCGCAGCTCCTTCCTGGGACTTGTGGGGAGGCGAGCGCCTTCTCCCCCGTCTGCTTCCGACGAACGGAGGGAAACGGGGAGGTTTCATCATCGCTCCCGAGAGCGGAGCGGACTTATAAAACCGGCCGCCTCCTGCTCTTTCTAGCCCGGCTGTTCGGGAAGCGGGGAGAAGGGCGGCCGACCCTCGGAGGCAGTGAGGCGAGAGGGAGCTCCAGACCGGGGGACCCCCAGGCCGTGCCCGTGGGGCTGCAGGAGACGATGGAGATCCAGCCCGAGAGCCCCGAAGAGCCCAGAGTCAGCAACCAACCCGCGAAGTTCAGCACCTGCGCCGGGAACATCTTCTGTAACATTAAGGTAAAGAGTCCGTAACATCAAGGCAGGCAGGGGTGCCCAAACCTTTCGATCCGCGGGCCAGTCACGTGGTTCAGGGGCCTGTCACTATGGCCCATGGGCCGGATACAGACCCTGATGCCAATTCATCCAGACACCGAAGCCCTCGTCGCTCCTGGAAGCGGAAGTAAAACGCACCTGTCTGGGCACGTTGTACTTCCACTTCCAGGAATGAAGGTCTTGTGTCACCAACAATTCATCTCTAACAAAAATGTTGAGTTTTCTATCCAATCAGCATGGGAATGTTTCATAAGTAGGATACCGTTAAGACTCACTGTAAGTTCTGCATCCCACGACCTTGTTTCCTTTCAGAGAGTAAAGAAAACCAAATTAAAAAAAAACATTGTGACACCTTAAAGACTAAAGACTAACACCTGTACAGTATTTTAATGTTAGCTTTCATGGATCAAGTCCATTTGGCCAGACATAAGAGCGAGACTTCATGGCATTATTTTAGACTTATCAGGTACAGAGATACCTGTACACAGTGATTTGGCTAGCATAACAGATAGCTATGTATTTCCTTTGTTTTCTATTACAGAAATCTCCTAAACCATTTAAGTGGGGTGGTTGACATTAAACTGGTTTAATCTTCCAAAATTCCAGTGAATCCAAATCTGGTTAAATTCCACTAAGATCTCCAGGTTTGAGGTACTTGGTGTGTGTGTGTGTGTTCCAATTCCTGAGCTGACTGTTTGAAGGTTGTAATCTGATGTGTGTGATTGATTTAAACATGCATAGCACTGGATGAAGAGGGTCCAGTTTCCTGCGCACCTAATTGTGGGTAGTCCCTGTGAACAGGGAGCCCAAGCAAACAGTTGGTAATTGCTTTCTTTATAACACACTCTAAAGTAAAATGCACCGCACAAAAATCTTAAATTGCGCCTCAACATATAATGATAATTGCTCAGTTATTCTTCTCCTTTTGAATAACCTGTAGCATTATTGGGCTTTCAGACTGATTTAGTGTGCTCATGATGAAATGTCTACTCACAAATAAATGGGAACAAGCATAAATCCAAGTACTGTATCATCCTGGTTTACTGTGCTGGCATAAATTACTGTTTCTGCTTTGAAGTTGAAGCTATCTGGACTTTTTGGCATCTGAAACTCAGGTCTTACATTTGCTTGGTGTTGCTATATCTTTGGCGAACATATGATTCCCTTACCCTGTGATGGTTCTCTGTAAAGACTTGTTTCCAGGAAGTTCTTTCAGAAAGAGTTGTGCATTTTGTTCTTTGTCATTGATTAGTAATAACAATGGTTCTTGGAGAAAACAGCAGTTCTTGGTTCTTTTGCTGACGGAAGAATGTCAGAGTGCTGAAGGATGCTGCCTTGGCAGAGCGTCTCCTGGCTGTGTGAAGGATTTTTTTCCCCAGCCAAGAAGGCAGCTGCTAAGCAGCTGGGAAGAGAAGTAAAGAGTGTGTGCGCCTCTCACTTTGCAATGAATTACCACCAAGGAAGTTCATAGGAAAGTGGGGGAGAAGAAGAAGGGTGGGGAGAGGAATCTATTGTTTTTCTTTTGCTGGGAAGGAAGAGGTCTTTAGTGAAACTGGGTGTGATTGAAGGAATGGATTGCTTCTGTGTGTTTATAGACTGTGAACAGTACTTGGCTCTTTAAAGACCAAAGGTTTTATTTAGCATCAGCTTTTGTGGCAGCAGGCCATGAAAACAAAGAGTAAATAAAACGCACGAGTCTCTTAAGGTGCCCCAAGGTGTTTTGTTGGTTTTGCATCAGTGGAGTACCACAGCAAACCACTACCCTGCTAAGTGCACATACTGTACATTGATACAGACAGGAACAATCAAGTCAGAATGGAGACCTGTGTGTTGTTAATCTTTCCCCCCATGACAGATTATAAATAGTTTCTAGGGTGGGTGTAATAATCTAGATTAATATAGCATGTGGTCCAACAGTTAAAGCCTTCCATTTCAGTGTGATCCCAAATCTGGAATCCCCACTCACATTCTTTTGCTAAAATAATAATAAAAATTAAGTGCAAATCATTAATGTAATGTGATTGATGACATGTAAGAGCCGTGATGGTGCAGTGGTTAAACCACTGTACTGGAGCCAAAATTTTGTGTGTTTGATTCTGATGGGACTCAAGGTTGACCATCCTCCCATGGTCAGTAAAATTAGTAACCAGCATGTTAGGGGCAGAATGCTAATTACCTCTCAACTGCTGAGAGGGTGCACTAAGCACTATGGGACAGTACATAATTGTAATTGGTATTGCTATGTACTTATTAGGCAAGTCAGTAAGGTTTTTTTTGAGAGCATACTGGACATTGGGGGTATATTTCCATTGAAATTTGTATCAGTGTCCTTTTTTTAAAAAAAAAAGTCCATGGACCTTAAAAGTTGAAAAACCAAATACAGTAATACCTTGGATAACGCTAAAATCACATAACGTTAAGTAATCTGGGGAGGAGAATTGGATCAAATAACGTTAAGGTCCTATGGGATGAATCGGATAACAACCGCTAAAGCCTGTGCGGTTACAATGTATATACAATGTATACTTTGTAAGCCGCCTAGAGTCAGGTTCGCCTGAGCAAGGCGGGGTATAAATTTGAAATGAAATGAAATCTCTGTGGAGCTTTAACGTTATACCATTCATCCCATAGGATTTTAACATGGATCTGATAACACTAAAAATCGGATAACACCAAGACTTGTGGAACCAAGTCTTAGCGTTATCCGAGGTATTACTGTACTGTACTGTACTTCATTTTATGCAACAACAGCAGAAGAAACTCAGTAGTACAACCCCTCACCCCCCACAAAATGTATGATTCATTGTAAATACATTTAAGGAAGGTTAAAACAACCAGTGTCTCTTCAAAATCCTGTAGATGTTTCTGTCAGATCTTTACAGTAAGGTATCCAAACTTTGCTGATGCACAGCAATCAGTGAGACTCACTCAAAACATTGTAGTTTTATAAATAAATCTGGTTGCATTATGTTTGTTTTTGTGTTTTGAACTCCAAAGTTCAAATCTAAAAGAAAAGCAGGTGGTGAGCAGAAGTTGCCTAAAAGCAAAATGGTCACGAAGATGACTTTCTTACTCTCTATGAATTGAGAGAGAGATGAATTTCAAAAGTACACAGGAAAAAAAAAGCTGCCAGACACTTATAGCTATGCTGGTAGTGGATCCAGAAGTAGAATGGTGGGATACATCTCACTTAGATGTTGTGACCAGGAAGGTGTTTCCATATAGAGGACTCCCAGAATGCTCAATCAATAGAACTATTTTATATTTTCCTCCTGAATTGATGTTTTTTTCTGAAAAGAAAAAAAAGCTAGGGAAAAAACACTGGTAAAACAGGCAGCAATTGCGGCTTGCACACGTTCCAGATTTCTGTGAATGGGGCAGAGGTGTCTTAGAATAAAAGGTTAAACTGGAAGCACTCAGAAACAGATACTGATGAAATGGTCCGGAACTTGCCCTGAGTCCAAGGACAGAAGTACGGTATAAATAAATAAAATTATCTTTATGGAGAATGAGCTGGTCATGAAAGTATATTCTGAGCCTGCTTATCTTTCCCTCTACGGCATTTGTATTCAATCTCATATTCTCTTCTTCTTTAAGTGGCATGTTGCTAGAGACAATTTTTATCTCAGTGATTTTCATTTGTACATTCCAGTGCTGGTGGAGAGCTGGAAGCAGTTTGTTGACCATTGGCATTTTTAAAGTGTACTGTTTATGGGTCCTGACAGTATGACCACAGAGAAGGCTTTATCAGCATTTTCATGATAAGCCTGAATTTTCATGAAGCAGATAAAGCAGGTAAGTGCTTTGAGTGGCCTAGGGTTTCCCTCTAGGCATGTTCTTTAAAGTAGGTGTCCCTCAACTTGTATTCCTCTAGGTCATATGCCAATATTCATACCTCTTAAGCCTGGTTAAAGCAGGGGTGCTCAAACTTTTTGGGCTGTGGGCCAGTCATGTGGTTCAGGGGGCTGGTCACTACAGCCTGAGGGACTGGATTAGACCCTCAACGCCAATTCATCTGACCTGCAATGCCCTCTTCTCTCCTGCAAGTGGAAGTAAAATGTACCTATACGGGCCATAGTTTGGGAACCCCTGGGTTAAAACATACTTACAGAGTTGCCATAGCTCTTGGAAGGAGAAGCATTAATGAATAGAGGTGGCCCTTAAAACCATTTTAACAGAACAATAAGAACTGGTCACTTCATTTCCTTCTTACATAAGATAAAATGTGTCTGCTTTGCATCATTATGTCAAATGCAAGAGAGGCTCTGTGATAGATTGCTTGCTTTAGTGATGTTTGCAATGACAGGTCTCCATTGTGGTCTCTATAAAATGTAGCTGAACCAGAGCAAAGCCTGTTGCACCAGTCAGAAATCAAACCTAAACAAGATTATTTATTACACATTTCCTAGTCACACTTCTGCCTGCTGATTCATCATATCTTCTACTAAAACAAGTTTGTCTATTGCCTTAACACTTAACTGTTTCATGTTTTGTCCTGCCTTTCCTCTGAGCAACTTAAGGTGATGTACCTAGTTCTGCTATCCTTAACAGATTTGACCTCAGGATAGGTTGTGTGAAACAAAAGGTTGTGCTTTTAGGTTGAATGGCAATTCAGACCCAGATCTGCCTGACAGTATTCCAGCACTCTTGACAGCTGCCTCATGTGGTCTCTTTTGTCTACACCAGGGGTTCTCAACCTACGGCCCACGGCATCATTTCATATGGCCCGCTGCCTCTACTGCCAGCAGAATCGGACACATTTACACCAGCCATAAACGTGCCTGTGACTGTCATAAACCTGCTGCAAATGCACCTGAGGCTGTTGTAAACACATTTATGACAGCACACAGACATGTTTTACAACAGTGTTTACCGGGGGTGTGGGGGGACCAGTCTGGCCCACTCAGCTGTCTGAGGAAGTGTGGTCCAGCCCATGGATTAGAAAGTTTGAGAACATCTGGTCTACGCCAGTGTTTCATAACCTTTGGTTTATGGACTTCAATACCCAGAAGCCTAAGTCATTTCTCCAAAGCACTGATCAGCCAATGTACTGACGTAGGCTTCTGTGAATTGAAGTCCCCCTGTGGGGCCTGTGCCCCATGTTGGGAACCACTGGTCTACTCTAAGTTGAAGAACGTGTGTCCTTCTAGACTAGGGGACAGTGGCGTAGCGTGGGGGGGCGGGGGGGGGGGCGGATGCCCCGGGCAGCGCCTTTCAGGGGGCGGCAAAATGTCCCCTCCCCACCCTTTTGCTGGCGAGCGCCCCACGTGCGCTTCGCCGCTTGCCACACACCTCCGTCCGCTCACACCTCCGTCCGCTCGCCCGCCCGGCTGGCCGTCGGGGGCTCTCCGCCGCCTGTTGCCCCTGGCAGCGGCTTTCAGGGGGAGGCAAAATGTCCCCTCCCCACCCTTTTGCTGGCGAGGAAGAGAAAAAGGGGTTTTTTTTAGGCGGACAATTCAAGGAGGCTCCTTGAATTGTCCGCCTAAAAAAAACCCCTTTTTCTCCTCCTCGCCAGCAAAAGGGTGGGGAGGGAAGGAGGGGCACGCCCAGTCGCCCGCCCAGCTGGCCGTCGGGGGCTCTCCTGGCGGGCGGCCCGCATGCGCGCGGACGCTGCTCGCCTCCGCCCGCCCAGCCACCCACCCAACTTGCCGTGAGACGGGGCGCTCGTCGGGGGTGGGTGGCGCCGTGGCGGGGAGCCCCTGGGGGCTGGCTGGGCAGGAGGAGGTGGGCAGGAGGAGGTGGGCAGGAGAGCCCCCGACCGACAGCCAGCCCGGCGGGCGGGCCCCTCCTTGAATTGTCCGCCTAAAAAAAAACACTTTTTCTCCTCCTCGCCAGCAAAAGGGTGGGGAGGGGACATTTTGCCGCCCCCTGAAAGCCGCTGCCAGGGGCAACAGGCGGCGGAGAGCCCCCGACAGCCAGCCGGGCGGGCAAGCGGACGGAGGTGTGAGCGGACGGAGGTGTGTGGCGGGCGAGCGGACGGAGGTGTGTGGCGCGCGTGCGCGCGCACGTGCGCGCGCACGCCGCTAGTCACCAGGGGGGCGGCTTCTACCTGGGTCAGGGGGAGGGGGCGGCGGCAGCGGCGAGCCGGGGGGGGGGGGCGGCGAGTTTGTTCTTCGCCCCAGGCGGCTGAAGACTGCGCGACGCCACTGCTAGGGGATCTCAACCTTTTGAAGCTGTGGGCCGGTTCATGCTCCCTCAGACAGTTGAGCGGGCTGGACCGGTGGTTCCTCCACTGTAAACGTGCCCATGGCTGTCGTAAATGTATTTACGACAGCCGTAAATGCGTAAAATGCATTTGCGACAGCTGCTTCCGCATTTAGGGCTGTCATAAACATGTGGGTGTGTTTACAGCTGTTTCCACCGCTTCTGGCACTTCCGGCAGTGGCAACAGGAGCAAAGGCAGCAGGCCACAGGAAATGGCCCCACGGGCCGGATGTGGCTCATGGGCTGTAGGTTGTGAACCCATGTTTTAGACATTGATAGACTACTTCTCCTTAGGCCTTGCCAGCTTGACCCATGGATGATATGAGAGTAACAGTCCACTGGTGTCTGAGTCTTAACAGGTGCCTTGACTCCATGTATACCATCTAGACTGGTGAAGTCTTAACTTGCTCATTCCTGCAAAGGTGTATACTGTAGTTATTTTTCAAGCATCTCAGCAGCAGCAGCAGCAGCAGCAGTTCTCTTTTTGCCAAGAAGCTTTTTATAGTGAGAGAGTAGCAGTACTATGAGAATCACATTAATGTATCTCAGGATGCACATTAGTTAACACTAGATTTTTACTTTCTTTATCTGAAGTTTTTCTTAGTTTCCTATCACAAAGACAAACTCTTGGGGATTGAATGATTCTTCTGTTGCTTCTCTTAGTTATCTTTTGTTTAAATAGCGTGTTTGTTTGCTTCTGGGTTAGTTTTGATGCTTTTCTACTCATTCAGCCAAATCATCTCATCTGCAACCCATTAATGCAATCCAAAGGAAATGCCTGCAGCAATCAACGCTTTTCCTCCTTGATGAGTGAGCCATGTGGCATCTGGAAGTGAGGTTCTATAAATGCTGCGTTATAATTGTGCATACAGCTTAGCTTTGTTGTCTGCATGCAAGAGATGGAGCCATGCCAAGTCAGAGAGATTAGAAAAGGTTAAGGCTCAAAAGCCAGTTGTATCCGACTCTAGGGTTCAGTGCTCATCTCTGTTTCAAAGCCGAAGAGCCAGCACTGTCTGCTTCTGCAGATGTTTCCATGGTCATGTGGCAAGCATGACTAGACACCGGAGCACACAGAACGCTGTTACCTTCCCACCAAAATGGTCCCTATTTATCTACTTGCAATTTCTTGCTTTCAAACTGCTAGGTTGGCAGGAGATGGGGCAAAGACGGGAGCTCATTCCATCCTGCAGTACTCAGGAATCGAACTGCTGACCTTCTGCCTCCCAGTCAGCATCTTAGCCACTTGAGCCACGGCAGAGAAATTGCCTGTGGAGAAAGCATGTTGGCTGTGACAGAAACTAAACAGATAGCACTGCTCTTCTAAACCCCACTGGAGCTACTAAGCATTGCTTTAGGCCACGGCCAGATGGGCATGTAGCTCACTATTTGGATTATTTTTGGTGCAGTTTGGTTCAAATCAAATTATGATGTCTTCACATGATTAGGCTTGTGACTGGCCTGCTGAACCATGTAACTGGCCCGCTGAACCATGTGACCTGCCTTTGGCCTGAAAAGTTTGGGCACCCCGCTTTAAAGCATGAACCAGACCACTCCAATTTGCAACATCAGGTTCCCTGATTGGGCAGCATACAAGTGCAAAAATTGAATTAAATTAAATTAAAAATTAAAATGAGGACATGCCCTTGATTCCAGCTCTGAATGTGATACTCTGTAACAGACAGCACTCATGTAGTCACTCACCCACAGTTTTACCCAGCCCAGTTATCTGAGTTTGAGAAATGAAAAGACAGCTCCAAATTACAAGATTAAAAGAGGTGACTAACACTGAATCTGGTGATCATGGTCTCTCCCCTGCCAGGCAAGTATAATCAAGGCATCAGCTAAAAGAATCCAATAATATATCAATCAAATTGGGGTATCCTACAAGGGAGATTCACTTATCTGACTATGGATATGCATGTATTAATTGTATTAAGGCACCTTCTCCAGGTTACATTCCTTTTAAAAGTAGCTCAAATATGTACATATTGTATGTTTATTGTATTTCATTGCACTCCATTGTATTTCATAGATTTTATTTATTCTGCTATGTTATTGATAAGGTTGTAAGACTAATCAATTAATAAACATTAATTCACTGAATCTGGTGAAGGGAAGCCTCCAGTCAGTATCAAATGCCATGCTGGCCGTATACCATGTCTTGGTCTTGCAATGTTTATTGACAAATTGCAAGGATTGTGTGTGAACCCAAAGCAGTAACATATTGCAGTAGATAAAGATTTTCAAATTAGCAATTTGGAATTGGTTTTGGAATTAGAGATCTGACGAGCAACCATGGAGCCCCCTGAGCATAGCAAGCAAAGCAATCAGATTTATATACTGCCCCATAGGGCTTAGTGCACCCTCTGGACGGTTCACAAGTTCATTAGCATTTTGCTCCCATCATGTTGGGTACTCATTTTACTGACCTTTGAAGGATGGAAAGCTGAGTCAACCTTGATCCCTGATCAGGATCAAACTCACAACCTTTTTGGTTGCAGTGCAGCAGCTTAACCAATGCATCAGGGCTCCTGAGCATTAGTTGGTTAGCCATTCTCTCCCAGGTTAACATATCTAACATAGAATAGTTGTGAAGGCCAAATAGTGGAAAATCTCAAGTACAACTACCATGAGTTCCTTGGGTCAGGACACACACAGTTTAAGTATACAGTATCTAACTTTCTGCATGAATTTTGATGGCATTGTGAACATTCCAAATCAACAAGAATGGAGGCATATTTGAAGTATTAAAAACCTCAGAAATAGCAACTTAGGTCTTAGGAAATCAGCACTGGCATTATCCTTACTAAAGAGACAATCCTAAATAACAGGCTTTCTCAACCTTTTCTGCGCTGGATCACTCCCACTCAGATGGCTGTGCTGGCCAGTCACACGTTTCTGTGTGAGTTCTTGTGTGAAAATGCACATTTTTTTTTGGTGAGTTCTCTTGTGTTTTTGGCAAGTTCTCACGTGAAAACTCACTGAAAAATGTGCAAAGACACGCTGAAAAGGCGCATTTTCACACTAAAACACGCCAAAAACGTACGAGAACTTGCTGGAAAAGTGTGTTTTTGCTGGGTTTTGGTGTGTTTTCGACACTTCCGGATGGTGGAAGCAATGAGGACATTGGGGACCAGATGAAATGGCTGCAGGGGCCGGATTTGGCCTGCGAGCTGTAGGTTGGGAATGCCAGCTACATAACATCTATCGTCTGATTGTCAAGACAAGCATAGAATTGGGCTATAAGTGAGTTGTTTATTGATTGGCAGTGATTGCTGGAAATTCTGGGAGTTAAAATCAGCAGGGTTTACTTCTAAATAAATATATGAACAATTGCAAGTGTCAATAAATATGCAGTAAATATGAGTGAGGATACAATATATGTTAAATACGACTAATAAATAAAAATAAATAAATAGAACACTGAAAGAAGTTTAGGTTTGATACAAAAGTATTACATATACAGTAAAACCTCGCATAAAGAGCGCCTCGCTTAGAGACTAACTTGCTTAAAGAGCAGAATTTTCTCTGAATGTTCGCTTCACTTAATAAATAAAACCAACCAAAAACTCGCTTAACAAATAAATTGGGGTTCACAGTCCCCCCCCCCTAATTGGTCACGTACAATGGTGTTTCGCTTAAAGAACAAACTCACTTAAAGAGCAATCCTGTGGAACGCATTATGCTCTTTAAGCGAGGTACAACTGTATTTCATTCCACCATCGCCCCCATCATCTCTAATTTGCATTTCTCTTCCAAAACTATACGGATCCCCCTTCTTTGTGGTTTCAGTGTTTCAAACAGGTTTATATTGCTTTCTGGAAACAGTGAGTTAGGTATTGCTTGGAACATTTAGCAAGGCAATTTTTACATGCCCCAAATGCTGCTGCAGTCTGGACCTTCAGATAAAGGAAACCAGTACCCCCTGACACTGCAGATGTGGTAGAATGTTCCCTTAATGGAGTATTTTCTTAAAAAGACTTCAGCAAGCAAGTCTTGAGGCAGATCGCATGGAACGAGGTAAACGACAACACAAAAAGTGAGATTAAAATGGGTGTTATCATATTGCACATTATTCCTTCAATCAAGAGAGTTATATCTGCTGATAAGAGGCATTCAAAGGTCTTAGCACCAGACATTCAGGAAACCTGGGGAATGTTTAGTTTGTTGACAGGTCAAGTTGTAGCCTGGAAAAGAGGAGGTGGTTTTTTTTTCATAACAGGAACTGGTGGCTATGGTTGAAAAAGCAACCTAAATTATGCTGGGAGATCAGTAGACAAGTTGCTGGATTACAATTTGTGAGCAGCTCTGCCCCTTCAAAAGTTGTTGGAATGCATTTGCCATCCTCCCTCTGCACTGGTTTATGCCAGCCAGGGCTGGTGAAATTGCTGCCCAAGGGTAACTGTATGACCCCTGGTTTCCCTCTCCTCACCTAAAGAGTCTTGAGTTTTATAAAATCCCTCTTATTTATTTATTTATTTATTTCCAACTTGTTATCCCGCCCCAATTGGGTCGAAACCCAACTCTGGGCGGCTTACATAAACAAATTTAAGAAATACATAGTTAAAGAATACAACTCAGTATACAGTATCCTCTTAATAGATTAAAAAAATATAAATTAATACAATGTTCACAGATTAAGCTAAAAAGATTAAACAATTCCCAGTTATTTCCAAGATATAAAATTACCAAGGTTATTAAAATGACAAAGGTTATTAAAAACAAGGACCGGGTGAGGAGGTAAGAACAAGGGTGGCTGACTCATCTGATAAGCCACCCAACATGAGATCCGGTGCTTTTGGATTCCCAAACTTGTCCTGCCAGCCAGGTTTTAAGGCCTTTCCGGAAGGGCAGGAGCTCTGTCTGTTGACGTAAATCAATAGGCAGGAGGTTCCACAGGGCCGGGGCGGTCACGGAGAAGGCCCTCCTTCTGGTGCTAGAGAGGCGAGCCTCTCTAGCTGATGGCGTTGCAAGAGAGCCTCTCCGATCTGCCCTGGTGGGACGGACAGACGTTCTTGGGGTGACACGGTCTCTGAGGTATCCTGGCCCACTACCATATAGGGCTTTAAAGGTAATGACCAGCACCTTGAATTGCACCCGGAGACATACTGGCAGCCAATGCAGCTGCCGAAGCAGTGGCGAGGCACGAGCGTAACGCCCGCACCCCATCACATCTCTTGATCCTTGCCTGCCTTATAAGAAAATGGGTGAGCTGTACAGCACCTCAAGCTCCTCAAAGCAGTTAATGGAGCTGAAATGATCATATGAAATTAGCAGCATTTGTATTTCGCATTCTGTTGGGAAGATTTGGGTTGGAAAAACTGGGGTGTGTCAGGAGCAAAATACAACAGGAAGAAGTCAGGAGGGACAGATGAGGATAAGTAAGATGGCTGTATGAGACATCTTAGAGGCACAAGGATAATTAAAGCTTGTGATCAAGAGATCTGGAATAGAGGGGTTGGTGGGAAAAGAAGACCACTTACTACCACTGTAAAACTCTGGAACAGCATGTGTATAAATTACAGCAAGAAGAGCATGCTGTGAGTGCAGTGTCAAAACTGCATGGTGGCTGCTGCACATTTGCAACAAACTCCTAAGAATTGTCTGCCTGTTTGTGGGTATGTGTCTGATTTGCCTATGTGGATGTGATAATTGATGAGCTATTTAAAAGTATTTGAAGGCTAGGACACTCTATGGATTTACATACAGCAACATCAACCTCTAACCTTTTGTTCAAAACATGAAGCCCTTGCACCATGAAAGCAGTTCCCTCATATGCAAACTCAAGAGGAAATGTAAAGAAGGGGGACCCAAGTTTGGCTTGCTGCTCAACCTTTGCATGCAAACATGTGCGTAACTGTTGGAGCTACTTGTGATACCATTCTTTGGATTGTGTGCATTTTAGCAAAGCTGGGAAGCCCGATTCTTTCCAAGTCCAAGAATGTTAGAATTGCTTGGAGCAAATGCTTAACAGTTTGAAGGATGTCGCAAACCATTATTGCTGCCTTCTTAACCTGCTGGAGAAGCACACCCTGGAAGAGGGTGCCAGTAGTAATAATTTATATGATTTAGGGCTTGTCTACACTGTAGAAATAAATTCGGAACTGAATTGGGATTTTTGAAGTCAATTTATTGTCAAGTAATCCTTTCGTTGGTGTGTGCAACCTAATGAGAGAATTTATAGTCCAGCACAGTGTATTGTTCCAGGAGACCTCGGGATTTCAGATCACTGCATTTAGAAGCAAATGGAGATTTGGGGTTCTAGAATGGTGAGGGGAATAGTTTCTTTTAAGTGGCATACCACATAAGCACTGCAGTTGGAAGCATTTTTTTAAAATTAGGAGCAAAATGCTGAAGCAGTGAGGGGGGCATGGTAGGAAGGGAATGTTATTTTTGTATATAGTGGAGTCCTGGTGCAGCTGTTCTTTGAGGTAAGTGGAGTAGTAGTAGGGAAGCACTATCTTTTTAGAAACTGGAATGCTTCTGTGCCAAGGATCCAGCAGACAGGAAGATTTGTGCAGTCAACTCTCCCTTAACTCAGCATTCATCTTCCATACTACCTTCTGGATCAGGATTAGAGATGTGACAGGCAAAAAAAAACCCAGAAAAAATAGGGGAAAATACCAGTTTTTTTCATGAAGCATTCCTCCCCCCCCCCCCGGAAAAAAATGAAAAACGGAAGAAAATTGATTGTGCAATGTTTTATTCTAGCATGATGAATACATTTTCAAATGCTGCAGAATACAGTAATACTTCGGTTAGCGTTTGCATTGCATAACACTAACCTCAGATAACGTCAGGGAAATTGAGGCTTTTTTTTTAAACGTCATGCAATCAATGCATTGCACAATGTTAAAAACCGGATAACGTTATGACTTATGGAACCAAGTCATAACGTTATCTGAAGTACTATTGTATAGAACATCTTCAAGGATTTGGTTCTGGAGTGTAGTCTGGAATTCTGTCAAACATATGCCTTCTGCAACATGGTGGCACTTGGCCTTTGCAGAACATAGACTCTGACCTTACTTCTAACCTTCTTCAGATTCCTCCATCTTCTGCAGCATGTGAAATACAGCAATCTGATCTATGCTCGGTAATCAAAGACACTAAATCAAGAAATAAACTTAACATGTGAAAGGATACAGAAGCTTGTTTCAATCTGGGTAAACCTTCAGTTTTTAGAAGTACATGATAACTGTGATGATGACAAACATAATTAAGAAACTGAAGAAACAGAGACTCAAACTGATACTGATAACTATAGCTCCACAAATGAATCTGATTAAATTTCATGCTTGTTCATTGAATCTTAATCCCTCCCACTCCCCACCCCCTTCTTTCAATGAAATGGGTGCTTTATGTCTATTTGATGCTGTGGAAAGGAAATATAAATTTTCTTTGTTACTAATGTTGATGCTTGCTTCTGTGTTCTTTAAAGGGTTTTTTTTTGTCTGCTCCACATAAACTAGCAAAACCAAAGAGGTTTCATCCATACAATTCAAGTGATTGTTGCTCCATTTATTACAAATAAAAATAAAATAAAAGTACAGTAAATTCCATTTGCAATAATTGTTTGAATGCCCTGTATTTTTAATTTATCAACTGTGATAATTTATGCCAAATCAAATTGTATATAGGCATATTTTATGTTCCTAGAGAGTAACAGAGTGACTTTCAGTCTATTAAAAAAAAAAGAGTGCTACTGTTGCATTTTTTCAATATTTCAAACAAATTCATTTTTAAAAACCCAGGAAAAAATGTTTTCCTCCCATAGCTTCAGAATGTCTGGGGAATTTTCCATCTCTAAACAGGATCACTATTATGTATATTTTAGAGATCCACAAAGACTACAGAAATAATTTGGGTTTCCTTCCATTATTCTTCTTTCATGTCTGCCAAAATTCGTTTTGCAGTTGCCCAAACCCAAATTCTCATTGGTCCAGACGAGTTTGAGCTGGATTAGCATGAGAATGCACAAGGGAGTAGAAACCTGGATCTGTGTTATTTTAGTAGTGGCTATACAGATCAATAGCAATTGATCTGTAAATCTTGTTTCTGCTTTTGGTGTCTTCCGTCTAAAGCGCTTCTTGGAAGGAGGAGAAAGGGGCGACAGGAAGAAGACAGAATAACACCGTAACTAGATAAAAAAGCACACGCACCGCAAGCTTTTTTGAAACCCATTTCTTCTCCAATTTTTTTGTTGCATCAAGTGGGTATAGTGATATTTTTGTCCAAAGGACAGACAGGAGGAAGCTGTTTTGATATGGTTTAGCAGCTCGAGATCTTGTGGGCAGGGGTCAATGGGGTCAACACACACTCCTGCTAGAAACTGGGATGCCAGTAGATCTGTTGAGGGTGTGGTGTGACAGTGGAAAAACTCATGATTTTTCCCCCCAAATATTAATTATAGCAGTGTCTCACACAAGCAGTTATATGCTACACTGGTCAAATATATATATTAAAAATATGGAAAATATTTATTACCCTACCCACCCTTCCCTCCTGATCCTGGAGCGCAAAAGTATCAGGAAGCTTTCTCCCTCTAGTCTCATTAGCAACTTCCCTGCTGGCAGCAATACTCATCTACTGTTTGCTTCTTTGGTTGATTGCCATTCACACCCTCGTTTTCATCCTGGCATAGTCAGTTGCACATTCCATCATGATTCAAAATAATCTGTGACTGGGACTGATCCAAAATAAAACAACCCTTAGCAAGATGTTTAACATTAATCCATTCCCACCCAAAAGAGTGTGCTTAGCTGTTAGTCATGTGGTTCCTGATCTTTGAATCAATATACAATATAGTAGTGTCATAAACATTTCTGAAATACTGTAGTCTCTATTTCCAGCAGATGCAGTGAACACTAATCGAGGAATGGAAAATCTTTTGTCTTCTAGGTATTCTGGACTTCAGCTCCCAGAAGTCCTAGCCACCATGTACAGGGCTAAAATATTATGGGAGTTAGTTATAGTCCAAACCTTGTACATGATCTAAGGTTCTACTTCCTCATTCTATCTAGATCAGTGTTTCCCAAATGCTGGTGTTTGGACTTCAATTCCCAGAAGCCTAAGTCATTTCCCCAAAGCACTGATCAGCCAATGTACTAACTTAAGCTTCTGGGAATTGAAGTCCCCTTGTGGGCTGTGTACCCCTTGTTGGGAACCACTGATCTAGATCATGGGAGATTATGCCTTAGGTAAGTCCCTAAAGATGCCACAATCTCTCCATCTTGTTCTTCTCCCCTGCCATGCACCTACTTATTCTGTTGTTGTTGTTGTTGTTGTTTGGGTCGGTGCCTTCCTCAAGCGTCAAGTGGAACTCAGGTAGGATCAATTCAAAATTCAAAGTCATGCAAGATTCAGAGGCAAGATCTGTTACAAGCCTAGCCTGACCACATAAAAGAAACAAAAGCAAGCAGGCCCTTTTTATTGAGGGCTGGCTGGGAACTTAAAATCTTACCAAGGAGTGGTCACTATAGATAAGATTAGCATGAGTGGAATAGGACAGAAGGGTTATTGATACTAAGTACAAGGGCCTGGCCTTAGATAATGATGTGTGAGGAAAAGTTGGAAAAATGCAAAAGGGAAAAAAAAAGAATGAAATCTCAGTGGGAACTGATATCACCCCAATCCTTAGGTGTGAGATGAGAAAACAGAAAGAGGAACAGCAAGACTTCGAAGATCCAGTCATGGAGTGAAAGCATACTCTAAAGTGTGGAAACATAAACATAGTGAGAGATTTTGAATCTACAAACAAATCCATTGATTGTTGGCCAGTTAAACTATCAGGATTGTTAATAGCTGCCTCTACGTTGATGAGACAAGAGGAAAAAATGTGTCTGCTCAAAGAGAGCTAGATGATAGCAATGTGGGTAAAGTTTCCATTTTGACACTCAAGTTGATGGTTTTAACTGCACTTTGGCTACTGTGAGAACCTCTGGCAGAGCACAGAACAGTTATTTTGGGAGTCTATACAGTGATGGGATGTAACAGGTTCTCACCAGTTCGCCAGAACCGGTAGTAACTTTTTCGGTAGCAGCTTTTGAGGGGAACCACCTTTGGTTTAAAAGCTCTGGTTGATTTGTGTTTGGGGCGGGTGGGTGTATTTTAATGTATTTTTTTATTTTATTAATTTAATTTAATTTATTTATGGGTTTGTGTTGTGCGTGGGTGGGTTGGTTGGTTGAGAGGTGTGTGTGTGTGTGCGTGTGCTTATTTTTATTTTATTTTATTATTTTTTATTTATTTATATTTTTCTTTGGCCCCGCCCATGTCATGGTGTTGGCTCCACTCACATAATGATGTCATTACGTTAGCTCCGCCCACACTGTGATGACATCATGGTGGGGTAGTAAAAAATTTGACATCCCACCACTGAGGCTATAGCTTGCAGAATCTCTTAAGCAGCATGTCTAATGGGCATGCTAGTAGTAGTAGTAGTAGTAGTAGTAGTATCATCAACAACAACTACTACTACTGTTGTTATCACTTCTGCTGCCGCTACTACCATTATTACTGTTTGTTTCTAAAGATTATATAATAATTGCATGCCATCAGTTATAACTTATGACTTATCAGTTATAACTCATTATGAGCTACATCTAGTTTGGCAAATGCTGATGTACTGTACAGTATATCATATAGCAGTAGCATATAGTATTCTGCTTTGGTGTAGAATAGGGACAAAACTGTTATTGTTTAGAGGTGAACACCCCACTCCGACCCAGCCAGTTTCCTAACTACAGTACAGTTGTACGTCACTTAAAGAGCATAATGCGTTCCACAGGATTGCTCTTTAAGCGAATTTGCTCTTTAAGCGAAACACCATTGGAAATGACCAATTGTAGGGGGGGATTGCGAACCCCAATTTATTTGTTAAGTTTTTGGCTGGTTTTATTTGTTAAGCGAAGCAAACATTCAGAGAAAATTCTGCTCTTTAAGCGAGTTACTCTTTAAGCGAGTCGCTCTTTATGCGAGGTTTGACTGTATGTTGGTTTCTCTATTGTATGTACAGTATTAGATTCACATCTTTGCTTCACCATTTCATTTCAGTCCTTCAAAAGAAATTTAGGGACTAGAGCAAAAGCCTAGTTGTCTTGCTTCTGTCCACAGTAAATAGCATGTGCGTGTCTTTTAAGATCCCCAAGCAGTAGGAAATTGTAGATGAGGGGAGTTTCTGTTGGAATTTGTGTGTAGTGTTGTGTATGCTTAAACTTTTGTTTTAAAAAGTCAGGAAATTAAATTAATCAAAAAAACCATCTGGTATATGGATGTAGGATATTGTGCTTCTGTATCCACAGTTCAAAATACTTCCGGTTGTCAAGTTCAGCATCTTAACCACAAAGCCACCATGGCCCTATCTGTATGTCTAATGTATACAGTTGTACCTCGCTTAAAGAGCATAATGCGTTCCACAGGATTGCTCTTTAAGCGAGTTTGCTCTTTAAGCGAAACACCATTGTAAACGACCAGTTGTGGGGGGGATTGTGAACCCCGATATATTTGTTAAGCGAGTTTTTGGTTGGTTTTATTTGTTAAGTGAAGCGAACATTCAGAGAAAATTCTGCTCTTTAAGCGAGTTACTCTTTAAGCGAGGCGCTCTTTATGCAAAGTTTGACTGTACTTAAACTTTTGTTTTAAAAAGTCCAGAAATGTAATTGATCAGAAAAAAACCCCAACCATCTGGTTTGCGGATGTGGAATATTGTACTTCTGCATCCACAGTTCAAAATACAAGGAAATGGCCCACCAGCAGGAAATAGATGCCAAACGTTACATAGCAAAAGCAGCTTGAATGTTGGTAGTACCATTGGTAATAGTCAAAATGGTGCACATTCATGTAGAGAAAAGTTCCATTCACACATTGAGACACCAGACAAGGAAAATCTCAGCAGCTGACTCCTCCTTTCTTCAGTTAAACACTCCTCATCCAAACACAAAGCAATTAACATGGTGGTTTTCAGACAGGCATGAATGGCAGTGAACACAACAGGCTATCCATTAGATACCTTTACAGGTATATAAACCATTCTGCAGACATTTCTCCATCTAGGCTATGTTTTTTTCTGTCCAGTAGTGTTTTTCCACAGTGTGAAAAGACATGTTCCACATCACATGCTACCTAGAGAAGCCACCTGAACCCAGGGCCTTGCTTATGCAGTATTCTACAAAACTACTGTTCCTGAAATTCTACTTATTTCTCTGGCTTGACCCCTGTTCATGTGTTGATTTCTACTGAGGGAAATGATGTATGCTATGTAAAGCTTAACATTCTTTTTCCTTCTGGCAATGTGGGCATGATACTGTGCAGCTATATCAGGCCATTTCCTATCATTTGAAATAGTGATATAGAAGCACAATATCCCACATCCATAAACTGGAGGGGTTTTTAAATGAATTTATTTACCTGCTGCCAGAATGTTTATGTAATTAATACTTTGAAAGTTTGTTACCTTTGGTAAAATGTTAATCTCACTTTGAACATTCATTACTTATACAGTACAGTATCTGTATTCCATTTCACTCAGGCCCACTTCCCTTAGCCATGTATTCTCTGTATATAAACATACAAGCAGAAGAACCATCTGTGCCTACCTTGGCTATGTAATGATGGTTTGCATTCTCTTTCTTTTTAGAATTGGTACAGTATTTCAGATAATTCAGATTCAAGTGAAAGTTTGGGGGTATTTGACCATAAGGTGGAATGAATGTGGTTTGGATATTCTTGTTGTGTGCAGTTAGGTCAGTGATGGCAAACCTTTTAGAAATCGAGTACCTAAACTGCAACCCAAAACACATTTTTTTATTGCGTAGTGCCAACATGGGCAAACTCTGTACTGGGAGGAGGGTGGAATTGCTCCCATTGGGCTGCTGGACAGAGCAAACTCTGTGCTGTGGCAATATTGTGTGTGCCCAAACAGAGGGCTCTGAGTGCCCCCTCTGGCATGTGTGCCATAGGTTCGCCACCACTGCATTAGGTCATCTGCAACAATGGTTTTTGAGGTATGTGACAAGTTCAAGGAGTAATTTTTCCTCTTGCCACCTCAGCCAGTTCCATGGATTGGAACACAGATCTCTTGAGTTCTATCTAGTCCGATAATCTTTCCCTTACACTATGTGGCTTTTGTAGTTAGCATAGTATATATAGCATTAACATCCCAACTGTACTGTTAATGCTACACATGCAGTTTGGAAAGCATTGATTTTAACCCTATAAGTTCCAGGTTGAAAAAGTTGAGAATAGTTATCTCAAGAAGGAAAATCAAGTAACAAAATTGCTCCTGCATCCAGATTTCTTTTCTTCTCTCACAGGACACACTGGGGCACATTGTTTACTACTCCAATCACTCAAATGATTCTTCTGGCATCTTACAAGTTTTATATTAGATCTTTTCAGGACATTGTTTAACGTGAATAAAAATGGAGTACTAGAAAGCATTTAACAAAGATCTCCTAAAAAGGCCAGTGTTTTTCCAAACATTGACTTCATCAAAAATTCCTCCGTCTGCAAGTGAATCTCTTTGTATAAAAAAATGTCTCTAGTCAGTCCATAAACAATGTTCTTCAGTTTGGTGGGAATAATTTGTCATGCTCTCCAAGTGTCTTTACACTACCATTGACTCTAGTAAACTGTAATACTGTATGTGAATGAAGCAGTCGTTCATTAGCTGAAATCTAGGATTGATAATCTTTATTGGCATTTAGGTGCTTGTGAACACTGGACTGGTTGAATATTGTCGAGACTTTGAACTAACTTACATTCTATTTAGATATCTAGCATGCAATTGAACCTCAGTTTTCCTTTCTTGCTCTGAAGCAAGCATGTTTGGCTTGATCTGGATTTAAACTACCATGTACTGTACAGGTAAAAGAGGCTTAAGTCTTGTGAATCTGTTCTCAAAGTTCTCTGACTTTCCTGGTGGCTGAAGAAATAAGAAAAGTTCTCCATTGGCTCCTATTAAACTTCCTCCTCTTTTTAATGTTCATATAATGAGAGAGTAGATTTAAGAGGAATGGGTGATCAGAAGCTTTAAGACTTCCTTATCCATGAATAATGATTCATGTCTAGATCAGGCCTGTTCATGCATACTTTGGGGTACAAAATGAAATGAGGCTTAGCTGCATACTGATCTTGTGTAGATTTAACTTGTTGACCAGCATCCTATCCATTATTGACATAAGACACTAGTTGGAACCAAAATAGCTTCCTCTGTTTTAGATAGAAAAGAAGGATAAAGGGATCTTGGTGGAACAGAACTCTAAGACTCTAGACAAGCTTTCTCAGTGGCTTTATGCATATATAAAATAGCATAAGGGTCCATTACAGGTTAATAGCAAGGAGTCTCCCAATGCTTCTTTTAAAATGATGTCTAACCTTTGGCTAACAAACCCTCACTGACATATTAAATGTTTCAATGCTTCATATTCATTCTTGTGCTCTAGTTGTGATGCATTTAAATTTAAGTGATGGGAATGTGGCAAAAATAGATCTATGTTATGGCAAAGTCTTTCATTCACAAGTATTTCAGGAGTGTGAATTTTATATCTGATCAGTATTTACCCCCTCTAATTCAAGGGTAATTCTGCAGCTAGTGCCTGATAGATTGAGCACTGTTGGGTGTCAGTATCCTTGTATTAGTTAGAAAAACTTGTGTTGAGTCTGCCCCTTTTCAACCACATGGATTGCTGGCCTGGCTCCAGAAAAACTACACCTGTCTCAAACCATGGGGGGGGGGGGGAATCTAGCTGTTGGTTCCAACTGGGCAGATAAAATAGGCTCATGGAATGAATGGTATTAATTAAATCAGCACTTTTGTGGGTCCTATGAATTTAGTGGATCTAGTCTAATAACTGAATTTAAGTCTTCAAGTCCCGTACTGTAGCTACAGTATCTGTAACAGGCAGATCTTTGCACTTGACCTCCTTGTTCTTGATTTCTTGGTCTATCACTGCAAACTCCAGTTGGGTTCTGTTTTGCTACTTGTCCAGATGATTTAAAGCAGATCTCACAAAGCTGCTTGTATTAGAATATATAATTGAAGTTGACTTAGCAGATATAAAGGAAGAACTGATGATTCATGGTGCTTTTCAACCATTGCTAGACTATACTAATGCTATTTTTCTACTTGCCCTCTTTTGGACACAGGAAAGTGTGGAATGAGCTCAGGAAACCTCTTGGAAGCACTGTTAGCCTCAGAAACAAGTCTCTCATACCTCTTCTCTACATAGTGTTTCTGGGAATGCTGTTTTATCAGGGAAACAGGGTTTCCGAGGTTAATGGTATTTCAAGTTCAGGATTAGCCTTGGAAACAAAGTAAGAGTTCCCTCCCATAGGTTGCCTTCATGAAAGTTGAAGAAACATTGCAGTCCCTGATATTTTGTGGCTGGGGTGGAGACAACTGTTAGAAGCATGCAAAAAACAGCTGAGAGTGCATGGAGCTAAGAGCTCCGATGTGCCCAATGCTGTACTAAACTCATCAGGAGTATTTAAATCAGGAAATTCAAATTGGATTTTATGTATAATATTATCCACTCTGCTAAAAATATTATTCAGTATGAAAAATATGTTCTCCCAAATAGAATTGAACACACCTGTATACACAACTCAACAACTCTTTGGAGGACAAGTCAAATATAGATACAATTTAGCAGTTCGAAAGCAAGAAATTGCTAGTAGGGACCACTCCAGTGGGAAGGTAACAATATTCTGTGCGCTCCGGTGTCTATTCATGCCTGCCACATGACCATGGAAATGTCTGCAGAAGCAGACAGCACTAGCTCTTCGGCTTTGAAACAGAGATGAGCACTGAACCCTTGAGTCGGATACGACTGGCTTTTGAGCAAGGGAAACCTTTACCTTAGAAAACTATCATTTTTGTAGAAGAAAGAATATTTCATAATTCTGATCACAGTTTTCATTAAGATTGTCTTGAAGTCCCTCAAGGCTATTTCTTTTCACCTTGAGCTGCCACCTCTTACCTGTTCATCACCCTTCCTGCAGTTTAGTAAGCAAATAAATACACATTGTATGACAGCAGTTCCCTTGCTGCTACTTGAAACATTTAAGATAGAGAAATGAGGGATAATTTTCTCTGGGTTTTATTATTTTTCTCTCAAGACATTGAGGGGGGAAATTAGACAATACATACATAACCTCTGAAGACAAAATCTTTATAGGACTGCTTATAGAATATTCAGTTTCTAACAATACAGAATTGTTCATCTATGCAGATGACACAGCAATAGCTGTCAAAGGATCAAGTTTTGATGAGATATTTGGAAAACTTACTGGAGCACTCGAAGAATTAGGACAGTATTACACTATCAACCATTTGAAGTCTAACTCAAGCATGACTCAAGTGTGTGCTTTCCACATTCAAAACTAAAAGGCAGGGGTTGAGCTGGATGTTACATGACAAGGGAATTGATTACAGCATTATTCACCACTGAAATATCTCTTTGTGACATTTGACAGGACACACTCTTTTAAGCAACATTGCCTGAATACAAAAGCTAAAGTTAGTACAAGGAACAACATCAGTAAACTCACAAACTATAAATGGGGAAATCATTTTTGTAAATAAATAAAATTATGGCCAGAGTAGTTTTTCCTTGCCATTCAAGCATCATAAACAGCTCATCATTAGGCAAACTGCATTCTTTCCTGCCCATTCCAGCTGCCCGCACCCCCAAGCTGGCTCATATGACTACAGTGGTACCTTGAGTTACAAATGGTTCAAGTTACAAAATTTTCATAATACGAATGAAAATCAATTGAAAATAATGGCTCGCATTACGAATTTTTCTGGAACAGATTAATTGGTTTTCAGTGCATTCCTATGGGAAAACATGTTTCAAATTATGAATTTTGGTTTTCAGTGCATTCCTATTTTTCATAATATGAAAAATGGCTTGGGATGCATAACATATTGTAACTCGAGGTACCACTGTACTCTAAAATAACCTGTCATCTGGGGATGTTTTTAATTAAGCTGTATTTTATGTTGACTGTAAGCCGCCCTGAGTCGCTGTGGCGAGCGGGCTGCAATGTAAGTTTAATAAATAATAATAAAATAATAATAATGGATTAGTTCTACTTCACCAGTACCCTGTTCTTGGCAGTGGGCTAGTTCAGAGTGAGAAATATGTGACTAACAAGCAGTATGTGGACTGGCAACTTGTTTTTGCAGCATCCCTTGCCAATTTCAGCAGTGTGAGGGTGTGAAAAAAAGTTGCAATTAGGTAGTGAAACAAGGCATTTTCGCTGATATGTGTTCTTTGCTTTTAACTTCATTAGTGCTCCTAGAAGTCTTCTAGAAGGACCAGTGATCTTCAAAACTAGGCTCACTCTCCTCTCCCCCATGTCCTTTGTTTGTAGCCAATTGAGACTTTTGTTTTTTCTTCTCCACCCCTTTGGCAGCTTATTCACATTAGTGTTGTTATTCTGGAGTTCAAAAAAACTGGTTACGCATCTCAACTTTTAACCTCTGCTTTTATATAAAAAAAAGTTTTTTAAAAGACCAGTTTCAATTGAAAGCCAGTGCCCATAACTGTAACCCACATGGGTTTCTTTACTTTTCCTGAGTTCTCTATTTGTTGTGTGCATGAACTTTGGCTTGCTAGCCAATGTTACAACAGTGGCACTAGCTGACCTCTGCTTAGCCTTTACAAATGTTAACAGTATGGGCTACATTTCATAACAGATGTTTGAATATAGTTGTAGAAGGGTAAACATGGTTGTTGACTGACTAGGTTATCTTATATTAGCTTTAAGAGGAAAAGGTATACATGATGAAAGAACACAGCTGATTTAAGTAACTGTATACATGGCATGCTATCTCTTTGATGAGAACAGCCTATGCTCTGATTTCTCTACATACTGTGTTTTATATATGTAACTCTCTTATGTCCTTAAATTCACAATACGTTTATTAGTACTGTATTTACAAAAGTCAAATAATTGTAACTAAGCTTTTGAGTCCTCCAGAACTCTTCATTGGGCTGCTATTTTAAACAGATTTGGGAAGAGTGAAAAGAAACAGGAAAAAATCTGGCCTGGTGCTGAAGCCATAAAGCTTGAGAGTCTGCACTGGCCACAGTCTAAAATAGGGTGCCCAAACTATGGCCCACAGGCCAGATCTGGCCCCTGATGCCAATTCATCTGGCCTGCATTGCTCCTGGAAACAGAAGTAAAATGTGCATGCACAGAACGCTGCCATAAATGCACCCACTGCTATAATAATAATAATAATAATAATAATAATAATAATAATAATAATAATAATAATAATAATAATAATAATAATAATAATAATGTGGGTGCATTTACGGCAGCATTCTGCGCATGCATAGGTGTGTTTTACTTCTGCTTCCGATGGGAGGACCCACATGACCGGCCCATGGCCTGAAAAGTGGACACCCTGGGCTAAAATGTGTAACAGGAAGGTTAGAGTTTTTTGATATAGAACTCGTAGAGTTTCCAAGCTGGCAACAAAATAACTTTTCTTTGCTCAGAAAAAGATGGCAGGCACCACTGGAGTTTATTCTCATGAATGAGTTCTGTCCTGCAGATGCGTTGCTGGTTTCAAGTTACAACTAACAGTGCTTTGGCAAAGAAAAAGTCTATGGCTAGTTCTGTATTTTTGGAAATATATAAAACATATCAGTTGTTCAAATTTACTTCTAGCAACTTTAATTTGTAGTTATGGTTCTAAATATGGTCCGAGATGTTTAGCTCCACTTGGATTAAGATAGAGAAGTGTTATGTTCTCCGGTGAAGTGAATCACAAAGTAATGTTTTTAGTAACACAATTTTATTTACTAGAAGGAAGTGTACTTTCTTAGCATCCACTATTGTTGATACAAGGTGATGGAGCAGGGTTAAGGTATTCTCTGGATATTTGGATGTTGTTTGTCTCCAGCTGCCATCAGATGCTCCAAGTGATGAAAGATGGTGGGAACTGATTTCCAGAAATGTTAGCTAACCCACATATTCTTTATCCATGCAGTAATGTTTTTTTCTTTCCTGAAAATTGGGCCATAGGAGCTGAGGATAGGTAGGAAGAATGTGTGTGAGTAACGTCTCTCATTTTAAAAGTGAAATGAGGCTTGAATGGAAGGTGAGCAGATTATATAAACAGCCTACAGGCACGATCATTCAGGCATCCTTAAAACAAACATCAAGGTGATTAACAGGTTACTGAAGAGAGCAAAGATTTGTGCATCAGATATTATGTATGTGTATGCATCAATAAAGCACACGTGCCTCATATCTGGAGCTTCAGTTCTTGTGCAGCATCCCTGAATAAGCCTGAAGTTGAAGAAGATAATGGTATTGCTTGGAGGTCTGACTGTGTTATCCAGGGGACAGAGCTACCGTACTTTGCTGCTGGTCCTACAGCTGGTGGCGTTTCGATTTTCTGAGTTGAGATAAGGGTATATATAGCCTTATGGGCATTGCCTGTTTTCACAAGCAGCAACATGGCTGAGGTGACTAGCTCTCAGATCTTGGATTCAGAAGCAATGTTGGTACTCTGTCATATATTTCAGAATAGTTCAGGAAAGCCACAAACTTCTGTGACTTACATTGTTAGTGGAGAAAAACAAGTCCAATGGAAATGTACCATCCTAAATCAGCAGAAGATGATTCATTATCTTTCCTGAACTGTTTGCAGTGAGGCAGCGAATGCATTGTCTGATGCCAAGAGAAATCTGTCTTCTGGTATGTATGCTCAGTAAATAAATTAAATAAATATACTTTATTGGCATATGTAAAGCAATGGTAAAGCTCATGTTTGGTGTCTAGTTTACCAGGCTTTTGCCTTCACACAAAGATTATAAAGGAGGCCACATCCTTCTTTCCCATAATTTTCTCATCATCCTCACCCCAACTATGAAGCAAACAACATTTGGAAAAGTCTTCATTTGTGCTAATGGGACTTTTTGAAAAGCTAATTGGAGAGAAGGGTATAATTTTGGTCAAGATTTCAGTTGGGAAGGAAAGGATAAAACTTCACCTTTCTATGCAGAGCCCTCAGTAAGAATGGCTGGTTTGGTCATGAGGCTAACTACATGTAATTGAATTGAATGCATGTTGTTTCCCCTTTTACCTTTCTCCAAACTTTCTTCTCTCCCTTCACTCTTGAGTCAACTCTGTATCATATTTTCTACTATTAAGCTTCTCAGACATTCAGGAACCAGAATGCTATATTGTTGTACTTGATTTTTTCATGAGTTGTCATGAAGTCAGCACTGTGGATCAGGAAGGGTTCCTGAAGTTCAGAGAACACAGGATGACAAGAGTCTTGCCTACTTGATCCTAAGCTTGCCAGGCAACTTCCTTCTAGCCGTTGAGCTCCTCAGAATGCTCACCACCCCTCCAGCAAAGCTCACTTCCACAGCTGAAGTCTGGGTGTGGAGAATAACTTCTGGGAAGAGAACACAAAGGATAAACTGTGACAGAAAGGCAGTTTGATGCTCACTGCCACACTGTGTTCATTCCTTGCTTTAAGAATTAGACTTTCTCTCCTATTTTGTATTTCTTTAAGGGGAGACCTAACCCTCATGTGTAGTTTGAGATACAGTTGTAGAGACAGATGCTTAAGCATGGCTGAACCAAAAAGTGGTGTTAATCTATTGGTGATCCCCCCCTCCTCAATATCACAATGTCTTCTGTGGCAGATTCTCTGCAGTTATGTAGAGCAAGGGTCCCCAACCTATGGCCTGTGGGCTGCATGTGGCCCCTGAGCTCTTTCTGTACAGCCCTCTAACCTGCTAGCTTATGGCTATTGTTCTCAAGACATTTCTCCTCAGACTCTTCCTGCTTCAAGTGGCGTCATCTACTGCTATTTTCCCTATCCCTTTCTTACAAGAAACACCATAGCAACATCATTACTTCTGGTCTCCTTCTGTCAGCCCCTTTTTGCTCTCATATCCATCATTTGGGCCATTTGTTAGCCAGCAAAGTCCATACCACTCAGATTTTACATTCTCTTCCCCCATGCTTTACCATGTCGAAGGCTATATATCTGTGTAAGGAAAGGAAAGCAGCTATGTGGATGGGTACATGAGATATCTGGCCTGATTTTGCAAAATAGGAGGGAGAAGGAAAGTATTTTCACAAAAAAGATTACAAGGTATTTTGTATACTGAGCATTTTTAAAGGCTCCATCTGTCAAGGCAGGTGGAATTCTGGAACAGATTCACGGATTGCCATAAGCATGGAAAGGAAGTAAGAATGTTTCAGAATCCTTTTGAAATAGCTTCAGAAGATGCAAGTAACTTTTTTTTCAGATGGTACTAATTGTTCAATTATCATCTCAGAGACATTTGTAAAGAAAACAGTCTGTTAGATTTCTATTCTGGGCTACCTGATATATTGATCAACCTAAAGAAATTTGCTGTAGGCTTGTTCACGGTCTTTGGCACCACATATATCTGTGAACAATCTTTTTCCAAGATGAAAAATGTGAAACCCAAGTATAGGTTAAGATTTACAAATGGACATTTACATTATATTTTAGGGGTATCTGTCATGAACTTTAACTTGGACATTAATGCCTTAACTAACAGAAAACAGCCACAAAAATCAAATGTGTGGCTAGATAAAAGATTCCACAGAAAAATATTGTTCCAAAATGGATCGCATAAAACTTAACACATTATGCTCTTTAAGCGAGGTACCACTGTATTTTAAAAGCAAAATACTGTATCTAACTTTGAAAAGATGGTTGATTTCAGCATTCAGAGAGAAAAGACAGTGCTGACCAGAAACCCATATTTATTTAGATTTATTATCCTGCCCCAATCAGGCGAACCCGACCCTTGGCGTCAGTCAGTTTGACCCTATTGTCAGTCAGTTTGGGTTCCAGGAACAGAAGCAAGGCTGTGATCCATGAGTGGTTATGAAACTGTAGTGTTCATTATTTTGGCCTAGATCCACATCTTGGAAATGCCTTGATTTCCTTTTGAATATCTATTTAGTCAGTTTCTTAACACATCCCTTTCCTGTGTATTATGAGTCAAAGTTGCAGTTCTGTATTGCTCTTATGTCCAGTCATGAATTATAGCATTCCTTAGATGTTGCTCTGATCATTTCTCCTTATTTTTCAATATATTGTATACCATTAGAAAAAGTCTTTTTTCTGCAGAAAAATGGGAACTGGCTAAATATAGATCAAAACAGTTTCCTACTATGCCTCAGAATGTGGACAACTTCCGTTTGGTTTCATGCTGCTATCTTATTCCTACTTAGCCAAAAATAATACATACAGAACTTAATGGAGCTTAACACACACACACACACACACACACACAGAGAGAGAGAGAGAGAGAGAGAGAGAGAAGTTTGTGCTCTGTATGGGTGCTCAGATGAAGAACCTTATTTTCTGCTTTTGGGGAATGTGCCAATAGGACTATTGTACTATTTAACAGGCATGATGCTAACCTTGAATTTAATAGAACATGAAATAATGTTCTGGAATTCTTTGAAATGTAAAACTTCTGTATACTGCTTACTGCTTGCCTCATTTTCTCAACTCCCTTCTTCGTTCTCCCCCCCCTTCCCTTTGGTCTTAATATGTTGAATGTTAGTTGGTTAAATGGTTGTGGGGAGCAAAGGAATGTCCCAGTAATGGCTATGGTTAAAACTGGTTTTCATTCTCACAGTATAAATAAAAATTGTGCTACAAAGAAGAAAAAAGTTGAATGTTCCATTTAATAAAAAAAATGCAAACCAGAATTTTCTGTATTGTTGATGATAATAGACCCCAGGAATCTCTTTATTACAAGTAATGTTTGAAAGTTGCCTTTTATTGTGTCTCCTCTGAGAAAGACAAATGAGCAGCAATGAGCAGCTGAAAGAAGCAATGTCAATGATAAAAAAGATCATGTGTCCTAGGGTGTTTTTTAACTAATTACTGAACTGTAATCTTGCTCATTTTGTACTCTATACCTGAATTCCCCCATGATTGTTTTTTGTACATGTTATATCTTACCCTTCTTCCACCATGGGTTGAGATGGCACTCATAGAATTCCCACTAGCCACAGACATAATGCAAACCTGGTTAGTTTCAGCAAACAGTGTGTTATGTTTTGGGACTATTCTTTGTTTGGGGAGGTAAAAATGCCTTTCCCACTCTGCCAATGAATTTTTAGATTGCTTGCTGTTATACAAAAGGGACTCTTAGTCTGTGGCTTGACTGTTAAAAGAATTGGGGTTCCAGTTGTTGTTTTTTTTAAATCAGCTGACGGTCACATGGTGCATTGAAGAAACCTTGTTTGAACTGTTTTTTTTTTTAACCTTGTAGCCACCAGCAGAGAGCACCCTCCTGATTTCCCCACTTCTCTCTGTTTTTCCTTCTTTTCACTTGTTGCTGTTGGCTTCCACTCCAAAAAGGGGCGTGGAATCTGTTGCCCCAATGGTTACCCCCTCTACCCTCACCTCTGCTGCAGAACCCCCAATGCCGCTACTCTACAGCTGACACATGATACCAAATTTTAAATTGTATTTCCTGTATTTTACTGTTATAGCATCACCACAGTTCTTTACCATGACAGCAGACCATCAAACAGTCCTAGCACTATAACAGTACGGATTATGGGGAGAAGACATTTCCAGGCTGCAGGGAATCCTACAAACTTTACATGATAAGAGGCACAAGACATAATGTGCACTGATGTACACATGTGTATAGGGAAAAATACAGTGGTTTAGGAGTCAGTAGAAAATAAATGAACCCTGCTGAGTAGTTTGAAGTAAACCACAATTAGGCAAAATAATTCTGTATATTCCTTGGTATTTGAATTGATTCCAAACCTAGTACCCAGTGCAAATGTAGGGCTTTTATAATCAAGATGTGCTCTTTGGAAAGTTCACTATATTGATTGATTCATTAATTGTTTTAGTACATATGATTTCTGAATAAAAAGGTTTTAAGCTTTTGAATATGCTGTTTCTCACAGTACTTAGTAATGAAAAGCCATTAGTACCATTACACATCGTGTATGCCAGATAATTGGTTACACAAATCTGTGATTGATAGTCAAAGGACTAACAAATTCTACTCTCTCCAAGGATTCATTTCTTTTCTCAGCAGTCATTTTTCAATTAAGGAAGATTTACTCCTCCTCACTAAATAATTCCAGAGTTGATTTCCTTATGAGCATTTCTAGAAATGAGTTTAAGAAAAAACACTTGTGATCTTAGCCATAAAATTACATAAGACCTGAAACTGTCTAACCGCAAACTTCCTGGGCTAATACAGTTTGAGGACTAATCAAAGTTGAAATGCAATAATTATTTACAGCAAGGCTTGTGTGTAGCAGGGTAATGGGGAAAGTAATCAACAAGTATGCCCCCATTAAACCCCAGTGCTATTGAAAGGTCACTGTACTGAATCCTCCTTATTCTGCTCTTAAATATAAAAACAATTTACAGCATTTTAAAAAAAATCTCACCTAATTGCAAAATATTGTATGTTAGACTTGCTGAAAGAATATCTCTTTTTTGTGCAAATTATGAAACAATACCTGTGATAGTTGCTACCTTGTTACATGGGGTTTCAAAATTTAGAAGCATCAGATTGTTTTTGATGAATCAGCCAGTCATTTTGTATTTACTCTGAGTGTTTTTTTAATTAGGGGAGAAGGCACTAGTTCTATGGCAGTGATGGCGAACCATGGCACTCCAGCTGTTTTTTACTTTACTTCCCAGAAGCCTCAAGTCTGTAAATCCACACAAATGCAGTATACTCATTTGTGTGGATCCACAGAGACTTGGGCTTCTGGGAATTGAAGTCCAAGAACAGCTGGAGTGCCAAGGTTCGCCACCACAGATCTACGATGAGACATTTTGTGCAAATTGCACAACCTATTCATATTCATTGAAAAATCCATAATGTCACATGGAACAACACTCTACATTTCCTCAAAAGCAAAATTTTACTGTTAAATAAGAGTGATGTTTTAAATGTTGAGGTTCTAAGAAATGGAAATAGCTGATAAATTTTCCAGCTATTTTACTATTTTATAGTTATACATTACAAGATATTGTAATATAGGCCTCTCCTTCCTTTCTGGCACTCCATCTTTTCCAACCCAGCTTTCCCATAGTTCTTGAATATTTATTTTAATGTCATCATTTTTGGTTGATATATTTATCCCTGGAGCAGAAGGGAAGAAACAGGAGAATGGAGATGTGAAAGAAGGGAGAATTATGTCTTTCAGTCATTCTTAAGGGTTGCTCCTTTCCCAAAGCATTTTTAAAAGGGAGGTCAAATCTAAGAAATGGTGCAGACAATGCCCTGCCTTCTGGCCAAGACCCATACTTTCAGAACAAGACTGTCAATTGTACAACAGTTGCAATTATTAGGTTTCCAAGCTTCAGGATTTGTCTGCTTTGCTATTAATTCACCTTTGAAAATGTGTAGCTGTTATGATCAAGAGCAGGGAGTGATGACCTTTCAGCCATCTGAAATGTTTGGGAGATTAAACTTTCAGATGACCCCCATTATATGAGTGGAGAGCTAATATATCTAGAGGACTTAAACTTCACTCTGTCTAGAATCTAGACCAGTGGTTCCCATGCCCCACAGGGGGACCTCAGTTCCCAGAAGCCTAAGTCAGTACATTGGCTGATCAGTGCTTTGGGGGAATTCACTTAGGCTTCTAGGAATTGAAGTCCACAAACCAAAGGTTGGGGAACATTGATCTAAACACTAGGTAAGGATACGAGCTACTGACATAGCAAGCATTCAGCCACTTAAGAGAACTGTTTTAACCTTTACTGTGATGCCACAAGAAGTAAAAAAGGAAAATCTTGAGATTTTTGAGGTTGTCTGAACCTGTGAGAGTGTAGTTTGGAAGGGCCCCAAGTCCAGTGCAGATATTGCACTGTGATAGTTACATTGTGCCATTGGGATATCATTGCTTGGCTACATGTTCACATGGTTTTGATGCTCATTCAGTCCACACCACAGACAATGCAGCACAGCTATCCAGATGTGTGCAGGTGAATCAGAGGCTTGAGATCTTTTCTGTATGGATCCAGAACTAGAAAAAATATCCATGGCCGGTTTAATTTCTCTGAGACTGTATCAGAAAGATTTTATTTTTCACTTTTGATTTCTCATTTCTTTTTCCTGGCCTCACCATGTATGTGTTTGTACTTTCCCTTCCTTCTTCCTTTTCTGTAAATTTTCTTTGAATCTTCTCTTTTCCTCTTCCTCATATCTTTATAGCAGCTTGTGTTGTTGTAATAATTGTATTACTGGGTTGACCTCCAGGCCTATCTGGTTAAGTATTTGACTATGGCAGGGTTTCTCAGTTCTTTCAGGTTGCGGGCCTGACGATGCCTCCTGGTTCGGGACGGTTGCGTGGCTCCACACATACACACACACCAGAAGCGGAAGTACAACGTGTGCTGTGCATGCAGTTTTTTCCATTTCTGGGTTTGGCAAGGGTGTCACAGGCCTGATGAAATGGCTTCGGGGGCCAGGTTTGGCCCATGGGCTGTAGTTTGAGAAAGGCTGCACTATGGGAAGCTCTTGAGTAGAATATCCAGTTCATCTGGCCCGCAAAGCCCTCGTCGCTTTTGGAAGCAGAAGTAAAATGCATCCGTATGGAGTTGGGGGCTGCATTTGGCTGTAGCAACTGGCTCCCTGAACCATGTGACTGGCCCGCTGCCCAAAAAGTTTGGGCACCCTGACCTGGTTTCTTCAGGTTATCCTGCTATGGTAATAGAATAGACCATACTGCCAGTGTCTCAAAACCGCGTGTCAGGCAGCGGTTAACCTGACAATCCTGAGGGCTATGGCCTTGGGTGCTGAAGTCCGCAAGGAAGTCCAAAGGGAAGGGTGATACCCAGTTGGATTATTTCCTATATGGATTATTTCTCCATCTTTATGGAGGCAGCAGTGTCAACAATACTGGCCTGGGGCTGAGGAGGACTTTGATTGCCAAAAGTGCTCAGAACCAGAAGGTGACTCGTGAAAATGGATCAGTGATATGGAGGTCATGCTGTGATGTGGAAGGCAGATGAAAGACCACTGCATTATATTCTCAGGACAGTCTTCATGGCTGATTGCCATGATGAGAGCCAATATTCAGATTTGGATATGGCAGAAGAAGAAGTAGTAACCCCTGCTTCTCATTGTCCCTAACAATTGAGTTACAGCCAAATACTGTCTCTGGTGCTGTAGGGAGTATACGTTATATCCATTACAGGTGTTCTATCATTGATGAATTTGTTTAATCCTTTCACAACCCTCCCAAGTTCTGTTTTCACCAACCTGTACCACTCCTTGTGCAAACTTAGCTGAGCATTACAACAGGAAGAGAAGGCAGGGAAACCCAAATAAGACCACCAGGAAACCAAAACATCCCAACATACTTGAATGAGTTCCAAAACTGTTTTAGAGAAGTACCTGTACTAAGAAAGAGAGAGAGAAATGGAATTCAATGCATTAAACAAAAAAAGAGCAAAATCCAAACTAGAAGAAACATGCTCAGTAACCACAGAATGCTGAACATAGGTAGAGTGAGAAGAGAAAACAGGTTCAAGTGGAGAGAGGGCAAATCCTATGGACTATGGAATACTGTACTGTATTCTGGAAAAGGGTATGGCTGGTTGAAACACTGAACAGGAGTATTCCATTCATTGACATATTGTTACAAGCCCTCTGGTTCTGTTGAGTTCTAAATTTCCATCCTTGCTTGTTTCAACAAGCATCTATTTCATCTGAAAAGCAAGGCAAACAGGGAAGATATGATCCAAGTATAAGCAGTAGCTAAACTAATCAGAATTACTAGGAGACTGTCTTTGTCAGTCAGAAGATAATGCCTTCAACAGTCAAATTGTGTGCTCTCTAATGTTCACTCACTTGAGTAAACCTGTCACTCAGTCACATTTAAATTACAAAAGCAAAAGATTTTCCCACCCTCTTCCTAATGCCAGTCACAATATTTGGATCTTTTCTGAATGCCAAGAGTGTATAATGATTGGGAATCTCAGCCTTAACAACCAAGTTAATGGATTTACGACTCTTTATATTTCACTTTTAGTAAGCATGAGGTCTTTATACAAAAATGAGAAAGAATTTGAATGCGACCAGAAGAAACCATGTGTTAAAAGATTCCATAATTTAAAATAAACATCCATCTTTGGTTTTCCTATAGTTAAGTCAGCTCTATTATCATTTGTGACTTTTGTTTTATCCACACAAAAGCTTTGTGTTGGTGATATCTTGGCTACATCTAAGCTTTGGAAATGTGGGGAAGAATAGCCCAGAGCTTGGAAAAGTGACCTTTACAGCTATAACTCCCAAAGTTGTTTAAAACAAACAGCCATGTTGGCTGGGTGATTTGGGAGCTGTGGTCCAGAAACTTTACTTTTACAGACTTTGATGCAGCCAAACATTCTATAATGGGAACTGTGGTGCTCAAGTGGTTACGATGCTGAACTCACTGACTGGAAGGTTGGAGTTCGATTCTCGGGTACTGTATGATGGAGTGAGCGCCCATCTCTGTCCCAGCTCCTGCCAGCCTAGTAGTTTGCAAGCAAGAAATTGCAAGTAGATAAATAGGGACCACTTCGGTGGGAAGATAAGCAGCATTCCATGCCTGCCATGTGTCCATGGAAACATCTGCAGATGCAGATAGTGCTGGCTCTTTGGCTATAATCAGAAATGAGCTCTGAACCCTAGTTTTGGATATGACTGGCTTTCGAGCAAGGGTGACTTTTACCTAACATTCATAATTCTTTGAGTTTCCTTTCTTGCACCCCTAATTCAGGATCTTTCCATTGACAGATGTTTGTGGCCTGCCATGGTTTCCTGCAGATGGGCCAGCTCCTCTACAGCTCCTACTTTAAGAGCAGCTTGACGACCATTGAGAAACGTTTTGGCCTCTCTAGTTCGTCTTCTGGTTTCATCTCCAGTTTACATGAGGTAACTGTATTGTTCATACTCATTAAGGAAATGCTCATTTTCTAAGCTTATTCTTTGTGTGTCCATCAACCTGAGATCCATCCGTGATTTATGAAGCAGTGGGCATGGTCCCATTATGTGGTGGAATAAAGAGACTAGTGTGGGGGAGAAAAATAGTGGCTTGCTTTATCATACAGAAAGACTTTTAGTTTAAGATGTCTTGATCCTACCCAAATCTGAAGGACTGTTTTATGCAACAAAGCAACATCCCTCCTATCTGATGCCCTCCAAATTGCAACTCATATAATCTCTGTTGGTTGGTCATGAAATTGAGAAAAATGGATGCATTCCATTTTATTCACCACTTTGTACATGAAGATCTGTGTAGGTCTAGGACAGTGATGGCGAACCTTTTAGAGACCAAACTGCAACGCAAAACCCACTTATTTATCCCAAAGTGCCAACATGGCAACAGGGGAAGGAGGAAGTGCTGGGTAGAGGGGCAGAGGGGCAGGGCAAACTCTGTGCTGGGGCAACTGCACAGGTGCCTACAGAGAGCTTTGAGTGCCACCTTTGGCATGTGGGCCATAAGTTCACCATCACTGGTCTGGGAAAGAGAAGATAGTGAAAATCCCCAACAACTCACTACACCATATTTATTCCACTTCTTGATTGTTGTTGTTTTAAAAGTCACTAATGGCAATTGTAGAAATAAATTCTGTGTGTGGGAGAGAATTTTAGGAGAAGCATGTGGATATTGTTACAGAATGATGCTTTGGAAAGGCAGTTGCTCCTATAGCAGTAATCCTGGAGAAAAGTTCTTCCAGAGCAGGGGACAGGAGGGGGAAAATTATCTTTTGGATCCTGAATTCTCTGGCCATCTATTCATCTCCCCTAGAAAGAGGAAAGGCTGACTTACATTTCCATGCCTCTTTACACATAGAGTTCTGCTACACTGCTGGATCTAATAGATAATTACTTCCTGCCAGAGCCTCAGAAGAGCTGTAGCATCTGATGTGCAATGCTATGTTGCACATTAATGTTATTTTTTTTAAAAAAGTACAACCCCCTAATTTGTTATGGCAGTGTGAGTCAGACCATTACAGCATCCCCAGCTTCTTCCAACATTTAAGATTGGGGTTTTACAAGTGCCGATAGGCTTAATTATATCAGCATCTTTTGTAGTTCCCCCATAATTAAGCATGTGTCAATGTTTCCCATGAAAATTCCTTCTTCCCCAGGGAATGTTGTCATCATCACTTTATATTGTAAACTAGCCAGCTGTAACAGTTTTGCAGCTTGGGTTCTGGTTTTGCTCTGTTTCCTCAGAATACAGCCCAGTAGACCCTCTAACTCAAGATGTTTTCCGGGATCCTTTCTAAAATATTTTAAATAAACTCTGTTCTCAAAGACAGCATTACCTAGATTGGATCCCCCCCCCCCCCTTTTGCTTGGTTGTGGAGCCAAGTCTTAGCGTTATCCAAGGTATTACTGTAATCCATTATTGTAAAAGGAAATTCATTAACTGTTAAAATGGTTCTCTTATACCAGATTTTTTTTCTTACTTCATGTAATTTGTTGATTAACTTGTTTTGTTTAACACTGATTTTGTTCTGAAGTCTGATATCTTAGGGACTAAGGTCTGTCTAACCTCTCTGAAACACTAACATGACTTCAGCTTTAGTAACACTTTACCTGTAACATGTGGTTGGGACTCTAGAAGCAAGAGACCCAAGCAGGTGTGTCAGAGGTAGGCCTTTCCTGTTGAACTTCAGTACCCTACAGAAAGAGGGATAGGGTAAGTCAGAGTTGTAGTTGAGATGTTTTTGCTGACATGAAATATGTGGAAACAAAATTAGTAAAATGTAAATAGGAAGTCTGGAGAGATTATGTATCCTGTCTGTCACAGGCTAGTCCTTCCCTGAGCATATATATGGCAGCCCAGCTGTTAATGGTAGGCTTTTCTTGGCTTTGAACTTCCCCATTTGGTATTGTTTTCCAGTGGCTGGTACTATAATATTTTTCTGGTTTCATTTAAGCAACTCTAAAGTTGGAACTTGGCCCCTCATGATTTAGAACCACTAATGGCTTGGACTGTTAGCTTGATTTTTAGCATAGCACTTGGAATCTGGCAAGAGGTGCTAAAAATTCTTTGAATTTTAAAAGAGAAGACTCAAAACAGAGGTATTTTAATTAACAAGGCTACGGCTACTCTTGTACAGGGTGTATTCACAACATGGAAGCACCATGTGGACATTGGAGGAAATAAAATGTATGGTGCTGAAGTAAACATGTTGCCTCAGAACCAGGGCTGTAGCAAGGATTCTAGATTTGTGTGTGTGTGTGTGTGAGAGAGAGAGAGAGAGAGAGAGAAAAATTTTTTCAGGAGGGGCAACAATGTCACAGTCACATATATAATACAGGTATTGGCATCATGGGTTGGGGAGGGGAGGTGGGCTGTTAGCTCAAGAGACCCCCCACCCCGCTATGGCCCTGCTCAGAACTTAGTGCTCATAAAAAGGAAGAATGGAATATCCATCCAAGACCCACACTTTTCCATCACAATATGCTTTACTGCCAGCTGAAGCAGGAAGCAAAATGAATTCTCCAAGCCCTACATTCACTAGAAATAGAAGGGCAGAGGTGTCTCATCATAACTGTACATCTGTTTAGATCTGTCCCCCACCCCACTCCATTCCCTAAGGGCTCTTCCAAATAAATGCTTTGGAGTGGTTCAAGCACAATTGGCTCTTCCCAGCACTAGCCAGATTGAGCTTCTCAAAACCAGAAGTGCATGAAAGGATTTGCAGAAATGATGTGATGTAGAGGATAAAATTCACATAGAATCAAATCCCATAGTGCCATCCTTTATGTTGGGTTGGTGGTGGTGGTCAAGAGCCTGTGCTCAATGGTAGGTTTGTATGTGTGCGTGATGAAGGTCCTACATTGAAGGAGGGCTAGGAAAGAACCGTAGAGACATTGACAATCCATGATGTTGTTTTGTCACTGTAAGTGGTCATCTGTGGTATATAATCCACAAAGCTTTGTGCATGCTGATTTTTTTTGTGCTCTTCAGAGATGCTTGGTTTTTTCTGACTGATAAGAAAAGTAGTGGCTTTCCCAATTTGGTGTCATTTAAGAGTCATAAAATGCACTCATTTAAAGTAGTTGCATGTGCTTCCAGTGGATTGCATCATTAATGTATCTGTCAGTGTTTCACAAAGCACTGATCAACCAATGTACTAACTTAGGCTTCTGGGAATTGAAGTTGCCCTGGGCAGCATGGGCTCCATGTCGGGAACCACTGGTCTGAGTGCTATAGCACATTGTTTCCTTATTCAGAGGGATAGGATGTAGTAAATGCCTAAATATTTTTAAGGCATAAAGTTATCCCACCTCTGGAAAGTGTCTTCCATAGTGATTGTTTGTGTAAACAGTGGTTAAGAGGCATGGAAAGGTTGAGGGAGAAGGACACACCAGATGTACAGTTAGTGGTTAAACTGCTTTACTGCAGCCAAAACATAATGAGTTTGATCCTGATGGGGACCAAGGTTGGCTCGGCCTTCCATCCTTCCAAATGTGTACCCAGCACATTGGGGGCAAAATGCTAATTACCTATTAACCTCAACTAAGCGCTATGGGGTGGTATATAATTGTACAGTAATACCCCGTATAACGCGAGTACCGTATATCGTTAAAACCGCATAACGTTACAAGATTTTCGGAAACATCTTGTATCGAGTAACGCGATTTTAACGTTACACGATACAGTCGTTCTTAGCAGCAGGGTGGGTGGAAAGCTGAACGGGGTTCTCCGTTCAGCTTCCCAGCCACCCTGCAGCTACGGAGGCAGGGGTGGGGAGGCTGGAAAGCTGACGGGGGGCTCCCCCATCGGCTTACCCAGCCACCCCACAGCTGCGGAGGCATGGGCGGGTGGCTAGGGAAGCCGACAGGGAGTCCCCGTCAGCTTCCCCAGCCACCCTGCAGCTGTAGATCGGGTCCTCTGATCTCTCTGGAGGTGTTTCTGGGCTTCCCCGACGTCCAGAGCCGGTGCAGCAAGCCAGAATGTCAGAGTTCGAATCCCGACGTTCTGGCTTCCTGCACTGGCTCAGGACGTCGGGGAAGCCCAGAAACACCTTGGATCGGGTCCCCACACCTCCCTGGACCCGGCGGGGGGGTCAGACCCCCCAAAATTGGTAAAAAAAGGACTTTTTTACCAATTTGGGGGTTTCTGACCCCCCCGCCGGGTCCAGGGAGGTGGGCAGACACGATCCAAGCTTTTTCTGAGCTTCCCCGACGTCCTGAGCCAGTGTAGCAAGCCAGGATGTCAGAGTTCAAATCCCGACGTTCTGGGTTCCTGCACTGGCTCAGGACGTCGGGGAAGCCCAGAAACACCTTGGATCGGGTCCCCACACCTCCCAGGACCCAGCGGGGGGGGTCAGAAACCCCAAAATTGGTAAAAAAAATGGACGGTTTTTTTTTACCAATTTTGGGGTCTCTGACCCCCCCGCCGGGTCCAGGGAGGTGGGCAGACACGATCCAAGCTTTTTCTGGGCTTCCCCGATGTCCTGAGCCAGTGCAGCGACCCAGAATGTCAGGATTCGAATCCCGACGTTCTGGGTTGCTGCACTGGCTCAGGACGTCGGGGAAGCCCAGAAACACCTTGGATCGGGTCCCCACACCTCCCAGGACCCAGCGGGGGGGGGGGTCAGAAACCCCAAAATTGGTAAAAAAAAAAACGGACTTTTTTTTACCAATTTTGGGGTCTCTGACCCCCCCGCCGGGTCCAGGGAGGTGGGCAGACACGATCCAAGCTTTTTCTGGGCTTCCCCGATGTCCTGAGCCAGTGCAGCGACCCAGAATGTCAGGATTCGAATCCCGACATTCTGGCTTCCTGCAGCATAAAAGAGGGTGGGGGAAGTTCAAAATTAGCGCGCATCGGGTCTCCCGACCTCCCTAGAGCTGATGTGCGCTAATTTTGAACTTCCCCCACCCTCTTTTATGCTGCAGGAAGCGAGAACGTCGGGATTCGAATCCTGACATTCTGGCTTGCTGCACTGGCTCAGGACGTCGGGGAAGCCCAGAAACACCTTGGATCGGGTCCCCACACCTCCCTGGACCCGGCGGGGGGGGTCAGAGCCCCCAAAATTGGTAAAAAAAACGTCCGTTTTTTTTTTTACCAATTTTGGGGTTTCTGACCCCCCCGCTGGGTCCAGGGAGGTGTGGGGACCCAATCCAAGGTGTTTCTGGGCTTCCCCGACATCCTGAGCCAGTGCAGGAAGCCAGAACATCGGGATTCGAACTCTGACATTCTGGCTTGCTGCACTGGCTCAGGACGTCGGGGAAGCCCAGAAACATCTTGGATCGGGTCTGCCCACCTCCCTGGCGGGGGGGTCAGAAACCCCAAAATTGGTAAAAAAAAACGGACGTTTTTTTTACCAATTTTGGGGTCTCTGACCCCCCCCCCCGCCGGGTCCAGGGAGGTGGGGAAACCCGCTCCAAGCTGTTTCCAAAGTTCTCCCACCTCCCTGGAGGCAGCAGCAAGCCAAAATGTCAGGATTCAAATCCCGATGTTCTCGCTTCCTGCAGCCTCCAGGGAAACAGGGCTTTTTTTAACATTGTGTGTTCAATGTATCGCACAACGTTAAAAACCGAATAACGACGGGACTTGTGGAACCAAGTCATAACGTTATTCGGGGTACTAGTGTAATTAATATTGCTATTGCTATTAGTAATGAGCCAAAAATGACCACACTATTGTTGGTTAGAGTTTGTACAGTTTAGTACAACATAAGCATAGCTTCAGTCTTTAAGTGGGTCCAGCTTGTCACATCCTGTCCACTAGGAGATAGCAACAGAGTGGCAAGATAGGAGACCCACTAGAATGTATACTAATAAGTAGGTCCCTCCTCACTCCTGGGAATGGGGCCTGGGATATTAACTTTAGAAAACTGGTAACTGTTTGGGTACACAAAGATCCCTTATGGGGACTTTCTTTTGAGGGAGCAAATAAAACTAAGGCGCTTTTCCTTAGAAATTGAGCCGACACAGTACCACAAAAGATAGGCAGCTAGATTCCCTTCTCTCTCAAAATCCTAAAGTTCTTTGTCTAATATGCTGTGGGCAGCATAAGAACGTCCTAAGTAATTTTAATATGCCCCTCCAAATGGATATGATCCTCAAGCCCACCGGCCCAAATCCAGGAAGAGCTTTATGGCAAGAACAAATATTCTTGCGGGTAGGCCAAGAGCAAAACCAAATTAGAAGGAACTCACTGGACAAGGAACATCATTAAAGAAGTATATGGCTGAGGAACTCAACCTCCCTTGGAGGACTCTGAATAAGCTGAAGGTTGGAGTGCCTAAATGTAAGACCAACATGCTCAAATGGGGGCTGCTGGCCGACAACAACATGCTGTGTGAATGTGGAGAGCTACAGAACCTGGCTCATTTACTAGTCTGCTGATTACTGCCAGAAACATGCACCCATGAGGGCTTAAGTTTAACCAACACAAAAAAGTAGCTTCATTTTGGCAGTCCAGGGTTTGATTGGGACATGAAAGAAGAAGAATATGCCCCTCAAATGGTGTCTTTTCTTTGGGAAGTCTGATGTTTCTTCTGAGGATAAGTTGTCTGCTTTGTGGTGCCCTCATCCAGACATTTCTGGAGTAGTAATTTGTTCTAACCCGCACATAAAGTTTATTGTTGTCATCCTGTCCAAATTCATTTGCTTTCTTCCTTCCAGGCATTTTTCAATGATTTAATAAGGGCTGCCCTGCCTGATTCTGAGATTGTAAAGGATTTTTTCATTAATTTGCAAGAGCGAATCCAAAAGTTGTAAAACAGGGGAGAGGGGGAAATGAGGAAGCTTAGGCAAAATTAAGATAACTTAAAATGTTACTTTTACCTCAAAGATTGAACCAAGCCAATGTAATTGTAACTATGTAAGCCACTCATTGGGTGAATAGTGTCATCTCATGCAATGTGGGATGTGTTGAAACAACAAAGGATCAAGGGGTGAAATCTAAGAGGTGAAAGAAACAATGGAATAAAATGCAGTTCAATAAAGAATGTGCAGCATAGGGAAACATAATAGAATCCAAGACATCTAAGCCTAAACACTTAGGACAGGAATTCCCAATCTATGGCCGGGATGCAGCCCACAGCACCATTTCTGGGGCCCCCACCTCCTCCAATGGCATTTGAGAAACAAAATAGCTGCCCCTTTGAAGCTGTTGGGACAAAATCAGTGGTGGGCATAGGCCAGTTCACCCCGGTTCTTTAGAACCGGTAGTACGGATCTTGCCGGGGTGTGTGTGTGTCTAACATCCCCGGGAGACCACCCGGGGTGGTTGTAATTTTTTTTGAGGCGACCGGTATAGCACCCAAAATGGCTGCTGGTGAGTGTGCATGCATGAAAAATATCAATTGACGCATGCACGCCTCCAGTATTCAGCGTGCATGTATCAATTGGTATTTTCATGCATGCGCACTCACCAGCAGCCATTTTGGGCTGCAGAGTGGGGCAGCTGGGGAAGCCCTCAGTGGCTTCTTCGAAGGGGCGGCAGTGGCCCTCGCACGAGTCATGCCATGCCACTGCACCGACTCTACTCACTGCTACCACGGCTTGCTGTTGCACCACGCCAGGCCATGGCACACCGCCAGGCTGGGGCAGGGCAGGCTGCGCCATTGCCGACCCAGGCCACAGTGCTGTGCTAGGCCGTGCCGCCAGGCCAGGCCACACCGCACTGCCACTGTTGCCGCCTGCTCCCCAGGGTAAGTGAATCACTCGGGTTTGTGTTTGGGGTGGGGTGGTGGTGGAATATGTAATGTGTATTTTAATGTGCTTTTATATGTTTTTATGTCTATGTAATTGGCTTTCGAGCAAGGTAAACCTTTACCTTTACTTTAATGTGTATTTTAATTTGTATTTTATGTGTTTTTACGTGTATTTAATGTGTACTTAATTTGTATTTTTATGTGTTTTTACGTGTGTTCAATGTGTATTTAATTTGTATTTGTATGTGTTTTTACATGTACCTGTATCTAATTTGCATTTTTATGTGTAGTGTATTTCATGTTTTTTTACTTTGGCTCTGCCCACTTTTTGGCTCTGCCTATGACATCATGACGTTGGCTCCACCCATGATGCTGGCTCTGCTCATGATATCATGATGTTGGCTCCACCCATGACATCGGCTCCACCCACAGCCTGGTAGTAAATTTTTTGGCTGCCCACCACTGGACAAAATGGCCACCCCATCGTGCAGGCAGGGCAAAATGGCCATCTGGCCCTCAAAGCTGACTGAGTGTGACCGAGTTTGAAATGGTTGGGAACCCCTGACTTAGAAAAAAAGAAAAGGGACTGAAAAGATGCCTTCGAAAAGATGTTACATAATTTTTAGAGATCTCTCATTCATAGAATCACCGTGGCAAGGAGAATTTGACAAGATGTAACAAAAGCAGCAAATGTGAACTTAGCTTTTTCAATCATCCATCCACTTTTATCATTGAGTTATTATTTGCTTGTCTCTTTCTACATGCTCTAATGTATAAATGTTTTATTCTTCTAGTCTTTATTTTACTAATTTTCTTCAAGCTCTCTTCAATGGAGGCAGATGCTATGGAGCTATTGGCATGATATGAAAGACTCAACCATTTACGTTCTCTTTCCATTTGTACAAAGTGTTCTCTTAATGAGGCTTGTTTTCAGCATATGAATGGGAAAAAATCTTGGGGACATGAAAAGAGCCCCATTTGGACATCTCCTAAGCAGAGATGCTCCAGCAAAAATCCTTTCAACCCAGAATAATTTCTGACACAAAATTATTATATTATCATACGGATTATTTGCTAAAGCCTGAAGAGGCCTCACTCTTCAAGACAGGTGAACAATGAATAGGACCATGAAAACGGCCAAGCTCCCCTTCCACAGCTTCACAATGACCAACATCCACCATGTAAAATTATTCTCCATCAAAATGGTGGGAGAACTTCTGCCATGGCATTGCTATGGCTTGCCCCAAGTTACACCACACTCCTGCTACATAAAGGACAGATTTTGCAGCGGTGGTGAGTCTAGTCCCAAATATGTGGCTGACGGGAGCATCTTTCTTACAAAGAAAGCTTGGAATCTGTGCTGTGTGTTTATGCACTAGTTTTTAAAAATGGGATTGAGCACCCCATACATACAGAGGAAGAGAGGATCTTCCTGAAATAAACTGAACTCAGAAGAACAAGCAGAGACACTGAGAGCTCTGTGTGAACACCAGAAGTTAGATATTTTAAAAAGTGATCCCCCCCTCCTAATTTTCATTAGATTGTAACTTGTTGCATGCTGTTTCTCTTGTTACTTTATATTACTTTTGTAAACTAGAAAAGAGCACTTAGAATTGATAGGTTCTTTCAGCTCGTTGTGTTATTTTTGAAATACAGTACAGCTTTGTTACATCTTCATTGCCTTTAAAAAATAACTAGTTACAGGTAATAATAGTTATTTCGTGTCAGATATTATTCTGGTTTGAAAGGATTTTTGCTGGAGAAACTCAGGGGATGCCCAAATGAGGCTCCTTTCATGTCCCCAAGATCTTTTTCCTACCAAAGTGGTCTGTCCTTATTTATCTACTTGCAATTTCTTGCTTTCGAACTGCTAGGTTGGCAGGAGCTGGGACAGAGACAGGTGCTCATTCCGTCATGCAGTGCCCGGGTCTCGAAATGCCAACTTGCAGGCCTTCCAGCTAACAAGGTGAGCTTCTTAACCACTGAGCCACCGCAGCCACAGTTACAAGTAAGGCTAGTTAGTTATAGCTCATTACTTCCAGGTTCTGGTGGCCACTGAGTGGTTTTCTCTGTATGATCTGTTTTGACTCTTTCATCTGTGCACTCTTTTATCCCCACAGATTGGCAATGTCGTCCTCATCATCTTTGTGAGCTACTTTGGCAGTCGAGTTCACCGGCCTCGGCTAATTGGCCTGGGAGGGCTGCTGTTGGCCCTGGGTGCCTTCCTCTTGACGCTTCCACATTTCCTTTCACCTCCATATGACTACTCAACAGCACGTCTCAGTATGTAACTTTTCTTCTGCCACCCCAGCCCTTCTGCAGAAAAACTAGAGAAATTATGTTTTGTTTTGATTTCTACCCCACCTTGTGACCAAAGAGATTCTCAAGACCGCTTATGTAAAATAATTAAACATAATTACTGTAGCTGCCCCATTCTCCACTACAGCTGCATACATCATTTCCTGGTCTTATGGGTTCATAGTCGAGATTTCTCTTAAGTGGTTAAGCTCAGAATTTTTGGTTGATTTGCCCCTGCAACACCTAGTGACGGAGGTAGGTTATTCTCCCTGGAATAACAAATAAGTCTGAAGATGTAGTTGTACATTAAAATCATTTGGCTCATAGCCATCCTGTCTTCCAGTGCCCCTTGAGGCATGCTGTAGTCTCTGTGCAATGGCTTGCCTGTCATTGAGTGTGCCAAACTGAATCAGTGCCAGGGAACCCGAGGCGATGTATGTTTTGGTTCACGTCTGACATTGACGTATGTTGTTGTGTATTAAATGGGTTCTTTGAAAGTCTTTGTTGCCTCCGACACTGCCAACATTTGCAAGATTTCTGTGAGGTGATGAAGCTGTAAATGCAGTATCATGGCACCACATACGGCTTTTCTGTTTTCCAAAATTCTCTAGCATCGAAAAGGGAAAAGTAATGTTCTCACTACTTGGCATGTAAGCAGTTTTGCCTCAAAGATTTCCCCCAATATTTTTTCATACTGGGCAGCATATCTCACCCTGACAATAGCTCGGTTGACTAGTAAGTAAGAAGTATTCTTTTCAGTAGTAGCAGCCAGTACGATTTATATGCTGGCAAGTATGTTTTTGTAAATTAAACCTATAATTGGATTCTTTATGAAGAGAGAAATGTAGAGATAAGGCTGGGTGGGGTCTTATCTAGAATGGGTAGACATGCACATATATGGAGCCTTCAGTACCTTCTAATCAGCACTATAATCATGAAATAATATTTTTGTTGTTGTCAAGATATTAAACTGTAATGTATCCAGGAAGCAAGTAGAAAAACACTTATCCTCATAAAACAAGGAAATTGGGATGTCAAAAGTCATTGGCAAGCTTAGAATACAGTCAAACCTCGCATAAAGAGTGCCTCGCTTAAAGAATAACTCGCATAAAGAGCAGAATTTTCTCTGAATGTTCGCTTCGCTTCACAAATAAAACCAACCAAAAACTCGCTTAACAAATAAATTGGGGTTCGCAGCCACACCCACAATTGGTCATTTACAATGGTGTTTCGCTTAAAGAGCAAACTCGCTTAAAGAGCAATCCTGTGGAACGCATTATGCTCTTTAAGCGAGGTACAACTGTAGTTTGTTCAAAAGTACACCATAGCTCAGTGATGGCGAAACCTTTTAGAGACCAAGTGCCCAAACTGCAACCCAAAACCCACTTATTTATCGCAAAGTGCCAACATGGCAATAGAGGATGAAGGAAATGCTCCCATTGGGCTGCTGGGCAGAGGGGTGGGGTGAACTCTGTGTTGCAGAGAGGGAAGAAGTGCTCCCATTGGGCTACTGGGTAGAGAGGCAGAGCAAACTCTGTGCTGGGGTGACCACAAGGGTGTCCACAGAAAGGGCTCCGAGTGCCACCTCTGGCACACCTGCCATAGGTTCACCACCACAGCCATGGCTTCTCCTGTACCAGGACTGCATGTTGGGATATTTGGGGCAATTGGTCATTCTGCAAACTTCATGGTGATGTCTATTCCACACATCACACTGGAAATATGCTGGCTGGGGGAGGGGGAGGGGGAAGTAATTGTAACCATGAGCCATCAGGTTGATTTCAATTTATGGTGGCCCTCGCCAGGTTTCCTAAGTATAAAATACTCAGAAGTGTTTTACCAGTCCCTTTTTTTTGGTGGCATGCTGAGACCCTGTAGATTCCTTAAGGCTTTTCTCCTGCGAGGCATTGTGGAAAATCAAACCCCCAACTTATTGAGCTATCCAGCCAGCCCACTAAAAAAAACTTAGGGAAAATAGCATGGACTTCCATGTGTAGATTTTGTAAGAAAGATCTTGTGAGGAAGTTACAAATGTAGCTTATCATTCAGTTCATTGATCTTTTCTATAAAATCTACATGCATTTTCAGTTCTGGCTCAGGATTTTCTACAGCTGATGCTTTATGAGAATGTCCAAATTACTCCCTTTAGAATAGAATGGCATATTCACTGCCATCTACAGTGGACAGATTAGAGAAGTGAAAAAGGTAAGACCTTCCTCAAAGTAATATCTGTAGTCACAAATAAATAAATAAAAGTTGCACAAGTATAAGGCTTGCATTCAAGTGATAATACTTACAATTAGAAATAAGTTTTTAAAAGTAGTTTGCAAACTTTTGCATTCTCTAGAATACATGATCAGTCTCTAGGGAATGGGAGGTAATATGAAAATTAGGTCAGATATTATGACCTTCACATCTCCCTTTTATATTTAAGGCAGGGGTTCTCAACCTAAGGCTTGTGTGCTATATTTGGCCCCTGGCACCATTCCATGTGACCCCCTACCCCTTCAAAGGCATTTGAGAAACAAAATGGCTGCTCCTTTGAAGCTTTTGGGACAAAATGGCACCCCATCATGCAAGCAGGGCAAAATGGCCATCCAGCCCTCAAAGCCGACTCAGAGAGCATAACCTGGCCCCCAGCTTAAAAAGATTGGACAAGAAACAGTAGATCTGGATCAATGATGAAGCTGCTGAGATCTTCACGTAACAGACTTCCCTAATCAAGGGTATGTATTTGGTGCTTTTACAAAGAATCTGAAGCACTTCAGTCTGAGAATATCCTATGTATAAATGACATAATCTCTGCCGTCATCTCACCTGAACTTTCCTTATAATTATGTTAGTAACGAGCCTGATTTTAGGGTATAATCAAACAAGGAAATAGTTTGTGGAGTGATCCCGTATAATCTATTTCCCAATGATAACATGACATACAGAATTATTTACCCACCTGACCCCAACCCTTGAGAAAACTAGATGTTTTGGGTTCTGCTGTTAGGGCTTTTGGAGAGCAGGCTGGAGTAGTTCTGACAATTAGAAGGGTTGCTTTAAAGAAGATCACTCTTTGCAATGCAGCTTTTCTTAGTGTAGTTGGATGCAAACCTTTCCCACTGTCTGACCATATCCTAGGTCTCAAAGATACAGACTGAGTAACTGGCTTAATGCTACTAGTGTCGTTGCATATCAGGGTCTGGAAAAAGGAAATACAATAAAATACCAGATAACGATTGGATCGGATAACGCTAAAATCGCATAACGTTAAGTAATTCGGGGAAGGATTATTGGATTGAATAACGTTAAGGTTCTATGGGATGGATCGGATAACAACAGCTAAAGCCTGTGCAGTTACAATGTATCTCTGTGGAGCTTTAACGTTATTCGATCCATCCCATAGGATTTTAACATGGATCGGATAACACTAAAAATTGGATAACACCAAGACTTGTGGAACCACGTTTTAGCGTTATCCGGTGTTTTACTGTAATGGCTGTAGTCTAGACATCACATTCAGACACATCTAGAAGGTATCACAATTGGCTCGTTACTAACATAATTATAAGGAAAGTTCAGGTGAGATGACGGCAGAGATTATGTCATTTATATACAGGATATTCTCAGACTGAAGTGCTTCAGATTCTTTGTAAAAGCACCAAATACATACCCTTGATTAGGGAAGTCTGTTACGTGAAGATCTCAGCAGCTTCATCATTGATCCAGATCTACTGTTTCTTGTCCTATCTTCAAATTGATTTTCCAATTCCATATACTGTACAGTAAAACTTCACATAAAGAGCGCCTTGCTTAGAGACTAACTCGCTTAAAGAGCAGAATTTTCTCTGAATAGTCACCTCGCTTAACAACTAAAACCAACCAAAAACTCGCTTAACAACTAAATCGGGGTTCACAATCCCTCCCCCCCCTGAAATCACAATTGGTCACTTATAATGGTATTTCGCTTAAAGAGCAAACTCACTTAAAGAGCAATCCTGTGGAACGTATTATGCTCTTTAAGCGAGGTACCACTGTAATATTAATTCTGTGCCACAAAATCAATTTTGACTTATGGTGACCCTTTCCAGGATTTTCTGTGTAGAGGGTACTCAGAAGTTCCATTCCCTTCTTAGACATCCTGGAACTGTGCAGCTTGTTCCAGGCCACAGGGGCTGATTGTTCTCCTGGAACACACAGTGGGGAATCAAACTTCCACCTTCTGACTCCACAGAAGGATATATCTAACCACTGAACTATTAAGACCTCTTGCCATTAACTGTGCTTACTTTAGGGCAGGAAATTCCATGATTCTTTCATTTTCCCTGATTTTTTAGCATCTCTTTAGTAAATGACAGAAACTTGGAATAGGAGCATTTTTATAAACCAAAATGAACGTGATTCAGTTGGCTTTTCTCTTCTCATTTATCTCCAGCAGGTCTAACTTGTAAAACATTTATTTTTGGTTTGAGATGCATTTCTAAAATGACCCCTTGGCAAGTTTAAATGATTAAAACTAAGATGGTTAGGAAGGACCCTGCATTCTGCAATTACATTCCAGACCAGTATAATAATGCTGTTGTTAACAAATACTTACAGGCATGTTGGTGATAGCATCCTGCTGTATTCATACCATTGCAAACTCTTAAATTACCAGGTCAACATTTTTGGTTCATTTTATTTTAAAATGTCATCAAAGTGCTGGGACACTCATTGAGTGCTGTGAATTGATTACAGTGCTGGAACAATTGTGAAAATGAACAAATAACTAAGTTCAAGATGAATGAGTGCTACAGTTAATGGCAAGGACACAGTGCTTATTTTGATTTTATGTTGAATGTAGGTTTCTAGTTTCTCCTGGGTATTTAAATAGTGTTTTCTTTACCAAAAGGAACTGCAGTTACCTCAGTTAAAAGAATGGAACTGATCTCATGGTTCTCCCTTGAACAACCTATTCATGATTAAAACTAATTGGTAATAATAATAATAATTTTGGGTCAAAAATTATTCTGGGTTGAAAGGATTTTTGCTGGAGAAACTCTGCTCAGGGAATGCCCAAATGAGGTCCCTTTCATGTCCCCAAGATCTTTTCCTGCAAAAGTGGTCCCTATTTATCTACTTGCAATTTCTTGCCTTCAATCTGCTAGGTTGGCAGGACCTGGGACAAAGATTGGTGCTCAAACTATCATGCAGTACCTGGGTCTTGAACTGCCAAGTTGCTGGCCCTCCAGCTAACAAGGCGAGTTTCTTAACCACTGAGCCACTGCAGCCTCCTAACTAATGGATGATTTGAAAAGATGGTTAGGAAGGACCCTGTTGCCTGTTTAAATAATTACCCAGTTCACTTTTGACGTCTTTCCTCCCCTGGAAAACTAGGTCCCACTTGCACTGATACTCTTGTTCAAAGCCCTCTAAGAGCATAACATTGTAAGCAATACTTTGGAAAGAGAAAGGTGATGACACCTGTTTATTAAATTGAGGTGCCCTTGTAGTTCAATCAGTTAGAGAGGCATGTCTCTCTAGCACCAGGAGGAGGGCCTTCTCTGTGTCCACTCTGGCCCTTTGGAACTTCCTACCAATGGAGTTGTATCTCCAGACAGAGTTGCTGCCCTTTAGGAAGGGTTTAAAAACATGGCTGGCGGGGCAGGTATGGGGCCCTGGTCACATGATGACCCCAGCCTGTTGGCTGATCTGATCCCCCCTTAATCTCAGTCTTAATATTTTAATCTTGATGGGATTATTCTTTTAATAAGTTGTCATTCTTGTCAATCCGCCCTGAGTCATTCTGTGAATAGGGTGGTATATAAATGCAAATAAATAAATAAATAAATTTCTGAGAAGTATAAGGCTATTATCTGTTGCCACAAAATGCGAGGAGCTGTTCACCTCCAGGCAATGAGTTCATGGAAGACATACTGTCCAGGATCCAAAGTACTGCAGGTCATGTTTTGTGGTACATGTGTGCTCATCAGTTCCTGCCAAAGTCTCTGTTTTCAAAGTCAGATTCTGTTCCAATTTAGAGAGAAGAAATTAACCTTTTCTTTCCTCCCCATGTATGTGTATGGGTTGTTCTTTGTGCAGGGATTATTATTATTATTATTATTATTATTATTATTATTATTATTATTATTATTATTATTATTATTATTATTATTATTATTATTATTATTATTATTATTATTATTAGATTTAGATTTAGATTTTTATGCCGCCCCACTCGCAAATGTGACTCTGGGCGGCTAACAAGGAAATAGAGCATTACAAAATTGCAATTTCAGAATATAACATCAATACAGCATAAAAACATTTTGAGAGTACATATATCAGAACAATATACATTTCAATGTATATGAACACAGTACACACCTATAAAAAATACATTGCAAAGACTTGGACTTATCCCCTTCCCTTCCAGATGACCAGCAGAAGGGGGGAAAGTCCACTAATAGCAGTGAGAGCATCCGTTGTTTTACGGCCTGCTCCAGCCCCTCCACAGCTGTTTCATCATCCCTGAAGCTGAAGCCAGCCAGGGAAAGAGTCCGGTGTGGCGGCGAGAACATCCGTTGTTTTATGGCCAGCTCCAGCCCCTCCACAGCTATTTCATCTATTTGATCTAGTGTTAAATTAATATATCAGTGCACATGAGTTTCTCTGGATCCCATCCTAAGTTTTATTGCCTCCCCCCCAGTCCACTATTGTTAAAATGAATCTTTTGTTTTCTGGGCCTTAAATTATATTTAAAATGCATGGCGGGGTATCTGATCAGGGCTTCTGGGAATTGAAGTTCAAGAACACCTGGAGTGCCAAGGTTTGTCATCACTGCCCTGTGACTAGTACAACCATTAACATTATGTTCTGTTCATACCATGGCCATACAAATTCATTTGTATTTGTTATGTTTCACATTTCCTTCCCTCTCCATCATTGTATTAATAACCATTTACTGAGGTTGTACTCCGTGCATTGGAAGAAGTTGGATGCAGTCCATGAAAGTGTAATAATATTCATTTATAGTGACACAAGGCATGGTTTTTGCTATAAAATAAATCCAAAATGAGCCCAAAGTTGGATTCCCCACACTGGTAATTCCCCCCCCCCTCCATTTTTGTAACAATTTTTGCAATTTTGGGGTTTTCTTGTTGCAGGTAACAGCAGCAGCGACACCAGACCTGAGCTCTGCAATAGTGTATTTACATGTCCAAATTCCACCAAGAAAGCTCAAGCTCAAGGAAGTAACATGATGTGGGGGATAATGGTATTTGCTCAGCTTTTAGTAGGAATTGGAACAGTCCCCATCCAGCCTTTTGGGATTTCCTATGTGGATGATTTTTCTGAGCCAAAGAACTCTGCTTTGTATATAGGTAAGTCCTTTATTGTTATCTAGATGGCTTTGTGATCTAGTCCTCATCAATATCAGTGTGCTCTGAGCGGAAGCAAGGGCCCTGTTGTCTAAATGTCAAACATAAAATGTTCTCTGCCTAACAGTTGTTGATATTGAAAGGCTGCTTCTAATATTGCAGAACTTTCAGGTAACTTGTTAAAACTGACATAATTGCTCATTGTTCTTTGCATTAATGATTGCTAACTATGTCAATGTAAAAGGCTGTAGGATTTTGAAAGTTGTAATAAAAAAAATTTGTCAAGGTTTTGGGAAATAGTAGGCGGAAAATACAATCATGAATTTTCCTTTACTGAGTCTGCAGTTACACTGTTGCTTGATTTACAACCTTCTACTGCAGAATAGGTGTTCACCTGGAGACCATGGGTTGTTTTGTTGCTGATGTCCACACTAACCTCTCAATCTGATCTGCACTGCAGCTCCCTTCCTTTGATCCCACCCTCTGCTGATCCTTTCTTTCTCTGCCATGTCTGTATCTGAATATTGGTGATCATCATGGCAATCAGCCATGAGGACTGTCCTGAGAATATAATGCAGTGGCCTTTAATCTGCCTTCCACATTGCAGTGTGACCCCCATACCACTGATCCAGTTCCACAAGTCACATACCACTGATCCAGTTCCACTAGTCACTTTCTGGTCCTGAGCCCTTTTGGCACACAAAGTCCTCCTCAGCCCCAGGCCAATATTGATGAAGCTGCTGCCCTCCATCAAGATGGATTCAAGTGGGGTTTAATCCACTTGGGGACCATCACCCTTCCCTGTGGACTTCGGCACAGTCCTCAGGGCTGTCAGGTTAGTTAACTGCTGCCTGATGATTGGTGCTGAGTCATGGCAGTAAGGTCTACTCTATTACCATAGCAGGATAATCTGGCCAGACTGGCTGATCCCTGGGCTCCCTCTTTTATTTTTGGTTCATTGTAAAGCTGGCGAGCTGTTAAACTATTGCATGACATTGTTGGCACTGAATTATTCTAGCATTGACATTCTCCTTCGTGTTGTTTGGGGATGCACACTGATGGGTTCTGCGCCTGCGCTGAATCCTGAGCGGAGCTGGAAAGCTGATTGGATAAAGAGTTTTGAATGTGGGACCGCCCACCATGCCCAACCCCTTTAGGCGCCATTTCGCGCTTTCCCCTCAGTTTGCTTTTTTCCGCTGCGCAAGCAGGAGCCTGGAAAAAAAGCTGTGAGTACTTTAGCTGAGATTGTCTCAGAATCTTCCAATTTTTCTAACTTACAATTTTTCTCGGACCAGGGGACTTGATCCCTTGGTCCTCGTGTGGCTGGGGCTCGCCCTCAGCCGCCGGTAACAAAAACAACAACAACAACAACAACAAGAGAAGGAAACCGTTTTTTCCTGCAATCTCGTGCCGGGGCCTCCCGGCCGGGATAATTTTTTCTCTTCAGCCATCTACCTCGGTGGATGGCCTCAGTGGCAGCGTTCAAGCAGTGTCCGTCCTGCAAGAGAAAGTTCCCTAGTTCGGACGGACACGTGCGCTGCCTCCGCTGCCTCGGGGAGAGCCATCAGGTCCAGACCTGCGAGGTGTGTAGAGGCTTCTCGAAGGCCGCTATCAAGAACCGCCAGTACTGCCTCCAAGCCTACCTCATGGAGGCCGCACTCGCACCACCGCCTCCCCCAGCTCCAGAGCAGGCCGCTGCCTCAACGTCTGCTCCTTCGACCTCCGCTCCTTCTTCACGGCTGTCGGCCTCCGAACTGTTTAAACGGAAGAAGGAGCAGGAGAAGAAGAAGAAAGACAAGAAAGAGAAGAAGAAGCGTCGTAGCTCTTCGTCTTCTCTCCCACCGACCCCGGGACCGGCTCACCCCTCGCCGCCACGCTCCCTAGCATCCACCCCGGTTGCAGCCCCACCTACGCCGGGCAGGATGTCGGTCGATGCCCGGGAAGCCGCCATGCCGGAGAGGGCCCCCAGCCCTCCGCCCTCGCCAGAGGCTCTTCCACCTCCACCGCCGCGACAATCTTCCTCTCTTCGTGTCCATTCCGTGGCTCCTGGTCTGGCTTCCGAAGCGCCACCCCAGTTGAGCCTCATCGCCCCGTTTATCGAGGCGATGGTGCGGAAGCTGCACGCCAAGCTCCAAGGCCCTCGACCGACACCATCCGAGTTCGTGGAGCACCCTCTGCCTCCCGAACCAGCCACGGAGGCACCACCGCTCCGTGACGAGGGCCCGGCACCGAAGAGGCAACGAGTGGAACAGGCGCGGTCGGAGGCCTCTCTCCCTCCGTACCAGCTGCCTTTGCCGGGGAACGATCCGAGATCCGCCAGGCCGTACTGGTCGGACTCGGACCCCGAGGCCTACCTGCCACCGCCCAGCATCTCGGAGCGGTCGGGAGGCTCCGACGACTCGTCGGACCAGGAGGAGGAGGACCACCAGTTGCGGTTGACAAATCCCCGGACGATAACATCGGCTCCGTCCACGGCTCCCAACCGGAGGACCAGAAGACGTACACGGCCCTCATCACCCGCCTCGGATCCACGCTGGGGATCCGGGCGGAGGCTCCCCTGGACGAATGCGAAGATGTCGTCTGCAGCATGGCCGACCAGAAGGAGCTAGTCCCCGTCCGCCTGGGACTACTCCCGAAGATCGCCAAGGCGGCCAAGGAGGTCTGGAAGAGACCCGTCTCTTCCCATTCGGTGTCCAACAGGGTGGACTCCATGTACAGACTGCTGGATGACTCCAACTTCTTGCATGTCCACCCGGCGCCGAACTCCCGAGTGGTGAAAGGCTCCCAACACCGGACACCCATCAGTAGCACCCCCGTTCCGTCGACCCAGGAAGGGAAGAAGCTGGACGCACTGGGCAGGAGGTTCTACGCCAATGCCTCCTTGTCCTTCCGTGCGTCCAACTACGCGACGGCCATGGGGGGCTACCAGTGCCGACTGTGGGAACAGGCGGAGTCCTTCAAGTCGCTGCTACCACCGGACAAGCGAGCGGACTTCGAGAGGGTCTGCATGGAGGGAAACCAACTCGCTCTCCAGCAGATCCGTACGGGCCGCCACGTCACGGAGTCGGAGGCGAAGAACCTGGCCTCCGCCATCCAGCTTCGTCGCCACGCCTGGCTCCGCTCCGCTGACCTGCAGGACGATGTCAAGCGGCTTGTGGAAGAGCTCCCCTTCGACGGTGAGGGCCTCTTCACCAAGGAGACCGACACCTCCTTGGGAGAGCTGAAGGGGGACTACGCCACCATCAAGCAGCTCCGCCCTCCACGCCGTGGGTCCAACCGTTACCAGCAGGACCAACCATCGACGTCCCAGGCGGGTCCGTCCTACCAACCTCGCCCACCACAGAGGCAAGGCGACTACTCCCGGTACCAGCCCTACCGGCCACGACCACAACCCAGCCGTCCATGCTACCAGCAGCGTCACCAGACTGGTAAACGGACGGAACGGAAGGGCAAACAACGTGTTTGACTCTTCCGTGACCGAGACTCTACCCTACCGTCCCCTCACCAACTACCTATCGGCCTGGTCTGCCATCACCACAGACCGATGGGTTTTAACCATCTTAGACTCTGGCTACGCGATCGAGTTCAAGAAATGCCCTACTGTCGGACGGGTCCGCGTCACCGATCTGTCCCCACCGCTCCAGGAAGAACTATCAGCTCTCCTGGAGAACGGCGCCATAGAACCGGTTGCAGCGTCGGAGTCTCACGAAGGGTTCTTCTCCCGCTACTTCCTCGTGGACAAAAAAGACGGGGGGGGGCACGTCCAATCCTGGACCTCCGTCTCCTCAACAAGCACATCGACGCGAGGAAGTTCCGGATGGTGACTCTTCACTCCATCCTCCCACTGATCAACCACGGGGACTGGTTTACCGTCATCGACCTGAAGGATGCCTACTTCCACGTATCCATCAGAAGGGAACACCGCCGCTTCCTACGCTTCCAGGTCGGCGGCGACATCTACCAGTACACCTGCCTACCCTTCGGCCTCTCCACCGCTCCGAGGGTATTCACGAAGTGCATGGCGCCGGTGGCTGCTCATCTTCGGCTGCAAGGCATCCAAGTGTTCCCGTACATAGATGACTGGTTGGTCTGCTCCCCAACCCAACAGAAAGCCAAGGACGATGTTGCCCATTGCCTGGCCCTTATGCAGAGTCTCGGTCTACGGGTCAACTACAAGAAGTCTCAGTTGACCCCCACTCAACGAATAGACTACATCAGAGCCGTATTGGACTCTCTGGCTCTAAGAGCCTACGCTCCTCCCAAACGTCTGCTCGACATCCGCACGGTAGTGGCACGGATCCAAGGCAGTCGTCGCGTCCGCGCGAGGGACGCTCTCCGCTTGCTAGGACTCATGGCGTCGACCACAGCAGTGATCTCGCACGCCAAGCTCAAAATGCGGTCGCTCCAGTCGTGGCTCCTCGCCTCCTTCGACAGCACCCACGACGACCTCGGGAAGTGGCTCACACCGACTCCCGAACTGTGAGACCAGCTGAACTGGTGGACAACGGACCGCAATGTGACCGCCGGGAAGCTCTTCACCCTCCCCGCGCCATCCGTCCAGGTCACCACCGACGCGAGCACACACGGATGGGGTGCGTGCTGCCTCGGGTTACGGGTCCATGGCATCTGGACGCCCGCGGAAGCCGACCGCCACATCAACTTCCTCGAGCTGTTAGCGGTGTAGAAGGCGATGAGGTCCTTCAGACTGTCACTAGCAGGCCGCGTGGTGCAGATCGCTTCGGACAACACCACGACCCTAGCCTACCTCAACCGGCAAGGAGGGACCAAGTCTCTCTCCCTCCTTCACCTGACGGTCCAGATTTGGAGTGGTGCCTGAAGGTGCATGTGTTCCCCATAGGTGTCCACATCCAGGGCACACTGAACTTAGAGGCGGACTCCCTGAGCCGCAAAGGGACAGCGATGCATGAATGGGAACTGGACGGATCGGTGTTCGACCGCCTGTGCCGACGGTGGGGCACACCGAGCCTAGACGTGTTTGCGACACAGATCAACACCAAGTGCCGCCGTTACTGCTCCCGAGCGGGGATCGGCCACGGATCGGAGGGCGATGCCTTCATGGTGCCGTGGCACCAGGAACTACTGTACATGTTTCCTCCAATCCCTCTCATCCAACGGGTCCTGGTACGGATCCGTGCGGAGAACGCCTGGGCGATCCTGATTGCCCCGTCCTGGCCGCGCCAGCCGTGGTTCCCGCTACTCCAAACCCTGGCTTGCGACCGCCTCCGCCTACCCACCGATCCGAACCTCCTCCGCATGGAGGACGGTCGGATCCTCCACTCGGATCTGCCGAGCCTCCACCTGACAGCCTGGCTTATCCGCCCGACATAACGCGGATCCTTGAACTTTCAAGGAAACCTTCCACGCGGAAGTCCTACGAGGCCAAGTACCGTCGCTTCATAGACTTTCTAGCATCCAGCGACTGTACCGAATACTCAGTGTCCCTGCAGGATGTCATGTCCTACCTCCTGCACTTGGCCGAATCTGGGTCCGCACACTCGTCCTTAAAGATACACCTCGCTGCGGTGGTGGCCAAGGCCCCACTTTCCTCAGTATTGTCCTCCGCTTTCAGAGACAAGACTGTTAAAAGGTTCCTCCAAGGACTTTGTAATGCCTACCCTCCTGTGAAGATACCACCTCCTCAGTGGTCCCTCACTACTGTGCTCACCGCGCTCACGAGGGCGCCCTTTGAGCCCATGGCTACAGTGGACATTAAGTTTGTCTCTTACAAAACTGCCTTCCTCGTAGCCATCACCTCTGCCCGGCGGGCAGGAGAACTGGCAGCCCTACGGTCTGACCCTCCCTTTCTCAAATTCTACCCCGATCGGGTAGTATTGCACCCAGACCTGGCCTTCCTGCCCAAAGTCCTGACTGAGTTCCATCTGGCCCAGTCCATCACGCTTCCAGCATTCTTCCTGAATCCCTCGTCTGCACAAGAGAGAGTGTGGCACTCGTTGGATGTCAGGAGGGCCTTGCTGTTCTACACACAAAGGACTGCGTCCTTCAGGAGAGCCAAGCAACTGTTCATCGCCTATGGTGGCAAGTCCAAGGGACACTCTCTGTCTGCCCAGAGACTTTCCAAATGGATCTCAAGCACCATCTACCTGGCCTATGAGATGTCATCTCTGCCACCCCCGCCTCATGTCCGGGCTCACTCCACCAGGACATTGGCTTCCTCCACTGCGTTCCTCGAAGGCATCCCGATGGAGGACATCTGCAAGGCTGCTACCTGGTCCAGGTCCTCCACCTTCATCACCCACTACCGGGTTGACACAAGGTCTGCCTCCGATGTCAGACGAGGCAGATCCATCCTGACGGCTGGTCTCCGATCCTCTTCGCTGATGACCGCCCATCCATGATGCCATTGCGCTCTCCTACATCTCAGGACGCCGGCTGCCCACCATCCAAGTAAGTGAGCTTGCTAGTCACCCATCAGTGTGCATCCCCAAACAACACGAAGGAGAAGGACAGGTTTCACTTACCAGTAACTGTCGTTCTCCGAGTATGTTGTTTGGGGATTCACACAACCCAACCCTGCCTCCCCTGAGGGCTGCCGGCCTGAGATGGCCTTATGCTTAGCGGGCAGCTTTAATATCAAACTGAGGGGAAAGCGCGAAATGGCGCCTAAAGGGGTTGGGCATGGTGGGCGGTCCCACATTCAAAACTCTTTATCCAATCAGCTTTCCAGCTCCGCTCAGGATTCAGCGCAGGCGCAGAACCCATCAGTGTGAATCCCCAAACAACATACTCGGAGAATGACAGTTACTGGTAAGTGAAACCTGTCCTTCTGAGGCCTTTGTCGCATCCACTTGATTGGATTTGCATTGGACTAGATTATAACAGCTTCTTCTCTCAGTCCTGAAAAACTCCTTAAGTGGCACAGGTAAACAAATTGCTGTTGCCGATCATGAGGCTAATGTCCGGCACCAAAATAGAAGTTCAATAGAGTCTTTTCTCCTGGAGCATTTAGGACATTTCATTCCCCATTCTCTTGTCTGCTGCCACTGTGCAGCAGTAAGTCTTCGAAGCCTTTCATAACCTAAAGCAGGAGTTCTCAACCTTTTAAAGCCAGGGGCTAGGTCACATTCCCTCAGACATCTTCAGGGGCTGGATGGCCATTTTGCCCTTCCTCCACCACATGGCACTTCCTGTTTTTGTGGAGGCGGTGGGGGTGCCAGATGAAATGGTGCCATGGGCCGTAGGTTGAGAATCCCTGACCTAAAGGTTTCTGATTTGACAGCTGAAAATAATTGAATTCCAGGCTTTCAAACAGAACATTTTCTTGGATAAAAGTGGTAGAGAAGAAGCAAACCTCTTCTTCATAGAATTCTAACTGTCCACTATGAAACTAAATTCTAGAAGAGTTTGTATGCATTTCTAGATCTTGGAAAAGTTGCTCTAGTTGGAGATGACTCTCAGAACTTCATAGCCAACCTGGAATGTTAGGCGCTTCTGGAACTTATAGCCCAAATTGTAACCTCTCCAAACTCTGACCTTTCACATGTTATATGAGAAAGAGACAGAGGACCTGTGGACTCGCCATATGTTGTTGGATTATCCTTCCCAGCATTCCTGCCCTTCTGCCATGTTAGTGGATAAGGAAGCTGGAGACTAAACATCTGGAGCAGGGTTCAGCAAACTTGATTATCCAAATGTTCTTGGACTTCAATTACCAGAAGCCCAAGTCAGTACACCTGCTGATCAGAGCCTCTGGGAACTGAATTCCAAGAACATCTGGAGAGCTAAATTTGCTGCCCCCTGATCTGTAGTAGCAGGTATTCCACTCCTGTCGTATGAGATGCTATCACATATTCTTATGCATTGTACAGAGCTAAGTTGGGAAGAAATCTAAAATGTGAGATGAAGAAGGAATTGGGCAGAAGATCGTCTTCAGTCCCAAACACATTAGTGCAGGGAGTTATTTTGTTCTTTGTTACTTAGACATGGCAAGACAACAAAATACAGGCAATACAAAGACATTGCATGTTGTTCTATGCGATAATGTTATTTCTGGTTTAATGACCTCCCATCTTAGCCCTGGTCAGGGACTCTAATATTCCTTTTGCACTTTCTTCCTTTACCTTCATTAGAAGTTGTTTCAAATCATTGCTATTTTCTGTTAGTAATATAGTGTTATCTGCATGTGTTAAAATATTGATGCTTCTTTCACCAATTTTCACTCTTCCTCCATCTTTTCATATGTTGTGCTCTACACAAAGATCAAATAGGAAGATGAAATACACCATTGTCTGACCCATTTGCCAGTAGAAAACTATCATGTTGGGTTTGTTTTTCTTTTCATTTTTTGTCCTAACACTAGCCTCTTGTCCATAGTATAGGTTAAACATCAGGGCAATCAAATGTTGTGGCACATCCATTTTATAGATTTTCATGATCCACACAGTCTGTATTTATTAGCATATATTTGTTATGATTTCGACATGTTGAATTTCTGTAACTTGAAATATCTCTGTTGAAATTTCATCTACCTCTGGTGATCCCTTTCCCTCTGGAAGGAGCCCAAATCTATATATTTCTCATAGAATCAAATACAATATGTTTCAAATAGAATCAAAACAATGCAGAATTTCATCCAATTCTTTTGAGATTGACTTTTATTTCACTTTCTAAAATTGCAGGTTCCTCAACATAGGATTCTTTTTTGAAGGAATCTCTCATAGTTGCATCTCTTCTGAACAGTACTGCAGTATATAGTGTTCATCTTGCATTTTATTGGCAGTCCTTATGTTTCATGCTGGGCTATTCATGTTTTCATTTTCTGTCTACATAGCAGTAATGAAATGTCTTTGACATAACATAAAGTTCTACAAATGCTTTTGAAATTCAGCTAGATAGGATTTTATTTATTTATTTATTACATTTATCTTTCTTCCAAGGAGCTTCATGTACAACATCTATTAGCTCTTGAGGCCCATGGTGTTTTGTTTAGGGCTGAGCCTTAACCAGTCTGTTTGGACTTATAATTTTGTTGTTGTTGTTCAGTCACACAGTCGATTCCGACCCTTTGCGACCCCATGGACCACTGTCCGCCAGGCACTTCTGTCCTCCACCATCCTCCTCAACTCACTCAGCTCTGTACCCATTGTCTCCACAATACCATCTAGCCATCTCATTTTGGGCCGCCCGCTTCTTCTTTTGCCCTCCACCCTTCCCAGCATCAATGCTTTCTCAAGCGAATCCTCTCTTCTCATTTGATGTCCAAAGTACTTTAGCTTCACCTTTACTATTTGACCTTCTAAGGAGCAATCAGGTTTGATTACTTCTAAGATTGACCTATTTGTTCTCCTCGCTGTCCTAAATAATAAATGTGGCATTCATAGAAATGTGGCTGCAGTAAAATATTGAGAAATGTACGCTTCCATGTTTAGAAAAAAAAATATGGTGATTGTGGAAGAAAAAATAGAATTGTAGACAGCTAATATTTTCTCATAATAGCTAGATAGCTGGGTGAGTTAGGTATTTGGCCAATTAGCCAGATACAGTCAAACCTCACTTAGCGAGTAACTCGCTTAGTGAAAAACTCACATAACAAGCGGGTTTTTCGCAAAGTGATCTGACTCACATAATGAAAATTTTTGCTATGCGAGTTGGACTTCTCCTATGGGAAAACTCGCATAACGAGCGTTTCTATGGGGAAAACTCGCATGGCAAAATTTTTTCGCTGTGCGAGTTTTCTCCTTAGAAATGCTCATTATACACTAGTACCCCGAATAACGTTATGACTTGGTTCCACAAGTCCCGTCGTTATCCGGTTTTTAACGTTGTGCGATACATTGAACCCAGAATGTTAAAAAAAGCCCTGTTTCCCTGGAGGCTGCAGGAAGCCAGAACGTCGGGATTTGAATCCTGACATTTTGGCTTGCTGCTGCCTCCAGGGAGGTGGGAGAACTTTGGAAACAGCTTGGAGCGGGTCTCCCCACCTCCCTGGACCCGGCGGGGGGTCTGAGACCCCAAAATTGGTTAAAAAAAAAGTCCTTTTTTTACCAATTTTGGGGTTTCTGACCCCCCCCCCCCACCGGGTCCAGGGAGGTGGGCAGACCTGATCCAAGCTTTTTCTGGGCTTCCCCGACGTCCTGAGCCAGTGCAGCAAGCCAGAATGTCAGAGTTCGAATCCCGACATTCTGGCTTGCTGCACTGGCTCAGGACGTCGGGGAAGCCCAGAAACAGCTTGGATTGGGTCCCCACACCTCCCTGGACCCGGCGGGGGGGTCAGAAACCCCAAAATTGGTAAAAAAAATGGACTTTTTTTTACCAATTTTGGGGGCTCTGACCCCCCCCCCCCCGGCCGGGTCCAGGGAGGTGTGGGGACCTGCTCCAAGCTGTTTCCAAAGTTCTCCCACCTCCCTGGAGGCTGCAGCAAGGCAAAATGTCAGGATTCGAATCCCGACATTCTGGCTTGCTGCAGCATAAAAGAGGGTGGGGGAAGTTCAAAATTTCTGGGCTTCCCTGATGTCCTCAACCAGTGTAGCAAGCCAGAATGTCGGGATTCGAACCCTGACATTCTGGTTTGCTGCACTGGCTGAGGACGTCGGGGAAGCCCAGAAACAGCTTGGATCGTGTCCCCTGCCTGCTCCAGAGAGATCAGAGGACCCGATCTACAGCTGCAGGGTGGCTGGGGAAGCTGACGGGGACTCCCTGTCGGCTTCCCTAGCCACCCGCCCTTGCCTCCGCAGCTGTGGGGTGGCTGGGGACGCCGACGGGGGAGCCCCCCATCAGCTTTCCAGCCTCCCCACCCCTGCCTCCATAGCTGCAGGGTGGCTGGGAAGCTGAACGGAGAACCCCGTTCAGCTTTCCACCCACCCTGCTGCTAAGAACGACTGTATCGTATAACGTTAAAATCATGTTATTTGAAACATGATTTTTCCAAAAATCTTGTCACGTTATACGGTTTTAGCGCTATATGATACTCACGTTATACGGGGTATTACTGTACGAGTTTTCCCATAGGATTTTTCAGTATGCGAGTTTGTTTCGCATAGTGAGCAGCCTTGCAGAACAAATTAAATTAGTTATGCAAGGTTTGACTGTAGTGGGAATTTAGTTCTCCACTGTGCCTTTAGGAAGAAGAGCCAACTTGTGTAGCCTTAAACAAGCTATACAGTCCCAGGGCATCCCCAGAAAATGGGAGTGGTAAACCACTTCTGAGCATTCTGTACCTAGAAAATCCTGGAAAGGATTGTAATAAAACAAACCAAATGACATGTAGTTAATCTTATTAATGTAGTTTCAGGACCTTGGTCAGCCCATCTGTGGCTGATCCCTTTCCCTCTATAAGGAGCCCAAATCTACATATTTCTCATGGAATCAAATAAAATATGTTTCTAATAGAATCAAAACAATTTAGAATATGTACATGCTGCTACATGTCTGCAGAAAATGAAGTAAAATTTATCATTAAAACATCCTTTTTTTCTAGTAAGCGCCTTATTTTTGTGTTTTATGCAAATTCAGAACATTTCTGGATTTCTGACATCTGAATGCTGTAACTCAGGGGTGCCCAAACTTTTTTGGGTTGTGGGCTGATCATGTGGTTCAGGGAGCCGGTCACTAAGGCCCGGGGGCCGGATGCAGCCCCCAAAGCCAATTCATCTGGCCCACAAAGCCCTCATCACTCCTGGAAGTGGAAATAAAACGCGCCCAGGAGCAACGAGGGCTTCACGGGCCAGATGAATTGGCGTCAGGGGCTGCACCCAGCCCCCGGGCCTTAGTTTGGGCACCACTACTGTAACTCATAACTGTCTCTGTTTCTATACTACACTTTCATAAGTTTAAAGAGATACTGTATCAGATGAAACTTTGAAAGGGGTACTGTCATTATTTTAATTTCAATAAGATAGCTAGATAACTATTGAATAGTAGCAACAGTTTTTCTATGATAAAAGAAAAAAGATATATAGCTTCTCAGTCAGAATCTGAAAATAATTTGTAAAATTATGTGTGGGGAGTGGGCCAGACAGCCAACTTGGTCGCCTGGCTCTTTTAAATATCCCACCTCTCTCCTTGGTGTTTTTAACTTGAATTTTAATTTTTATGTATGTGTTTTAGTTGTTTTTAGTTGTAAAGCCACCCTGAGTCTTCTAAGGAGGGCAGGGTACAAATGAAATAAATAAATAAATAAAATTATTTTATTGGCCCTAGCATTGCCAACATTCATTTGGTCATGGAGAAAACAAAGAAATATCAGAAACAAGTCTACCTCTGTCTCCTTGACTACACCAATGCCTTTAACTGTGGGGACCACAACAAAATGTGGCAAGTAATTAAAGAGATGGGAATACCAGAACACTTTATATGCCTCATGAGAAATCCGTACATGAGTCAAGAACCAACAGTTAGGACAGAATACGGAATGACAAGAGTGGTTTGGAATAGGAAAAGGAGTAAGACAAGACTGCATTTTGTCACCCTGCTTATTCAACTTATACACAGAGCACATAATGTGCAATGCAGGGATGGACGAATCACATTACGGGATCAAAATTGCTGGGAGAAACATCAACAATTTGAGATATGCCGATGATACCACCCTAATGGCAGAAAATGAGGAAGACCTAAAGAAAATCCGGCTTACGTTGACAGAGGAAAGTGCAAAAGCTGGTGTAAGACTCAACATCATGAAAACCAAGATACTGTAATGGCAACAGGCCCTACCAGTCCCTAGAAAATAGATGAGAAAGAAGTAGAAGCAGTGAGAGACTTTACTTTCTTAGGATCAAAGATCACTGCAGATGGTGATTGCAGTCATGAAATAAAAAGGAGACTGATTCTGGGGAGACAAGCTATGAGAAACCTGGGGAACATAGTGAAAAGTAGAGACATCACCTTGCAAACAAAAAATCGCACAATCAAGGCAATGGTATTCCCAGTGGTAATGTATGGTTGTGAAAGCTGGGCCATCAGGAAAGCTGAGTGCAGAAGAACAGGTAACACCACAACAATCATGCCTTAGGCCAGTGATGGTGAACCTTAGCACTCCAGATATTCTTGGACTTCAATTTCCAGAAGCCCAGATCCCTGTGAATCTACACATGTGAATTCACAGGTGCAACATCACTGCTTTAGGCCCATGGAGGTCTCCTCACCAAATGCTCCTCTCCAGTGCCAGACCTCTTGGTGTGGGGAAATTATAAGGAAAAAGAGCTGCACTAGAACTGAAAATACAACCTGCATGCACTGTCTTCTCATTTCTCTTTCTTTCCCTTTCAGCCCTGTTATTTTCGATTTCAGTGTTTGGGCCAGCTTTTGGCTACTTGCTTGGCTCTGCAACATTGCGGATATTTGTGGACTTCGAAAGAGTGGATCTACGTAAGTTTCTCTTTTGACTTGGGGCATGAGGGAGGACATTTTTTCCTAGATTTACAGTCTGAGCCATTTGATATGTCTGAAACATAAAGGCTGAGCTTTTGCAGGGCATCCTTAACCAGGAGAAGTTTTGCAGATCTAATTGCTAGAAAATTATATTCAGCAGTGAAATAGCAATAGCAATTACATTTATATGCTGCCCCATAGTGCTTAGTGCACTCTCTGGGTGGTTTAAAGATACTGTATATACTCGAGTATAAGCCGACCCGAATATAAGCCAAGGTACTTAATTTTGACCTGAAAACCCAGGAAAATAGATTGACTTGAGTATAAGCGAAGGGTGGGAAATACAGCATCTGCTAGTGAGTTTTTATAATAAAAATACATGAAAATATGGCAAAATCAATTAAATTGTTGGCACATCTCAATCCAGCATGGTTCTGGGACCCTTGTAGTCATTGACCTGCATATAAGCTGAGTCCCCTTTATGGGGCTCATTTATGGGGCTAAAAAACTCAGCTTATACTTGAGTATATACGGTAACTAATATTTTGCCCTCAACATGCTGGGTTCCCATTTTAGCAACCTTGGAAGGCTGAGTCAATCTTATTTCCATCACGATGAAACTCACCATGTTTTGGCTGCAGTGCAGCAGTTTAACCACTACACTACCAGGGTTCTTGTTGTATAATTAAGGTAAGTGGGCACACAGCGTGTAACAGTTACTTTGATCTGTATTGTACTTCTCAGTGCATGTGTAGACAGCTGTTCTATAATGCAATAGGGATTCAAATTCACTTTGCCGGAGTAGCTGTGTTTTCTTGGGGTGGTTGTTCTGAATACTTTTGTAATGAGTGTTAGTGATACTATTCTCAGAAATTAAAGAAGTAGGTTTCTACAGTAGCCATAAACTCTGTGCTGGCCACAAACATCTCACCTACTGTTCTGAGGCATAGCAGCATACAAGAATGCAGGTAACCTGGTTGACTAGCTTCAGGGAGATTGTCCTCTCCATCTTTCCTCACCCTTACCCCATTTATCATGGCCTGGATCCATTGCCTGATATTGAGTGGGGTAACGGGGTTTGAGTAGGGCGGGATATAAATTTGAAATGAAATGAAATATCAGAGAGTAAACAAACAAACAAAAGATGTTGTGCCACTTTAAAGACTAACAGCTGTATTTTGATGTTAGCTTTTGTGAATCAGGTCCACTTCATCATACTCTGAGATCACAGAGTAATAAAGTTATCCCAGTGGTGCCTGTAGGCTGGTCATGTGGTTCAGTGGGTCAGTCACATGGTTCCTCCCACTGGAAAAGAAAGTAAAACATGCCTTGCAATCTGTTTTGCAAAAGGATGAGATCGATTTTAGGCTGCTGTTTTCTCTGCTTAAGCCAGGGGTGTTCAAACTACGGCCTGTGGGCCAAATCCAGCCCCTGGTGCCAATTCATCTGGCCTGCACTATCCTCATCACTCCCAGAAGTGGAAGTAAAATGTGTTTTACTTCCGCTTCTGGGAGCAATGAGGCTGGATGAATTTGTGTTGGGGCCAGATCTGGTCCACAGGACATAGTTTGAACACCCCTGAGTTATCCTCTTGTGCAAAATAATTATGACAAATGAGCCAAGGAAGTGTCAGCACACACACACACACCAGCCACCCTTTGAATAGAAACTCCCATTGCTTCTTGCGGTCACTTCTTGATAATGTTTCCCAGTCTGTAGCAGAATAGTCATATCGATGGAAGTTGGGCCATTGTTCTGGAGCGGGGTGGTCTATTCTTGCCTCTATACTTTTAGGTCATGGAAGGCAGGAAGTCTGGTCTAAGCTGCAAGAGGCTGGAGGATGACTGTTTATTCCTTCCATTAACAATGTGGACAGACACCAGACTATGCCAACCCAATGAAACACTGAGCAAGACCTCCTGCCCGGAGGATGTCCGCTGTTGAAACAGAATAATGTAATGTCTCTTCTCTTGGTCCCCAGAGAAAATTGGTTCCAAGAGCCATACTCATGAAAACTTGTCTCTGCTCCAATCCCTGACCTGGTTTTTGCCTTAATTCTCAGCCAGCAGAACTCTGCCCAGCCCGAGAACAATGAGACAGTAGCTTCTTTCCAGGAAGAGGGCAATTCATATTTTCACTATGCTCTCTGTGTATAATGCAGGTTAAGCAGTTTCCAGAAGCCTTGGGCATCTAAAAGGGAAAAGGGCTGGAATAGTTTCCTTAATTAACTTTGTAATTATACAAATGAATTGGACGTATCACCTGGCTTCCTTACCATGAGACTTTGGCTACAGTCTGCTTGAGAATGAAATGCCAGCAAATGTTTCCCACAACATGTAGGCTGTTGCATTTTCTTTCTGCTTCATTTGCTATACTCAGGACCATGGAGTGGGATCACCCTGCTTCTTCCTCTTTTGCGAGACGTTTTCCTCCAAACTTCTGCTCCTATGTTTGGAGTAGCAACCACTTTCCCAGTATAAAGTCTTATAAAACTGACTGGTCACCTAAGTAGATGGACCCCCAAGCCTGAAAATGTTGGAGATGGGCTGGAATCTAAAAGAATGCTAAGGAACAGGATTGAGACCTTCGTTGAAAAGCATCTCTCAGTCTGCAAGCAGCTCAGTGTAATGCCAACCACCTGAATGCCAAGAAATCAATATCCTTGCTTCACACATTATCCCCTCTTTTCCTTTCAGAGGAGGTGAACATAACTCCAAGAGACCCACGCTGGATCGGTGCATGGTGGTTGGGGCTTCTCGTAGCCTCTGGCTTGATGTTCCTCGCTTCCATTCCCTATTTTTTCTTCCCTCGATACATGGTCAGAGGAAGGGTAAGCCTCAGGTGCCAAAGTGAAAAGTAAACCTTCTTAAATGGCCAAATGGATGCACATCACTTCTGAAATCTTGGGCTGAACCTTATGAAAAGAGGTTTTCTTATGCAAGCTTTGGTATTGTAGATGCAATGGGCACAGAGCTGGGTGGGTTGAGAAGGATGGTGGAGAATAGGGGTGCCTGGTGGGCAATGGTCCATGGGGTTGGAAAGGGTTGGAATCAACTGTGCGACTGAGCAACAGCAACCTTTTTAAGCCGAGGGCCGAGTCACGCTCCCTCAGACAGCTTCGGGGGCTGGATGGCCATTTTGGCCTTCCTCCACCACATGGCACTTCCTGGCGTGGTGGAGGTGGTGGGAGGCCACATGAAATGGTATTACAGGCTTCATCCAGCCTGTGGGCCGCAGGTTGAGAATCCCTGCTTTAATTGCTAAAATCTTGTAAAGAAGACATAAATTTGATTGTGGTTGCAGGTGGTAAGTCAAATTTTTTTATTTTGGCTTCTAGGAAGTTGTAGAGGGCAATGCGTATACACCATTAGATTAAAAATCTTCCCTCCCATTCGTTTACCCACCGCTAAAGTCTAATTAAGAAGGAAATCCTAGTTATTTCCTCTTCCATCCCAACATATCAGTTTGAGAGTTTTTTTTACTATTATTATTCCTGGCAGGGCATTTGGATACTACAGTAATCATTGTGAAGAAAAACTTTCCTGTACTCCAGTAACTTTTACCAAGTTTTTCCTACAAAAATCTGTCTGTGTTTTTAAAAAATGTTTATGTTGTCTAGTGGCTCATTTAAAATAAATAGGGGTGTGTGTGCTGGAAGCCCATTAAAACTTAACGAAATCCCTCCCCCCACAGTATCTCATAGAGCCTTGATGGCGAACCTTGGCATTTCAGGTGTTCTTGGGCTTCAGTTACCAGAAGCCCAAGGCAGCACTCCTGCTGAGCAGGGCTTCTGGGAATTGAAGTTCAAGAACAGCTGGAGTGCCAAAGTTTGCCCTCACTATCCTAAAGTAAGGAAAGTAAACCTTTAGCACTCCAGATATCTTGGACTACAACTCCCAGAATCCAAAGTGTATGTTGCCAATAATAAAGGACTGTGGGAGTCATGCCTGAGGTTAGTACCCCCCCTCTCCACCACCTCATCCCCGCATGAGGGGATTTCTGAAGCAAAACTGGTTGGGGGAGGATTGTTTCATTTTTCAGTTTTTGGGAAAGAATGGCGCAGGGAAGTCACAGGCGTGTAGGGGGCATCAGGCAGCTGCATGCAGGCTCCCTATTGTCCACCTCTTCACTAAGGCATGAGCAGGTGGGTTTGTGACATACAAAAAAGCCTTTTTTCTGGCTAGAATGAATTACTTCCCTATGACATTCCTCACCAGGAGGTATAACCGTACTGCCAGGCATGAGAGATTCTGTGACTGTGGGGCTCTTGACTCAGTTCATCATATTTTAAGTGTCACTTGTATGAGTCCCTCCGATAAAAGTTTCTTTTGAGACTTCTGAATAATAAATCACCAACCATGGTATGCCTTCCTTGCAATGTCTGTTAAGTGATACTCTGTGGTTGCTTAGTGGTTAAGACGCTCACCTTGTTAGCTGGAAGGCTGGCAGTTTGAGGTACTGCATGACAGATTGAGCACCTGTCTCTGTCCCAGCTCTTGGAGTAGTAGTAATACTCTGCCAGAAGTCTCCCAAATTGTGGCTCATTTCTTGGATAAGATTCTTAACAGTTCAGAATAAGGTATAGATCTAATTCATTTTAATGTTTCAATGACTATTTTAACTGTTATCTTGAGCTGTTTATTTGTTCTCTAATTTACCTTTGGTGTCTCACACCTGTTGTACACTGCAGTGTGCTTATTTTATGCCAAATAAAGGTTTGAAATTTGACGTGCAGGTTGTCTCTGTGGAAGCTGCATTTCCATTGTTTAGTGGGCAAAGCCACTTGCATTCAAGTGACAAATCTGTCATTTAAATGCCTCTCTCATGAAAAATGTGGGGGCAGTCCAGAAAGTTTAATAGCATTTTCACAAAGAAGATAAACCCAGTCATTCCTTTAGATCAGGGGTGACTAAACTATGGCCCCTGGGCCGGATCTGGCCCTCAACACCATATCATCTGGCCCAAGCCAGATGGTTGTGGAAAGTTTCACCAGGAAATAAGTTTTTTTAAAAAATTGGTATCCTCTGCAGCATGAACAGTCCCTAGCTACAGTCCCTGCAGCTACTCTTATTAAAAAGAGTAGAAAGGAAGCAAGATTTGCCTTAACTTCCATTTGTGCTCTTAGGTGAAGTGACGACAAAAGTCGCCAGGCTTGGAAACTGCCAAAACAAACAAACAAGCAGTGTGTGTTTCTAACAGGAGGAATGGCATTGTGCAGCAACTGGCAAGGTGAAATACGGCCCGTGGGTCAGATCCAGCCAATGACACCAATTCATCTGGCCCACATCGCCCTTGCTCCTCTTGGAAGCTTCCAGGAGTGGCAAGGGCGGCGTGGGCCTGATGAATTGGTGTCGGGGGCTGGATATGGCCCATGAGCTGTAGTTTTGGCACCTCTGCCTTAGCCCTTTTGTCCTGCTAAGGAAAAGGCACACATTTTGTAATCTTTTGTTGACTGGATTGGATGTCGCACAAGAAAACCTAGGTGTGCTTTTCTGCTGGGGCTTTCCCAGAATCTGCATCCTGTTTCTGCCTTGCTTTTTCTCGTGCCATGGACTACATCAGGAGTTCTCAACCTTTTAAAGATGGGGGATGGGTCACGCTCCTTCAGATAGCTACAGGGGCCAGATGGCCATTTTGCCCTTTCTCCACTACATGGCACTTCCTGGTGTGGTGGAGGTGGTGGGGGGGACCACAAGAAATGGTGCTGAGGGCCACATCCAGCTCACGGGCCACAGTTTAAGAATCCCTGGGCTACATGATAGTTCTCAGGGGCCCACCATTTGGACAGAATTTTCCACTCTTTCTGCTTGCTTGCTTCTCACCACGACCGGCTTATTCATATGAAGTGTCTTTTTTATATCCTTTTGTAGCACCTGACATCTGAGATGGACATCATGAAGAAGATCGAGAGTACCAAAGCAGAAGAAGGATCTTTTATTGAGTTCACTAAAAGTAAAATGCTCTCAATTTAACTCTCCATTATTATCATTTTAAGTGTCACACTGCAATAGGTACACAAAAAGTTACTGTTAGGAGAAATAAGAAGTCATTTGTCAACTGATGCAGCATCTGCCCTAGAATTTCCCGGAGGTACCCTGGCTTGTTTGATATGGTTTTACTAAAGCTCTGTTTTTCTGTAGGCCTTCAAGGCTGCAGGCCTCTGTTGTTTGTGTTTAGAGTAGGGGTTCTCAACTTATGGGCCAGGGTCCAAATGTGGCCCATGATACCATTTCATGTGCCCCCCCCCCAGCTGCTTCCACCACATCCAGAAGTGCCATATGTGGCAGGCAGGGCAAAATGGCCATCCAGTCTCGGAAGCTATCTGAGGGAACATGATCTGGCCCTTGGCTTGAAAAGGTTGAGAACCACTGTAACAGTCCTGCTGGATCAGCACCTATGTCTGTCTAGTTTTGCAATCTATTTCCAATAGGAAACAACCAGATGCTCATGGGATGCTCATAAGCAGGTCACAAGATCAACTGTCTTCTTTCACCACTGTTCCCCAGCAGCGGGTAATTCTGAACATGCAGCATCGGTACTTGGAGATGACACATAGCTCAGAAAAGTTACTATACATAATAGCCCTTCAAATGATCACACACACTTTGCTCACCTCCAGACTTGATTATTGTAATGCACTCTACATGGGGCTGCCCTTGGTGACCATTCGGAGACTGCAACTGGTCCAGAATGCAGCTGGTCAGATTGTGATGGGGTGCGGACATTATGCTTGCGCCTCACCACTGTTCTGGGAGCTGCACTGGCTGCCGGTTTGCCTCCGAATGCAATTCAAAGTGCTGATTATTTCCTTTAAAGCCCTACATGGTAGTGGGCCAGGATACTTAAGAGACCGCCTCACTCCAAGAACATCTGTCTGTCCCACCAGGGCGGATCGGAGAGGCTCTCTTATCATTCCATCGGCTAGAGAGGCGCATCTCTCTAGCACCAGAAGGAGGGCCTTCTCCGTGGCCGCTCCGGCTCTATGGAACCTCCTGCCAGCCGAGTTGCGTCTCCAAACAGAGTTGCTGGCTTTTAGAAAAGGTGGCAGGGCAGGTGTGGGGTTCGTGCCAGTCGGCTACCCCGGCTAACTGACTAATCTGACTGTTCCCCTCTCTCACTCATAATTTTAATTGGTGAATTTTAACTTTTAATCTCTTTTTAATTTTTAACCTTTAAAGTTTAACTTTCTGAGATAGGTGGGTATTTTATCATGTGTTTTATTTTTTATTGTATTTTTAACTGTTGTTCACCACCCTGAGTCATTCGTGAGAAGAGCGGCATAGAAGTGTGACTAAATAAATGAATGAATGAATGAAAATAACTTTTCTAAGCTCTAAGCTAGCAATATAGTTATTATGACCTGCAGCCTTTGATAACTCTGTTTCCACAACTGATATTATAAAGATAAGTCAACTCCAATCAGATTTTTCTCTAATACAGGGGTGCCCAAACTTTTTGGGCCCTGGGCTGGTCACGTGGTTCAGTGGGCCAGCCACATGGTTCCCCCCACTGGAAGGAGAAGTAAAACATGCCTTGCCATCTGTTTTGCAACAGGATGAGATAGATTTTAAGCTGCCACTTTCTCTGCTTAAACCAGAGGTACCCAAACTATGGGCCATATCCGGGCCCCAATGCCAATTCATCCAACCCATGCCACCCTCACGCGCATTTTACTTCCGCTTTCTGGAGCGACAAGGGCAGCGTGCCCCGGATGAATTGGCATCAGGGGGCAGATCTGGCCCGAGGGCCATAGTTTGGGGACCCCTGCTCCAATGCTTAGTCAAGACTGCAACATGATTGATACTAAAGAGGGAATTATTCAATTTGTTTCCTCTCAGTCAATATCAAATTTAGTTTGGTCTTCACAGCTAATGACAAAGCACCTCAAAGTAAGTACTGTACAGTACAGTAAAACCTCACATAGAGTGCCTCGCTTAGAGAGTAACTCACCTAAAGAGCAGAATTTTCTCTGAATGGTCACTTCACTTAACAACTAAAACCAACCAAAATCTCACTTAACAAATAAATCGGGGTTCGCAATCCCCCACCCACCGCCAGAAGTCACAGTTGGTCACTTACAATGGTGTTTCACTTAAGGGGCCATTCAAATGCCACGTGACTTAAAATAGGCCACTTTTTGACCCTCCCTCCCCCCTCTGTGACTTTCCATGACTTTTGGTAAACCCCCTCTCCCCCCCCAAACCACCTGGTTTCTCCGTTTTCCCTAATTTGAAGAGAAACTGCAGAAGCCCAAGAAAGAAAAGCCTCCCTTGCAAAGCCTTTTCATGCAAGCAAGGAAGGAAATGGGAAAAGATTTGCAATCTGGATTTCAATGGGAAAGGGGTCTCCCCTCTCTGTCTCTCCTCCGATGTCTCTCCACATCCCCCAATTATAAGCCCTCCCCCGTCGCCCCTAAGTCACCCTCCTCTCTCCCAGGTGTCCTGAATGGCAGCGGGGGAGAAAACTTGGGGAGACCCTCTTTCCCCCTCCCTCTGCCAAAGAAGCACCTCTCCCCCCCCCCCCAGGAGACTGGCTGAGAGAGCAAGAGGGGAGGGGAAGGGGCATGGCCTGGTCTGCTGAAGCTAGTGGTGGATTCTGGGATTTGTAGTAGCGGTGGGGGAAACACCAAGGGAACCCTTTCCCAGGCGCTGTTTACCCACCCACCCCCTTCCTTCCTAAGTGGTCTCTGGTTGGGAGGGTTTTTTCCTTCTTCCTGCTCAGGGTGAAAGGAAGGGCTATGACTTGTTCATCCCTGGAAGGAAGGAAGGAAAGGAAGGAAGGGGGAGACTACTTCTTCCTCCTCTCCTGGCAGAGGAACACCATTACTTTCTCCCCACCCCCACCCCCCACCCATGCATTACTCTTCCCTGAGAAGATCCAGTAAACAGCCTTTGAAGTCCCCTCCCTACATAATTATCTATCTATCTATCTATCTATCTATCTATCTATCTATCTATCTATCTGTCTGTCTGTCTGTCTGTCTGTCTGTCTGTCTGTCTGTCTGTCTGTCTGTCTGTCTGTCTGTCTGTCTATCTATCTATCTATCTATCTATCTATCTACCAGAGGCGTAGCTACCGCCGTATCTGCCGTATCAATTATACGGGGGCCCCGGGCCACGGGGGCCCCCAACGTGCGTAAGCAAAACAAATCTTTACCCTTCCTAAGGGCCCCCAAACAAATTTTTATACGGTGCCCAGCCAAGGCACGCTACTCTTCTGCTATCTACGTGTTTCTCTTTATAGATCCTGCCTCTGTCTTGGGAACTTTTCGATAATTTTGGAGTCATGTAACTTCACACTGAATCCCCCCTTCTTTCCATGACTTTTGGCTGACCCCCTTGACCCTAAAATGGTCACTTGGTATTTGAATGAGCCCTAAAGAGCAAACTCGCTTAAAGAGCAATCCTGTGGAACACATTATGCTCTTTAAGCGAGGTACAACTTTATAAATAAACCCCTTAGCAAGTAATAACTGAGCATAACCATGGTTATTCACATCATTCTGACCAAAGTGATAAGATGATTTTATTTGTCTATCCCTGCTTTCCAAATTATTTGATAGAGGGCAGCTTTATGGCTTTTCAAAAATTCCCTTGATAACTCAAAAGGAGTAGTTTGTTCATATCATCATACAAATCAGAAAAAAATATTGCATAGCATGTGATAAAAAGATAATGTTCTTTTAACTAGCAATTACATTGAGGCAATATTACCACTTTGTAGGTAGTTCTTTGTTCATCTGCAGGAAGCCAAACTGCAATAATAATAATTAATTTTTAAGTATTATAAGTTTCAGAATACCACATCAAGGATGCCCAGTGTCCATGGTGGCTGAGGATACAAGAATCTAAAAGTGAAACTTCAAACTGTATGGTAGCCCTAGATTAGTCAAATTGTGATTGGTCCTTTAGGAAATTCGACGCCTTCCAGATGTTACACCGGTATTGTTCATAGAAAGCTGTTCTCCATGGGTTAGACTTTTAAAATACAGTTGTACCTTGCTTAAAGAGTATAATGCGTTCCACAGGCTTGCTCTTTAAGTGAGTTTGCTCTTTAAGCGAAACACCATTGTAAATGACCAATTGTGGGGGGGATTGCGAATCTCGATTTATTTGTTAAGCGAGTTTTTGGTTGGTTTTATTTGTTAAGCGAAACGAACATTCAGAGAAAATGCTGCTCTTTAAGCAAGTTACTCTTTAAGCGAAGTACTCTTTATGCGAGGTTTGACTGTATGTAAACCAAGCATCTGAAAACCTGTCATCTCATTTTCCTGTGTTCCTTTCAGAGTTCCCACAAGGCTTCTTAAAACTACTCCTCAATCCACTCTTCATACTAGTGGTGGTGGCTGAGTGCTGCTTCTCCTCTGTTCTTGCTGGACTCACCACCTTCCTCAACAAATACCTGGAGAAACAGTTTGGTACCACTGCTTCCCATGCGAACCTCCTCATTGGTGAGAAAATTGCAGTAGCAGTCTAAACTAATCTGACCTGACTCAGACCCGGCTAAATGGCTGACATTATATGGCTACAGAAAGAGAGAGGAGGTTTGGATCCATTCCACAAACCTGTGGCCTTTGATTAATCTTGATAACAAACCAGCCAAACGTTCATGGTGTGTGAAGGGTGACTAAGGATGTTATTGTGAGAAGGGAGGTAGAAGAGGCAGCTAGAAGAAATGGAATCCCCTTAACAATGCGAGACCAGAATGTGACTGGATCTGTGGCACAGGTGTCACGCTGTGATGCAGAAGGCAAATGGAAGGCCACTGCATTATATTCTCAGGACAATCTTCATGGCTGATCACCATGAGGATAGCCAATATCCAGAATTGGATATGGCACAAGAAGAAGAAGAAGAAGAAGGGACACTGTTGAGTACAAGCTATGAATCAGCTTCCCTTCTCCTCCTGAAAAGTTTTAGTTTGCAGATCTGTTTGTTTGTAAAGCATGCAATGACATTGCCACCCAGTTTGCAGACCAGCATGGCTGGGTTAAATGAACAACATACCTACTACCTGGATTGCCCTTATACCAACATCTCTGCAATAACCTAAGCATCACCCTATGAGGATGACAGTATTCAACCAGTGGTGATGAACCTTGGCACTCCAGGTGTTCTTGGACTTCAATTCCCAGAAGCCCAAGTCAGTCCACCTGCTGATCAGGGCTTCTGGAAATTGATGTCCAAGAACTGCTGTAGTGCCAAGGTTCGCCACCACAGAAATAAGAGCTCGATTATGTGAAGAGAAGCCCCCAAGAGAGTGGAGAATTAATGGCCCTGCCTCTGTGAAAACCTAACAGAGGTCAGTGTCACCACACAGATGCCTAATGCAGCTTTGTCAATGCCAGTGTATGGAAAATATTTTGCTTATCTTTCAGGAGTTCTGCAAAGCAATGTTTCCAAATACTTTTTTCTTCCTTTATTTTAGGATCCATAAATCTGCCTTCAGCTTCTCTGGGGATGCTCATTGGAGGCATTATCATGAAGAAGTGTAATTTATCCCTCAAAAACATCCCTCGGTTTTCTGTTGTTGTTCTACTTGTCTCTGCAGTCTTCTGCATCCCTCTCTTCTTTATGGGCTGCTCCACACAGACAGTAGCTGGGATTTATCCGACCAGGTAATATATTCTCCACTCTGTAAACACACTACAGAAAATGATAGCTTGGAATGATTTCTTCCTTCATGTACAATATTTCTTCATGTATTTTATATCTCCAATCCCACTTCCACTGTTCATTCCAAACTATTTTTCCTTTTTTCTTCTTTTGTCCAATTTCTCGACTTAATCATAAAATTATCTGATTAATTACCTAAATGAAAAGATTACAAAATAATGTTCACTTAAGCAGTGCAGTTTAGTTGTACAGTCTATTTATGATCAATTTGTGCTTCAAGTAATAATAATTGTGTTCCATCAAGTTGATTCTGATTTATGATGTTCCTTTCAAGGGTTTTCTCATTATGGAGTGAGTACTCAGAAGGAGTTGCTGTTCCCATCTTCTGAAGGTGATCTGGGATAGTGTAGCTTGGCCAAGTCTACACAGCTTGCCTTCTCTCTTAGGCTGTGATAATGTGGAATCAAACTTTTAGCCTCTGGCATCATGAAATTTGTGTATGCTTCCTCCCTCTCCCCCCTAGTTTCAGCCGCCCAAACTAGACAGTAACCAGGACAAAGAGAAACATCACTGCAACTCTCCTGCTGCCTTCTGTACAAATCCCTACTGAAGCTTCAGGCAATACTACTCTGATAAAGTGGCTTGGAGTCCACGAAAGCTTATGCCAAATAAAACTTGTTAAGCTTTAATGCAGGGATTCTCAACCTGCGGTCCTAAGATGCGGCCTACGGCACTATTTCATGCGGCCCACCTCCACCACACCTGGAAGTACCATGTAGTATAGGAAGGGCAAAATGGCCATCCAGCCCCCAAAGCTGAATGAGGGAGAGTGACCCGGCCCCCAGTTTTAAAAAGTTGAGAATTCCTGCTTTAATGTGACACTAGAAAATCGCTCAGATCCACTCGAAGCTAAATCCCGGCGTGGATCGTACAGAGCTGGGGTTGACCATAGCACAATCTAGCCATGTTATCTGGGATCAGTTCGACCCGGTTGGCCCTGAGGAAGTGGACAGGCTTCTTGTATCTGTTCGCGCCACGACCTGTGCACTGGACCCATGCCCTGCCTGGTTAATTAAAGCTTCCAAGACTGTGGCAGGTGGCTGGGTCGAGGCGATTATCAATGCTTCTTTAAAAGAGGGGCATTTTCCAGCACCTTTTAAACACGCTTTAGTGCTTCCCCTCTTTAAAAAACCGTCCCTCGACCCCACGGTAATTTCCAACTACCGTCCAGTGTCCAACCTACCTTTTTTAGGTAAGGTTTTGGAAAAGGCTGTGGCGCAGCAGTTACAGGAAGTCCTGGATGAAGTGGATTATCTGGACCCGTTTCAGTCAGGATTCAGGCCCGGATATGGTACTGAGACTGCACTAGTCACGTTGGTGGATGATCTCTGGAGAAAGCGGGACGGAGGGGAGCCGTCTGTCCTTGCTCTTATCGACCTCTCAGCGGCTTTTGACACTGTCGATCATGGCATCCTTCTGGGAAGGCTCCAGCGTCTGGGGATCCAGGGCACAGTGTTATCCTGGTTTTCCTCATTCCTGAGGGGCAGGACCCAGTCGGTGTGCCTGGAGAAGGAGAAGTCCAGCCCTAGGCCCCTGCAATACGGGGTGCCTCAGGGCTCGGTACTTTCTCCTCTCCTATTTAACATCTATATGAAGCCGCTGGGTGAGATCATCCGTTCCCACGGGGTAAGGTATCATCAATATGCAGATGATACCCAGTTATACATCTCTGCCCGTGGGGACCCAAGCGGTGGGGTGGAAGTCCTTTCCAGGTGTCTGGAGGCTGTTAAGGTCTGGATGGGGGACAACGGGCTACAGCTGAATCCCGGCAAGACTGAGTGGCTGTGGGTAAGGGGTCCTGTGTTAACACAGGAGCTGCCACCTTTGGTTCTGGATGGGGCAGTCCTGCCCCAAACAGACCCGGTGCATAATCTGGGGGTCCTCCTGGACTCATGGCTACTGTTCGAAGAGCAGGTGGCAGCCGTGGCCAGGAGGGCTTTTGCACAACTTCGTGTAATACGCCAGTTACGCCCACTCCTAGACCGGGACGCTCTGCTTATGGTCACACATGCATTGGTCACCTCCAGACTTGATTACTGTAACACGCTCTACATGGGGCTGCCCCTGATGACCATCCGGAGACTCCAGCTGGTCCAAAATGCGGCGGCCCGGGTAGTGGTGTGGTGTGGGGGTTATGCTCGTGCCTCACCGCTGCTCCGGGAGCTGCATTGGTTGCCAGTATGTCTCCGGGTGCAATTCAAGGTGCTGGTTATTACCTTTAAAGTCCTACATGGTAGTGGGCCAGGATACCTACGAGACCGCGTCACCCCAAGAACATCTGTCCGTCCCACCAGGGCGGATCGGAGAGGCTCCCTTGTTATTCCTTCGGCGAGAGAAGCGCACCTCGCCTGCACTAGGAGGAGAGCCTTCTCCGTGTCCGCCCCGACCCTCTGGAACCTCCTGCCCACCGAACTGCGCCTTCAGACAGAGCTCTTGCCTTTCCGGAAGGGCTTGAAAACCTGGCTGGCAGGACAAGTTTGGGGACCCGGGAATGTGGGTTCCCATACTAAGTGGCTTATTTAACGGATTGCCACCCCTGGTTCTGAATGTGGGATTTGTACGTAGTTTCTGTATTGTTTTTAACTTTTGATGACTTTTTTAACTTTGATGATTTTTATTGATGTAGACTGTTTTATGTTTTATTTTTATCTTGATGTAAGCCGCTCAGAGTCGGGTTCTCCTGATGGGGGCATGGTAATAAATGCAATTAATAATAATAATAATAATAATAATAATAATAATAATAATAATAATAATAATAATAATAATAATAATAATAATAATAATAATAGACCAGGTTTTCCCAACCTTTGGTTGTTGGACTTAAGTCTCCAGAAGCCTAAGTTAATTCCCCAAAGCACTGATCAGCCAATGTACTGACTTAGGGTTCTGGGAATTAAAGTCCCCTTGTGTGGCGTTGTCCCCATGTTGGGAAACACTGCACTAGATTGTTTGGGGGTGTGCCCCCCAATACAACATGTTTTCTTAATTGTTTGGCCAAAGAGACAACATAGCAGCTAACATGATTATGTATCCTTGTTTCATATTAAGACTGGAAAAGTCTCTTCCACATGTCCCTCAATATCAATTCAATGCCGCATTTGTTTTTCTGTTCTGACTGCCTCCAAACCTCCTTTTTGTGGCTCCTTCTTGCTTAATAAACTCAGATTCACTCTAACAGCAAGGATACATCAGAAGAGATTGTTCCTTTGGTTAGTCGCAGAAGGTCAGGGGTCTTTATGTTGGTCAGTTAACTTTGGGAATGAAGAACTGGAGAGGGCATGAGGTGTTGCATCTAATGTGAGAGTGAGAATCCGGTGCAGTAGATGTGAACAGTCAATGTGAGGGAGAAGGACTGAATACAGTGGAACCCCGGGTTACAGATGCTTTAGGTAACAGAAAATTCATTACAGAAAGAAATCCATTGAAAATAATGCCTCGGTTTACAGATTTTTTCAGAACTTTTTTTTTTCAATACATTCCTATGGGAATTTTTTGGAATAGTAGCCGTGTTAGTCTGTGGTTCAGGCAGTAACGTTGCGTGGATTTCAGCTGCCTGGGGCTGAAGCCAAATTTGTTGCCCCCTAGTGGACGCTGGTGCCCGCTCCCACTAGGGCTTCTGAGAATTGTAGTCCAAGAACACACATAGCCCAAAAAGGACCGCCCGGGGGTGCCCGCCCCCCTAGCCTCCTGCACACGATCCCACTGGGTTCAGGCATATCAGAAAACAAAATAAAAAACACTGTAGCACTTTAAAGACTAACTGCTCTATTTTTATTAGCTTTTGTGGATCAAGTCCACTTCTTCAGACAAGGAGTGAAATTTACAGGCATGGTTTATATGCACCAAATTCAGGGGTCAAAGGGAAAAGGCAGAATAACTGACAAGCAATCACAACAATACAGCTTCCCACAGCCATCAGCAACAATAGATTATTCAGATTAGCTCTAAATGTCTCCCTTTCAATCTCAAAGGTGCAGATCAACCTCTTACCTGCATGTCAGAAAACAAACAAAAACACTGTACCTGGTTACTTCCTGTTTTGCTAAAGAGAACTGGCAGGAGGTTGTAACATAATATATAAAATATCTAGCAGCATATAGCAATCTGTGTATCAAATTTGATATGTCCCAGAAACCCTTCACTAATATTTAATCCCCTGTGATGGGTGTCTTAACAGATGGATGTATTTGATTTCTGCTGTCTCCCTTTCAATCCTTGTTTTGTAATTTATCTGTTCCAGAATTGTAACTTTCAGGTCTTGGATAGAGTGTCCAGTTAGATTAAAGTGGTTTGGGACAGGTTTCTCTGTTTTGCCATTCCTATCGGAAACTGCACTTTATGGAATTTTTTAATGATTTTTTTCAATGCATTTCTATGGGAAGCCATACAATGCAACCCTATGGGTGCTTCATGATAAAGAATTTTTGCTATAAGGGAACCACATGGAACAGATTAATTTTGTAATCCGTGGTTTTACTGTACAATGAAGTGGGGAGTTAGAGCTGGACATTAAATTTAATTTCAGTGCTTCTCTTACTTCCATAAGTGCTGTTATACCAGGATTCGAGGCAGTTGAGCTGGGGAAAAATTATGAGATCTCAGTTCTACAACTATTACTGGCAATAGATGTCATTGACTTTAGATGCCAGATTGCCATATCTTTCTCATTATCTCTTCTGTGTTCTCAGCACTGTACTGTATTTTGCCATTATAATGTTTCCAGGATTAATTATGTTTTTCTTTGAGCTGGGATTTTTCTTTGTTCATTCTTGGGTACTCTGAGAAAGAGTGCCCAAGAAATAAGAGGTGGAGAAAGTGTGGTTAGTTATCCAGTGAATTCAAGAAAGGATCTTTCACCTCTTGTCTAATTTGACTTCATTTCCTCTCTCTTTTCCTCTCTCTTCTATTACATTTTTCTCCCCTGGCAGTACAAGTTCTCCAGAGAAAATTAAATGTAATGAAAAGTGTTCCTGCGCAAAGGAGCTTTACCATCCAGTCTGTGGAGATGATGGCATAGAGTACCTTTCCCCCTGCCATGCCGGCTGTTCTGTTTTCCTTGCTAATTCTTCAGTGGCCAAGAAAATGGTAAGTAACAGTCAGAAAAGGACTTCAGTGGCTCAAGTAGCTAAAATGCTGACTGGAAGGCGGCAGGTCAGCAGTTCAATACCTGAACAATGCAGGACAGAATGAGTTCCCATCTTTGTCCCAGCTCCTGACAACCTAGCAGTTCAAAAGCAAGAAATTGCAAGTAGATACATAGCAACCACTTTGGTGGGAAGGTAAACAGTGTTCTGTGAACTCTGGTGTCTAGTCATGCCCGCCACATGACTACAGAAACATCTGCAGTAGCAGACAGCATTGGCTCTTCAGCTATGAAACAGAAATGAGCACTGAACACTAGTCGGATATGACTGGCTTTCAAGCAAGGATGACCTTGACCTTATGAGGATATAGAATTTTTAAAGTCTGTGTGTTTGCTTTATAGGCACACACTTAAGCTAAGCCAACTTATTTGGACCAAAATGCTAATTACCTGTGAACTGCTGTTGCTATTAAAGTAATAATCAACTTGTCAAGGGACTGGGCATGTTATGTTTGCTGTTGCCATCATCAAGGGCTGTTTTAGTTTTAAGCTAGTTTACATTTATGTTTAAGTTTAGTTTGGAAATTTTTATCAGTTGATTTGTAAGTTTGATTTTTGTTATTTTGATATGTAGTTTTGATTATGCTGTAAGTTTGTGGCTTTGTTAATTACCCAGAGTGGCCCATGGGTTAAATAGGCAGTATAGAAATGTACTAATTAATTAATTAATGTTCATTAATTAGGAAAGGGGTGCCTGGCGTGCAGTGGTCCATGGGGTTGCAAAGGGTCAGACTCGACTATGCAACTGAACAACAGCAACAACAACAAGTGTACCATCAGTTTACTGCCGAACTAAGAGAAAAAATATTTTAAAAAGACCATTTGCAAACTAAACTGTAGTTCTAGTCCGGGGTGCCCAAACTTTTTGGGCTGTGGGCCGATCATGTGGTTCAGGAAGCCAGTCACTAAGGCCTGCGAAATGCTCGCCTCTCCTGGGCGCATTTTACTTCCGCTTCCAGGGCTTCGTGGGCCAGATGAATTGGCCTCGGGGGCCGCACCCAGCCCCCGGGCCTTAGTTTGGGCACCACTGTTCTAGTCTTTAGTGTGGAAACAGGCAAAAGAAGCAGGATTTCAATACCATACCGTGGCTCTCCCTTTGACTCATTAGTGATGTCATTAGGGTAGGCCCAGCAGCATTGATACTGATATAGGTAATTGGACAAGCCTGAAGACAGGAAACAAATTGAATAATTCCCTCTTTAGTATCAATCATGTTGCAGAAAGAACCAGGCAAAGCAAACACTGTCTTGACTAAGCATTAGAGCAGGGGTCCCCAAACTATGGCCCTCGGGCCAGATGTGCCCCCTGATGCCCTTGTCACTCCAGAAAGCGGAAGCAAAATGCGCATGTTTTACTTCTGCTTTCGGGAATGGTGAGGGTGGTATGGGTTGGATGAATTGGCATCGGGGGCCGGATATGGCCCATAGTTTGGGCACCTCTGGTTTAAGCAGAGAAAGTGGCAGCTTAAAATCTATCTCATCCTGTTGCAAAACAGATGGCAAGGCATGTTTTACTTCTGCTTCCAGTGGGAGGAACCACGTGACTGGCCCAATGAACCACGTGACTGAGCTGTGGTTCCTCCTTGTGCATGATTAGATTCCTTAAGATGAATTTAACTCTCCTTACTACTCCATCTAGATCTACACAAACTGCTCCTGCATCCATGGAACAGATGGACAGTCCTCAGCAAAGACTGGATCCTGCCCAATAAGTTGTGCCAATTTGTTGCTACCGGTTATATTCCTCATCTCTTTCTCTGCACTCATTGCTTGTCTGTGTCATAATCCTCTCTACATGATGATGTTACGGTAAGAAAGGTCTAAGACAGACAGGGATGGGAACCATGTGTCTTGTGAACTTAATGCAGGCCACTAAGGCCTTTTCATGTGCCTCCTCTCCCCACAAATCCCAGGAGTTTTTCATTGTCAAACAAAAGTGGGGAAATGAAAATTTGGACCGTAGGGTGTGTGGGATTCTATTATTAAACTCTGTCAACTTTTGCAACTTTTGCCCCAGATAGCTTTAAAAAAAATATCCAGAAATAAACATCTGGTTTCTTCCAGCTTCATGAAAATCAGTGGGTGCTTCCTGCGAATGTGCAGTCCTTTACGGATTGGGACCCTCTTACCTTCCTCTTTGTCAATGCAGCGTCAAGTGCCAACCCTGAGATTGGCTATGAAGTCCAGGACGAGGAGAAGGGCCTTCTCGTTGGTGGCACCAATAATGTAGAATGCTATCTCACTTGAGCTGCACCAGGCCTCTGCTCCAGTCCTTTAAAAAGCAACTAAATACACTGCTTTTCGAAGAGGCCTTTGCAAAAGTCCTGCTGATCCCTGTCATTTAGATTGGGTCCGGTGCATATTCCTTAGATTTGATGACATGGTCAGGTTTCTTGGACTGTGGTACATTGGCTCATTAGAATGGTCAGCTTTGTCTATAAGTTATTATTGTAAGTTTAATGGGGTGTACATTTTTAATAAATTTTGTTTGTTGTACGAGGGATTTTATGATGTTAATTGCCTTGAGTAGGGATGTATTGTTCCCTAGAGGGGTGGGATACAAGTGTAATTTGATGATGATGATGATGATGATGATGATGATGATGATGATGATGATGATGATGATGATGTAAGGGTTCTGCAGAGAGAAAAGGATGTGTATATAACCCCAGAGTGGTCCATAGTTTCTCAACCTTTGGTCAGAGACATAATTTATGGCACCGTGTGCATCATGACCTTGGCAAAGCTTGTCAGATTTTGAGACCCACAGGCTTTTTAGATTTCTTCCATCCACCCATCATTTATTTATTTATTCATTTCCATTTATTTTCCTCCTTTTCATTCTTAAATTGAAAAATAGAAATAAATGTACAAAAATGATAAGCATTAAACAATAGTCTGTGAAATCTCAAACATGGGGTTGAGGATCAAATTAAGAGAAAGAGTTTTACATTTAGAAGTGGAGCTACCTTTATGTGTTAAAAGACATCTTTTTGTGTTAATCAGCTTGCTTCATTTGTGAGTCCAGTTTGAGGCATTGAATGAATGCCATTACTGGCTGGGAAAGGTTGAGAGTAAAAGAAGAAGGGAGTGGCAGAAAATGAGATGGCTAGATGGAATTATACTGTTGATGCAATGGGCACAGAGCTGGGTGGGTTGAGAAGGATGGTGGAGGACAAAGGTGCCTGGTGGACAATTGTCCTTGGCATCACAAAGGGTCAGAATCGACTGTGCGATTGAACAACATAAATGTGCTGTCAGCTTCTAAATGCAAATTTTGATCCTGACTGTATTTTAACATCATCTAAACATACGGGGAAGGGGGGAGGTTTCAGCTAGTCTTGCTGTGAAGAACATCATACTTCTGTGGTACCAGCATTGTGAACTACTTGGTTTATGATGCATCTAGAGCAGGGTTCACAACCTTTCCCAGCCCGGGGGCCAGGTCACACTCTCTCAGTCAGCTTCGAGGGCCAGCGGCCATTTTGCCCTGCCTGCACGATGTAGGTGGCAATTTTGTCCCAACAGCTTCAAAGGGGTGGCCATTTTGTTTCTGGAATTCCCGGGGGACACACAAAATGGCATCATAGGCTGGATCCGGCCAATGGGCCTTAGGTTGGAAACCCCTGATCTAGAGGCTACATGAAAGATAAGCCAGATCTAAGGCTTATGTCTGTTGTAGACATTCATAATGTAATCAAGCATCTTTGCCTTTTCTCCCAACTATAGCTAACCTTTTAAGTCCAACATCTTGCATATGTGATATGTTGTACTTTTCTCCTATTTAGGGTGGTGAGTTTTGATGAAAAGTCTTTTGCCATTGGAGTCCAGTTTTTGTCGATGAGATTGTTAGGTGAGTACCTGCCTGAGATCAAGCTCTAAACACATTTAGAAGACAGGAGTAATTAGTTAAGTTCTGATGTGTTCCTTATTTTTCTAGCATTATGGTCAGAATCCTACTGATAGACTCCAATAGGATTTAAGCCTGTATTTCTCCTTTCCCACCAGGGAGATAGGGGCTGCAGTGGCTCAGTTGTTAAGAAAGTGAATTCTAAAAAAAAAATCCTTTCAAGCCAGAATAATTTCTGACATGAAATTATTATTATCAGGGCGTTAAAATTTGATTTTAATTTGATCCCTGCCTTTGCCCCCAATCAGTGCTGTTGCAATGTTTGTAATTTTCTAGCTTAAATATAAATTTCCCTGTGTATTTGGTTTTATTGCAAATGAAATGCTGCTTAGTCCTAAAAATATCCTCTTCTCCTCCCTCTCTGGCATCTTAAATAGCAGCTTTGCAGATCCCAATTGCCCTGGGAAATGTAATTTTCCCATTACATTTGAGTCCTTAGTATCTTTGTTGAGTACTTGTTGAATATTGTTGTGATTGTTGTGTGCCATCAGGCTGCTTCTGACTTCATGAGCGGCTTACCATTGCAACCCTATATCAGCGAGTTTCCATGGTTGAGCAGGAATTTGAACCCAGATCTGCAGAGTCCTTGTTTAACACTCAATTCACTGCTTAGATTTCCCAGATTGCCTGGTATTTAGCACACTGACCAGAGTAAAGGAAGGCCTCATAGCAGACTTCTTTAAGACCTCAGCTTCTAGACAGGGAAATAGGAGAGAAGCATTTGGATGCCATGGTGCGCCCAGTTATGTGTTGGGGAGTGCATTGCAATTCAGGTCTTGCAACTGGGTTCAAAAACCATGGGTGGTTTCCTGATTTAAAGAGAGATTTGTTTGGATTTCCTGATGGAAGCCATAGCCTTGAGTTGGTAGGAGCTGAGCAGGGCTGTGAATTGACAGGGCATAGAAACAGAATATGAATTGACATTTACATTGGCAAAATAGAGATGTGAAATTTAAGAACACTATGAAGCGGTTGTGGGGGGAGGGAATATGTTTTCTTCCACTGTCTGTTTATTTTTTTAAAAGAAAACTTGACATTTGGAAGAAAATATATGCAATACTTGTTTTGTAGAAAAGTATTTTACTGCTTAAACCAAGGGTAACTAAACTACTTCCTGCAGGCCAGATTCGGCCCCCGATGCCAATTCACCTGGCCCATGCTGCCCTTGTAACTCCTGGAAGTGGAAATAAAACACGGGCACATTTTACTTCTGCCTCCAGAAGCGATGAGGGGGGCATAGGCCGGATGAATAGGTGTTGAGGGCCAGATCTGGCCCATGGGCCATAGTTTGGGCAGCTCTGGTTTAAGTAGAGAAAATGGCAGCCTAAAATCTATCTCATCCTGTTGCAAAACATATCTGTTGCAAAACAGATTGCAAGGCATGTTTTACTTCTACTTCCAGTGGGAGGAACTACATAGCTGGCCCACTGAACCATGTGACTAGCCTGCGGCCTGAAAAGTTGGCACCCCTAGCTTAAACAACACAAAGCATTTCATTTATAATGTAGGAGAAAAAGAGGAAGGGGGCAGCCAAAAATAAGATGGCTAGATGGTATTGTGGACACAGTGGGCGCAGAGCTGAGCGAGTTGAGGAGGATGGTGGAGGACAGGAGTGCCTGGCGGACGGTGGTCTTTGGGGTCGCGGAGGGTCGGAATCGACTGTGCGACTGAACAACAACAACAAAAGAAAATTGTACTTTCTGCTATCTCTGTGGAATTAAAAATTATAAAAAACCTAGTTTGTAAAAGCAAAATTGGAAATATATCTTTTGCCAAAGAAAGATCAGAAAATTGCTCTACCCTCTGCTACCTAAGCATCTATATCAGTGGTAGCTAACCTGCCACTCCAGGTGTTCTTGAACTTCAATTCCAAAAACGCTGATCAGCAGGAGTGCTGACTTGGGCTTCTGGTAATTGAAATCCAAGAACACCTGGAGTGCTAAGGTTCGCCATCACTGACCTATATCTTAGTTTTTTTGTCACTTGAAAACATTTTTAATAAGCAAAATAGCATGTATTCTTTGGACAAAAGCAGTCTTCCTTCTGCACTGACAGTCTGCCTAAAATTGAAGCAAAAGCCATTAGCCAAAAGCAAGCAGCAGTCCAAAAGCAATGAATTTACTCCTATATGCTCCTTTTATGAATATGAAGGTACCCAGGAGATGAAGAACTGCATCTTGGATTAGAGTGTTCTGTGCATCTAATACAGTATTCACACAGGAATGGTCATTTTCTACTTCTGTGGATTGTTGTACATAGAGGTAGCCATATATATATTTTGGTGGAGGTTTTTCCTGTGCTTCCAAAATGTCCCATGTTTTTCCCCACTGGAGAAATGGAAAACATGTTCTTGAGGAGGGGTGGTGGTGAAATAGATAAAAATGTATAATGTTATCCCTCCAAACCCACAAATCTTTCAAAATGAAACACCTGAGACTCTTGACAAAATCATGTTGACTTCTGCCTCACCATTAACCAGATGAAAGCCAACTAAGTTGGCAGATGGAGACTGGGGAAGCTTATGTTAAAATAGGCATTCCTTTTCTCTTTAGGAAACTCTGGTTCTAATTGTATGTTGTTAGGTGTATCATTTAGTTTAGTGCTCAGGGAACTGAAAGAGGACATTTCATATCAGACGTGACCTTGTGAGCCTCCTGTACAGTCAAAACAAAGTATGAGAGAGGGAGAAAATTTCACCTGCATTTGTGAACCATTTGCCCTCACCCTTTTCCTCTCCCTTTTAAGCCTGGTTGCCAGCGCCTGCCTTATTTGGCTTCTTGATTGACTCCTCCTGTATCTGGTGGAAGAAAGTGTGCAACCGAATTGGCGGATCCTGTGCTTACTACAACAACACCGTCTTCCGCATCAGGTAACCCACCTGTGCAGCTTCATTTTGAATTAGATGGGGGCTTTTCTCACCTGTGATGCCAGAGGGTTCTCGCAAATAATCCTATTAACATGATTCTTTTTTGGCAACATTTGCATCTCATTCCTTCAGTACTTGCAAGGAGCTTAGGTGTTTTGTAAGCAGACAGCTCTCGCTCTTCGGCTTAGAAACACAGATGAGCACTGACCCCTAGAGTCAGATACGACTGGCTTTCAAGCAAGGGAAACCTTTACCTTTACCTTTTTACATCCATCTTGTCCTCAAGAGCAACCTTGCAGAGAAGATTTGAGTAAAAGTGACTTGCCTGTGGCTGTTTTTATAGAAATTTTGTTTCTCTGGTTAGCAGTACCATATGTGAATCTGCTGCTATTAGGAAGGCAGGTTAGTCTTCAGCAAGGTCAGGAAAACCTCAGGCACTTTGAGAAATGTTATCTCAAAGGAGAATAAAAGTGTAGACCAGATCCTTTCCACGTTTGGAGACATCTTGTACAGACCAAACAGTCTCCATCCTACTTTCTAGGAGAGATCTGTAGTTTCATAGCGTTCAGGAAAGATGGGTTATTTCAGAAGAAGTGGCAAGGGAGAAATCAGCCCAGCTCAGGACAGGCAGAGCAAGTTAATGTAAGTACCAAGTAATTTAAAAAATATACAGTAATACGATTGCATCGGATAACCCTAGAATTGGATAACGATGCAAGTTTTTTTGGGGGGAAATTGCATCGGATAACAATTCTGGATAATAATCCTTTAGCGTTATCCGATTCAATCATCTGAGGGGTGAGGGTGGTAGCCCAATTCACACACCCCCAACTGGAGTGATCTCTGCGAGTGCAGTAGGGTCGGGGGAAATGCGCGCTCATGAGCACATTTCCCCAGACCATACTGCGTTCGCAAGAATTCTTGCCAGTGCAGTAGGGTCGGGAGGAAAGGCGCTCGTGAGCCCGCATTTCTCCCAACCCTACTGCGCTCGCAAGAATTGTTGCGAGCGCAGTAGGGTGGGGGAAATGCTCACGAGCGCATTTCCCCGACAGGCTCGGCTTTGGCTACAATCCTCCCCCCGCAAGGGGGGAGGATTGTCACTCAAGCCAAACCGAGCTGCGGCTAGGGATCGCCAGCCGCAACTCGGTTCGGCTTGGGTGACATCCCCCCCCCCCCGTGCAGGGGGAGGTTTGTTGCCAAAGCCGATCCTTGCCCAGGTGGGCAATAGCGCGCCCGAGCAAGGAGTGCCTTGGCTGAAATTTCCCCCGTGCAGGGGGTGAGGATTTCGGCCAAGGCAACCCTTTCCAAGGCTCCAATCCACCACCCCTGCTTTGATCCCTTGCCTGGGTGCACGACCCCCTTCTCATGTGAGGGTCCCATTGGGTCGGTAGAAGAGGCAACCGCTGGCACGCCTTCTCACACGTGAGCGGGCACCTCTTCTCCAGAGTCCCCACTGGACTCTTAGCGCTTGCTAAGAGTCCGGTGGGTTCGGTAGAAGATGCGCCCGCTGGCTAGCCTTTTCGCGCACGTGTGAGCGCCTCTTGTCCGGGCTTTTTATTAGCGTTGTTCAATGCATGCATCGGACAACGCTAAAAATCGGATAACGTCATGACTTGTGGAACCAAGTCATAACGTTACCCGATATTCTATTGTATTGTGGTGGCATAAAAATGGAAATTTCCTGTCAGAGTTACCTCTAAAAATGCCTTTAAAGATAACTTAATAATTCACTAAAAACATTTACATAACTTCATTCTCATTCTATATTCCTTTTGATGTTATATCCTTGTTATTAAAAATCCAACCTTGAACCCTGTGATGTTGTCTAATTGTTACTTTTCAAGATTTGGTTGTAAAGAGAAAGTGCTGAGGAGAACAGCTGCCTTGTGATGATTGGGGAAAAGGCAAGATATAAGTGGGAGGCAAGATACAGTGGAACCTCGCTTAAAGAGCATAATGTGTTCCACAGGATTGCTCTTTAAGTGAGTTTGCTCTTTAAGTGAAACACCATTGTACTGACCAATTGTGACTTCTGGCAGGGGGGATTGCAAACCCCAATTTATTTGTTAAGCGAGTTTTTGGTTGGTTTTAGTTGTTAAGCGAGGCAACCATTCAGAGAAAATTCTGCTCTTTAAGCGAGTTAGTCTCTAAGCGAGGCACTCTTTATGCAAGGTTTTACTGTATTTTCCTTGTGGCCAATCTATTAGACCTTATTGCCATCCCAGTTGCATCCAGTTTCTTTCTTGGTGCCATTCCTAAACAAAAGATGCTTTATTTCTGTTCAAAATATGTTCAATGGGAATTTTGCCATGTCTTTGTTTTTTCGTTCTATGAAGTTTTAAAAATGCCTTGTAGGTTTACAAACGGAGCTTGTCTTTCAGAGTAAGAGGGTAAAAAGAGGGCTAATGAGAAAATATGATGAGGAAATTGAAGTAGCCAGCCTTTTGTTTGGAAGTCAGTGGTTTGTAGGGGCTGCAGTGGTTAAAAAGCTCACCTTGTTAGCTGGAAGGTCAGCAAGTCGGCTGTTTGAAACCCGGATACTACATATCGGCTTGAGCGCCCATCTCTGTCCCAGCTCTTGGGGACATGAAAGGAGCCTCATTTGGGTGTTCCCTGAGCAGAGTTTCTCCTGCAAAAATCCTTTCGACCCAGAATAATTTCTGACACGAAGTTATTACGAGTGGTTTGTAATACTGCTGTCTACAGGGCTGTAGCAGAACTGCCAGCAAACAGCAAAAGAAAATGTTTTCTTTGTGGCCATTCACATTGCACAGACTCAGATCCCTTGGGGAATTTGCATTTTTCCTCACTATGTAGTCACACCCTCACTCACTGTGAAGTTGCTCCAAAGATATTTGGGTCTGTGCAATTTATGAATGCAGAGAAAACTAGCTTGGCGAAGGCCAGCCAAGCCTTAGTCTTTATTTAATGTGTGTTTGTCTTTTTCTTCTTCTTTTGATAGGTATTTAGGTCTCCTAGTGGGTTACGAAATACTTGGCATTATATTATTAATCATAACCTACTGGAGGGTGACAAAGAAGAAGGAATATAATGTGCAAGAGAAAGCTGCTGAGCAACCATAGCTCTCCATTAAAAGATCCATCTCAAATGCCATTTTATTTGTTGTTGTCAAGTTGCACAGTCGATTCCGACCCTTTGAGACCCCATGGACCACTGCCCTCCAGGCAACCCCTGTCCTCCACCATTGTCCTCAACCTGCCCAGCGCTGTGCCATTTTATACCAGGCCTATATTTACTTAATAGTACTAAGCCTTTTGTGGCTTCTTTTCTTCTTTCACAATATGGAAACCATTTCATATTAGCAGCTGAATCACAAACTGCTGCATTATCAGCTTCTCCTGCCTTCTGGCTAAGTGAGTGTCCCTGATGACATATGAAGAACAAGCAGGATTCCTGGCAAGCAAGAACCTGAACAGTGTTGAAAGAAACAGGGCATTCCATGCACAGACTTGCTGCGAAAACCTCTGTGGAACTAGGAAAGAGGTACCCAACAACTTACAGCAAGGATGGTGTCTTTCAGTTTGCTTTTTCCGTCTTCCACACTATCCTGACATGGCCAGGAAGTGGATATTTCGTTTGATTTTCTGAACATATAGGTCAAGCAGAAGGAAGGCAGACGGGTCTCTTTAAAAACATCAGGCATTCTGGGGGTGGTAATGCGAAATCTGTTAAAGCCAAAAGAATCATATGGATGACTTAGAAGTTGTTGGAGTGAGAGGCATCCCATTTGCCAATAGCTGAGCCCTCAAGTGTGTTCCATTATGGCAGAATTAATCAAATACAGTAATACCTCGGATAACGTTTACCTCAGATAACGCTAAAATCACATAATGTTAAGCAATCTGGGGAGGAGAATTGGATCGAATAACATTAAGGTCCTATGGGATGTATCGGATAACAACCGCTAAAGCCTGTGCGGTTACAATGTATCTCTATGAAGCTTTAACGTTATCCGATGCATCCCATAGGATTTTAACATGGATCAGATATCACTAAAAATCGGTTAACACCAAGACTTGTGGAACCAAGTCTTAGCATTATCCGAGGTATTACTGTATAGAAATTGGAAGCCTGGTCCTTCCTAGATATTTTGGACTATTACCTCCCAGAATTCCTGGCCTTTGGGCATGTTGTCTTTGGCTTATTGGACTTGCTGCCCTCTGCCAGTGAGAGGGATGGAACCAGGGAGGGGTGTTATCCTGGCTCAGCCTGCCCTCACTTTTTTGCCTCTTCTCCATCATTGCACAGGTCAAAGTGGACCTAAATTCCACTCAGTGTATAAAGTGAGTTATTTATGATATACTCAGTTTTAAATAAAGACAATTTTTCCAGTTGTTTATGCTTCTTATTGACCATCTTTGAAGGAATTGATGCACTGATCATTCTCTTTGCTTGTAGGCCTTTCTGTTGCTATAGTGACATGACATCTAATGCTGGGATGCATTGAATGCAGCTGATTAACATTTGCATTCAGTAAATCTCTATAACTGATTAGGTCATTCTGAAGTACAGAAACTGCATCAAGGTGCCACTCGGTTACACTATTACAAGGAGAATCCAAAATGGCATACCAGCTAGAATACTGGCATGGGAGTTTAGAGATATGTGATCTAGTACCCAGTGAACCATGACACATACTGGTTCACCTTAGAACCATCACAGTTTCTCCGCCTGACCTCATCAGATTGTTGTGTGATTCAAGTGGGCAGAGAACTGGGTATCTGGCCTGAGCTCATTTGAAGAAAGGTAGGACATAACCCAAAAATTAATAAATAAAAAGTGGAAAATTTAGATTACAGCAATACCTCGGATAACGTTTACCTCGGATAACGCTAAAATCGCATAACGTTAAGTAATCTGGGGAGGAGAATTGGATCAAATAACATTAAGGTCCTATGGGATGGATCAGATAACAACCGCTAAAGCCTGTGTGGTTACAATGTATCTCTATGGAGCTTTAACGTTATCCGATCCATCCCATAGGATTTTAACATGGATCGGATAACACTAAAAATCAGATAACACCAAGAGTTGTGAAACCAAGTCTTAGCGTTATCCGAGGTATTACTGTATACATATTCGCAGCCTCTCCTAGCATCATCCTTCATATCATTTACATACAACTCCCATCATCCTTGGCCAACATTGTCATTAGAGGTTATCAGATTAAGGAAAGCTGTTCTAGGTTGTGCACACAGATACTCAAGGGAAGGTTGAAGAATGTAAGGCTTTGGAGCAGAATGGATACACTAATAACAAATGTAGATTTCACATGTTGTATGGACCAAACCTTGGTAGAAAGCAAACTACTGTATATGTACAGAAAGCAAACCTTAAGGGATGATGTATTCTTCTTGTGCTGTATCTGATTCTAAATATTGGCAATCCTCATGGTGATCAGCCATGAAGACTGTCCTGTGAATATAATGCCATGGCCTTTCATTGCCTTCTTTCTCGCAGCGTGACACCTGTACCACTGATCCAGCTCTGTGAGTCACTTTCTGGTCCTGAGCCCTTTTGGCACAAAAAGCCCTCATTAGCCCCAGGCCAGTATGGATTAAGCTGCTGCCCTTAATCAAGATTGATTCAAGTGGGATTTAATCCATTTGGGGACCATCACCCTTCCCTGTGGACTTCGCCAAGGCTCCTAGGCCTCAGGGTTGCCAGATTAGTTAACCGCCGCATGACACTCGGCATTGAGTCATTGGCAGTATAGTCTATTATCATAGCAGGATAACCTGGCCAGACTAACGAGATGATGTATAGAGTGGTGAATTTTTCAATATGTTCATATGGTAGAGGGAGCTCCATAAACCATTTAATCTCATTCCCGATTAGCGGCACTGTGCTCTGGGCCAAACTGAGTGGTTTAGAGGACCCACTCTTTTTGCTGGACACTTGCTTTATAAATCATCTCTTAAATCAAGGATGGGCAAATAGTAGCTGTCCAGATATTGTTGGGCTTGGACTTCCATTATCCCTTGCTGTCTTGTTTAGGCCTGATGAGAGCTGCAATCTTAATAACTCAGTACTTGCTTTCTAGTCAAACTATTAATGCAGCTGTTAATAAACGCCATTCTGTTTTCAACCTTATTGTGAGCCTTTAGACAAGTCAGCAATCAGGAGGTTTTGATGCCCCCTAGTGTCACTTTAATTTATATCAGCCTGATCTCAAAACACCTTGTTGCTTGGAGAGGTCCTCTTCATCTGGGTTAAAGATGAGCAGTGGAGCATCTAGAGAAGTGGTGGCAAACCTATGGCATTTGTGCTAGAGGTGGGACTTAGAGCCCTCTCTGCGGGCACCCGTGCAGTCACCCCAGCACAGAGTTTGCCCCGCCCCTTTGCCTAGCAGCTCAATGGGAGCACTTTTACCATCCCCCAGCACAGAGTTCACCCCACCTCTCTGCCCAGTAGCCCAATGGGAGCACTTTCTCCACCCAGTACAGAGTTCGCTCTGCCCAGCAGCCCTATAGGAGTGTTTCCTTCCACCCCTGTTGCTGTGTTGGCACTTTGTGATAACTAAGTGGGGTTTGGGTTGCAGTTTGGGCACTCCGTCTCTAAAAGGTTCATCGTCACTGACCTAGAGCCCCATCTCCATTGTTTGGTTAGTTTTGAGCAGCAATGTATATGTTTGCAAAGGGACACGTGAGAGGAATATGCAGCTGCTACTTTTTAAAGCTGCAATTGGGGGATGTTGGTGGGAAGACTGAATATTTCTCTGTTCCAGACCCTAGTTCTGTGATGGCAAACCTTGGCACTTCAGATCTTGGATTTCAATTCCCAGAAGCCCAAGTCTCTGTGAAACGACACGCATATGCACAGAAAACCTATTCGTGTGGATTCACAGGGACTTGGGCTCCAAAGGTCTTCCATTCAAATTCTCATCCGATGTTGCCTTCTAATTTTTATTTTTATTTCAACCAAATCAGCTATTAGAATTTTTACATATACAGTACATTTATTTTTCATAATTTTTTAAAATATAAGCATGAAGATTTTAAAAAACCAATACACAAATACAATATAAAAGAAAAAGCTACACAATCTTTAAAACCTACTTTGTGCACCCACCAATAGCGGGACCTTATATACAGTAAAACACCGGATAACGATTGGATCGGATAATGCTAAAATCGCATAATGTTAAGTAATCTGGGGAGGAGAATTGGATCGAATAACGTTTAGGTCCTATGGGATGGATCGGATAACAACCCCTAAAGCCTGTGCGGTTACAATGTATCTCTATGGAGCTTTAACATCCGATCCATCCCATAGGATTTTAACATGCATCGGATAACACTAAAAATCGGATAACACCAAGACTTGTGGAAGCAAGTTTTAGCATTATCCGGTGTTTTACTGTACCTTCATTTAGCTATTCTCTATATAACATTTTATATATTTGTTCCTTCATTTCAAAAATAAAAACTCTTGATCTTACTCCTTTCCTTTTCATTAAAACATTTAATAAATTCTCCCCATAGCTCTCTGAATTAAATCTCGTTACTAATCCCTTTTAATTTTTTAATTCACATGTTAATTTGTCATTTATTGCCGTACAATCAGCTGAATTCAAATTTACAATCTACTTTCCATTTTGTTAACAAGCCATCTCAAAGCTGTTACCAATATAATCATTTCCTTCTTATTCAATCCTATTTGTCTATTTCCAAAGTCCATTATTAATGATATTTTAGGACACCTCCAATTATATAGACAATTTTTTATTGGTTCCCCCCCCCCAAAAAAAAAACACCATTTTCCATATACATTTATGTGTAACAGCCTGATCCAGACTTACTATAAAACTAGCCTTCCTGAATAAATATTGTGGGTTTTGTATGACTGCTAAACCAACATGTTCAGAAATGCCCAAAGTGATAAAAAGCTATTGGCAGGCTCACCCAGCACATTTTGTAAATAATAATACTTTGCTACCTGATTATTATGTGTCTGTAAGATCTCTAGGTGGTGAAAGGGATAAACCGCGTTTTACTTTTGCTTTCAGGAGCGACAAGGGCTTTGCGGGCCGGATGAATTGGCCTCAGGGGCCGCACCTGGGCCCCAGGCCTTAGTGATTGGCTTCCTGAACCACATGATCGGCCCACGGCCCAAAAAGTTTGGGCACCCCTGGGATAAACCATGAGTAACTGTATGATAGGAAATTACCTGCAATGGCTCCTGAGGTCAGCCTGGTCCTGCACTCCGTAAGTTTCCACCACTAAGGCCCAGTTGGACAGTCCTTTCTTCTATTTGTTTACCTGTCTCTCCTTTCAGCCTAGACAGCAGTGATAGGGACAGTGAACCAATGCCACTGCTTGCTTGCTCACAGGTCTTCTATCACTCCAGGTAGCAAGAGAAAATAGGCCAAGCAACAGCAGCAGTTGGTGAAAATAGCAATAAAAAGACATCCATTGAGAGTACCTCGTGTAAGAACCTCAGGTACCTCCAGCCAGTACTGAAATTGGCCTGTGTGCATGTGCATATGTGGATATACTATACATAGGTAAAGGTAAGGTAGCCCTTGTTCAAAGGCCAGTTGTATCTAACTCTGGGGTTCAGTCCTCATCTCTGTTTATAGCCAAAGAGCCAGCGCTGTCTGCAGATGTTTCTGTGGACATGCACAGAATGCTGCTTACCTTCCCACCCAAGTGGTCCCTATTTATCTACTTGCAATTTCTTGCTTTCGAACTGCTAGGTTGGCAGGAGCTGGGACACAGACGGGAGCTCACTTTGTCACGCAGTACTCTGACCTTCCATTTGTCAAGTTCAGCATCTTAACCACTTGAGCCTTTGCTATTTTTTCCCTTTTCTGCTCAGGAGGAGAACCTCAATTTGCCTTTTGTGTGAAATTTCCTTTGTTGTTCCTAAATTGGTTTTTATCTGGCTGTTTTACAACATTTTAGAGAAAGTTCAGGTGCACTTTTCTATATGTAATGCTGTGGCTCAAGTGGCTAAAATACTGACTGGAAGGCTGCAGGTCAGCAGTTCAATACCCGAATGCTGCAGGATGGAATGAGCTCCCGTCTTTGTCCCAGCTCCTGCCAACCTAGAATTTCGAAAGCAAGAAATTGTAAGTAGATACATAGGAACCACTTTGGTGGGAAGGTAAACAGTGTTCTGTGCACTCTGGTATCTAGTCATGCCTGTCACATGATCATGGAAACATGAACCCTAGAGTCCTGGCTTTTGAGCAAGGGTGACCTTTACCTTTGCTGTATGTTTTCCCAATGTTTCATGAGTTTCTTTCTTCTCAAAACTATTAAGGAGTAAAAGCCAAGATTACCTGTGCAACAAACTTTTAGTTGGCAGTACAAGCTCACTGGAGATGGTGATTGCAGCCATGAAATAAAAAGGCAACTGATTCTTGGGAGGCAAGCGATGAGAAACCTGGGGAGCATAGTGAAAAGTAGAGACATTAAATTGCAAACAAAGATTTGCATAGTCAAAGCAATGGTATTCCCTGTGGCAATGTATGGTTGTGAGAGCTGGACCATTAGGAAAGCTGAGCACAGAAGAATAGACGCCTTTGAGATGTGGTGTTGGAGAAGGGGTTTTGAGAGTCCCCTGGACAGCGAGGAGAACAAATAGGTCAATCTTAGAAGAAATCAACCCTGATTTCTCCTTAGAAGGTCAAATAGTGAAGATGAAGCTAAAGTACTTTGGACATCAAATGAGAACAGGATTCACTTGAGAAAGCCTTGATGCTTGGAAGGGTCGAGGGCAAAAGAAGAAGGGGACGGCCCAAGATGAGATGGCTAGATGAGATTTTGGAGACAGTGGGCACAGAGCTGAGCGAGTTGAGGAGGATGGTGGAGGACAGGTGTGCCTGGCGGACAGTGGTCCATGGGGTCGCAGAGGGTCGGAATCGACTGTGCGACTGAACAACAAAAACAAGACAATATCCATCAGGAAACATCCTGTCTCCCAGTAAAGAGAGAAATCCGTGCCCTGCCTATGAATACTTGACTTTGATTCTGACAATTTTCTGTTCCACTGAAAGCACAATGACCACATTCCTGTGCACATCAATTCAGAGATTCCACAGTATTCAACAGAGCAGTATCCCAAGGTGTGATTTTTTTTACTTCTCAGTAAAAAGCATATCTCCACACAAATAATGTAAAAAAAAGATCAACCACTACAATCATTTTCTTCTACACAAGTGCAAAGACTGCCACTTTTTGAAACCAATAACTGCAGGTTCCTCTTTTTTCCATGGAAAATTACTATTTGTGTTAAAAACTTTGGATTTTGTCCTAAATACAAAACCCTTTACCCACAAAGACCACCTTGGTCCCTCATGTTTGGAAATAACATTGTATCAAACCAATCCCAAACTAGGCATCAGAGTTGGTTCAATTATATTTATGTTTTATTAGTGCACTTTCATTTGGACTTATTAGCTGGAAGGCTGGTAAGTCAGCAGTTCAAGACCCGGGTACTGCATGATGGATTGAACACCCGTCTCTGTCTCAGCACTTGGGGACATGAAAGGAGCCTCATTTGGGCGTTCCCTGAGCAGAGTTTCTCCTGCAAAAATCCTTTCAACCTAGAATAATTTCTGTCACAAAATTATTATTATTTGATTGTTATTCTAGCCATCAAAACACACAAACAGAGTCAATGTGAGATGCTGGTTACCACGTTGGACCGTGATTTGGGAGATTCAGGCTGCAGTTGTCAGTGGGGTCTTCAAGCTCACTGATGGACCTTAACCAGTCACTCTCTCCCTATCTGTCCTACCCCACAGGGTTGTCATAAGGTTAAAATAAGGAGGTTAAAAGCCATGAATATAACTGTGAATCCACTAATGTCTTCTTAGTTCCTTCTCATGCTGCATGGCAACTGTTTCTGCCACTACAGCATATCGGGCAATGAGGCTCCTCATTGCTTCTCTAAAGGTAACAGTCGTCTTTGTTGAAAGCCAGTCATATCTGAATCTAGGGTTCAGTGCTCATCTCTGTTTATAGTCAATGTCTTCAGACGTTTCCATGGACATGTGGCAGGCAAGCCTCAACACTGGAGTGTACAGAACGCTTGCTTCTCTAGCATTTACCTAATTAATCTAATAAATTCATTTATCTAACTAATCTAATAAGCATATAGAAATAAATGCATGCAGATGTACGCACTATCTTCCTAGGGTATGAGTCTGTTACAGTAAGTTGCTGCCTAGGGACGTTCAAGTCATAATTAATATCCAAGTCCGGCGGGTACTTCCATAATCCTCTGAAGCAAACTGTAAATGCTTAAAGATTAAAAGGCCTTTGAGTTTTATGCAGTCCCACATATCTAGGATTCTTTTATTGGATTCCCCTTTCAAGCTCCAGCAGATGACATTGCCCCTCAGGTCCCAAAGGCAGAGTTTTGTTTATGCTGTGTCACAATTTTATTTTATTTTTTTGCTACGGGTGTTTTTTCTATGCATAAGCAGTCACCCTAGCCCTGTTATCCTTGTTTGTATTCACTGGTCTCTGTTCAATTTTTAACTACTATTTGTCCTCATTCCCTTTTTTTTCTTTATTAATTTTTTAAAAGTACTGTATACAATAAGAGAAAAGAAAAAATACAAAGTACATATACAGTATAGCATTTCAATACAAAAGACATAATTATACTACAATACAATAAAGAAAAAAATAATACAAAAGCAATACGAAAAAAGAAAAACTCCCATGCATTTATATAAAATAAATGAGTCTCATTTCATTTTTCATTTTCACCCCCCTTTTCTTTCTTTCTTTTTGACTGATTCATCAAATATATACTCCTTATACATATATCTCTCATATTATAGTCCTCAAACATAAATTAGTACAGTGGTTCGTCGCTTAAAGAGCATAATGCATTCCATGCAGTGGTGGTCTGCCAAAAATTTTACTACCACACTATGGGTGGGGCTGACATAATGGACGGAGCCAATGTCATGATGTCATGAGCAGAGCCAACGTCATGACATCATGGGCAGCGCCAACGTCATGCTGTCATGATGTGGGCGGAGCCAAATAAAATAAAAAACATAAAATAAAAATAAAATACTCCGTACACATAAAAATAACATAAACACACACTACATAAAATACCCTCCCACCCAAAACACAAATAAAACAAACCCTAGTTCCTTACCTTTGCTGGAGTCGGGCCGTTGGGGACTTCGGGAGCAGCAGGTAGGTGCGGCAGTGCGGCCTGGCCTGGCGGTGCTGCCATGGTATCAGTGTTGCTGGTCGCCGCCACCGCTGCTCCAAGGATGCTACTCCGTCCTTTCCAGGCAGCCATTTGACACATGCACACGTCTATTTTTCAGTGCACATGCATCAAATGGAGTTTTGACACATGCGCACTTCTGAGCAGCCATTTTGTTCTCCCTGGAAAAGACATCCAGAGGGCGGCTGGAGAGGTGACCGAACTGGTCGCCCAGGGGTTTACTATCCCGCCGACGATCACCTCTGGATTTCTGCTACCAGTTCAGCTGAACCGGTCCGAACCGGCAGCAGCCCACCACTGGTTCCATGGGATTGCTCTTTAAGCAAACAATCTGAAAGATGCATGAGAGCAGATCTGGGGAAATATAATCTTGATAAAATTGGGGAAATGCGAAGGACCTTTAATGAGCTTATGGTTTAGTGACACAGTTTCTGCAAGATTTACTCTAACTGTTTTGCATAGGGACTGATCCTTCCAAATATCTTGCGAAAAGTTGCCTTATGCTAGACCAAGCTGCTTGTCCAGTATTTACAATGACAGCAGAAGCAGTTCCATAAGGTGTCATGTTTTTTGCATGGGGAGCATATTCTTGATCACAGAATCATGCACCCTTGCAAATAAGTCTATATTGCAAAGGAAAAATCAAAAGATCATATTGGAAAGCAGCAGGCTAGAAGATCTGCCGTTAAAATTTGTTGTTGTTCAGTCGCACAGTCGATTCCGACCCTCTGCGACCCCATGGACCACTGACCGCCAGGCACTCCTGTCCGCCACCATCCCCCTCAACTCGCTCAGCTCTGTGCCCATTGTCTCCACGATACCATCTAGCCATCTCATCTTGGGCCGTCCCCTTCTTCTTTTGCCCTCGACCCTTCCAAGCATCAAAGCTTTCTCAAGTGAATCCTCTCTTCTCATTTGATGTCCAAAGTACTTTAGCCTCATCTTTATTATTTGACCTTCTAAGGAACAGTCAGGGATGATTTCTTCTAAGATTGACCTATTTGTTCTCCTCGCTGTCCATGGGACTCTCAAAACTCTCCTCCAACACCACATCTCAAAGGCGTCTATTCTTCTCCGTTCAGCTTTCCTAATGGTCCAACTCTCGCAACCATACATTGCAACAGGGAATACCATTGCCTTGACTATGCGAATTTTTGTTTTCAATGTGATGTCTCTACTTTTCACTATGCTCCCCAGGTTTCTCATCGCTTGCCTCCCAAGAATCAGTCGCCTTTTTATTTCATGGCTGCAATCACCATCTGCAGTGAGCTTAGATCCTAAGAAAGTAAAATCTGTAATTCAAAATTGGGAGAACTAGCTGGTCTAAATTAATCGCTCTGGTACATGGACTTTGAATGCACAGTCATCATATTTGCAAGCTCAATTTCTCATATGAATAATAATCCTGACCTCTCTCCTGTAAGAAGCTGCCATGAGCATTAAAGTGAATTAAGGCGTGCTATTTTATACTGATAGAAATGCATGACACAAAAACTTGACATTACTGCTTACTCAGTAGGGTCATTCAGGGCACTGCTCAGATAAACATTAGAAACAGCCGATAAAAGACTGTGAAAAGTAAAACCAAATATTAATATTGTTCAACAACATTAACAACTGCCACAGAGGAGCTAAGACAAGGCAAGCTTTTTCAGCAAAGTAAGCATCTTTCAGTTGTGATCATTTCCTCTTTCTCTCTTTTAACAATAGATATGCACAATGTTGCTGCAGTGTTTTTAATATTTGGCAAGTAACTGCTTGCTTTTTATTTTCTTACTCTATTGCTGTTCTCCCTGCAGGAGACCTTAATCTAGGTTTCCAATGATACATCTCTACACTTGATGATCTTTTCTAATTCCGTCATTGTTGTCTTCCTGAGTCTCAGTCATCTTGATTACAGTCTCCATTTGGATTTATGGATGAATGAAGGTATAATCCCCCCACACACACTATTTTTGATTTCTTCATTGTCATTGTAGTTCTTCTGGTAGTCATGGTTTTTATCTTCTTAATGTTCAACTGCAGTTCTGCTTTGGCACTTTTCACTTTCATTAAAAGTTGTTTTAAGTCATTGATGCTTTCTGTTATTAAGATGGTGATATCTGCAGGTCTTAAGTTGTTGCTTTCTCTATCAATTTTCATTCCTCTTTCATCTGAAAATAGTTTGGCTTTCAGTATATGTTCTGCATACAGACATATCAAGGGCTAAAATTCACTTTTGTCTGATAACTTTACACACATGAAACCATTCTGATTCTCCATATCCTGTCCTCATGGTGGCTTCTTGTTCACACCTGGTTCCCCCCCCCCCCCCAGAACAATTCAGTGTTTCTCCTGATCCATAATCAAACACTTTGCTAAATAAAGCTTAGGTTGATCTTCTGAAATTCTTTAGTGTGCCAGCAGCCAGTGGGTATTTGCAATAGGATCCTGAGTGCTTCTTCCTTTTCAAAATCTAGGTTGAACATCAGGCATTTCTTGCTCCATAGAAGGTAAAATCTTTTGTTGCAACACCTTGAGCATCGCATTGCTTGCATGGGAAATGATGGCTTGTAGTTACTGCAATCCTTGGCATCTCCTTTCTTGGATCTGGGGATTTATATCAAACATTTCCTGTCTGTGAAACATTGTTTGATTTTCCATATATTTGTTGACATATTCTTGTTAGGATTTTGACAATTTCAGTCTCTGTGGCTTAACATAGTTCTATTGGTATTATTTCTACCCCTGGTGATTTATTTCTTCCTAGTACATTTTTCAGAAGCATTTACACCTTGTTAAAATTTCATTTCTTCTTACTTCTGTGAAGACTGTCCCAGTTTTTACTTATAAAGAACACAAGAAAAATATTTCTCTGTAAAGATAAAAGTTCATCCTTAGGATTTTTTTATGCCTTATATTTTAGGGTTCTCAATGTCATCTATAAAAATACTATACACTTTTTCAAAAAGTGAAGGCTTTCAGGTGGTGATAAAAGCTGTCCACTTTACTGGCTTTTAACCTAGGGGTAATTTCAAGCTACAGTATCTGGAAAAATGTGGCTCCTTTCACATACGGACTTGAGTGACAGCAAGGCAGGATTCCTATGTAGGATTCCTAAGGAAGATCAGCAGGATTCATGATAAAGTACATTGCAACAAAATTCACAGAGACCTAATCCTGCACAATACCTTTCATTTAAATCCAGCTACAGAAATTTTTGACATTGTACTCTTCATCCAGCTGGATAGAAGCAACATGGGGAAAAAGAAAATATTTTTAAAGTAAGTTTTTAAAAGAGGTCTTATAGCAGCTTTCTCCAAACAGAGACTCTACGGAGGACACATATCGGACTATAACTCCCATCACACATAAAAGATAAAATGAAGTAATCAATGAATTATGGATTTGCAGTGGAAAGAGTAAAGGACCAGAACTCAAGGGGTCTAAGATTCAAATCCATGTTCAGCCAAAGAAATTCACTGCAGGGGTAGAATGGGTAAAACCATTTCAGTACTCACTTCCCTTGTTATAAGACAGTTCCAACTTGTTGCCACATAACAAAAACATTTCTAAGTACAGTTGTACCTCGCTTAAAGAGCATAATGCGTTCCACAGGATTGCTCTTTAAGCGAGTTTGCTCTTTAAGCAAAACACCATTGTAAATGACCAATGGGGGGTTGTGAACCCTGATTTATTTGTTAAGCGAGTTTTTGGTTGGTTTTATTTGTTAAGCGAAGAAAACTTTCAGAGAAAATTCTGCTCTTTAAGCGAGTTACTCTTTAAGCAAGGCGCTCTTTATGCAAGGTTTGACAGTACTCCATTTGTCTAACTGGGTTTTGGGGTTATTTTTTTTTGCCCCCTTCTTAAGCAGTCCTTCCCATATTTCTCACTCCACTACACATACATTTCTGTTAATGCACAAAACATCTACATTTGCACTGCAAAATTCCAGGTTCTGGGATTTCCCTCCATTTGTAAGCTTTTAAATATCATTAAATGTGATACTAAAGATCAAACTGTGTATGTGTGCAGTGCAAACAAAAAACTGAAATGCACGGGTGTGCATTGTAGTAGCAGGCACTATGAAGATACATTATGCTCACAAACCACATTGCAGCTTTCCTCCGACCCTTCCCTCTGGAAAAACAATCCTGCAAATCCTCTTTATTGTTTTAGCAGGTCATTTAAGATGGAAGGAATGGGGAAAAGAACTTGTTGGTTGAAGAATCTAGTAGGGTGTTTTGGATGCAACACAAGATCTCTGTTTAGAAATGCTGTGATCCAGAGCCACAATAGCCATGCAATCTTCAGATCCAGTGAGAGAAGAAGAAGGAAGAAGAGGAGGAGGAGGAAGCATACAGGATTAACATTTCACACCAATCTTTGATAGTTCATAAATTCGCGCTCAGTAATTCTATCAGTGGTGATAGGTATTGTGCTGCACTATTGAAGGGTAAATGTGGAATCTAATTATCTAATACACACATCTATCTATCTATCTATCTATCTATCTATCTATCTATCTATTACATCAAATCAAAACATTTCAGCGTCTTTGGTAACCAAGATCTTGCTCCTATGTCCCCCACCACTCTATGGGAAAAGGTCATTACTCAAAGTCATGTCTCCCGAAGCGGGTGGGAGGTCCAGTCCTCGCCCACGCAATCGCCGCCCGAGGTATGTGAGGATAACAGGATGGTTAAATACAACTCCTACGATTAGAGAGCAAAGATGCCTTGCCCATCCTGCTCCCTCCCGCTTGAACCACGGCGGATCGTGCCCATCCCAAGGCGTACTTGAGCTCTTCCAAATCTCCCTCTTAGGGAGTTCAGTGGCTAAAACCAGTGGGGAGCAGTAATTGTGGGTTAATTAATACTAAAGGGATAATGATCATGATGATCTCATCCTCGGTGGGGGGGGGTGTAGATTCGTCTTTCTCTCTCTCTCTTGCCCACCGGAGACACACCTGTGGCTGCCCGCCCAGCAGGTGTCCTCTGGGGGAAACAGGGAGGGGGCATGCACCTGTTTGGCTGCGGCAGGTCTGTGTCCTTCCTTGGCCCCACCTAGCCCCGAGGCGGCAGAGGAAAGCTCGCCCGCTTCTCCGGATCGGGACCACCCACGCACCCAGGAGGAAGGACGGCCCCTCCTACACCCGACCCACCCCCCTGGGGGGAGCAAGCCGGGCTTCGTCTCGGCCCGGGCGCCTCCCCCTCCTTGCAGCACTGCGTTGCTTCGCTGCCTGCTCCAGCATGACATCAGGGGAGCTAGCCGGGAAGGGGCCAGAGCGCAGGCGCCGCGGACTGGCGGAGAGGGAGGGGGCGTCGAGAGCGGGAGACGGGCGGACGGAGGGCGAGGGCGAGCTGTAGCAGCAGCAGCAGTAGCAGCAAGCAGTACCTGGCGCTTGTCTCCTCTCAGCAGCGGCAGAGCGCGAGGGTGTGGGCGCGCGCCCTTGTCCGGGTAAACTGCAGGGCGGCAGCGGGGGCGTCCCGCGCGGGCAGCAGCGACGCCCTGCAGAGCGGGTGCGGGCGGCGTCGGAGGGAGAGCGGCGGGCGAGGCAGGCAGGGAGGGAGGGACAGGAGCCCTCCTCTGTCTGACTCCCCTCAGCCCAGCCCGGGCGCCCTGCTGGGGAGGGGAGAGCCCTCCGCCCGCGCCTCTTTGCTGCTGCTTCCCGCCCGCTCCCCCGGCTTCGCCCTCCAGCCCCGCGAGTGGCCCCCTCCAGGCGCGCCATGTCGACGGGAGGCGAGTTCGGGAACCCGCTCCGGAAATTCAAACTGGTCTTCCTGGGCGAGCAGAGCGGTGAGTCGCTGGCAGGCGCGGCCCGTCCTCCCTCCCTCCCTCCTCCCAGCTGCCGTGTGCGTGTGCGTGTGTGTGGGCAGGTGTCTTGAGGGGAGCCATAGCCGTTTCTCGCTTGGGGGGAGGGGGGGAGGCAGGATGACTTGGATCAGGGGTGGCCAAACTTTGCAAGCCAGTCATGCGGTTCAGGGGACTGGTTACTACGGATCCTGCCCCATCCTAATTTATCCAGCCCACGAAGCCCTCGTCACTCCCGGAAGCAGAAGTAAAACGTGCCGGTACTGATAAACGTGTTTTACTTCCACTTCCAGGAGCGAGAGGGCTTCGTGGGGCCGGATCCGGCCCATGGGCCGTAGTTTGGGCACCCCTGCCTTGGAGCAACTCCCAGCCCCTCATGTGATACCCTAATAATAATTTCGTGTCAGAAATTATTCTGGGTTGAAAGGATTTTTGCGGGAGAAACTCCGCTCAGGGGACACTCGAATGAGGCTTATTTTATGTCCCCAAGAGCTGGGATGGAGATGGACGCTCAATCCGTCATGCAGTACCCGGGTCTCGAAGAGATGGAGATCCCCGCCTTCTTGGGTTGCGGCAGCTTCTGCCTGCAAGGATGCCTCCTCTTCTTCTGCTGCTTTCTAGGCCAGACGTGAAGCTGCCAAAACGGAGGCACTCTTTGGGTGGGTGGGTTCATTCTACAGTTCCCTTTCGCCTGGCTCAGTGTGAGAAAGATCAGCCGGCAACACAAGGTGGCCGTTACCAGGGGACGCCCGGTTGTGGTTCAAACACACCACAGTCTTTGCAGAGGTTCTTTCTGTGGACCCCTGCAAGTGCGCCGTCCGCGCTTATCATCATCATCATCATCCACCCACCCACCCCTGCTTTCTCCCGCGGATCGGCCGTGGCTGACCACTTTGGTGTTGGGGACACCCGTCGAGGCAGGCGGGGAAGGAAGGCGAGGCCAGGGAAAGGCGCTCTCAGCCACAAGGCATGGCATGTCTTGGTTGCGCCAGGAGGCGCCGGAAAGGATCAAAGTCTGGGTGCCACCCAACTGGCGATCTGGGGAGCAGGTGCTTTCTTTGCCTTCTGAATTATCTTCCTCCACACTCCGTGTATTGAATGTATAGGAATGGGTGTGTGTGTGTGATGGCCGCTGCTCAGAAAAAAAGAATGCGGGGCGAGGGTCCAGGTGGGTTGGCAGTCAGGCCTGGGGCGGTGGGCGTCCAGATCGCTTCTCTTGCCTCTTCCGCAGCGGGCTGGCGAGGCGACGGCGCTGGACTCTGAGCCGGGAGCTGCCTTTGGCGATGGGTTGGCGCAGATAAAGAAGGAAGCGGCGCACAGGAGGGAGAGAGCGAGGGGAGAAAAAAAGGGGGGGGGAGGGAGAGACACACCCTGCTGACGCCTGAGCCTCCCTCCCTCCCTCCCTCCCTTTCCTACTAAAGCCGAAGGGCTAGTCTGCTCTTGGCCAGACTCCTGCCCCTCCCCATCTGCAGGACTACAGCTCCCATCGCCCTCTCATAAACTCTGCTGGGTGTGGTCAGCTATAGGTACCAACGAAGGTCATCCGGTTATAAAGGCTAAACTGGATGCATATCTTTTCCCCACCTTAGAAGGCAGGAAAGCCATCCCTGAGATGGTCCCTGATGCTTTTCCTTTGGGGGCTTTTGTTTCCCCCCTGGTTCAGAGTCTGCAAGAGGGAGGCCACAAGTCTTTCTGCTGTTTTTTTTTTAAAATCCTGTCAGAAGCACACAGAGGTGCTTTCTGGGTTGAAAGGATTTTTGCTGGAGGAACTCCCCTCAGACGGCGCCTGAATGAGGCTCCTTTCATGTCCCCAATATCTTTCCCTATCAAAGTGGTCCCTATTTATCTATGGTATTTGCCATTTTTTGCTTTTGAACTGCTAGGTTGGCAGCAGCTGGGACAGAGGTGGGCTCTCATTCCATCATGAAGCGTTCAGGTCTTGAACTGCTGACTTACTGACCTTCCAACTGACAAGGCGAGCTTCTTAACCACTGAGCCACTGTTGGTGTGGCCCCTTGGCCAGGTCCCTTTAGGCCTCCTGAAGAACATGGCCTACGTGGGTCTCAAGCCTAGGGTTCTGTTTTCCTTTACTTTTCCCCAGCCTGTGGTTGATTTGATAGGAAATTTACAATGCAGTAGCAAAGTGAGAAAATGTGAGTGATTCTAGACAAAATTCCTCTCCTTTTCACGGTTTGCAACTGGGGCTCAACCCAAATATGTTTGAAATCATAGTAAGAGTGACTCAAAGCATCTTGAATATGAACATGTTTGCAAGCCTATTGACCATTCATTTGGTTTGGCATCCAGCGCCTTTTAAGGAGAGCCGGCCAAATGTTTCTGGAAAGATCTGCCACCAGGCTGTAAAGGGAAGCTCCACCAGCAACAGATTTTATAGCATGTTGCCTTTGACCTGGGTATGTTTCTCCCAGACCTTCTTACCGCTGCAGAGTGCCACAACAAGCAGTACTATAAAAACAATTAAACCTCTCTTTCTGAAAATGACTCTTTAAACAAAACAGCAGCAAAGAAAGCTGGCAGGGAAAAACATTGATGTATCTGCAGTGTGTGGTTGGAAGACAGTTTTACCAGTACAGTACTGTAGACTGCCAGAAAACTAAATGAGTTTGAGAGTGTATCAAGCTTCAATTCTTACTAGAAGCAAAAATGCCTAAATGGAGGCTTATTTACATTTCAAAAGACTCACTGGAAAAGGAAATACAGTAATATAAACAACAAGGGAAGGGCAGGCAATGAAGAAGGTCTAACATGAAATAGATTGATTCATTTAAGGAAGCCACAGACATCAGTCTATATGAGCAGGGGTATTAGTGGTAGGACATTTGGAAGTCACTAATTCGTCGGGTTGCTATAACTCAGAAGCAACTTGGCAGTGCATAAACATGCACAAATATTCTGATGTTGTGGAACCAAACCACCTGAGGCAGTATGATTTTAAGAAAAGCTTGACTGCCACTGCGGATCTTCTTTCCAGAAGTTCATTACTGAACTTTTAATATGTAAGATAGCATCTTGTTATTCTTTGTGCTAAACTATAGCTCCGGGTATCCTCAGCCAGCTCTTTGATCGTGTGTGAGTACAAGTGTGGTTCAAAAAGTCTGAAGAACACCCGGTTTGGGGGAGGGCACTCCTGATAGGGTAAGATAGAAATAGGAGGGGGGACACACCTCTGTGGCAAAGGTGTAACATTGCAAGGAATGCCCCAAGGTGAGGAATACATGGTTGGTTGATCCATGAGAATCTGTGTCCAAAGCATGTTAAACCCTCAAAACCAAGACCTCACCTGCAATATTTCAGTCTCCTGTGATACCAACTCTAGCTCCCATTCTTCCCTTTCCTCAGCCAGTGATCACTTGGAAACCAGCGCAGTTTATTAGATATGAAACTGGCTTCTCTGTAGTTCACGCTTGGCCTTTAAGCCTGGAGGCCTGTCTCTTTTGGACCAAGAGAACAAAGCCACCAGCCTCATTTGGAAGAAGATACAGTACTATATATGGGTGTGCTGATTTATTTAAACCAAGAGTGAGTAAAATGTCATCCTGAGGGTCCTTTAGTAACCCCCACCCATTAGATCTCCCCTGTCTTCTCTTTTTCTGATTAAAAAAAATATATATTAAAGAGGTAAATGGCAGCTTCTGGAACTATTCAGAGCTGACAATTTGCCTTTTAAATAGCTGAGTGTGCCCCACCCACCCTCAGGTTTAACATTCCAAAATACCAAATTTTCACGATTGGGAAGGCAGTTTCTGTCTTTTTTCTGTTTTCAGTATTTCCTTTTTCTCTTTTGGAAGACTGTATGGTGCCTGGAGGGTCTTGGAATGCAAAACTGGCTGCCAGACCTGTCAAACTGGCTCACCTTTGGTTTAAGCAGATGTAGATTTTTAATGCTCTTAATTTCCAATCCTCTTAATTTCATGGACAAAAGAGATGTTACTAGGCTAATGCCAAGACTACTCTTCCCCCTTACCAAAAACTTGAAAATGACTGTATAGTATTATTTTTCTCTTTCAAGCAATTTTTCACCTCCTGGATAATCATAGGAAGAATTACCTTCAGATTTGTGCTTCATGAGTCTTTTGCATTCTTATCACCCCAAACACTTCATCTCTATGGCAGAGCAAGCTCTGCCTGATAAATTCTTGCTGCTGTTCAAAAGCACATGGGCAGGGCCAGTGAATGTCAGCAGCCCAAGTTGAAGGTATGTAGAAGAACAGAAGAAAGTGGGGAAGCATTGCTTTGAAAACTGCCCCTCTTCTAACAGGACCACCCTTATCTCTTAAGGTTAAATGTATTAACATTTAAAATACAGCTTCCAGTTGGGAGGTCTAACATGCCTTGATCTTTGTTTGGCATTCTCCAGCCTGGTGCCATTTGAATGACCTGTCCTAGGCTATATGGCCTCTGTTATCTGCAGCCATGCTGGACACAATGAATGTGATGGCTGGTTGATGAAGTCTGAAGTCCATCTTATTCAGAGGACATTGGTTTGGTGAACACCATTCTTAATTGCTGGCTAGAGGAAGCAAACCCAGTCTGAACATGGAGTCTCTTTGCTTGGGTTGGCAATAAAGCAGTCAGGAAAAGCTGCCACTTCTCTCACTCATTTATGTATTACCTTTCTGCTTCTTGTCTCCTTGAAGTTGAATTTATTCCCACAAGGAAGTTAAGATGGTCCCCTCCATTGCTCTTCACTCAGAACTGTGGAGCTAAAAGGGATCTCCCTTGACTCTTACATGCACACTCCTACAAATATTGTACAGGAAACTCAGCTCAGGTATCCCTGACAGGTGGACATTCAACCAACCACTGCTTAGAAATTTTCTGATCAAATGAGTCCACCACTTTCCAACATAGTCTGTTTTGCAGTCAAGCAACTCTTAAGGCCAGGAAGGTATTTTTAATGTTTAGTTCAGGGGTTCCCAACCTTTTCAAGCCGGGGGCCGAGTCATGCTCTCTCAGTCAGCTTTGAGGGCCGGACAACCGTTTTGCCCTGCCTGCATGATAGGGGTGGCTGTTTTGTCCCAACAGATTCAAAGGGTGGCCATTTTGTTTCTCAAATATCCTTGGAGGGGTGGGGGGTCGCATGAAATGGTGCTAGGGGCCAGATCCAGCCCACAGGCCTTAGGTTGGAAACCCCTGGTTTAGTTGAAATCACTTTGGGTCTTTGTTTAGGGAATGTGTTACAAGCTGCTAAGCGATACAATTATGGTGCAAATTCCTTTCATGGACTCAAAACAGTGTAGCATGGCTCTTCTTCTCTCCACCTCAGGTTCACAACAAACCACTGAAGTGGGTCAGCTTGAGAGACTGTGACTGACCCAAAGTCACTTTCATAACTGAGTGGGCATTTGAACCCAGGGATACTGAGCCTTCTTCTATCATGCTAACCATTACACCACATTGGCTCACATTGACATCTCCTCCCAGCTGAGATGCCAGTTATAAAACATATACCATTCCCTATTCTACTTCTCTCCTTGCAAATAAATTCTTCTGAAGCCTTCAAGTAGGGTGGAAAGAGTAATACAACCTCAAAATCCTCTGCTCTCTTCACAAAGGATCTTGACCTGTAGAGCTGCAACTTCCCTGTCCTTTTGTTTACCTTTGGTCATATGAGAATTTGGGGATGGGTTGGAGGAATGGAGAGGGACACTAGGCCCAAAGCACACAGCAGTGATATACACACTGCTGAATATTCAAGCCTGCTCATTTTGTCTTTCCTTCTACTTTAAGGGGAGCAGTTGAAGGTACTGTAGTATAGTTGCTAAAGTGGGCTCCCTTGCAGTGGGAAATACCAACATGCAGTTACATGCCTTTGTAACTGCAGGTATTATTCATCCCCTCCAGACTCTGGGTCACTTTTTTAACGCTTTGTAACTTCAATTCTGTTTCAACTGTGTTGCATTAAAGATATACAGGAGAGAGGACTGGGGGAAGATGACCTTGGCTGCTGGTGAGCAGGCATCAGGCAACTGCATTTCACTCAGTCATGCTCATTTTATACTATTGATATAAAATGAACTTTCAGTTGATCAATTTTTTCCATCCACATTTTTTTCCTCTGCCTCTCTCTCTCCTAGTTCCACATAAGCTTAGTTGTCCTAGAGGGGGGAAATTGCTATAAAACAACTGGTGTTGTTTTTCTCTTCCCATATTCATTTTCTCCTTCTGAGTATGTTATATCACATGCTGGAGTAGTTTGTCTGCTGCAGGTCTATGGAACTGTAAGAGGAAAAACCATGAGTCAAGGCAATGACTATAGAGTACAGTATTTGCCTCTTTACTGTCTTGCTGGGAGTAAGTAAAGGTAAAGGTTAAGGTTGCCCATGCTTGAAAGCCAGTCGTATCTGCTTTATTTTGATTCCTCTTACGTTAGTGCTATCAGACATATGGTAAAAAGATACACGGTAGAAAGAGAAGGAAACTGACTGTTCAGTCCAGGTTATATCACCATTGACAAACACAGAGCATTTCAGATGTGACTGAATCAAGTCCTTCAAAATAAAAATAACATGTCAGTGTGCATTTGTTATGTTTTCATAAAAATAACATGTCAGTGAACATTTTTTATTCAGTTGTGCCTCGCTTAAAGAGTATAATGTGTTCCACAGGATTGCTCTTTAAGCGAGTTTGCTCTTTAAGTGAAACACCATTGTAAGTGAACAATTGTGACTTCTGGGGGGGGGGGAATTGCGAACCCCGGTTTATTTGTTAAGTGAGTTTTTGGTTGGTTTTATTTGTTAAGCAAGGCAACCATTCAGAGAAAATTCTCTGTATTTGACTGTATTTTCTACCAAAGAAGAGAAAGATGAATTTCTCTAATGCAGGGGTTACCAACCTTTTCAAGCCAGGGGCCAGGTCATGATCTCTCAGTCAGCTTCAAGAGCCAGATGGCCATTTTGCCCTGTTTGCACGATGGGGGTGGCCATTTTGTCCCAACAGCTTCAAAAGAGTAGACATCAGAAAACAAAATAAAAAACACTGTAGCACTTTAAAGACTAACTGCTATATTTTTATTGTTAGCTTTCATGGATGAAGTTCACTTCTTCAGACAACGAGTAAAACTTACAGGCATGGTTTATATACACCAAATTCAGGGGTTAAAGGGAGAAGGGTTTGCTCAAGCAGAATGACAGACAAGCAATGATAACAATACAGCTTCCTACAGCTATCAGTAACAATAGATTATTCATATTAGTTTTAAATGTCTCCCTTTCAATCTCAAAGGTGTGGAGAAAGCCCATTCTGGTTTCTGATTAACCTCTTACTTGCATGTCAGAAAACAAACAAAAACTCTGTACACTAGTACCCCGTATAACGTGATGACTTGGTTCCACGAGTCATCATGTTATACGATTTTTAACGTTGTTCGATACATTGATAGAACAACGCTTAAAAAAAAACCCTGACGTCTGGGACAAACCACGCCGAGGCAAGGCTCGGCTTGTCCAAAATCCCCTCGTGGGGGGGGGGGGGTCGGGGTTAGGGCAAGATACCGCTAAACCCTGCAGAACTAAGCCCCGCAGAGCCGCGCAAGCCTACAAGCCACCCGAGGTCCCAAGAGGGTAGGAATACCCTTTCGAGTCCTCGGGCGTGCGCGCGCCTCTGCGGGGCTTAGGCGAGGATCGGGGAAACCCTCGGGATCCCAGCTAAGCCCCGCAGAGGCGCGATCCTTACCTTTTTCGAACTTCTGGCGGCGGGCTGGCACCGGGGGGGGGGGTTTGGATTGGAGAGGCGAAGGAGCTGGAGAGAAAGAGAGAGGGGGGGAGGAAGGAAGGAAGGAAGGAAGGAAGGACGGACGTGCCCCCCCTCACCAAGCAAGGGTCCAAACTCCTCCCCCCCCAGGGGAAGCAAAGAATCTCACCGCCAAAGCAGCACTGGCCAGATACCTGGTTGTGGGCGGGGGATGAGGAAGTTTGTAAGGGGATGAGGCGATTTCCAAGGATACCGGCAACAGCGTCTGTTCAAGTCCCCTGTTGGCTTCTCCTTAGGTTGGGAACCCCTGCTCTAATGCATTGAAAAATACATTTTAAAAGTAATATTATTGTTTGCACTGTGTCTGCATGTCCACAGTTGTCCTCCCCAGAAAGAAACTAACTGTTCTGTCCCCATGAGAGCTAACTTTATGCAAATAATTCCTGATCTTGGCATATAAGATGTTTATGGACAATTTGTAGCACACCGGGTAGGCAGAGTTTCTGGAACCCATCGCCTGACAACATCAAGAGCATAAAGGCAAGAAAAACACTTTCAGGGGCAGATGGGTACAAAAGGAGTCTAAAATCAGTACCCTAAAAGAAAGGAGGGTATAGAATGAGTGGGAGCAAGACTGGTGGGTGAATCAGCATTCAGACAGGTGTTGATGTCTCACTGTGGGACAGTAATAAAGGCAGGAGGAAATGGAACTCTTCCTGAAACCTGAAGAATTAAAAATATATATGAAGCAACTGGTTTTGAATCATGGCTATTTTGGAGGGGGAATATTATTGTGTAGTGATGGTGCAATTGCTGGTTACAAACACCTATTCAAATACTGTATCTGTTTTTTAATTTATTCTGCTGTCTGGCTTTTGCATGTTTCTTGCTTGGATAGAGAGCCACAAGTTCCAATCTCTGGCTTAGAGTCATATTTGCGTATTTATTTATTTATTTATTTATTTATTTATTTATTTATTTAATCAAATTTCTAATGCCACCCAACTTGGCAAGCATGTTGCTAGTAAAGCTCACACTGAAATCCTTCCTGGACCATGAAGTTCACCGGATGACCTCTAGCCCACTATACACACCCATTCTAACAGCTTTCAAGGTTGTTAAAAGGGAGGTAGAGGTGTATACTGTACTATCTTTTGCTTCTTGAATGCAAGATTCAAATAGGAATGTGTTAGATACTGTACCTTTATTACTCTTTGGTATAAATATTTGCAGGCAGGCTCACAACAGTAAGAACTATGGTACATGACACACTGTAGAACAGTGGTGCCCAAACTAAGGCCCCGGGGCCGGGTGTGGCCCCCAACGCCAATTCATCTGGCCCACGAAGCCCTCGTCGCTCCTGGAAGCGGAAGTAAAATGCGCCCGGCCTCCGGGCCTTTGTGATGAACTTCCTTAACCACATGATCGGCTCACATCCCAAAACGTTTGGGCACCCCTGCTGTAGAACATGAGTTCTCAACATTTTAAAGCCGGGAGTCGGGTCACGCTCCCTCAGACAATTTGGGGGGCTAGACAGCCATTTTGCCCTTCCTTCACCACATGGCACTTCCTGGTGTGGCGGAGGTGGTGGTGGGCCACATGAAATGGTGCCACAGGCTGCTGGTTGAGAATCCCTGCTGTAGAAGGAACCAAATTACCGGTAGGACTATAATACAGGATTTGCTAGAGACACGAAAGCATTGTGTAAATTCCATGTAACATAAAACAAATGAATACTTTGCTGAAATATTTGTACAGTACAGTAATACCTTGGATAACGCTAAGACTTGGTTCCACAAGTCTTGGTGTTATCCAATTTTTAGTGTTATCCGATCCATGTTAAAATCCTATGGGATGGATCGGATAACGTTAAAGCTCCATAGAGATACATTGTAACCGCACAGGCTTTAGCGGTTGTTATCCAATCCATCCCATAGGACCTTAACGTTAGCCGATCCAATTCTCCTCCCCAGATTACTTAACGTTATGTGATTTTAGCGTTATCCGATCCAATCGTTATCCGGTGTTTTACTGTATTTCTACAATTAGGATTTGTTCAGAGCACTGAAATTGAGAATGAATGAGGATTGTAAAAGCCATTGATCATAAACAACAAATAGATTATAATTAAGTATACATTTGCTTCCTTGTAATGGTTCTTCATTCATCCTTTTATGCATTTGAGATGTCCAGAAGGTTCTCTTCCATGAAATAAGGTAGTACTGGTGACTGAGTTTCCCATAGTACAAATAATGCTGATTGTGACTGTTAATGGGGAAAGACAGAAGACTCTCCTTGAATTCTCAGTGTCTGAAAAGCAATTTTTGGATACAATAGGACAAATAGGTCATTATTACAAGCTGTGTTATTCATTCTTTTCCCTGTGCAAGAGAAAGCTTTGCCTTTTTAATTTCAGTGCCTCACATATTTGTCAAAGATGCTAGAGCCCTGCAACTTAATGTAGGGGTCAAAATGTATAGATGCTCAAGGAAAGAGTTATTTCCACCATATATATTAACGTATCTTCTCAGTAATCATTTGTAGAACTCAGATATATTTAATGGGAACCTGCACTTCCCATTGACTGGAATACAATGGCTGTAAAGTAAATAGGAAGGAAAAAATTCGAATCCTTAGGTTCTTGTTTACTTATTGGCCCTTGGCAACTAATCACAGCTTTGCATTAGTGGCCCTAAGGAAAGCGGCAGAGTGATGCAAATAAAAGAAAATGGAAGTGAATGACAACTTAGAACTGGGGTAGGCCTTCTGGAGGTTAAAGAGGATAATTTGTGTCTGCTCAGTTATTTTTGGTTGCACATTGCACCAGACTTGAAGGGGGAGGGGGAAATCAGAATAGTGTCTTCAAGACTCTAATAATGCAGTCTTTCCCAACCTTTGGTTTTTGGACTTCAATTCCCAGAAGCCTAAGTCAGTTCCCCAAGGTACTGATCAGCCAATGTACTGACTTAGGCTTCCAAGAATTTAAGTCCCCCTGTGGGATGTGGGGCCCACATTAAAACCACTGCAAGTCTGATGGCTGTATCATGTTATTTGCTGGGGCTTCAGGGTTTCTAAGCAGCTGGAGAACAAGCAAAAAGAAACCAGGCAGCATTTTACCTGACAGAAGCTGCTGGTCAGTAACAATAATTCAGTGGGCAGGTTTTATGTGAAACCATGGTTTGTTTTTTTATTCCAGTCAGGAGTCTGCCTGAACCTTGATGTGTTTTTAATCTTGGGGAGAGAAAGATGGGGCAGGATGTCCTTCTTCAGAGATCAAGGTTAGACAGGCCTAGACCAGGGATGGGGAACCTGCAGTATTTAATGCCACATGTGGCCTTCTAGGTCGTTAAAAATATTGTACAGCCATTTGCTTTAATCCACTTTTGACAGAGAAAATCCTTTTATTTTTATTAATACTTTTTTGTTAGTCTTTTATACTTTTATTTTAGTAACTTTAAAATTAAGGTTTTTTTTTTTTAAAAAAAAAACAATTATTAAGTACATGCAGCCTTCCAACAGGAAAAGGTTTCCTACCCCTAGCCCAGGCAAAATACATGAATTGTAATAAAATGTTTACTTCTATCCCATCCAAAGACAGCCAACCTTATTACAGTAATACATTGGATAACGTTTGCATCAGATAACGCTAAAACCGCATAACGTTAAGCAATGGGGGGGGGGGAAGAATTGCATCGCATAACATTAAATCCTATGGGATGCATCAGATAATGTTTGCTAAAGCCTGTGCCGGTTACAATGTATCTCTATGGAGTTTTAATGTTATCCGATGCAACCCATAGGATTTTAACATCCGATGCATGCATTAAAAATCGGATAACATTAAAAATCGGGTAGCACTTAAGACTTGTTGAACCAAGTTTTAGCGTTATCCGAGGTTTTAACTGTATTACACAAAATGAGGGCCATTGCCTCAGGCAATAGAGCAGGAGTTCCCAACCTAAGGCTCATGGTATGGATCCAGCCCTCCATTTCATGTGGCCCTCCACAACTCCAAGGGTATTAAAGAAACAAAATGGCTGCCCCCTTGTAGCTGTTGGGACAAAATGGCCACTCCTATCATGCAGGCATGGCAAAATGGCCATCCGGCCCTCAAAGCTGACTGAGAGAGCATGACCCGGCCCCCGGCTTGAAAAGGTTGGGAACCCTTGCATTAGAGGAATGCAACAGCCATAGTTCTCTGACTGTTCTTTCTGAGCCTCCTCTTGTGCATTCATCAAATAGGATTGGGTACCATTTGAGGTCATCACCTATGAATGGATGCAGATAGGCATGGAACACACATTAATTGGGTATTTGTGCCAATTTGCCAGTAACTTGGCCTGCAGCTCATCACCTGTAGTTTGGCTGGCTCTGCCTGGCCCCTTTAGGATTCCTCATTCTCTTTGTCATTTGTTGCCTGGCAACAGTTAATAGTGGTACTATGTACCTGCCTACCTGCTGTCAGGATCACATTTTTATTAAAAAGCCCAATGGCAAATACAAAGCGAATTGGATGATCTCTCTCCCACTGTGATGGAACAGAAGCATAGTTAAAGAGGCTGCACATCCAGATGGTAGGAGGTGGATAGGTGCCCAGTTTTGCTCCACATGGTGTATTTCCTTTAACGTTTGTTAACTCCAGCCCACTGCAAAGAAAGCAGCTACTTGTGGCCCTGTATGGACCACCCATTATGCCAGCTCCATTCTGGGGTTTTGGCATAGTTTTGGCAGTGGAATCATCTGATGCTGCTTGTTTGCCAGCACTTGGTGTGTGCATGTTGGGGGGGAGGGCGTTATCTCTCTGCCAATAGCAGTTATTGCAAGGGTTTCCTTTTCTTTTATAGCCTCCCCCTCCCCATGCAAGATGTGTGCTTTAGCTGCTCAAGCGTAGCTAATGTAGCAGAGCAGCCATGGGAAGAGCAGTTTCCACTCAGTAGGAGAGCAGGATGGTCTTTAATTATACATCAGGACTCTTGACAGCACCAGTTTCCCATTTGCACATCTCTGGTATACATCCTCTTTGTTCTTCTCTTCCTAGCATCTCATGTCATCTGATATTTTCTCGGGAGTCTCCTTATGATTTAACCCTTAGCTTTGCATGTACAGTATATTCACAGAATCCTCAAATATCTGTAGATGCTGCTTTTGACTTCTTCATTTTCCCTGGCCTGAGTTTTTTCATTCTTGTTAGCTGTGTTCCACCATCTTCTGTTATGCTTGGTGCTTATGGGCTAAGCTGTTTGGCATTGTTACATGGATCAAACTAGCCCTACTAGTTTAAATCACTTCTACTTAATAAGCAATAGCAATAAATCTTATATATTGCCCCATAGAACTTGGTGCATTCTCTGGGCAGTTCCAAGGTAATTAGCAGTTTGCCCCCCAACATGCTGGGTGCTCATTTCATGTATCTCCAAAGGATGGAAGGCTGAGTCAACCTTGATCCCCATCAGGATCAAATTCATGGTTTTGGCTGCAGTACAGTAATTTAGCAATACTGTGCAGTTTAACCACTGCACCACCTAACACACATGCATGCCATAAAAGGCTACACAAATGTTCCAGCTATTGAAAGGATTGGTGTGGAAATGCTAAACCTAGTACTTGGCATATTTAACTTGGGCAGGATGGTGAATCTTTGAAGTCTTTAACAACTGTTTGGAATTTCTGGCCTTCCACATTTCTTTATACTGTAAATCCCATTACATAAATTGTAATTTATAATTGGCTGTGCTGATTAGAAGTGATGTGGATTATTGGGCAAAACATCTGGAAAGCCAAAGGCTCCTTCACTTTGCTCTAGATCAAGGTTTGGCAAGCTTGGCTCTCCAGGTGTTCTTGGACTTCAATTACCAGAAGCCCGAGTCAGTAGATCTGCTGATCAGGGCTTCTGGGAATTGAAACCCAAGAACATCTGGAGATGTTTGCTGACCCCTGATCTAGATCATTGTCCTTATTATCTTGTGGCCTCTAGTTATGTGAACTATAGCTTCTGTTATCTCTTGGCATTCTATTCTTCTATTCTATATTCGATTTATATCCCTCCCCAATCACGAAATGCGACTCTGGGCGGCTTACAGACATATCAATACAATATCAATATAATATAAAAACATTCAGTCAACATAATATAACATAATGTAAAATATAACAACATAATGCAATGCAGTCAAAAACATTTAGCACTACACTAGGATACTACACTTGACTATAGTCAAGTGGGTCTAAAACAGAGTATCAAGATATCAGCTACAAAATTGTAAAAAATAACACATCAACACAATATCAATACAATATAACATAATGAAATACTTGGTGGGAGTTGTCTGATGTACCAGATGAGCACCAGGTTGTAAAAGGCTGCTCCAAAGCACTGAAACAGGTTTTAAAAGTGTAGCACAAGTACAGTTTCAGAAGGGAAACAGGATTGAGAATCTGGTGACACAGTGGACAGCAGTTGCCTTTTGTAAACATGCACATGTTCATGGATGTCTGATCAGGAGTTTCTCACTTGGATAGCTGTCTCCCATGTAGTAAACATGAAGACACAGAAGAACCACACTTGCCTAGATGCAAAATAGAGCTTGCCTTGAGTATTAAAGAAATGTGAGACTCATCTAAGCTGTAGACCAGTGTTTCCCAATCTTTGGGTTTTTTGGACTTCAATTCCCAGAAGCCTAAGTCAATTCCCCAAAGCACTGATCAGCCAATGTACTGATTTAGGCTTCTGAGAATAAAAGTCCCCCTGTGGGCCCTGGGCCCCCTGTTGGGAACCTCTGCTGTAGACCTTCAGGCAAAGTTGGGACACATTAGTGTAAAAAGCAACTGCAGTTTCACAACTATCTGAAAATAAGAAAAAGTTGGGCTTTATCTGCTTATTGAGTGGGAAGTAATTGTGGATTTAAAGCAGATTCAGCTAATAATGCAGACTGCTGCCTTTTCAGACCTCCGTGCTCACTGCTGGAGTATTGAGAGGAAGTTGGATATTGGAGTCAGAGCTTTTGTTTACTTCTGAACTCCCTTCATGCTTTAGGCCCTAATGCAGGGGTGCCCAAACTATAGCCTGGGGGCCAGATGCGGCCCCTGATGCCAATTCATCTGGCCCACGAAGTCCTCATTGCTTCTGGAAGCGGAAGTAAAACGCACCCATCTGGGTGTGTTTTACTTCTGCTTCCAGGAGCAATGAGGGCTTTTGGGGCCAGATTAATTGGCATTGGGAGCTGCATCTGGCCCCCGGACCATAGTGACCTCCTCCCTGAATCATGTGACTGGCCCGTGGCCTGAAAAGTTTGGGCACCCCTGCCCTAATACATTAAAACATTCATTCATTTTAAATGAAATACAGGTACTGTACTGTGTTATAAAGAGGAAATTTCATCCATCTTTGATTTTTGTGTGTGTCAGAGATTACTCTGGATTGAAAGAATTTTTGTAGGGGATGCCCGAATGAGGCTCCTTTCATGTCCCCTATCATGCAGCTCTCAAATTCAATCCTATCCTTTCAGTCTCCAAGCACAGTGTTTATACTCACTGAGCCACTGGGGAGCTGCATCCATCTTTGATCAAAACAGGTAATGCTGAAAGAATTAGTAGGTTGGTTAACAAGAGAAAATGTTTTAGACTCCTAGAAACAGTTTCCTGGCAGGGAGGAGCCCAGTCTTCAACTGTAAAACATTGAACATTGAGTGGCAAACAAATGTTCCTGGATTCCATATATGGCAACCTCAGGTATAACTGGTAAAGACCCTTGCCTAACTCTTTCGAGAGCTGTGAGTCAGAGCGACCAAAGGGTTTAATGAGTGGTTCCCTACATGAGGCCCATTCCCCACAGGGGTACTTCAATTCCCAGAAGCCTAAGTCAGTACATTGGCTGATCTGTGCTTTGAGGATTTGACTTAGGCTTCTGGGACTTGAAGCCCCAAAACCAAAGGTTAGGAAACACTGCTTTAACTGAAGCAGCCTCCTATATTCCTGTCATCACTGCTTTGAATTTTGAACTCCATAATTTTAGCCTTTTGGCAAAATGTGAATAGCTTCAGGCAGCTGCTCCATATGGCCTATTATAAAGCTGCAAATAGCAGCTTCTGGGCAAACAGCTTTTTAGATCAACATTGATTCCATTTACGAAGATGGGTCATTGGATCTCTCTGAGTAAGAAAGATATAAAGGGTTCTCTGGTACAGATAAGCCTTCTTTGCGTAACACACTCTAGCTGGTGAACCTTGTATTTCTGATATTATTTTTCCAATTTATTTGCTCTCTGGTGTTTTTCTTTAAGAGCTGGGACAGAGACGGGTGCTCAATCCATCATGCAGTACCAGGGTCTCAAACTGCCAACTTGTCAGCCTTCCAGCTAATAAGGCAAGCTTCTTAACCACTGAGCCACCACAGACTTAACTTCTGGGTCTTGACTCCTCAGAATTCTGCCCTGACACATAGAGCAACACAATACAAATGGGGCTAGCTCAAAGCTCAGCCTTCCTCCTTCTGGGCTAATACGGTATTTAGGACGTTATCTTCAGAGTACCCCAAGTGAACCCACCCTGAGAGGACAGATCATTTCGGGATATGTGCATCTTGTCAGTGCTATGTTTCACTGGTTTTGTTATTGTTATTGATGATAATGTGTGACAGCCAGCTGTTTTTATGTATTGTTTAAAGGTGCAAATAAGAGATGCTCTTTGTTTAAGATTTTGAGTCTATCACAAAGATGCTATTGGTCCAAGCTGCAGAGTTTTTCCTTGATCACCATCCTAATATGGACAGGTCTTTTCTGTGATTTGCATGGATAATGTAGAAGAGGGCTATGACTCTGTGATGAATTGCTGGGTTGGTTTTCTACTAGACACCTTTGATCTAGTATTGATCTGGTAGGCTGCCTAGCTAATGGATAAAAATTGAGTTCCTTTTCTCTTACTCAGCATTTTCACAGGCTTCCCAGTTAGAACAGTGGGGTAGTAATTCCCTTTAGGTTTACTGCATGTTGTCCCCTTCTGTTGGTTTTCCTCTTGACAATTGCTGAGTCCAACGCATTATGGTTCTGTGGAAGAGGGTCCTCTTCTTTAAAAAACCAAGACAACTTTAATTTATTTGAGTGCTTCAGTCCCTTGAAGCTCCTGCATGTCAGAGCTCTCATGTTGCCTTGCAGCAACTGTGTGAAGTCATCTGTGAACATGACATGTGTGGGTGGATAATAAGTGATAGGCAGAAGGTTTCTGGTGAGCAAAGCAGAGACAAGAAACAGGTAACACTGATGATTCTGAATCAAAGGTTGAGTTTACTAGACAAAGAATGGGCAGATTTCAGACACAGTGGGGTGATCTACTTTGTTTTTAGCATCCTCATAAGATCTGCTAGAAGCAAAACAGTGGTATGGCGATGTGGCTGTAAACTGACAACTAAAAACCGGATACTCAGTGGTACTATAAAGCTAGGTTTTGTGGGGTTGAAGTGATGGGAATATTTGATTAACTGGACAAACAGTCCAGTCTTTTGCTATCTTTCCAAGGGGACTGTGGTGGCTCAAATGGTTAAAATGCTGAACTCACTGACTGGAAGGTCAGAGTTCAATTCCTGGGTACTGCATGGCAGAGTAAGCTCTTGTCTCTGTCCCAGCTCCTGCCAACTTAGCAGTTCGAAAGCAAGAAATTGCAGGTAGATAAATAGGGACCACTTAGGTGGGAAGGTAAACAGTGTTCCATGCACTTCGGTGTTGAGGCATGCCTGCCATATGTCCACGGAAACGTCTGCAGACACAGACAGTGCTGGCTCTTTGGCTGTAAACAGAGATGGGCATTAAACCCTAGAGTCGAATACGACTGGCTTTCAAGCAAGGGCAACCTATCTTTCCAAGATTCCTCTGTATCTTCTGTCCTTTATTGCAATCCTTCTTAGTAGCTGGGAGAGAAATGAATTCTCCCAGCAACCAGATAGTGTTTTGAGCTTTCCTTATTATACAAAGTAATTGGAGAGATTTAGTGTTGAATGGACAATAAAGATACATTAGCTTTGTGAAAGACCTGTTCCGGGTAGAGATGAAATCTGCTATACTGTATCTGGTTTGCTATTAATGTATCGACACAGTTCCCTACGTTTTCGAACTCTTTGATGCTTAGTCCAGGAATTTGTTTTCAGTAGTGGAACAGAACTCGCATGCTTTTTACTCAAACAATTTAAGAAGCATAGCTGTCACCAACTAGTAAATCTATACCCACTTACTTGGGAGTAAGCTTTAATGGGTACAAATCTGAGTAAACATTGAAGCAACTCTACTCTTGGTTGATCAGAAATAAATCTCATTGAATTCAGTGTGACTTATTACCCAGTAAGCAAGTATAGGCTACACGCTCTTGTTTAGAAGTAAAATAGTGAGTAAGAAATCCTTGTCAAGGTATTTCAGAATACCTAAAGATCTATCAGTAGATCCAGAGCTCCCTTGGGCAATTCCAATTGGCTAAAGTCATGTCCTGTAACTTTCAGAGGTGAATTGCCTCAAATTAAGAAATCTCTATACACATTATTTGTTGCATACAGTAATACTTTGGATAACGCTAAGACTTGGTTCCACAAGTCTTGGTGTTATCCGATTTTTAGTGTTATCCGATGCATGTAAAAATCCTATGGGATGGATTGGATAACGTTAAAGCTCCATAGAGATACATTGTAACCGCACAGGCTTTAGCGGTTGTTATCTGATCCATCCCATAGGACCTTAACGTTATTCGATCCAATTCTCCACCCCAGATTGCTTAACGTTATGCGATTTTAACATTATCCAAGGTAAACGTTATCCGAGGTATTACTGTATTTAGTTGGTACATGGCAGATATTATCTGCATTCAACTTCATAACTTGGGGTAATTTTTATCCAAAATTTACATATTTTGGATTACTGAGCAAGAGGATTTCAGCCATTTGGCCCCCACCCCCAAACATAAACTGTTCAACTACATGCTCATTTAAATTTTTGTTACATGTATTTCCTTCATTTTCTCTAAGGATCTCAAATGAACGTGCATGACTTCCTTCCTTCCTTTATCATCACAATGACCTTGTGAGGTAGATTTGTATTTGGATTTTGGATTTGTGGCTAACAACATAAACAATACAATACAGTATCACAGTATCACATGACAAAACATATTAAGGTATCACATATCAAAGTGTCACATAACACACACACACACACACACACACATATATAAATCATCACAATTACAAATCAAGACATTATTAAAACATTTCAGCAACACTTCAAATATTTCAATCAAAAATCCCCAATCCCCAATCATAATTACAAATCAAAATCAAAAATTCCAAACAATCCCACCCCACCCCACAAACCCAGGAACCAAATCAATATCAAAAAATAATAATTAAAATAAAAATTTGCAAAAAACAAAACAAAACACAACACTCAAAGATTTAAAAGTTTAAAAAGTTTTTAAAAAGTTTTTAAAAAGTTTTTAAAAAGTTTTTAAAAGTTTAAAAGAGTAAGAGAGAGAGGGGTGGCTATCCCATCAGATCAGCCACCCAACATGGGACCCCGTATTACTGGAGCCCCACACCTGCCGTGCCAGCCAGGTTTAGGCCATAAAGGTCATAAGAGAGGATTTACTGCCCCAGGAGCTCCCAGTGAGCTTCCTTGCAAAGTGGGGATGGGAAGCTTGCTATTTTGAGGATAACATCCTCTAACCACTATTCCACATTAGCTTGCTACGTACAGGTCTTGATGGGTTTGTCCAATTCTGTCCCTAGAAGAAGGCTTAAAGAGGCCACAGAAATGTCTGCAATACTTGGCATCTTGAAAGTGGGTGGATGCCCAGAAACTGCCTATCATCTTTCATGTAGGTTCTTGAAGCCTAACCCGAGCAAGACTCAGGTATCCCTTCCCCACTTTCAAAACCAAGAGGAAGGGTTGAATTGGACGTTATGTGACAAGGGAATCAATTACCTCATGGTTCAGCATCGATATACCTCTGCATGACACTTGACAGGATGCTCCCTTTTAATCAGCACTGCCAGAATACCAAGGCTATAGTTAGTATGAGGAACAATATCATCAGGAAGTTTACAAACTATACACGGTGAGCTCAACCATCCATGCTGTGTATATCAGCTTTGGCCCTGAGCATCTCTGCAACAGAGTATGCTGCTCAAGTATGGAGCACACCTGCACATATGAAACAAGTTGGCATCGCTGATAGAATATTGTCTAGTGTACACTGTCTAAGGAGCAATAGTAGATGAACTACAGCATAACTGGAAGACACCAGGCTGTGAAAGAGCAAATCTTGTTTTCCCCCTTAGATAAAGCACCAAACTATACAATACTGTGCACACAACCTAGCGTTAGAGTAGAAATCACCTTAATGTTTCAGAGAAAGCCAGTCTTTGTCTGAAAAAATCAGACTTCAGAGGAAGACCATGGTTAGCTCCCAGAGATCAATCACAAAGGATCCAATTTGCAAATTGCATGAAATAAGAAAAGCTGCTACAGCTTTTAACAGTGAAAGAATTCTCTGTCATGTACAGCATAGTTAAATAATTCTCTGTCATTTACAGTTCAGTCACAAGTCCTAGCATTGTTGGTAAAAGGCCACCTTCCTTGCCTTCTAGGATGTATTCTTAGATCTTAGAAGGTGATAAAATTAATGTTGTCCAGTCATTGAGTTTGTAGCCAGTACTAAAATGTTCAGCTAATTCTTTCAGTGTGACCCGAAAAGCAAAGGAATCCACATCTTTTCAGACAGTGATTTAAAATCTGACTATAGAAACAAGGTTTCATACTGACCTCCCAGTTGACAAGAAACCTGTTTAAGTGGTAGACATATTTGGCAGGATCAGCCTGTCTTGCCAGTTAAGCTCCTTGCTTCTAGCAGGAATCTTGTTTTCTGTGGTTTAGGACTGGCATCCTCTGTTTTGCTTCTGTGAAATACGTTGTCTTGTTTTATCCTATGAGCTTTTTTGTCTCTTAGGTTGTTAAGCAAGATGCTGAGCTATTGGTCTAAACCTTGGCTCCAGTAATGTTCAGCCTGTAATTCCTCATATTGGGAATGGAAATTTAATTTTGCTACAGATTTATTAATCACAGTGCTTAAAATTAAATTTGCCAAATCTCAGCCCCTGTGGAGTTTGTTGCCCCTGTTTTGAAAACCCTTCTGTTTCTAAATTCTCTAGGCTAGCAAAGGCTTGCTTCAACATATCCTCATGCATAACCTCTCATAAAGAACGAGGTATTTTCCTGAAGTTGATGATGATGATGATGATGATGATGATGATGATGATGATGATGATGATGATGATGATGATAATAATAATAATAATAATAATAATAATAATAATAATAATAATAATAATAATAATAATAATAATAATAATAATAAAACCACAAGTATTAAAAAAATTACCTTACCAAGTATCCAGTCACTTTTCAGTTTGTTTAGAACATTTGTACCCCTCTCCACTGGTCACTTTGGGGAGATGTTAGGGCTGTGATGGTGAACCTTGGCATTCCAGATGTTCTTGGACTTCAATTCCCAGAAGCCCAAGCACCCTGTGAATCCCCATGAATGGGTTTACTGTGATTCATCTGGCCCGCACTGGCCTCATCGCTTCTGGAAGCGGAAGTAAAACGCGCCCGTAAGGAGTGCCAAGGTTCGCCATCACGGTGTTAGGGAGCATGTATGAATCTTCTGCTGACTCTTTTTGGAATTGTGTGTAATTTACAGATGGATAGCAACATCCCTGGAAATAATTATTTACTATCAAGCATGATTTTTCATGGAGGAGAAATACAGTTTTTATAGCATCTCAAAAGTAAAATTAGGTTAATCTTGGAAAGCAAGCAATATGGATAATGCCTCTTTTTTAAAAAAAATCACCAGCACATTTTCCCTGAAGTCTTGTGATGCATACAGCTTTGTAAATGTCCTAAGAATAGTAATTCAGGGTGTATGTTAATACATTGTACTGTATTGGATAAAGGTAAGGAAAATAGGACACAGATGTGAAGTAAAAATATATCAAAGCATGAAAATATAAATATGGTGCTGTGCTTTACTGATAATGCTTACACATATGACATGGAAAGGTTCAAATAATAATTTGGAGAATATATAATATACCATAAGTTCAGGAGTTCCCCCTACCATCATTTTCTCATACTGGTATTTTTTTTCTTCCATAGGTTGTGTTACCTGTAATAGGTTTGATTCACAGACATACATAATAGGCTTGTGGGAATTGAAATCCAAAACCCAAAGTTTAGGAAACCAGTTTTAAAAAATCAGTCCTCCTGTGTTATTCCCATACTTTCAGCAATTAAGGAATTGCCTCATTTAATTGTAGGTTGAAAACATTGTTTTGATGCAAACTTAAAAACCAAATGACAAAAAAAAAAAAACCCACCTTTATATTTGTGGTGCATGTGTAAGGCTGTTGTATTTTAGTCGCTGCTTTCAGTATTTCCTAACTTTGTTGTCCAGTGAGTCTTGTCTTTTTACCTATGGCTGATTGAGTACAGTGATACCTCGCTTAATGAGCAAAGTGCATTCCATGGGGGTTGCTCGTTAAGCGAGTTGCTCGTTAAGTGAAACACCACTGTTAGCAAGACGGATTCACCTGCCCATCCTGCTCAAGCAACAGGGTGGGCAAGCAAATCCATCTCGCACAGCGCTGGCTTGCTGTGCAAGTTCAGAAATCAATAACTGATGCTGAATTCAACCTCTTAAGAATTACTGAGCTCATTAATACAATTTCCAGACATTTTGGCACTGAAAAAGGCAATAAAAATTGTCAACAATGCCTTATGAATCTGCAGAAGCCAAAGAAGTTGAACTTTACTACTAATGGTAAGGATCTGCAAAGATTTTCCCCAACACTATGTCAGGAATATATATATTTAAAATGTTATGATTATGTATGTATGTACTGCAGGACGGAATGAGCTCCCGTCTCTGTCCCAGCTCCTGCCAACCTAGCAGTTCGAAAGCAAGAAATTGCAAGTAGATAAATAGGGACCACTTCGGTGGGAAGGTAACAGCGTTCTGTGTGCTCTGGTGTCTAGCATGTCTGCCACATGACCACGGAAACGTCTGCAGAAGCAGACAACGCTGGCTCTTTGGCTTAGAAACAGAGATGAGCACTGACCCCTAGAGTCGGATACGACTGGCTTTCGAGCAAGGGAAACCTTTACCTTTACTAAGTATGTATGTATGTATGTATGTATGAGAAGAGCTTCTCTGTAAGTGTCATATAATTTGGGTATATAGCATCTTCTAGAGCAGATTTTTTTTCCATTTCAGGGCTCTGTTGGTTGGACAGCAACTCACTGAGCATTGGCCATGCAGTCTAAAGATGAGGAGAGTTGAGGAGGAAAAGCATGTGAGGACCTAAGACAGGGAAACTCTGCAGTCTTATAATCATCATCATTGTTGTCATCAAGAACTAGAAGAGGCTCTATGGATCATCAAGTCCATTGCCTGTCAAGGAAGCAGTCTTGTCCAGATTCAGCCTTGGCCTGTTAGCACTTGTCCAGTTCATTATTGTGGCCAGACAGCAATTTAAGGTCTAGACTGCCTCTTTAGCTGGTGGGACTTTAATGTAACTATTATAGTGCACATCCCTCAAGACATGCTTTGAAGGGAATGGACACTATAAAAGTCCTGGGAAAGCTGCCAAGGACCTGTCTTTATTGAGATAGATTAGCTAATCACTCTCAATAACTGGTCTTAACAATGACAAAGAAATAGCCCAAGATGTTAGGAGCCATGTAATAAAATGAACTTGGCTTTCTTTTTATGCTCCTTCCTTTTATTAAGTTTTGTTTCTGTTGGAAGCCTGTATAGGTCTGTTTGGCTTCACTTAAAGCAATGGGCACATCTGAGAAATGAGGAGTTCCAGGTTTTTGTCTAGAAGAGTGGGTAGAGTGAGGAGGAATTGCCAATTGATACCTTTTTTTACTCTGCTTCAGCTGATAACTCAATGGTTTATGTATCTAGATGTGGAACCAGAGGTTGGGAGTTTGATTCCACACTTTGCCTCCTGGGAGAAGAGCCAGCCTATGTGTCATTTGAGGGCACCTTCAGAAGAAAGGAATAATAAACCACTTCTGAGTATGATCTACCGAGAAAACACTAGAAAAGGTTTAAGTTAAAATTGACTTGAAGGCACTATGATCATGATCAGTGACCATTCTTCTGAGGCTTGTTCTGTAGCATTGGTATGGGAAATTACAACATATAACAACCTGTTAGTTGTGGCATTTTAAATTTGATAATGTCCCAGAAGCCCTTGACTAATACTCAAATATACCATCTCAAGCAAATATTGACACACAATAGACTAGCAACATTGAAACAGAGATGGCGACTAAACCCTGCTGAACAAATATTTGAGATGGGTAGCCAGCATGTGTATCTCTTTTGTCTCTGCTGTCTCTCTCTGGATCCTTGTCTTATAATTTTTCTATTCCAGAATGGCAACTTTAAAGTCTTATGCAGAGTGTCCAAAACTTGAAAATATTTGAAACAGATTTCTTTGTATTGCCATTCTTGATGTCTGTTTTATGTTGACTAACTCTTTTGTGCAGAGATTGACCTGTTTGTGCTATGTAGAGTGCAGAGTGGCATTTTTGGCAAGAGATAGCATAAATCACATTGGCAGAAGAACAAGCAAAACTGCCCTTAATGTTATTTGTGAAATTTTTGAGTCAATTAATAGTGTTGCTAGAGTAAATGTAGGGGCATAGCTAACCCTTGGGTTAGTAGCAGGGTTTAGTCGCCATCTCTGTTTCAGTATTGCATAGTGTATTGTGTGTCAATATTTGCTTGATATGGTATAACCTTATCTGTTCAGATCCACAAGACAGTGACTCCAAACTCTTAGACTACAATAACCATCCAATATGATTAAAGAACAAATCAACCAGGCAAGATGAGTACCCAGAATCAACCTATTACAAGACAGACCCAGAAGATAAAGCAACTGAACTCCACTAGTTGTCACTTTTGCCCCACAACAGAAACCTCTCACATGTATGATGAAAGATCTCCAACCTGTCCTTGACAAGAATAGTTCAGTCTCCCTTTACTGGCTCATGGACAGTGTAAAGCTGTAAAAGGGACCAGTTCAAACCTGTATTCTACCAGCCTGTCTGGCTAAATTCCTCTTTGCCCTTCCTTGCCTACAATTACATTTCTGTAAATCTTGTTAGCACTGCAGCAACACCTGTGAACTTTTGTCTCTGCTCTGTGGATTTGTTACATTTGTTATTTGCCCAAGGGTTAAATTAATCAGACTGAGAGAGAGAAAAGGAAAGCTAGTTTCTTTCTTCTATGATTGGTTTTCATAATATTGAACCAACAAAACCCACCACAGTAATAGAATTGCTCTTTTTAGATTTATCTTTCATAATAGCTATGTGTCACACAATAAAGTAAGAAATAGTTATGGTTGAGGAGGTGACACACTAGAAGTGTAAGACAAGATCATTTTAAACAATATTTCACTGCAAAATGTGGTGAAGAAGTATTTTATGTGTTTTTAAATTTGTTTAAGCTTGTATTTTTCAAGGACTTCAATCTTTTAAGTACAGCAGCCACTGAGGAAAAAAGATTTGGACTGCAAAACCAAGAATCCCTTTTTTGTCTTGCCTGGGTGGTTTATGGATTTTAAAGTCCAAAAAAAAAGGATTTTTCTGAATTCAAGCAGTTTAGCAGGATCTGGATTCACTTAACACACATCTTGCTTTTAGGCAGTGGATGAGCTAGATGTGAGATTATATGAATGTAAATAGCAGCCTGCAACTTCCCACCCTCACCTGTCGAGCCAGGATTGTAATCACAGTTTATATTTTTATACTTGCATATTAATTGCATTAATACAACTAATGTCTCTTCTAGTTTTGACCTTCATTGATGTATTCTCTCAAGGATGCAAGAGTGACTTAATACTGAAAACAGAATGCAATCAATCCAAATTTTTGGTGTTGTAGATTGTACCTTATTGAAGCTTTGCTCTGGGTCTTTAAAATACAGTTGTACCTCGCTTAAAGAGCATAATGTGTTCTACAGAATTGCTCTTTAAGCGAGTTTGCTCTTTAAGCGAAACACCATTGTAAATGGCCAATTATGGGAGAGATTGCAAAGTCCGATTTATTTGTTAAGTGAGTTTTTGGTTGGTTTTATTTGTTAAGCGAAGCGAACTTTCAGAGAAAATTCTGCTCTTTAACCGAGTTACTCTTTAAGCGAGGCACTCTTTATGCGAGGTTTGACTGTAGTTGTTACTGTTCTTTATCTTACTAGCTGGGTGATAATTAAATGATGATTATGAAGCATTATATGTTGTCTCGTTTTAATAAATTTGTGACATGGAATTGCTAGATTTTGAGTGATTGCCTAAAGACGGATGATAATATTTGTTGATTTCAATTTGGTAAATTGGAAGGATGTTATTTGATGTATTTGTGAACAAAGACAGGTGTGGCTTTATGTTGCAGAGATTTCCAGTTTCCCTTTCCTATATATGTATGTGTGTGTGTGTGTGTGTGTAATGGCTGAAACACTAGTAGAGGAAGTAGAGAAGGCATTCTTCACAGTTTTGAGGGATAGGAGAAAATAGTCTTTCCCCCTGCATTCTAAACTGGCAAGTGACTCTGTTGTCCTTTTTAATTGGTAAATGAAGGATCGCCATGTGAATATATTTTTTTCCCCCAGGGGGAAATCATTTTATGGAATGTGTTTCCCCACAATTTCCTTCCATAAGTCTAAAATGGTGGCTCCATTCTACTCCACGCCAGCCACCCCCACGACTGGAAGTTGCAAGACATCACTTACCATAGAGGTGGCAGAGGTGATTGCGACAGTTTTGCTGTGTTTTCCATAGTCCCCGCTGCTTCTACTGGCACTGGGAGAGAGTGGTGGGCATATCCACTCTGTTGCGCTCTTCGTCCGATGCATGTTCCCGACTAAAGCATGCCATGGAGGGAGCATGGACAAAGAGCGCAATGGAGTGGATATTCCCCCCTCACTCTTCTGTTGCTGGTAGAAGCAGCGGAGGCAGCGGCAGCTCATGCTCCCGTGACAGCCAGACAAACCACTTAGGAAACAGCAGCATGGAAAAGGTAGGGAGATCACTTCGTCATTCCCTTTGTGCTGCCCCGCCCTTTTAACTCATCCCCCACACACACCTCGATCAAGGTGCAGGATAATAAAGGGAAATGCTCTAAAATAAAAAGCCCTCTTCTCCACCCCAGCCACTCACCAGCTGGTGAGATGATTGGGGTATGGGAGAGGGTTGTTTGGATTATTTTTTGAAATTATTATTATTATTTTTGGTCCGGTCAGGACCGTTTTTTATTTTTCAATGAATCCCTATGGGAAATTGTGCTTTGTTTTATGAAAAAAGTCTGACGAAAAAAACTACAGAATGGACTTTCCCCATAAAACGGGGTTTTACTGTAGAGAAGTCATATGCCAAGTTCACAATCTGAAACAAACAGATTGCATCAATAAAATGTAACATAGAAATAATTGTATATAAAACACATCCAGTGGCCAGAATTCTGTTGGTATTTGTATAACTTGCCACACCTAATGGTGGCTAATTGATGAGATACTGTGCTGACCCACCCGGGCAGGCATGGCGCTACACAGAGAGTCTTGTTCGAGGATAGTCTACATATCAAAGTCCAAAAGGCAAGCTGAGGTCTGTTTACCAGTAGTCCGAGTCAGTAGTCTAATCCAAAGGGTGTCCGGGGGTGTCTTCAGGTTTGGCAGAGAAGTCAGGGTCACAGCAGGCAGATCAGAGTCTAGTCTGGCAGTCTGGATTCAAGCAGGATGTCGGTCTTCACATGAGTGTTGTACCGATGCTGGCAGGCTGCAAGAAGCTTGCTTATAAGGCTGCCAGCTAATCAGTATCAGCTGGGAGCCTTCTTTGGTGCTTTGCTCTAGCCTGCCTGCGTCTCAGATGTAGCTGTTTCCTGGACCTCTCCCTGACTGAGGGCTGATCAGTGTCAGAGCTACACTTCTGATCTGACAGGTCAGCTGCCGGTGAAAACAGACTTGGGCCAGGCGCAGGCATCCTCAGGCTAGGGTGCAGGCAGAACCAGACTGGGCATAGGGAGTGCCCCCCTGATTCAGCTCGTCTTTGGAGTCAGAGGAGGGCTGGATCACAACAAGTATGGGGATGTATCTTGGTTGTGTAACTGAGGTTGTGACCAGGCATGCAAAGCAAGACAACCCCTGTTGCTGCTTTTCTTAGCTACAGTTCGCCACAGCAAATCATACAGACCTTATGGGAATGCCAGTAAGATTCTAGGCTATGCATATCAAAAGGAAGGTCCTGAGTGGTATCTCAGTTGTAATTTATTGTACAGTGGTACCTCGCTTAAAGAGCATAATGCGTTCCACAGGATTGCTCTTTAAGTGAGTTTGCTCTTTAAGTGAAACACCATTGTAAATGACCAAAGGGGGGGGGGGGATTGCGAACCGCAATTTATTTCTTAAGCGAGTTTTTGTTTGGTTTTTTTTTTCAGCGAAGCGAACATTCAGAGAAAATTCTGCTCTTTAAGTGAGTTACTCTTTAAACGAGGGGCTCTTTATGCGAGGTTTGACTGTACATTGAAGAACGTGTATACAACCAAGAGTGTCCACCCTGTCTGCCAAAAAAATGAGTTAATAATATACCAAAAATGAGATGGCTAGATGGTATTGTAGATGCAATGGTCACAGAGCTGGGCGGGCTGAGGAAGATAGTGGAGGACAGGGGTGCTTGGAGGGTAATGGTCCATGGGGTCGCAAAGGGTCGGAATCGACTGTGCGACTGAACAATAAAAATATGCCAATGGCTAAATTTCAGCATTACACTTGTGCTGCAGTGCCAGCAGGACAAAGGTTGATTCTCTTCTCCTCTTATTTCCTCTTTCCTCCTGCTTACACTCCTTGGAGTAGCCTGAAAACCTCTTCCAGAAGTGGTTTTAGGCCTCGGAGCAGACTTTTTTTTTAGGATGCCTGGATTATTGCAATGGGTAAGGGAGATCATTCCTGCTCCATGTCCATTGGGTTCCAGTGGAAACTCAGCTTTAAACTGTACCCAGCTATCACTCCCTGCAAGCATAACAGGAAACTATCCAATCAAGAATGGAAATGTGGGAGGGGGACGTAATTATGCAGTAACTTAGATATACTGTACACTGGTTTTTTTAGTGCTGTTTAAAATCCAAACCTTAACGAAAACAGACCAGAGTAGTGCATACCTACAAACAGATAAAGCAGCTTTTAGCATGCCAAAGTAGGGTGGCACTGGACCACTGCCACCTCCTACCTTCAGAAACATCATACAAGCAGCAGTAATAATGACCCTGAGATGAATCTGTTAGAAAAGAGTAAACTTGTTAAAAAAATTCATGAAGACATGCCTCTTCAGCACCTGTGGTCAAAGCCCTATTTGTTTTCACAAAGAATAACTTCTTTACGGGTGGAACATTCTCCAATTATTCCAGCCATTTCAGGCTTGCAGGTACACAAGCAAGAGATTGGCCCTATCCATCCAGGCTTACATATACTGTATATGAACGGGTTGTGACTATCCCATTGTGCAGCTGATATAGAAAGAGAATTATGTAAGAAGCCATTATGCATGTGGAGGGAAAAAGAATTTTGCATAACAGACTGGCATACAGACATGATTATTCTTCTGAGCAAACATGCCTCCATGAATGCAGATGCTGGAGTGAAAGCAGCATGCTTTCCCAGTTTAAGTCTAGACACCTTCAGATTTTTTAAAAAGCTGTTGAGTAATGGAAAGCAAATTCAGTCCAAAATTTCCATTGCTTATCAAGCCAAACTGCCTCCACAAAGAAACAGCAGTAGGTATGTGTGTAGAAGGAAGCAAGATGGAGGGGGTGAAAAGGAGAGAGAAGATGGTATTTTGCAGAAAGCTTTGGATTTCTAGAGCATCTCCTGGGAGCAAGTGTCAGGCAGTGCATTGTAGACCTCCACATCCAATTAACATTCTGTGCCAGCCTCATGTTCTCTGTTGAACTGACTAGACCTGCTCTATTTATATCCATGGGTTGTTTTAGTTCATTTTATTCACTTTCCCCACAATACTCTAATGAAAATGTATGAGGAGCCAGAATCATTGTGGCTTCCCATACAAAGTCATGGAGAAGGAGATGGGGCACAAATGTCTTAGGGGGGGGGGGGAGCAACAAAAGCAAGGGAACATTGCTTTTGTTAAAGGGAATATGGTAATGCTATCTGCTAACCTGGATCCTGAGTGTTGTCTTTGGTTGCCTCCCATTGAGATGATTGAATTGGCCAGGATTCCTTTCATCTGCGAGCATTAAACAATCCAGGACAAAGCAAAAATGTTTCAGATTAAATATGTTTCAACAGAAATGTGATGTCTTAGGACAGTAAAATCTCCCCCTGTCCCAAGCATGAATGCATGCTAAAAACTTCTGCTAGGATGGTCTGCCGATTGCTGCCAGAGGGCTTGGGTTTGGGCAATGACAAAGCAAAGAAAGTGGCTTCATTTTGTTAGTCCAGGGTTTGATCGAGACACAAAAGAAGATCTGCTAGGAGTTGGCAAGGGCCAGTTAGCAGCACTAAACTACAGACCAACACAAGACAAAAACTTTCCAGATTAATTAAATTGTCAAGAATTGGAAGGGGCAACTCATGGACAGAGCTGTAGGATCTGACCCCTAAATTTCAGGAGACGTTTCCCCTGCTGTGATTATGAGATGACTAAGGGAACTGGCAGTGCATCTCCCTATGTGGAGTCAAGCTGCTCTCTTCTCCATTGAAAGCGTGCTGCTGAGTTGGGTTTGCAGTGCTTTAAGTGTAATGGTTTGTAGCCCTCCAGATGTTGGTGGATATCCACTCACTCCAGACCATCAGCCATACAGGGTGAGGGTGCCAGGAATCTCATACCATATAGACTGATGGAGATTCTCCATCCCTGTTTTTGTTTATCCTTCCAGCTGGTTTCCAAAGTACTGGGAGAACAGCAGCATGTTCACAGTTCAGAGGTTGCTGCAGTTAATGGCCTTCTAAACAACATCAGAGCACAGAGGTAGCTCTGTGTCCTTGTTAGGTGCTGGATGAAACCACCCTTCCTTGATACCATCTCCTTGCACCACCAGCTCTTTCCACTCAACCTATCACAACCAAAGTATGAAGGAACTATTTTTCTCCTTCGTGTTGTTTGGGGATGCACACTGATGGGTTCTGCGCCTGCGCTGAATCCGGAGCGGAGCTGGAAAGCTGATTGGATAAAGAGTTTTGAATGTGGGACCGCCCACCATGCCCAACCCCTTTAGGCGCCATTTCGCGCTCTCCCCTCAGTTTGCTTTTTTCCGCTGCGCAAGCAGGAGCCTGGAAAAAAAGCTGTGAGTACTTTGCTGAGATTGTCTCAGAATCTTCCAATTTTTCCTACCTTACAATTTTTCTCGGACTAGGGGACTTGTTCCCTTGGTCCTCGTGTGGCTGGGGCTCGCCCTCAGCCGCCGGTAAAAAAAAAAAAAAAAAAAGAAAGACCAACATCTCGTGTCGGGGCCTCCCGGCCGGGATAATTTTTTCTCTTCGGCCATCTACTTCGGTGGATGGCCTCAGCGGCAGCGTTCAAGCAGTGTCCGTCCTGCAAGAGAAAGTTCCCTAGCTCGGACGGGCACGTGCGTTGTCTTCGCTGCCTCGGGGAGAGTCACCAGGTCCAGACCTGCGAAGTCTGTCGCGGCTTCTCGAAGGCCGCCATCAAGAACCGCCAGTACCGCCTTCAAGCCTACCTCATGGAGGCCGCACTGGCACCACCGGCTCCCCCAGCTCCAGAGCAGGCCGCTTCCACGTCTGCTCCTTCAACCTCCGCTTCTTCTTCCAGGCCTTCGGCCTCTGAACTGTTCAGGCGGAAGAAGGAGCAGGAGAAGAAGAAGAAGGACAAAAAAGAGAAAAAGAAGCGCCGTAGCTCTTCGTCTTCTCTTCCTCCGACCCCGGCACCGGCTCACCTTTCGCCGCCACGCTCCCTAGCATCCGCCCCGGTCGCAGCTCCACCTACGCCGGGTAGGATGTCGACCGAGGCCCGGGACGCCACGCCGGAGAGGGTCCACAGCCCTCCACCGCCACCGGAGACTCCTCCACCTGTACCACCGCACAGGTCTTCCTCCCTCCGCAGCCCTTCCGTGGTTCCTGGTCCGGCTACCGAACCGCCGCCCCAGTTGAGCCTCATCGCCCCGTACATCGAGGCGATGGTGCGGAAACTGCACGCCGAGCTCCAGGGCCCGCAGACGACACCGTGGGAGCGCCCTCTGCCCTCACCACCAGCCACGGAGGCACCACCGCCCCGTGAGGAGGGCCCCGCACCGAAGCGGCAGAGGGTGGAACAGGCGCGGTCGGAGGCCTCTCTCCCTCCGTACCAGCTGCCTTTGCCGGGGAGCGATCCGAGATCCGCCAGGCCGTACTGGTTGGACTCGGACCCCGAGGTCTACCTGCCACCGCCCAGCGTCTCGGAGCGGTCAGGAGACTCCGATTCGTCGGATCAGGAGGAGGAGCAGCATCAGCCACCGCCGGTTGCGGTCGACAAGTCCCCGGACGACAACATCGGCGCCGTCCACGGGTCCCAGCCGGAGGATCTGAAGACCTACACCGGACTGATCACTCGCCTCGGATCCACCCTTGGGATTCGGGCGGAGGCTCCCCTGGACGACTGTGAGGATGTCGTCTGCGGCTTGGCCGACCGCAAGGAGTTGGTCCCCGTCCGCCTCGGACTGCTCCCTAAAATTGCTAAAGCGGCCAAGGAGGTGTGGAAGAAGCCGGTTTCTTCTCACTCCGTATCCAACAGAGTGGACTCTATGTACAGACTGCTGGACGATTCCAACTTTCTGCACATTCACCCGGCACCGAACTCCCGAGTGGTCAAGGGCTCCCAACACCGGACGCCGATCAGCAGCACTCCCATCCCGTCGACCCAGGAAGGGAAGAAGCTGGACGCACTGGGCAGGAGGTTCTACGCCAATGCCTCCTTGTCCTTCCGTGCGTCCAACTACGCGACGGCCATGGGAGGCTACCAGTGTCGACTCTGGGAGCAAGCGGAGTCGTTCAAGTCCCTGCTGCCACCTGATCGACAAGCGGACTTTGAAAAACTCTGCATGGAGGGCAACCACCTCGCCCTCCAGCAAATCCGCACCGGCCGCCACGTCACCGAGTCGGAGGCAAAAAACTTGGCCTCCGCCATCCAGCTCCGTCGCCACGCCTGGCTCCGTTCGGCTAACCTGCAGGACGATGTCAAGCGGCTCGTGGAGGAGCTTCCCTTCGATGGCGAGGGCCTCTTCGCCAAGGAGACCGACACCTCCTTGGGAGAGCTGAAAGGGGACTACGCCACGATAAAACAGCTCCGCCCTCCACACCGTGGGTCCGGCCGTTACCATCAGGACCAGCCGTCGACGTCTCAGACGGGCCCATCCTATCAACCTCGCCCGCCACAGAGGCAAGGGGACTACTCCCGGTACCAGCCCTACCGGCAGCGCCAACAACCCAACCGTCCACGCTACCAGCAGCGGCCTCAGACTGGCAAGCGTACGGAACGGAAGGGCAAACAACGTGTTTGACTCTTCCGTGACCGAGACTCTACCCTACCGCCCCCTTTCCGACTACCTATCGGCGTGGTCTGCCATCACCACAGACCGATGGGTTTTAACCATCTTAGACTCTGGCTACGCGATCGAGTTCGAGAGATGCCCTACTGTCGGACGGATCCGCATCACCGATCCATCCCCACCGCTCCAGGAGGAACTAACAGCTCTCCTAGAGAAGGGCGCCATAGAGCCGGTCGCAGCGTCGGAGTCTCACGAAGGGTTCTTCTCCCGATACTTCCTTGTGGACAAAAAAGACGGGGGGGCACGTCCCATCCTGGACCTCCGTCTTCTCAACAAGCATATCGACGCGAGGAAGTTCCGGATGGTAACCCTTCACTCCATCCTCCCGCTGATCAACCACGGGGACTGGTTCACCGTCATCGACCTGAAGGACGCCTACTTTCACGTGTCCATCAGGAGGGAACATCGTCGTTTCCTCCGATTCCAGGTGGGCGGCAACATCTACCAGTACACATGCCTACCCTTCGGCCTCTCCACCGCTCCGAGGGTATTCACGAAGTGCATGGCACCGGTGGCTGCTCATCTGCGACTGCAAGGCGTCCAAGTGTTCCCGTACATAGACGACTGGTTGATCTGCTCCCCAACCCAACAAAAAGCCAAGGACGACGTTGCACATTGCCTCGCCCTTATGCAGAGCCTCGGTCTGCGGGTCAACTTCAAGAAATCCCAGTTGACCCCCACTCAACGAATAGAATACATCGGAGCCGTTCTAGACTCTCTGGCTCTAAGAGCCTACGCTCCAACCAAACGTCTGCTCGACATCCGCACAGTGGTGGCACGGATCCAGGGCAGACGTCGGGTCCGTGCGAGGGACGCTCTCCGTTTGCTAGGACTCATGGCGTCGACCACGGCGGTGGTCTCGCACGCCAAACTCAAGATGCGCTCGCTCCAGTCGTGGTTCCTCTCCTCCTTCAACGGCACCCACGACAACCTCGGGAAGTGGCTCACACCGACTCCCGAACTCCGAGACCAGTTAAACTGGTGGACAGTGGACCAGAATGTGACCGCGGGGAGACTCTTCACCCTTCCCGCACCGTCCATCCAAGTCACCACCGACGCGAGCACCCACGGATGGAGTGCGTGCTGCCGCGGACTACGGATTCACGGCATATGGACGCCCGAGGAAGCCGACCACCATATCAACTTCCTCGAGCTGCTAGCGGTGTGGAAGGCGATGAGGTCCTTCAGACCGTCGATCGCGGGCAGTGTGGTGCAGATCGCCTCGGACAACACCACGACACTAGCCTATCTCAACCGGCAAGGAGGGACCAAGTCTCTCTCCCTCCTCTACCTGACCGTCCAGATGTGGGAGTGGTGCCTGAAGGTACACGTGTTCCCCATAGGTGTCCACATCCAGGGCACCCTGAACTCCGATGCAGACTCCCTGAGCCGCAAAGGGACGGCAATGCACGAGTGGGAACTGGACGAATCGGTGTTCGACCGCCTGTGCCGACGGTGGGGCACACCGACCCTAGACGTCTTCGCGTCACAGGCCAACTCCAAGTGCCGCCGTTACTGCTCCCGAGCAGGGATCGGCCACGGATCGGAGGGCGATGCCTTCATGGTGCCGTGGCACCAGGAACTGCTGTACATGTTTCCACCGATCCCTCTCATCCAACGGGTCCTGATACGGATCCGTGCGGAGAACGCCTGGACGATCCTGGTTGCCCCGTCCTGGCCGCGCCAGCCGTGGTTCCCACTACTCCAAACCCTGGCTTGCGATCGTCTCCGCCTACCCACCGATCCGAATCTCCTCCGCATGGAAGACGGTCAGATCCTTCACTCGGATCTGCCGAGCCTACACCTGACGGCCTGGCTTATCCGCCCAACATAACACGGATCCTTGATCTGTCCAGGAAACCTTCCACACGGAAGTCCTACGATGCCAAGTACCGTCGCTTCACTGACTTCCTAGCATCCAGCGACCGCACCATGGACTCCGCATCCCTGCAGGATGTCATGTCCTACCTCCTGCACCTAGCCGAGTTGGGATCCGCACATTCATCATTGAAGGTCCACCTAGCTGCTGTGGTCGCCAAGGCCCCACCTTCTTCAGTATTGTCCTCCGCCTTCAGAGACAAAACTGTTAAAAGGTTCCTTCAAGGGCTACGCAACGCCTATCCTCCAGTGAAGATACCACCCCCTCAGTGGTCCCTCACTACAGTGCTCACCGCACTCACGAAGGCACCCTTTGAACCCATGGCTTCGGTGGACATTAAGTTTGTCTCTTACAAGACTGCTTTCCTTGTAGCTATCACTTCTGCCCGACGGGCAGGCGAGCTGGCAGCCCTTCGGTCTGACCCTCCTTTTCTCAAGTTCTACCCCGACAGGGCAGTGTTGCACCCAGATCTGACATTCCTGCCCAAGGTCCTGACTGAATTTCACCTGGCCCAAGCCATCACGCTTCCAGCATTCTTCCTGAATCCCTCGTCTCCACAAGAGAGAGTGTGGCACTCGTTGGATGTCAGGAGGGCCTTGCTGTTTTACACCCAGAGGACTGCGTCCTTCAGGAGAGCAAAACAACTGTTTGTGGCTTATGGTGGCAAGACTAAGGGACAGCCTCTGTCTGCCCAGAGACTATCTAAATGGATCTCAGGTACCATTTACCTGGCCTATCAGATGTCATCCCTGCCACCTCCGCCTCATGTCCGGGCTCACTCCACCAGGACACTGGCTTCCTCCACTGCATTCCTAGAGGGCATCCCGATGGAGGATATCTGCAAGGCTGCCACTTGGTCCAGGTCCTCCACCTTCATCACCCACTACCGGGTTGATACAAGGTCCGCCCCTGATGTCAGACGGGGCAGGTCCATCCTGACGGCTGGTCTCCGATCTTCTTCGTTGATGACCGCCCATCCATGATGACATCGCGCTCTCCTGCATCTCAGGACGCCGGCTGCCCACCATCCAAGTAAGTGAGCTTGTTAGTCACCCATCAGTGTGCATCCCCAAACAACACGAAGGAGAAGGACAGGTTTCACTTACCAGTAACTGTCGTTCTCCGAGTATGTTGTTTGGGGATTCACACAACCCAACCCTGCCTCCCCTCAGGGCTGCCGGCCTGAGATGGCCTTAGGCTTAGCGGGCAGCTTTAATATCAAACTGAGGGGAGAGCGCGAAATGGCGCCTAAAGGGGTTGGGCATGGTGGGCGGTCCCACATTCAAAACTCTTTATCCAATCAGCTTTCCAGCTCCGCTCCGGATTCAGCGCAGGCGCAGAACCCATCAGTGTGAATCCCCAAACAACATACTCGGAGAACGACAGTTACTGGTAAGTGAAACCTGTCCTTTTCCTGCAGGGCAATGCTATTTTGCTTTGTATCTCACTGAAGAAGCATTCAGATTGCATTTGTAGACTGCACAAGAGGAGGGAGGACATTTGCACTCTAGTTCCACTCACCTGATTTTATACTCACTGTTTTGAGAGTAGACATCTGAAGAGGAGATTGTCTTCTAATCATGGATGTTATTTTTGCTAAATAAGTTTGGTTTTTCAGGGTTCAGTGTAACACTGACAAGTAAGAGTAGTTTTTTTTCCTAATAGATACCTGCTCTCAGAACAATGAAAGTAATGAAAATGAGAGTGAAAAAGTAGAAAGTGAGACAATAGAATTTGACTGCCTGGTCAGAGTTATGGTGGCCAGTATGCCTGAGATAATCTAGAAGTTTTAGTTATGTCAGACAAGAATGCATTTCAGCCCCATATCTATTAAATCTTTATGCAGAACATATCTTATGGAAAGCCAGAGAAGGGTTCAGATGAAAAAGGAATGAAAATTGGAAGAAACATCAATAATTTAACATATGCAGATGACACCATCTTACTGACAGAAGTAAGATCAATGACTTGAAAAAACTTTCAATAAAAATGAAAGAAGAATGTGTCAAAGTATAATTGCAGCTGGACATTAGGGAAACAAGTATTACTACAGAAGAACTACACAACTTTAAAGAAATCAGAAGAATACTGAGGCACAGAATAGTAGCAATGAAGAGATTAGAAAAGATCACACTGTTGTATTCCCCATCACTGTATAAGGGTGCGAAAGCTAAACAGTAAAGACTGCTGACAGGCAAAATTGTTTCTTTTGAAATTGGGTGCTGAAGGAGAGCTCTGGGAATACCTTGGACTGCCAGAAAGACAAACAAGTAGGTCCTAGAACAAATTAAGCCTGAACCTTCTCTGGAGGCAAAAATGATGAAACTGAAGGTGCTCTGCTTCAGGGATATCATGAGAAAACAAGACTGTCCGGAAAAGACAGTAATGCCTGGAAAGGTTGAAGGCAGCAGGAAAAAAAAGAAGACCAAAAGTGAGATGAATTGATTTTGTGACGCTACCCACAGGATTGAATTTTCAAGAGTTAAGCAAGACTGATGAAGTTAGGATCTTTTGTGGATCTCTTATTCATAAAGTCACCATAGATCAGATATGATTTGATAGCACATAACAAAAAACCTCACACACGAGTTGCCTTAGATAATTGTCTACACAAGTGAATTTAATACAGAAGGTTGCAGTTTTCATGCTTTCTACAAGCTCGTTGCCTCTCCAAGGTGGCATTTGAGTAACATTCATAGATAATAGCTCTGCACTGTTTATCTCTTGACTTTCCTTCAACTGGTATTCCAAATGGGGTGTGTGAAAAAGGAAATGTGTGTCAAAGATCTTCACAGTCACATTTCTTCTGGTGTGAGCAAGATTCCAGGGTATTCATTAACCTAAAGATAAATCCCATCTTTTCAAAAGAAGCAACAAGGAGGGAATTAACATACAGTACTTAATTAATGCTTCTGATGAATGGCTTTGTAAAGATTCTTAATTAGCAAATGTGCCCTCAGAGGCAGGGAAAAGATGGTTCTTAAACTGAGGCTTGTTTTAAATATTTAGTTAATGTAACTAGGAAATATGTTGTTGAATAGCCAAATAAATACTTTCCTTGAAGATTTCCTAAATATGGAGGAGTGACCTGAGATATGAAGATCATTTGTGTGCTGAAGATATCTGTTCTCCATGTTTCCCACTGTTTTCATTTTTTACATGAACTTCAATAAAAAGCAGTTTGTATTTTGTGATGGAGCACCTTAAGGTCTGCAGGTGATGCTTCTGTTTTCTTCCTCTGTGTCTAGGCCAGACATAAAACTGCCAAAATGATTTTTTTTTTTAATAGTAGCCGTGAAGGCATCTAAGAAATTGAAAGAGTCCTGTGGCACCTTAAAACACCTCTGAAAATTTCTAGGAGGGTAAGAAAATAGGTCTAGTTTTGTAGGAAAGGGGGAATCCCCTAAAAATATCTCCTACAGCATTTTAGTCCTATAAAAGTAGCAATTAAACACTACTTTTGCATACAAAAAGAACATTACCAGTCATTACATTTTACTGGGGAAATAATATTGTCAGTCTCTTGATACCTTCAAAAGTAATTTAGTAACAGTGTGTGGAATTCTGTTCTGCTGTTACACAAAAGGCAAACATATCAGACAAGAAATAAAGACAAAATGCTTTGAACCTTACTTTTTCTTTCCTGGCTACATCCATCAATTGTGTGCCATGTTGCCTTTGTTATTAAATCTATACAGACCTAATTGGGCGGGTAGTTGGATATAAAGCAATGCATGAGAGACATGTTTTCTGTCTCAGTTCCTTCTTTGCCATCATCTACATGGAGAGGAAAAATATGATTCTGTTTATTTATATAAAGAATGTACAGTATGTCATTCTTTAGTCTATCCCCACAGTGGCTTACAGATAAATTGAAAATATTTAAGAAAGAATGAAAGTCAAAGGCAAGTCTTAACTTGTATCTTCCAATCTCACTTCTCACAAACATATGCTTTCCAAGGCTGCTATTTGATCAAGTTTTAAATGAGACAAGGTTAATTCAAAGATCTGCTTTTTTTACATTTAGTTTGGCTCTAAGAATGCTCCAAGGCATTTACCAGCCTACGACTGAATTGGGAGACCAGTATTATGAATGGCCTTGGCATCTGAGATTTCAATTTAATCTCTGTTGTTTTTTTCTTTTCTTTTCTAGTTGGGAAGACATCCCTGATCACAAGGTTCATGTATGACAGTTTCGACAACACATACCAGGTGAGCTTCATTGTCTGTGATGTATTCTGTAGTACAGGGTGTCTATCTAAGGGAAAGTGTTTATTTTCCAATTTTATAATTCAGCAAAGTTATAGTCAAGGCTCCCTCCTGTCCACAATCACCTGCCCATTTTCCAAAGGAGTACCTGAGCTGAAATTTGAGCACAGATTTTAATTTGGCCACCAGATGCTATTGTTACACTTCTCACCTCACCTTTCTTGTGCTTTTGTTTGTTGTTTAAATCTTGGCAATAGCCAAGGGAGTAGATCTTAGGAAAGCTGTCTCTTGGTTTGAGGAATTGGGGAAAGGGTTTTCTGATGGAATCTCTGCATTGTCATTAGGAAATGGCAGGCATAGGGCCAAACTATACATTATAGATAATCTATATCCTGCTACTCAAATAAAATATTAATTATAGTCCAAGACCAGCATAAAACAGCAAAAGGAACAGAAGTTAAAATGGGGTTTCTACTGAACACCACTGACTTTTAATTAATCTAATTAATTTTTGAACATTGCATTTCCTCAGGAATTTCCAACAGAGTTGAAGGATGGGGGAAAGGGATAAGGATCTGTCACAGAGACAGAGAAATGTCAGCATCCCACCAAACTACTGTTCATTAGCCCTATCAGTTAAAGTGATAGAAAACTGACAGATATTTGTAGAATAGATCCATCCTGAGGTAGTAAAGAGACTTATACGCATTCCATGGGGAATTAACAAGAAGTAAGAGGTGGTTTCTTCATCCAGTCTAAGGAGTGAATTGAGCAATTTATACTTAACTGGGAAGATGCTATCACAGAAATGAAAGGCAAAGTAGTCTTAAACGCCCCTGGCATCTCTGTGATTCATTTTTCTCTGTGCTTGAGTTAGTGAGCCTGGATGTTCATTTCTGATCAGGAGGGAGATGAGGCATTTCTGTTGTATTGGGCTGACCCTTTATGATGTGCAAAAGAATGTGTTACAGCCTGCTGGCCTTCAGCATTTATTTCCTCTGCCCTGTTAAGCTTCAAGTCACCTGACTCCATCCGTGTTTCAAATAAGCTCTTTTTTCACCTTTTAACGAGCAATTTAAAATGCAACATGGGACTACTACTGCATGGGAACAGTGTTCAACTGACAGTCTCCTTAAATTCTGTCTCCATTTCCATTACGGCATTCCTGGGCCCCATATAACCAGAACATCACACAAGGACTCGTTCTTACTCCTGTGATTAAGACTATTTGGGCACAAGTTTAGACTTAATCCTGCAATCAAACAGATCTTGTGCATAGACTGTTAACACATCAGTTAAATCATTGTGACAGTGCTTTCTTACACACATACACACACACAGAGAGAGGAGAGTTCTCTAGGGTTGGTTTTTCTGTTGTGTGTTGCTTGCCTAGCAACCACACTTCTTCCCTCTTTCTTGGTTTTCCATCTTTCCATCGTAGAGGAAGAGGTCATGAGTTCAGATGCCACATTCACTAATTGAGCTTGCACATTTCTGTGTATCTAGCAGGTCCTTTGGGTTGTGTACGTTTTGCTGGTTCATTTAGTAAATCAGACTAGATAAGTGTGTGATTGCATCACTTCAAACATACACAGATCAATACACCTATGTCTACTGAATAAAAAAACAACAGTTGAACTCTTTAAATGTCAAGCCAGGGGTGCCCAAACTATAGCCCTTGGGCTGGATCCACCCCTGATGCCAATTCATCTGGTCCGCACTGCCCTTGTCGCTCCCAAAAGCAGAAGTAAAACACACCCATACAGGCATGTTTTACTTCCACTTCCAGGAGCAATGAAAGTGGCGTGGGCCAGATGAATTGACATCGGGTGGATCCGAACCAAGGGCCGTAGTTTGGGCACTCCTGTTTTAAACAGAAAATGGCAGTTAAAAATCTATCTCATTCTGTGGGAGGAACCACATGACCGGTGTGCTGAACCATGACTGGCTTGCTGAATGACGTGACCAGCTCATGGCCTGAAACATTTGGGCACCCCTGTGTTAAGCAGCAAAAAATGCAAGCTTTGTAAGATCTAGAAACACTTTTGTCACCTTCACCTCCAAAGTTTTATCTTCTCTACTCTTCCTCAACTACTTCTTATTTCTTGCTGGTCTTTCACACCCATCACTCTGGCAGTTGTTGCCTTTCTGTTCAATGATATTTCCCCTATTCTTGCTAGAGAACCTGTAGTCCTGTAAAAGGGAGGACTGAATGAAGAAAACTATTGGCTTTGCGGAGAAATGTACATCCCAAGCTTTGAACTTTGTCTTTGAAGGCTAGGGAAGGTTAGAGAAATCTGCCGGTAGTGACTAAATATGATATTGCAGGCTAGAGAAGGTTTTCATTCATATATTCATTCATTCATTTATTCATTCATGAAAACCAAGCAGATAACCCTGAGATGCATACCCCCTAGGGCAGTGGTTCCCAACAAGGGGTACACAGCCCACAGGGGGACTTCAATTCCCAGAAGCCTAAATCAGTACATTGGCTGATCAGTGCTTTGGGGAAATGACTTAGGCTTCTGGGAATTGAAGTCCAAACACCAGCATTTGGGAAACACTGCCCTAGGGCAGTGGTGGGATTCAGCAGGTGTGCCCCAGTTCGCCAGAACCAGTAGCGGAAATTCCGGCTGGTCCTGCCCATCCAAGTTTAGAAATGAAGTAGTCCTAATTTGGGAGGAATGCAAGGCTTTCCCCTTGGGCATGCCAACCATACCACGCCCACAGAGTAGGTCGTAAAAAAACCCTGAATCCCACCACCACCCTGGGGACCCATTAGTGTGTGTATGTCAAGTTTGAGAAGTCTAGTTTTCATGCTGTTTGGAACTGTAATGGACTGCACATGCATACACACACACAAATACACATCCTGTTTTACTGTCATAAGAAAATTAATGAGGATACTGAGTGAAACCATTAGTTTTCACTTTATAATCTTATCATTCCAATAAAGAGCTAGTGCCATATGCTTTTAGAATAAAAAGACAATTTCACATGGAGTGAAATAAGATGACTTAGAATCCCTGCCAGTCAGAGCACGCAGGTTTACTGAATGTTAAGTTTGTAAACACAGATAAATAATAAAGAAAAGCAATCAAGAAAAGAAGAATGATAAATAAAATGATTCTGGCTTCATGTTTTAGCCGTATGTGGAATGATAGATTAGATCTTATATGACTACAGTAAAACCTTGCATAAAAAGCACCTCGCTTAGAGACTAATTCACTTAAAGAGCAGAATTTTCTCTGAATGGTTGCCTAGCTTAACAACTAAAGCCAACCAAAAACTCGCTTAACAACTAAATCAGGGTTCGCAATCCCCCCTGCCAGAAGTCACAATTGGTCACTTACAATGGTGTTTCTCTTAAAGAGCAAACTCGCTTAAAGAGCAATCCCGTGGAATGCATTATGCTCTTTAGACAAGGTACCACTGTATAAGAAATCAATGGCAAGATGGAGTTGATGTTTGTCAGAAGTCAAGTGTCTTCCTCCTGGCAGATATCACTGCACAGAATTTAGGGAGTGCAGTATTTTCTCTTACAGAATCAAGAAGTCTTTGAATTTTTGTTGAAATGTTGGCTGAAAAATTAGCATTATTTTTAGAGTTGGTTAAGGATGCATGGCTTATCATAGGTATTGCATGTTTTATTTTTGGAAAATAAAAAGGCAGCAAGCATGGCCCTAAATGTGAAGACAGCTTAATTCATTCAGACACAGAGTAATGGAATACAGTAATACCTCGGATAATGTTTACCTTGGATAACGCTAAAATCGCATGACGTTAAGTAATCTGAGGGGGAGAATTGCATCGAATAACGTTAAGGTCCTATGGGATGCATCGGATAACAACCGTTAAAGCCTGTGCGGTTACAATGTATCTCTATGGAGCTTTAACGTTATCCGATGCATCCCATAGGATTTTAACATGTATTGGATAACACTAAAAATCGGATAACACCAAGACTTGTGGAACCAAGTGTTAGCTTTATCTGAGGTTTTACTGTACTATGCTTAATATCTTTCAAACAATGATCATAGCAGATAGTAATATCTAAGTGGCCAAGTTGGAACCTCTTAGGGAGAACATGTGAGAACAGATCGAAAGTACAAAACCTCGGATAATGCTAAAACTTGGTTCCACAAGTCTTGGTGTTATCCGATTTTTAGTGTTATCCGATCCATGTTAAAATCCTATGGGATGCATCGGATAACGTTAAAGCTCCACAGAGATACATTGTAACCGCACAGGCTTTAGCGGTTGTTATCCGATGCATACCATAGGATCTTAACATTATTCGATGCAATTGTCCCCCACCAGATTGCTTAACGTTATGTGATTTTAGCGTTATCTGATGGAAACGTTATCCAAGGTATTACTGTACTGTATGTGTATGCATAAAGCCCTATTCTTTCTAAGAACTGTACAGAAGCCACTAGGCCTCAGAATATTGACTGCCCACCTACTCTCACATGTGTAGTCTATTTGTAACGTATTAGTTTTTTCAAAACATATTACAGTACTTATCAGTTAACTTCTATTTCATCAGTTGCTTGGTTCACACTTATGACTAGTTAGTTCTGGTGTGCCCCTCATATATTGAATAGCTAGTGCTGCAGGCATTTTATTATGCCATATCTATATTCAGAGTCAGATGGCCATTTACACATTGCTCTGAAAAGAGAAAGCATCACCAGAAAAGAGAACAGAAAATTGTACAGATATGCATATTTACATATGCTAATTTGCATAGACATAAATTTAGAAATAATTCCAATAATTCAAAATATGCTGTAGGGGAGGGAGACCTTCCTTGTCATGTCTCTCTTTTTATCTCTCTTCCCTCTGTCATATGATTACCAATGTTTCCTCCAGCTTGTTATTGCCAGTGCAGGTTGCCAATTAAGCAAATCTTAAAATCCAGTTTTTGGCTTGCTAACAACTCCACGAGATTTTATCAGAGGCTTGCTGGTAGTCAGTCAAACAAGCATATGTTTTGTATTATATTATGGCATCTGTCTTCAAATACACATAGGCAAAATAGGGCTTCCCTATTTTTTGATTGGTGCTCCGACAGAAGCAATTGCTGAGTCAAATGATGGCACTGGTCTTAGTAGAGAGGCTATCAAAAATGTAGTATTTCCAGCTGTTAGATAGATAGTCTGCAAAGTTAAGCCAATAAAGCCAATGAAACAAGTAATTAATGTGGTCTAAAAATGAACATTGAAAAGACCAAGTTCCTAGGAACCAGTAAATAACAAACAATGCAAGAAAGTACTTAAAGACTTTCAACAAATGTGTGGTGCATGTTAGCAAATGTAAATGCCTTGAAATTTGGTTGGATAAATAGTGGGATATTAGCTACTCAACCAAAATCAGACTAGAGGTGGCCCATTGTTTTGTTTGGCAATTTACCATATTTGCCAGCATATAAGACACACTTCCTGTGTCTTGCCAGGCCGGTTCTGCTCTCCCTGCCTTGCGGTCAGCTGCAGTGGGATGGGGTGGAAGTGGGCTTCAAAGGATGCTTCCCCCCCCCTCTCTCCACAGTTCCTGGTGACCAGCGGTGGTGGGATGGGGTGGAAATGGACTTCAAAGGATCCTTCTCCCCTCCCCCTTGGCTCCTGCCAGCCAAGGGTGGTGGGATGGGGGTGGAAATGGGCTTCAAAGAATCCCTCTCTTCCCAATACCGCTTTCCTTGGCTCCTGGAGTTAATTTTGGAAAATTGTAGAAAATTATTTTTTCCCTTACAAATGTGTATAAAAAGTGGTGTGCATCTTATACTCTGATGCGTGTTATATGCCAGCAAATATGGTATACAGTTGTAAAGAACTGTACAGTTCTTAGAAAGAATGGGGTGTCATGCATACATAATCTGATGCATGGCTTTAGTGGTTATTTCTAAAATGTTAATTTAAAAAATTCACTTTTCCAACCGTTCATAGAAAATTGGAAGGAGTGTTCAATAATTCAGAGCATCTCATTTGGACAGGAGGAATGTACTGAATGGCACATTGTTCCTCCCCTTGAATGGATACCAGTGCTTTTCTAGGTACTCCAGATGCTTTGTCTGGACATGCACTAAGATACATAACTTTTTTTCAAGCCATCAGATGGCTGGCATGAAGCAGACAGCATGTAGGACCCAAGGAAAGTATATTTTTCCTTAGGATTTATCAAAGTGGTTGCAGCCTAGGACATTCAACCTTCCCTCCTTTAAGGTATCATTTTCTTGTCACCATAATAAAGAGGTCATATGAAGCAGATTATGGACCATAGAGGCCCACTCTCCTTAAACCATCTTTAAGCTACATTTTTATTTATTGGGCAAATATGTCCTGGCCTGGATTAAAAGACAGAACAAAAAATTATATTCAGACTTAATAATAAAAAAGAGTAGTTTCAAAAAACATCCATAGCAACAAACTGAGGTCTCTTGCTTGCCTGCAAATGGTGAGCAAACGTCTTGACTCTTTGTAGTATGGGTTTTCTACCTCTATGTTTTGACTCTTCATAGCCACTAGAACAGTCGTGGTGAGCTTTGGCACTCCAGCTGTTCTTGAACTTCAGTTTGCAGAAGCCCTGATCAGCAGGAGTGCTGACTTGGGCTTCTGGTAATTGAAGTCCAAGAACACCTGGAGTGCCAAGGTTCTCCATCACTACACTAGAAGTTGCAGCATTTCAAGAATAATTTTAGGAACCGATGTACCAATATGTATGCCCGACTGTTACGGACTACTGAAAGATAGTATGTAAGGAGTATATGAAATACCTAAAATTTTGTTAATGTAACAGAAATGTAAAATTTTAAACTGTATGTGTGTATGTGAATGGATTTCTTGGCCTAATTGGCTTTGACACACTGTATTACAAACTCATTGAATCCAGACCTCCTTTTGGGCTTTGTGTAAGCAGCTGCCTGCTGCTCCTGCTAAAGGAAGGTTAATAGAGAATAAGTTGGTGAAAGCCATCTTCAGACCACTTCAACTCAGGCTTATTGTGAAGCTGATCTCATTTGACAGGGATTTCACACATATATTGATATACGGATCCAATGAATGCAGTATGTGTGTACTGCTAACTGCTAGCCAGATAAGATGCCTTTCGGATGCTTATACTCACAATTTATTATTATTATTATTATTATTATTATTATTATTATTATTATTATTATTATTATTATTATTATTATTATTATTATTATTATTATTATTATTATACTTCTGTGCCACCCTACTCAGTAAAACCGACTCAGGGTGGCTTACAGAATCGATCAATATCAAAGTTACAATACAACAAAAATACAGTACGATACAATATAACACAGCAATTAATACAATAGTTACCAATGGGCATCGGGGGCCAGATCCAGCCCTCAGGCCATAGTGAACGGCCCCCTGAATCACGTGACCAACCCGCAGCCCAAAATGTTTGGGTACACCTGGTCTAGACCAGGCAGTGGAGCAGGAAAGAACTAGTGAGCAGAAGGGGAGAATGCAGACTCTCGATGTCTGTAGCATGTGTGGGGGACAGGGGGCTTGGGCACACGCCTGTCAAGAGCAATCATGCGCTCGAATGAGAGACCAGGGACAGGCGTATGCCTGGTTGAGGCGGCACAAGACATGCCCGATGGGTGGGAGAGTGAAAAAGGAGGCGATCCGGAAAATCAGGCAATCGCTCACCCTTGCTCGCAAGGGGCATTTGCTGCGCCGGCCCACCATTCAGAGATGCCTGAACTATTTACTTCCTGGGATTTGTGGCCAGCAGGAAAGCAAGGCTAGGGTTACAGAGACTCCCTTTATGTAATAAAAACCATCTCTGTTCCTAGAAGGACAGGCAGGGGTACAACTGTTGTCACAATCATCCCCTGGAGTTAATGAGAAGCATCTGGTACATATGTGCATGCATATATCATGAGCCTTTGTCACTGAAAAGGTTAGCTAAATTTACTTTCTTGATTTATAGCCTATGCTCCTACCCACTGTTTTCCAAACTATCTTTCCTAGTGCCAGTCTGTTCAAAAGAGCCTGAGTAACAGGAGTGCTTTAAGAGTAATTTTTTTTTGTTTGAAGCCAGGAGGTTGCACCACCAGACTCTTCATCTTGACAAGATACTTAATAAGATATGTTAATCAAAATATTAGAAGATGGTTATATATCAATAGTGCAAATACTTAACCAGGAATGGGAGAAAAAGTGGCATATGATGGGATCATCTGGGATTTAGAGGAGCTATGAGCTGGAGGAACTACCTTAATGGACCCAATGGTGCCTATATTTCAGAAACTCCCTATCCAATTCAGTGACATACTTCATCCTTTCTTGGCAATGCACAAATGTATATTGTCACCCTCCTTATTTAACTTATATGCAGAGTACATCATGTGTAATGCAGGGCTGGAAGAAACACAGGCTGGGATTAAGATTGTTGGAAGAAACATCAACAACCTGAGATATGCAGGTGAAGACCTAAAGAGCCTCTTGGTGAAGGTGAAAGAGGAGAGTGCAAAAGCTGGCCTGAAACTTAACATTAAAAAAAATCATGGCATCCGGCCCCATCACTCCCTGGCAAATAGAAGGGGAAGAAATTGAAGCAGTCAATGGTGTGCTGGGATATCAGGCAATCGGGCAATGTCCCACTCCCCCGCAGCAATCTCCACCCCGTAGGCAGATTTTTATTTTTATTTTCCTTAACCAAAGGGTGGGAAGGGAGAAGCCAAGCCAGCGATGCACAGGGCTTAACTCAAGAGGAAGCAGGGGTGGGGTGGCAACACTGACAGGATGGGTGCCTTCCTCCCACCTTGTCTCTGGCCATTATACATGTTTCCACCATCCTTCCTGGGGAATCAAACCCTGACCTTCTGCTTACAGGGCAAAATTGCAACCTCTAAACCACAGTGACTTCACTACCAATGGAAATGCTTTTGGCAATCATATAACAGAGAACACTTTGTTAACCAGAGAGGATATCATTGCTTTTAAAATCCAGACTGTAGAAGCCCTAAATGGGAATCAGACTTTGCCTCAGGAGAGACCTTTTGTTTGGAGAAAGAATACAACATGGAACAGTAATTTTATTATTATTATTATTTATTATTATAATAATAATAATTGTAGTTATATTTATAATAATATATATTTTTTAAAAAAAATAAGTCCTAAGCGGGAATCAAACTCAGTACCTTTTGGGCATAGTAAAAAAACACTAACCACTTATCCACTAAGGATTTCTCTTTAAACTTGATTTTTTAAAGCAATGATATCCTCTCTGGTTAACATAGAGTCCTCTGTTATAAGATTACCAAAAGCAGTTCTATTAATAGTAGAGCCACTGTGGCTTAGAGGTTGAAATTTTTCCTTGTAAGCAGGAGGTTATTGGTTCAAATCCCCAGAGGGGAGTTGAATTAGAAGGTGAGTAGGAACAAAAATAATTTTTTAGGGTTAGACACCCTAATCACTCCCTGTCCAGCATCCCTTTTGGGTAGCCAGCACACCCCTGGAAGCAGTGACAGACTTCACCTTCTTGTGATCTAAGATCACTGCAGATGGTGACTGCAACCATGAAACAAAAAGACGCTTGCTTCTTGGGAGACAAGCTGTAGCAAACCTAGACAACATAATAAAAAGTAGAGACATCACCCTGCCAACAAAAGTTCACATAGTCAAAGCAATGGTATTCCCAGTAGTAATGTATGGCTGTGAGAGCTGGACCCTAAGGAAGGCTGAGTGCAGAAGAATAGGTGCCTTTGAACTATGGTGCTGGAGGAGGCTCTTGAGAGTCCCCTGGACTGCAAGGAGATCAAATCAGTCAGTCCTGAAGGAAATAAATCCTGACTGCTCCTTGGACAAATACTGAAGCTGAAGCTACTTTTGGCCACCAAATAAGAAGAGAGGATTCACTGGAGAAGGCTCTGATGCTAGGAAAGATAGAAGGCAAAAAAAAAAAAGGAGAAAGGGGGGACAGAGGATTAGATGGTCTCCTAATTGAAAAAGAAACCAATATACAGTACACATTTTTTGTGAAGTTTTACTTGCATCACTTCATGTCATGTGTTTTCTGCTCCTTGGGCTGAAAACCTGCCATTTTGTGTAGTACGTTGCACTAGAGTAGGCCCATTGAATCAGTGGGGATTTTAATCTCAGTTTTGTTGTTGCTGTTGTTTAGTCACACAGTGGATTCCGACCCTCTGCGACCCCATGGACCACTGTCCGCCAGGCACTCCTGTCCTCCACCATCCCCCTCAACTCGCTTAGCTCTGCACTCACTGGCTCCACAATACCATCTAGCCATCTCATCTTTGGCTGTCCCCTTTCTTCTTTTGCTCTCCACTTTTCTAAGTGTCAAGGCTTTCTCAAGTGAATCCTCTCTTCTCATTTGATGTCCAAAGTACTTTAGCTTCATCTTTATTATTTGACCTTCTAAGGAGCAGTCAGGGTTGATTTCTTCTAATATTGACCTATTTGTTCTCATCGCTGTCCAGGGGACTCTCAAAACTCTCCTCCAACACCACATCTCAAAGGCGTCTATTCTTCTGCGCTCAGCTTTCCTAATGGTCCAGCTCTCACAACCATACATTGCCACAGGGAATACCATTGCTTTGACTATGCGAATTTTTGTTTGCAATTTGATGTCTCTACTTTTCACTATGCTCCCCAGGTTTCTCATCGCTTGCCTCCCAAGAATCAGTCGCCTTTTTATTTCATGGCTGCAATCACCATCTGCAGTGAGCTTTGATCCTAAGAAACTAAAATTTGTCATTCCTTCTACTTCTTCCCCATCTATTTTCCAGGGACTGGTAGGGCCTGTTGCCATAATCTTTGTTTTCTTTATATTGAGTCTCAAGCCAGCTTTTGCACTTTCCTCTTTCAACCTAATCAGTAGTTTCTTTAGGTCCTCCTCACTTTCTGCCATTAGGGTGGTATCATCTGCATATCTCAAATTGTTGATGTTTCTCCCAGCAATTTTGATCCCAAATTGTAATTCTCCTTCGTGTTGTTTGGGGATGCACACTGATGGGTTCTGCGCCTGCGCTGAATCCGGAGCGGAGCTGGAAAGCTGATTGGATAAAGAGTTTTGAATGTGGGACCGCCCACCATGCCCAACCCCTTTAGGCGCCATTTCGCGCTCTCCCCTCAGTTTGCTTTTTTCCGCTGCGCAAGCAGGAGCCTGGAAAAAAAGCTGTGAGTACTTTACTGAGATTGTCTCAGAATCTTCCAATTTTTCCTACCTTACAATTTTTCTCGGACTAGGGGACTTGTTCCCTTGGTCCTCGTGTGGCTGGGGCTCGCCCTCAGCCGCCGGTAAAAAAAAAAAAACCAACATCTCGTGTCGGGGCCTCCCGGCCGGGGTAATTTTTTCTCTTCGGCCATCTACTTCGGTGGATGGCCTCAGCGGCAGCGTTCAAGCAGTGTCCGTCCTGCAAGAGAAAGTTCCCTAGCTCGGACGGGCACGTGCGTTGTCTTCGCTGCCTCGGGGAGAGTCACCAGGTCCAGACCTGCGAAGTCTGTCGCGGCTTCTCGAAGGCCGCCATCAAGAACCGCCAGTACCGCCTTCAAGCCTACCTCATGGAGGCCGCACTGGCACCACCGGCTCCCCCAGCTCCAGAGCAGGCCGCTTCCACGTCTGCTCCTTCAACCTCCGCTTCTTCTTCCAGGCCTTCGGCCTCTGAACTGTTCAGGCGGAAGAAGGAGCAGGAGAAGAGGAAGAAGGACAAAAAAGAAAAAAAGAAGCGCCGTAGCTCTTCGTCTTCTCTTCCTCCGACCCCGGCACCGGCTCACCCTTCGCCGCCACGCTCCCTAGCATCCGCCCCGGTCGCAGCTCCACCTACGCCGGGTAGGATGTCGACCGAGGCCCGGGACGCCACGCCGGAGAGGGCCCACAGCCCTCCACCGCCACCGGAGACTCCTCCACCTGTACCACCGCACAGGTCTTCCTCCCTCCGCAGCCCTTCCGTGGTTCCTGGTCCGGCTACCGAACCGCCGCCCCAGTTGAGCCTCATCGCCCCGTACATCAAGGCGATGGTGCGGAAACTGCACGCCGAGCTCCAGGGCCCCCAGACGACACCGTGGGAGCGCCCTCTGCCCTCACCACCAGCCACGGAGGCACCACCGCTCCGTGAGGAGGGCCCCGCACCGAAGCGGCAGAGGGTGGAACAGGCGCGGTCGGAGGCCTCTCTCCCTCCGTACCAGCTGCCTTTGCCGGGGAGCGATCCGAGATCCGCCAGGCCGTACTGGTCGGACTCGGACCCCGAGGTCTACCTGCCACCGCCCAGCGTCTCGGAGCGGTCAGGAGACTCCGATTCGTCGGATCAGGAGGAGGAGCACCATCAGCCACCGCCGGTTGCGGTCGACAAGTCCCCGGACGACAACATCGGCGCCGTCCACGGGTCCCAGCCGGAGGATCTGAAGACCTACACCGGACTGATCACCCGTCTCGGATCCACCCTTGGGATTCGGGCGGAGGCTCCCCTGGACGACTGTGAGGATGTCGTCTGCGGCTTGGCCGACCGCAAGGAGTTGGTCCCCGTCCGCCTCGGACTGCTCCCTAAGATTGCTAAAGCGGCCAAGGAGGTGTGGAAGAAGCCGGTTTCTTCTCACTCCGTATCCAACAGAGTGGACTCTATGTACAGACTGCTGGACGATTCCAACTTTCTGCACATTCACCCGGCACCGAACTCCCGAGTGGTCAAGGGCTCCCAACACCGGACGCCGATCAGCAGCACTCCCATCCCGTCGACCCAGGAAGGGAAGAAGCTGGACGCACTGGGCAGAAGGTTCTACGCCAATGCCTCCTTGTCCTTCCGTGCGTCCAACTACGCGACGGCCATGGGAGGCTACCAGTGTCGACTCTGGGAGCAAGCGGAGTCGTTCAAGTCACTGCTGCCACCTGATCGACAAGCGGACTTTGAAAAACTCTGCATGGAGGGCAACCACCTCGCCCTCCAGCAAATCCGCACCGGCCGCCACGTCACCGAGTCGGAGGCGAAGAACTTGGCCTCCGCCATCCAGCTCCGTCGCCACGCCTGGCTCCGTTCGGCTAACCTGCAGGACGATGTCAAGCGGCTCGTGGAGGAGCTTCCCTTCGATGGCGAGGGCCTCTTCGCCAAGGAGACCGACACCTCCTTGGGAGAGCTGAAAGGGGACTACGCCACGATAAAACAGCTCCGCCCTCCACACCGTGGGTCCGGCCGTTACCATCAGGACCAGCCGTCGACGTCTCAGGCGGGCCCATCCTATCAACCTCGCCCGCCACAGAGGCAAGGGGACTACTCCCGGTACCAGCCCTACCGGCAGCGCCAACAACCCAACCGTCCACGCTACCAGCAGCGGCCTCAGACTGGCAAGCGTACGGAACGGAAGGGCAAACAACGTGTTTGACTCTTCCGTGACCGAGACTCTACCCTACCGCCCCCTATCCGACTACCTATCGGCGTGGTCTGCCATCACCACAGACCGATGGGTTTTAACCATCTTAGACTCTGGCTACGCGATCGAGTTCGAGAGATGCCCTACTGTCGGACGGATCCGCATCACCGATCCATCCCCACCGCTCCAGGAGGAACTAACAGCTCTCCTAGAGAAGGGCGCCATAGAGCCGGTCGCAGCGTCGGAGTCTCACGAAGGGTTCTTCTCCCGATACTTCCTTGTGGACAAAAAAGACGGGGGGGCACGTCCCATCCTGGACCTCCGTCTTCTCAACAAGCATATCGACGCGAGGAAGTTCCGGATGGTAACTCTTCACTCCATCCTCCCGCTGATCAACCACGGGGACTGGTTCACCGTCATCGACCTGAAGGACGCCTACTTTCACGTGTCCATCAGGAGGGAACATCGTCGTTTCCTCCGATTCCAGGTGGGCGGCAACATCTACCAGTACACATGCCTACCCTTCGGCCTCTCCACCGCTCCGAGGGTATTCACGAAGTGCATGGCACCGGTGGCTGCTCATCTGCGACTGCAAGGCGTCCAAGTGTTCCCGTACATAGACGACTGGTTGATCTGCTCCCCAACCCAACAAAAAGCCAAGGACGACGTTGCACATTGCCTCGCCCTTATGCAGAGCCTCGGTCTGCGGGTCAACTTCAAGAAATCCCAGTTGACCCCCACTCAACGAATAGAATACATCGGAGCCGTTCTAGACTCTTTGGCTCTAAGAGCCTACGCTCCAACCAAACGTCTGCTCGACATCCGCACAGTGGTGGCACGGATCCAGGGCAGACGTCGGGTCCGTGCGAGGGACGCCCTCCGTTTGCTAGGACTCATGGCGTCGACCACGGCGGTGGTCTCGCACGCCAAACTCAAGATGCGCTCGCTCCAGTCGTGGTTCCTCTCCTCCTTCGACGGCACCCACGACAACCTCGGGAAGTGGCTCACACCGACTCCCGAACTCCGAGACCAGTTAAACTGGTGGACAATGGACCAGAATGTGACCGAGGGGAGACTCTTCACCCTTCCCGCACCGTCCATCCAAGTCACCACCGACGCGAGCACCCACGGATGGGGTGCGTGCTGCCGCGGACTACGGATTCACGGCATATGGACGCCCGAGGAAGCCGACCACCACATCAACTTCCTCGAGCTGCTAGCGGTGTGGAAGGCGATGAGGTCCTTCAGACCGTCGATCGCGGGCAGTGTGGTGCAGATCGCCTCGGACAACACCACGACACTAGCCTATCTCAACCGGCAAGGAGGGACCAAGTCTCTCTCCCTCCTCTACCTGTCCGTCCAGATGTGGGAGTGGTGCCTGAAGGTACACGTGTTCCCCATAGGTGTCCACATCCAGGGCACCCTGAACTCCGATGCAGACTCCCTGAGCCGCAAAGGGACGGCAATGCACGAGTGGGAACTGGACGAATCGGTGTTCGACCGCCTGTGCCGACGGTGGGGCACACTGACCCTAGACGTCTTCGCGTCACAGGCCAACTCCAAGTGCCGCCGTTACTGCTCCCGAGCGGGGATCGGCCACGGATCGGAGGGCGATGCCTTCATGGTGCCGTGGCACCAGGAACTGCTGTACATGTTTCCACCGATCCCTCTCATCCAACGGGTCCTGATACGGATCTGTGCAGAGAACGCCTGGACGATCCTGATTGCCCCGTCCTGGCCGCGCCAGCCGTGGTTCCCACTACTCCAAACCCTGGCTTGCGATCGTCTCCGCCTACCCACCGATCCGAATCTCCTCCGCATGGAAGACGGTCGGATCCTTCACTCGGATCTGCCGAGCCTACACCTGACGGCCTGGCTTATCCGCCCAACATAACACGGATCCTTGATCTGTCCAGGAAACCTTCCACACGGAAGTCCTACGATGCCAAGTACCGTCGCTTCACTGACTTCCTAGCATCCAGCGACCGCACCGTGGACTCCGCATCCCTGCAGGACGTCATGTCTTACCTCCTGCACCTAGCCGAGTTGGGATCCGCACATTCATCATTGAAGGTCCACCTAGCTGCTGTGGTCGCCAAGGCCCCACCTTCTTCAGTATTGTCCTCCGCCTTCAGAGACAAAACTGTTAAAAGGTTCCTTCAAGGGCTACGCAACGCCTATCCTCCAATGATGATACCACCCCCTCAGTGGTCCCTCACTACAGTGCTCACCGCACTCACGAAGGCACCTTTTGAACCCATGGCTTTGGTGGACATTAAGTTTGTCTCTTACAAGACTGCTTTCCTTGTAGCTATCACTTCTGCCCGACGGGCAGGGGAGCTGGCAGCCCTTCGGTCTGACCCTCCTTTTCTCAAGTTCTACCCCGACAGGGCAGTGTTGCACCCAGATCTGACATTCCTGCCCAAGGTCCTGACTGAATTTCACCTGGCCCAAGCCATCACGCTTCCAGCATTCTTCCTGAATCCCTCGTCTCCACAAGAGAGAGTGTGGCACTCGTTGGATGTCAGGAGGGCCTTGCTGTTTTACACCCAGAGGACTGCGTCCTTCAGGAGAGCAAAACAACTGTTTGTGGCTTATGGTGGCAAGACTAAGGGACAGCCTCTGTCTGCCCAGAGACTATCTAAATGGATCTCAGGTACCATTTACCTGGCCTATCAGATGTCATCCCTGCCACCTCCGCCTCATGTCCGGGCTCACTCCACCAGGACACTGGCTTCCTCCACTGCATTCCTAGAGGGCATCCCGATGGAGGATATTGGCAAGGCTGCTACTTGGTCCAGGTCCTCCACCTTCATCACCCACTACCGGGTTGACACAAGGTCCGCCCCTGATGTCAGACGGGGCAGGTCCATCCTGACGGCTGGTCTCCGATCTTCTTCGTTGATGACCGCCCATCCATGATGACATCGCGCTCTCCTGCATCTCAGGACGCCGGCTGCCCACCATCCAAGTAAGTGAGCTTGTTAGTCACCCATCAGTGTGCATCCCCAAACAACACGAAGGAGAAGGACAGGTTTCACTTACCAGTAACTGTCGTTCTCCGAGTATGTTGTTTGGGGATTCACACAACCCAACCCTGCCTCCCCTCAGGGCTGCCGGCCTGAGATGGCCTTATGCTTAGCGGGCAGCTTTAATATCAAACTGAGGGGAGAGCGCGAAATGGCGCCTAAAGGGGTTGGGCATGGTGGGCGGTCCCACATTCAAAACTCTTTATCCAATCAGCTTTCCAGCTCCGCTCCGGATTCAGCGCAGGCGCAGAACCCATCAGTGTGAATCCCCAAACAACATACTCGGAGAACGACAGTTACTGGTAAGTGAAACCTGTCCTTCCTCCATCCCTACATTGCGCATTATGTGTTCTGTGTATAAGTTGAATAAGCAGGGTGACAAAATGTAGCCTTGTCTTACTCCTTTTCCTATTCCAAACCACTCCGTCCTTCTATATTCTGTCCTTACTGTTGCTTCTTGATTCATGTACAGATTTCTCATGAGGCCTATAAGGTGCTCTGGTATTCCCATCTCTTTAATTACTTGCCACATTTTGTTGTGGCCCACACAGTCAAAGGCCTTGGTGTAGTCAATGAAACAGAATTAGACTTGTTTCTGATATCCCTTTGTTTTTTCCATGATGCATCTTATGTTGGCGATGTGGTCTCTAGTCCCACTGCCTTTTCTGAACCCCGCCTGCACTTCTGTGTAATTCTCTCTCCACGTGCTGCTGCAGTATATCCTGTATTATCTTGAGCATCACCTTGCTAGCGTGTGAGATGAGCGCAATTGTTTGATAATTTGAACCATTATTATTAAAACATTAAATTAAAGCAAATATTCAAGTCTGCTTGCTACTTATTGCCCACTACTCGTAAACATGCTTGGTATCATAGCACTGGGGGGGAAATGCAAACTTTGCATTTTCAGGGTCTGCCTAGTGATCTTTTGTGGCCATAGTTGCTGACCAAAATCCTGTTGTATATCTGCACTAACAGAAGGAAAACGACACATCTCAGAGGCAAACTGCCAATGGTTAATGAGTCCCCAGTTTGATTCCTCACTGTGTCCCAGTTTGGCAACTTGGTTCATGATCAGGAGTCCAAATGGAGACCTTTTAATTAGTTACAGTTTGTCACTACAAGCTGTGTCATGTCTCTGATGCCAATGTAACTACAGAAGATGATCTTGGCCGTTGTGATAGTAAGAAAGTATATTGACCTTTAAAATTCACTGTATTTAACAAAATATAGTTCACAATTCTATTCAGAATATTTCAGGCCCAATCCTGTTTTCTACCTTGTTTTAGTTCTCTTCCTGAGATCTGTATCAATCCTACTCTTTTGTATAGAAAAAGCTGCTGGGAAACCAGAATGTCCATTCTTAAAAGGCAGAGTGGATCCTAGCTCTTTTAAAGCTTCATAAAATGTCTCAAAATAGATGAGCGATGCCTGGTGATATTTCAGAAGACAGAAGGGGGAAGAGTATGATATGGTAGCTGGCAAGGCAGCCTCTGTGGTTCTTGTCCTATTTCCCTGCTTAGTATCAGCAAATCACTCATATTCCAAATAAGAAAATGTATTTACAGCTGCCTAATGTCTACAAGTTACAGATTTTCAGCATTTTTGATTGAGAATGTTGTATTTTGTGTATGTAGGCTTGCCTTTCTCTCTTGTTCCAGTTACTTTTTAAACGGGTGTTGTATAAAGGAACAGCTACCCATATTTTCTGGTCTTCTTAACTTTCATCCTCTTTCTTGACCCTCAGTTCCCAGTCAAGCTATGTCTCACAATGTGATGTGCTGTTCTTTGGGATCATTTGCTGGCCTTCCCTAAGCCTTCTGTTGTACTGTTTTCTGTTCTTTTCAGGCATATCAGAAAACAAAAACAAAAAAATTATAAAACAAAAACATTGCAGCACTTTAAAAACTAACTGCTATATTTTTACTGTTAGCTTTTCAGGTAATGCTTCCTCTGAGCTTTAGGGATCTTGAAACTCTTAATTGCCTCCCCAGCTCCAATGCCTTTTCTTTCTTAAATCCCACTCAGTCTCTCTTCAGACAGCTATATTGCAAACCATTAGAAGGATCTGAAAGCCGTTTCTTACCATCTGCCATCATGGGCTTTCTGTCTTTCCACCCGAGAACACTTTTGCTGTCATCATTGAAAGCAGGAATTAAAACTAAAGCTGAGATCTTCAAGAATCTCAGTTCAGCAGAGCATACCAAGCAAATCCTTATATTGCAGCTTCCCAGGAGACAGTAAAACGTCTACATACACATTTTCCCGTTCTACGAGGTTACAGTAGAACCCCGCATAACGAAAAAAGCCATTTCTGTGAGGCACTTCATTATATTATTTTTTTTGTTATACAAAACATGCCTCGTATAATGAAAATTCCTATGGGATGCATCATACAACAAAAATCTATATAGGAAAAATCCTACAATGATTTTTTTTTTTGCTGTTATGATTTTCCCCATAGAGTTTTTTTGTTGTACAATACATCCCATAGGGATTTTTGTTGTACAATTTTTCCATAGAGCTGCATTGCTTCATATAGCGGGGAAAAAATCATTTTATGGGGTTATAGCGGTTAGCGCAAATCCTCTTCGTTGTACAAATTTTTCGTTATACAAGGCGTTTGTTATACAACCTTCCACTGTATTTGTGTCAAAAAACCTTTGCATTACCAGAAGAGGCCACTAGATGTCACCATATATTTTTTGTATGTCGAATTTTTCTATTAAAAATTTGTATGTCAAAAAAACTTTTTAACCAGGATTTCTGTTTGTATGTCAAATTTTTTTGTAAGTCAAGCCATTTGCATGTGGAGGTTCCACTGTATCATGAAACAAAGAAAATGGTTTCTGAGAGCTGGTGCAGAGTAAAGTTTAGAGAGGTAGGCAAAGGTAGCCATCCATACATCTCCTCAGAAAGAACATACTGTATATGCTGGCATATAAGACTACTTTCCCCCCCTGAAAAACATGCCTCCGGGGGGGGGGGGTCATCTTATACGCCTGGTGCACTTCAGTTGGGATAACATAGCTGCCCATAGTGGCCTCCTGATGCTCGCCCGGTGCCCATAGTGGCCTCCCAATGCCCGCCTGGTGCCCATAGTGGCATCCCGATGCCCACCCACCTCAGTCTACGTACCATCCAGTACCGTGCGGTATCCAGCGTGGCTGCGGCGAGCATCAGCAGCGAGACAGTGGTGCCAGCCTTTTTGGCGTGACCAGCCCGTTCTGCTCGGCGGGAAGCAACGGTGCTCCGCCGCTTGTCTACGCAGAACTCGCACTTGCGCACTAGTGCCGGCCACAGGGAGATGTTGAAATCAAATCTGATGTTCTTTTATGTTTTATTTGGTGTGTGGAAGGTGTGCGGAAGAGGGGGTAGTCTTATACAGCGAGTATATAACAAACTATATTTTGAGTGGAAATGTTGGGGGGTCGACTTGTACGCCCAGTCGTCTTATATGCTGGCATATACGGTACATCAAAAAGAAGACAAAGAGGGGTACTGATCAATACAAAATTGCACATGCTAAATTAAATTATACACACAGAAACCAAATGAAAAATGTTAACAGCTTAAAACAGAATTACGATAAATCTTACTTGAGTATGAAATACTGTGATCAGTTAATCAGCCTGACTGCTGAGCCTGCTGTTCAATGTAATTCTGGATGGACAATTTCAAAGTCCATGATTTCATTGGTTCTTTGTTGTTCAATCTAACTTGCACTCCGCAACTTTTCAGATGGTGAGCATCTTGGAAAACAGGACTGTTCTCTAGCAGGCTTTCGGCCTTTATCCAAGTAGACATGTGGTCACTCTTGACGTAGGCATACCTTAAAGTTCAATGATTTACTGCCACTTATTCTTATTATGGGACTGCAGTGGCTCAAGTGGCTAATTGCTGAACTTGAAGACTGGAAGGTCAGAGTTTGATACCTGAGTACTGCACAATGGAGTGAGCTCCTGTCTCTGTCCCAGCTCCTAACAACCTAGCAGTTCAAAAGCAAGAAATTACAAGTGCTGTAGATAAATAGGGACCACTTTAGTGGGAAGGTAAACAGCATTCTGTGCCCTTCGGTGTCTAGGCATACCTGCAATATGTCCACAGAAACATTTGCAAATGCAGACAGCACTGGCTCTTTGGCTATAAAGAGAAATGAGCACTGAACCCTAGAGTTGGATACAGCTGGCTTTTGAGCAAGGGTAACTTATTTATTTATTTATATTTGTTTATCACCCTCCTCCCCGAAGGGACCCAGGGCGATTTTCAACAATTTTAAAATTAAAAACTTTAAAAAGCTTAAAAACTTAATTAAAAGCTAGGTATTATAACTTGGACATACTGGAGGTCAAACGATCCAACTGACTGGGGAAATTGAACCATCCACTCCCCAGACCAGACTTTTACCTTTACTATTCTTATTATATCATATTTGGTCTTCAGTAAAGATTTAAGACATGAGACTTGATTGTTTGTCCTCTCTTATTACAGGGAACTAAGTATGTAGATTCAGGCATGGGCTGGGCCACTAGGACAGGGGGATTCATCCCTGTGCACCCTTGCCTCTGGCGCCCTGGGGTGCAAATAATAATTTTATTATTATTATTATTATTTGCCCGGCATGCTGCACTTTACATTAAGCCATTTCTCCAAGTTCCCTCCTTCAGCTTGGAGCAATGGTTTATTCTAAAGTGCAGCGTGCTAGGCAGAACAAGCGAGGGTCGGCAACCAAGCCTTTCCCGGGGGCATCCTTCTCCTCCATCCCTTGGTCACTGCCCCTCATCCCTGTCCAGCACCCTCCCACAGTGCCCAGCTCATCCTTGTGTAGACTTGAGGCAAATTAATAAGTATGTGTGAGAATATACAACTATTTCTGGTCATGGTGACCAGACTAACTGTTGCCATGGAAGCCAGTGAAAGTAGACAAACATGTTGCCCCTGGAAATTGATGTGCTTAGTGAAACCTAAAGGTTTCCATTTTGCAGGGTGGAATTGCAGCTAAAGGCAAAAACCATAAATAAGCATGAATTCCACCTTCTTCCTTGTGACATTAAACTGTTAAGAGTCTCCCCTGGGGGGGGGGGGTTCTTCTGTTGTGTCAAACTGTAGCATATCACCAGCTACAAGGTGCAAAGAGGGATAAATGAGTTGTTTAGGGGCTGTATATGTAAATGTGGATGAATCTGGATCCCATCTGTTTGCCTTCTCTTTTCTACAGTGACATATTCCTGATTAAGAAGTTACTCCCTGATGTCTGAATTTGATGACTCAGCAGTGCATAAATAGCTTTGAATACAGTATTCTGATGGGAGAAGATGGATAGGCGCTCTTATTTTCCCATTTCCAAATTCTTAGATAAACTCAGCTCATTGCACAGACCTAACTATATAGGGCTAGTGCTTTGTGTCACTTTATAAATATTGGCTGACTCCCTCTGGAGAGGAAGCTCTTTGCAGACTGCAGCAGCACATACTGTTTGATTAATCAACTCAGCCCAGCAGCAGATGTGACTTGAAATCCAAATTTCTAGAGCTGTGAGCACATCAATGGATGAACTCTGGAGACAGCTTCATTTAATTACAGTGGTCAGGATTCTGCAGCCACAAGGCATTAAAGCTTACCTGTCATATTTGGTCCTAGAATTTTCACCCTTATTTGGAAATAAACATAACTAGTATTCAGGTGTCATATGATAGGTGGATAGCCTGTCAGTTGTGCACTGCATGCAACCTTTGGACATTTTTATTGGGCTCTCATAAGCCCTCGCCACTTTTCTCTGCTGCAGAAACAATCAGCTTTCAGCTAGGTGCCAGGGAACAGACTGAAATCTAAGCAATCCTGCTAGTAGTGAGAAAATAGATATTTCCATCACAGTCACTTGAGGGAAAGAAGGCTGAGTCCTATCATACCCAGACCAACAATGAATACAGAATCATACATTGCTGCTACTGCTTGTAATTATGGAAATCTACAACTAGATTTTTAATTTTTACCCAAATTTTCTTACTGAAACTTTTAAAAACCAAGTACAGTAATACCTCAGATAACGTTTACCTCGGATAACGCTAACATCGCATAACGTTAAGTAATCTGGGGAGGAGAATTGGATCAAATAACATTAAGGTCCTTTGGGATGGATCGGATAACAACCGCTAAAGCCTGTGCGGTTACAATGTATCTCTATGGAGCTTTAACGTTATCTGATCCATCCCATAGGATTTTAACATGCATCGGATAACACTAAAAATCGGATAACACCAAGACTTGTGGAACCAAATCTTAGCGTTATCCGAGGTATTACTGTATCTCCATTTAATTATGGCCAATGTTCAGGTGGTACAGTACTTGTAAAAATATGCTTTTACCTAATGAGAAAGTTTCATTTGATCCACACTTGGATTTCTGGTTGACATCACAGAGTACTAGAGCTATATTTCTATTGAACCACATAGAAATGCTATACAGTGTCAAATTTGAGAGAATTTATCTGGATCTTCATCAGTTCTTGAAGGACTGTGGAAGAGTCAAAGTGGCAAAAAGATAGTATTTGGATGTCATTGTTTGTCACGAAAACATGGAACAAAAATATGTTATTGGACAGTGTCCCCATCCTAGGAGATTCCAGGTGTGTTGGACTTCATTATATATGTCCAGTTTGTCTGTGGATGTTGAGAATTGTGCTCCATACAGGCATGTTTTACTTCCGCTTCCGGGAGCAATTAGGGCGGTGTGGGCCGGATGAATCACAGCAAACCCATTCATGTGGATTCACAGGAGCTTGGGCTTCTGGGAATTGAAGTCCAAGAACGTCTGGAGTGCCAAGGTTCACCATCACGGGTATAGAATTTTAAGTTGTGTTTATTCCAAAACAACTGCTGACTGTTCTCTTCCTTTCCTTTTCTTACAGGCTACAATTGGAATTGACTTCTTATCTAAAACCATGTACCTGGAAGACCGGACGGTAAGCAGCAAAATTTTCTGAGGAGTTGATGTCTTCAAGCTATATATTAAGACATTAATATACAGTCAAACCTCGCATAAAGAGTGCCTCGCTTAAAGAGCAACTCGCTTAAAGAGCAGAATTTTCTCTGAATGTTTGCTTCGATTCACAAATAAAACCAGCCAAACCTTGCTTAACAAATAAATCGGGGTCCGCTATCCCCGCACCAGAAGTCACAATTGGTCACTTAAAATGGTGTTTCGCTTAAAGAGCAAACTCGCTTAAAGAGCAATCCTGTGGAACACATTATACTCTTTAAGCGAGGTACAACTGTATTATTAATAATATTAAGATATTAAGGAATGGGCATATACAGAGGGCATTTTTCAACCCTAAAATGCGAAACATCCAGGAGACATCTTGGTAATGTTCCTTTCTAGCATCACTCCCCACTGACTTGTTTCTCATACAATGGTATTTATCTTTTTTTGAAAGGAATATGTTAAGGAGCACTGAGAGGAGACTCTTATTTCATCCTGTCTTCTTGCCATTCCTTGGCTAAATCTGGGCTTGTAGGCTTTTGTACTGTTGGTTGATGACAAGTTCAAATGTGCCATCCATAGTTCTGTATAGATGCTTTGTTCTAGTCCTTCATGGAGAGATTTGGCCATTACTTTAAACATAAACCTCCCTTATCTAATGGTTGTCAACCTTCCTTTCTTCAGAGAGCCCTTTTTACATGGGTTTACCTGTTGAAGAGCTATGGGCCATCTCTCATGGAAGAAGGGTGCATTGCTCATGATAGGGAGAGGGATTGTTTACATTGGCTACTAAACAGGTCCACTGAGCCTTGTTGCTACTTCCCTTCTTCCCATCTGAATTAAGTGTCTGACCTGCAGTCAGAATTTTGAAACATGTTTTGGACTAGAGCTCCCCCACTCTCTCAGCTAGTACAGTAATACCCTGGATAACGATTGCACCGGATAACGCTAAAACCGCATAACGACGACAAATTTGGGGGGAAGATTTGCACCGGATAACGTTCATTTTAGCGTTATCCGATCCATCGTCATAAAGAAGTAAAGGAGGCCAAAGCTCCTCTCCCTGCCACTTCCCTCCTCCCCCCCCCAGCAGTTTGGGGACTCCCCACACCCACCCCACTTCCTGCTTGACCACGAGAGAATCCAGCCTCGCCCTGCTTACTTTGCTGCATGCTCCAACAGCCAGCTGGAGGCTTGTTTTTCTCTTTCAATTCCTGTAGATAGGGTGGGGGAAATAGAGAGATGTAATTGGTTCTCTAGAGAGGCTGGATTCTCTCGTGGCTGAGCTGCGCGTGGGGGTGGCTTTAAAGGCAGGGAGGTCTCTTTTTTTCCCTGCCTGCCTTTAAAGTGGTTTGTCCCTGAAGTCAGGGCTTTTTTTTCTTAGCGTTGTTCGATGCATGCATCGGACAACACTAAAAATCGGATAACTTCATGACTTGTGGAACCAAGTCATAACGTTATCCGGGGTATTACTGTATAGTCATTGTCCAGAGTGAGAGGAGGAGCCTGAGAGTTCTTGTATAACAAATAACTTTTCATAAAATACACCCAGTGCTTCCACAGAAGGTATATACTGCTGGAGAAATTACTCATGATGGACAGTTACCTTTTCCAGAAAAATATCTGCCATTGTAGACTTCTTGGTTGTGAAGTTCTGATGAATTTCTGAGGTTTTCTAGGGTTTCCAAGTGAAACTGTAAAAAAAATGTTGGTACTCCCTCAGAATGCAGAGATGGGGTGTAGTACAGCGATGATGAACCTTGGCACTTGAGGTGTTCTTGAACTTCAATTCCCAGAAGCCCTGATCAGCAGGAGTGGTGACTTGGGCTTCTGGTAATTGAAGTCCAAAAACACCTGGATTGCCAAGGTTTGCCATCACGGGTGTAGTATATAGCCAAAGTGGCAAAAAAAATAAGATTTGACCTTCCAGAGAACACCTTTTCATTATACTGAGCAGTGGCGAAGAGGCTGCTCTGCTATATATATCCATTATTTGACTGCTGAATAACCCATTTAACAAAAGGAATTTTATCAAAGCAGTAAAAAACACAGCCATATTCATATAAAAATAAAATGTGATAGGAAAATAGAAAATAACTGTTTCAATATATCAGTTAACAAAAGAGTAACCAGGAATACTTGAGTGAAGAGATTAAACTGGTAAAATCTGGTTAAAAACAAAACATTTTTTAGCCTGGCCCCAAATGTTTCCATCCTTCATGCCTACTTTAATTCCAGGATAAATGTCTGGCCAGACATCTCGCTATGATAATGGAATACAGCCAGTGACTCAATGCCGAGTGTTGGGTGGGAGTAAATAACCTGACTCCCTAAAGGGGCTAAGGGGTACAGGCAGATAAGCCCCTTAAGTGGGATGATGGTCCTCCTCAGTGAAGGAAATGCCACTGGAAACCATCATATTGGGCCCAACGACAAAATGAGTGGAGGAAGAACTCTGATTCCCAACGGTCATGGAGGTGGAAGAGACCATGCCAGATGGACTGACTGTGAAGGCGCACCTTGTCCATATTCTCAAGGCTGCAGCAGTCCACTGCAATCCTGGTGTTAAATCCTGCATGTCTCACTCCATATGTGCTGCAGGAGATGGCTCTGTGATCATAGTGTGTGGCTCACTTCATGGCAAGCTTGGACCCACCTTAAATTCACGCCAGTGGCATTTTTCCTGCTTCAGGAAAAAATGCATTCTAGGTTATGAGTTGAAGCTGAGAAATTCCAGTGTTATGTATTCCAAACGGCAGAGCCGGCAATTCTCAGTGCTGTTTTTTGGGTGTCTGCCAGTTTGGTCAAAAGAGGAGGTGAACTCCTTGGAAGGAAATGGTTATTCAGATAAATTGTTCTTGGCTTATCAGTACTACCTGGAAGGTGGGGAGTGTTGATGTCACTCTGCCTGATGTGCTCTAATCCTGACTGACCTTTGAGTGCTTCATTTCCTCAAAGAAGTTAGGAATGGAAGGAATTGTTCCTAGTAACAGGATTTGTGGTGAGGACAGGGGTAGGCAAGTTACAGGCTACCAGATGTAGTCGGACCACAGTTCCCATCATCCTTCACCATTGGCTTTGCTACCTCAAGCAGATGGAAGTTGAGGCCCAGAAATATCTGCCTGGATGCAAATAGGCTAACCTTGGTGTGGGAACAGAGAAACCTCTGATTATTGGCCCAGGTAGGCCAGTATTTACTATCCTGACCTTTAGTGGTTCAGTGCCATCTTAGATGGCGTGTGTACCGTAAGGTACTGTTTTCCTTTTAAGGCAGGAAAGCGCTTGCATTCCCTTGTCTCTTGTGACTTAGGATCTTTGGGCCAGCAGCTTCTTTGAGGACAGCCAGTCATCCTTCTTTTCAAAGTCCTCTCAAGCCTGCTTTTGTCATTTGCTTTCTCTTGTAGGAAGTGACATTGGAGGAAAAATCCACTTTTCAAACAAAATAAAGGTCTTGATTTATAGATTTGGGGAAAACTTTGTACAAGGATAACCCAATGTCACTGCAGATGGGTGTTTGCTCTAATGAGAGAAAAGCAGCAGCAGCTGCTGCTGCATTAATAAGTAGCAGCTAACTATCTCGTGCAGTGTTAATGCACTCTTCAACATTCATCTCAGGCCTAATGGGTTGTTTCTGCTGGTTTCCAATTGTGCTCTAATGAAAGCCACAGGCTGAGTGATGTAAGGGCTCAGACGGAGGGCAGGGTGGGGGGGAAGCCCTGGTAGATTTCCTTGTGCTACTCCAGAGGTTGTTTCTGATCCAGTGGCAGAAATACTAATAGGTCTCTTTATTTCTGTTATCCTTTTTTCAAATGATATTCCAAGCAGGCTGCGTTTTGATTCAGATGTTGGGGAAACTGAAAGGGATTCAGATGTGCTGTGGAGTAGATTACCAGGGTCCATAAATAAATAAATAAATAAATTCATCTGAAAAAAATACTCTTTTATCCTGAGTGCATATCCTTTTCTTTTGTTGTGTGTGTTGGTCTAAAATTCTATATCAGCTCCATGTTTAAGTGCTCCCATCTTCTAGCCCTGCTTCTGGTCCAGGTATATGTATCCTATGTTGCAAATTTCACCAGTCAGTGGAAAGAGACATTGCAGGTGTGCATTGTTGAGAATTTGGCCTTAAATAGCTTCCACAATCCATTCAGACTGGATGATGAATGCCTTTCAACTTGCAGCTGAAAGCTAAGCTTCCGCTTCAGCTTCAAAGCATTTAAGCATCCAGAAAAGAATTTCATACAATGCACAAAATGAAACCCTTTGCTGGCAAACTCAACTGAGAGGTTTTAGATGGTGCTTACTGGGATTGAGGCCTGTCAGATGTTTCTTGGATTACTGCTCACACCACTTCTTACCACTAGCTATGCCGGCTAGGGAAGATGGACATTTTCTGCTCAGTGATATCTGGTGGAGTAGTTTTACCATTCCTGGCCTATGCAGAGGGCTTTGCTCTGAAACATAGGGTAGATCCTATGACCTTCATTCTACATAGGGTAAATCCTATGACCTAATTTTCTGCAAAAAGCCAGCTCCCATCTTTTGTCTTCTTGGGGGGAAACTGGCTACTGGCAATCCAGAACCCATGGACTGGAGAATGTGCCCTGTTCTAGCAGGTCAGAAGAAGAGATGTGGAAGGTGCACCATTCTTCAGGCCTCAGAATATCAGATGACCCCCTGGAGACCAAGATGCTCCCACTGGGCACACTTGACTCCAGCCCAATCCAGAGGAGGTGACAGAAGGAGTGCCCATGGCAGAGCCACTGGTGACATGATGAGCTTCAGGGAATCAGGGACCTGCATCAGTCTGACATTGCAGGCTCTCATTGAAGGATGCCAGCTACTGTAGTAGGGATCACTGTGGCAAACCACTAGACCCTAGCACTTGTGTAAAGACTTTGCTGGCCCATTGACTGGAACTCAGGCCAAGGGTCGTGGGGGAGCTAGTGGAGTTAACTAAGCCCCATATTAGTGAAAGAGTTGAGTGCCTGGGCAGCCTTTGAACCCCCCTCTTCCTGTGCAATCAAGACCAGTTTGAGCATTGATAGGAGGTTGAATGTCATGTAGTCCATGCCTGAAGAGGCCCTCCCTGCCACCTCAGTGGGTGGGAATGATGGCAGTCACACCACCTCATATGGAGATTGTCCATGTGTACAAGAATCTCTCCTTTTCATACTGGCTGCTTTCAACATAAGGAAACATACATATACAGTATGTGCTAAGTCAGGCAAGTAGTGCCTGAATAGGGCTATGCTCACTGACCACATTTTCTCTACTGATGAAAGCAAGTTGTGTTCCCCATGAACTATGATATTCATGCTCCTTTCCCCATAATTTTGAAATCCTACCATTATTCCTTCTCACCTGTCTCAATAGCAATTTGTTTCTCTTATACAGTATAGCCTTTTTGTTCACAAAATTCCTGAATAATTTATTCACAAAGTAGAAATAGAGCATTTCAAGGGGAAGCCTCTATTAATGCAGTTGTGCCACTGGGGCTGATTCAGGAATTGTTGTAGCCCATGCTGTCTGGAAGGCACTGAGTTCTAATGGATGTTCTTATAAAGGTCAAATTGCATGAGACAGTCAGTCCTGTATTTAGAAACTGTGCTTCCTAGAGTGAACAAGAGATGCTTGGCTTGCTCTGTTTTGTGAATAGACACCAGTAGATAAATATGGGCTTCATTTGCAAGTCTAATTGCTGAAGGCATAGAATAACAGGACTACAAAAAACACTATAGGATCAGTTTTTAATTATGGGTTCAGCATCTTGTGCAGTTTGACACCTTAGTTCACAAAAGTTAGATAGAGGTGGTGCCTCACTCTGCATGCATTCATTAGATCAACATTGAACACCCGAAGGGAATACCTGTGTGCATGATGCAACTATGTATGTGGCAGAAGAACTGTTAGTTTTCCCCTATAACTTGAATTACCAAACATTAGAATCAGAAATGCAGAATTCTAAATTCAAAGCAAAATAAAAAAGCTAATCAAGAAACATAACAGATAAAGGATGACATCAGTTAACTGTTTGTCACTTGTGTTCTCCTTCCTCCCTGTCTTTCACAGCTGCTTTGTGTCCTAATTGTTTGTGTCTCTCCTCTCTTCCGTGTCCCCCATTGTTGTTCTCCTTTTCATCCTGGCAGGTGCGGTTGCAGCTTTGGGACACAGCAGGCCAGGAGAGATTCCGAAGCTTGATCCCCAGTTACATTCGAGACTCCACAGTAGCAGTTGTGGTCTATGACATCACAAGTAAGTTAAGTCTGGATGTGGTTGTCTTTATAGTGCAGCTACTCTTTGCAACTCAAGAACACTGTCTGTAATCAGAGGGGCTGGCACACACTGCATTCCCTTTCTGCACTAGGGCAACATCTTATGTTTGAAAAGGTTCTTCTGACCTTCAGAAGCTTAAACCAAGGGTACCCAAATTTTCAGGCTGGGGGCCAGTCACTATGGCCTGTGGGCTGGGCCCAGCACCCGATACCAATTCATCTGGCCCATGAATCCCTCATCGCTTCTGGAAGCAGAAGTAAAATTTGCCTGAATGGGTGACGAGGGCTTCACTGGCCGGATGAATTGGTGTCGGGGCCAGGCCCATCCTATGGACCATAGTTTGAGCACCCCTGGCTTAAACAAAGAAGCCTCCTATCCTGAAATGCTTGTTGATCTTTTCGTGTGAGCAGTGGCCGAACGTTGTTCCCTGCATCTCAGCTTGTAAAAAAAAAATTGGTATTTCTGCTAGCTGAGTACAGCAGGCTAATACTGAGCTTAAATATGTGTAATTAGCTCAGAAATCTGTAATACTGGCTTGGGGGAGGCAGGAAATCTGTACAGGAATAGCAGAGGAGAAAGATTCCTGAACATTAATTTGCCATAATGTTGGCTTCAGTGCATGGTGATATATAGATGGCTATCATGCAATAGACTCCATGTGCCTTTCTTTAACAAAGGAGAAGAGCAACTGTATGAACTTTCAAGAGCCTGGAAAACAGTTAATGTTACGTGCACCATTCTTTTCACATACATTCACAAGTCAACCAGATCTATGCAGTATTTTTATTCTGTTCTCTAAGTAGGCCAGGATTGTGCACATGTGACCTATCTCTGTGTGTTGTTCTTGCAACAGCTCTGTAGAGTAGACTAGGCTAGGTGGAGAAGAAGTAATTGGCCCCTGAGTTTCATGGCTGAATGAAGATTTTAGTCCAGGCCCTAATCTACTCTTCTGGTGACTATAACCTATTCATATATGCAGCTCATGAGAACATAAAAGAAGCCCTGCTGAAACAGAGCAGACTATGTAGTCCAACATCCTATTTTCCAGAAGTAACCTATGGGGGAAAAGACGCAAAGGCAATAATTCTGGTCTAAATGTAGCAACCAAGCTGTGCTGAACCTAGAAATCATGTATTGAGAGCACGAAAGGGTGGCTATTTATATCCTCCATGAATCTCTTTTTAAAAGCCATCATGGTTGACTGGTGATTAGAAGATGAATTCATATTTTCTCTCTACATTGCCTCTCGTGCCATAGCAACATTTTTATTTTTGAAGGATTTAATAACCCAGAGTTCCCATTCTGGTGGCCACCAGATCTTTTGGCCTTCCACAATCCTTTTAAATTTACTTTGTTGGTTATAGTTGGTGAGAATTGGAGTCGGAATCACTGGAAGGTCATCAGATTGGGAGCCCATTGTAAGTCTTTTTCTGAGATTCATTCCTGAATAGAGGACGGAGATGTAGAATTACAGAAACTAGTTCAGGCATATCAGAAAACAAAATAAAATAAAAAACACTGTAGCACTTTAAAGACTAACTGCTATACAGTAATACCTCGGATAATGCTAAGACTTGGTTCCACAAGTCTTGGTGTTATCCGATTTTTAGTGTTATCTAATCCATGTTAAAATCCTATGGGATGGATTGGATAATGTTAAAGCTCCATAGAGATACATTGTAACCGCACAGGCTTTAGCGGTTGTTTTCCGATCCATCCCATAGGACCTTAACGTTATTCGATCCAATTCTTCTCCCCAGATTACTTAACGTTATGCAATTTTAGCGTTATTCGAGGTAAACGTCATCCGAGGTATTACTGTATTTTTATTGTTAGCTTTCGTGGATCAAGTCCACTTCATCAGACAAAGAGTGAAACTTACAGGCATGTTCTTTATATACCAAATTCAGGGGCTCTATTTTTATTTTATTTTGTTTTGTTTTCTGATATGCCTGAACCACAGACTAACACGGCTACTATTCCAAAAGAAACTAGTTCAACTCCCTTTGTGATACTCTCATCCAGCCAAATGCAGAAGGGGGAGGTGATATCTTTTTTGGATTCTCATCCAACCAGTAAAACCCACCCCCAAATTGATTCTTGTTTCACTTGCCTTTGGAGAACGGCACCATTGTCATGATGAGTCCTACACACAAGGAACATGGCTCCCTTCAGATGTTAACTGATCATGCCTTGGCCCAAGATTGCTGTTGGCACTCTGGTCATTTAGTGGGGATGGATGAAGCCCTAGAAGTTTCCATCCCAATGTCATTGGTTTTTAGAAATGAACACTTATAGAAGTGTTTATTGTCACTCATGATGAGCACCCAGCTAAAATATTTCAAGCCTTGTTCACTTCGCAGCCAAACTCAGATGTGAGCATTGTGACCTTCTCTGTAGCCGTCTCCAGTTGTTTGCTTTGCCTTGCCGTTTTCCTTATTGCAGTTAATCTACAAGGAAATGAGAAGTGATAGACTCGCAGGTTTGCCGCCGCCTTGTGGCCCCTGCTGGCTGTGGCAGCTGAAGCAACCATAGAAGGGTCAAGGCTGTGTCTGGGAAGAATTTTGAGCAGATTATCCTTTTTAAAGGATTGTCTTGGCAGGTCTGAGGCCCTGGTTGCTATAGTTGCACTAACCTCTGCCTCTAATTGATGGCAGATTCTGTTAACAAAACATAAAGAGGGGCAGTTAAAAGAAGAGAGCCAAAGAAGCCTCCGGTCACAGTGCATGATCAATATTTTTCAGCTGTAACTATTTCCCAGTAAGTTATATTCATGGAGCCCTCTGTGGACAAAAGATGTGCCTGTAAAAAAGTACTCTCCATTGGAGAAAATAGTGAACTGGTGAGGAATGATAATTTGAACTGTGCCTGTTTTCTGCATGTTAATATCTGGCAGCAAATTTTGACATGGCAAAGCAGGTGTGGGGCGCTGGTGGTGTGGTGACACACTCCCCCCCCCACAAGGGCTGGCTCATATAGTGTAAACCCCTCTGGTTTTTTAGCTGCTCTTTTAAAGCTGTTTTTCTTAATTTTAAAAAAATTATTGATGGGGGGAGCAATTTTAGTGTTTATTAAGGGTTTTAAGATTGTAATGCTTTATGTTGTTGTTATGCCACCCAGAGTCACTCGCTAAAGTTGGATGGCAGTATATAAATTTGAAATATAATAATAATAATAATAATAATAATAATAATAATAATAATAATAATAATAATAATAATAATAATAATAATAATAATGCACACTATATTTAATATGAACATGCTTCAAAATAACCTTCGGTAATCATGACAGGTAATGATCATTGCTGGGATTACCTCCTGCCTCCCCCCCCCCCCAAAAAAAGGGAAAATTTTACTTCCCCCCCCCCATAACTTTACTCTGCCTTCCATTCTTCCAAGGTTGGTAAAATGAGTACCCAACATGTTGGGGGCAAAATGCTAATTAACTTGTGAACTGCCCAGAGAGTGCACTAAGTGCTATGGGGTGTTATATAAGTGTGATTGCTTTGAATAAAAAGATCTTTATTTGTTGCACTGCACTTGCTGCTATCCCACTAATTATCTCTAGGGTCTTCTATTTGCATGAGAAAAATCTTTCACATTACAGTATATACAAAGACTCATTTAACATCGTGTCCACTTTGGTCTTCATTTCAAATGTCGGTGAACTCACATTCTCATTTCTTTTTTGTCCTTTCTCATCTTTTTGATATTTTCAGAGAAAAAAGGTCTTTTGCAAAGTACAGTCATACCTCGCATAATGAAAATGATTCGTTCTGCAAGGCTGCTTGCTAAGCGAGTTTTTAGCTGTGTGAGGTTTTTTCTCATAGCGAAAATTCCTATGGAAAAACTCGCATGATGAGCATTTCTGTAGAAAAACTCACATAGTAAAAATCATGCGAGTTTTCCCCATAGGAATGCTTGTTATGCGAGTTTTTCCATAGGGAAAGTCCGACTCGGATAGCGAAATTTTTTGTTATGTGAGTAGGATTGCTTTTTGAAAAACCCACTCGTTATGCTAGGTTTTTGCTAAGCGAAATGCTCATTAAGCGAGGTTTGACTGTACTAGGACAAGTGGTTCTTTCATCCTTTTGTCTCCTCTTACAGTCTTCATAAATCAAGTGGGGGCCATGTATCATTGTAACTCTTACTCCTTCTGTTCAACCTGATCCTTCCTCATTCCATCCTTTAAAAACCATGGAGGGTTGGATCCAGATTCAGGTGTAAGTACCTGAACTGAAATATTTGTTTGCTTGCCCTCCTCCATGGCAGCAATAGCAATTGCACTTATATACCACCCCATAGTGCTTAGTGCATTCTGTGGGTGGTTCCCAAGTTAATTACCTTTTGGCCCCAACATACTGGGTACTCATTGTCAGAAGGATGGAAGGCTGAGTCAGCCTTGATCCCCGTCAGGATCAAATTCATGTTTTGCGTACAGTACAGCAGTTTAACCAATGCACCACCAGAATTGCTGTTTTAGCCCCCTAAAAATTCTAAATAGAGGATGAGACAACCGGTTGAATGGGATGAGGGTAACATCAAAATAAGGCAATGTCCATAAACAGCAAATTCTGATCAGTCCCTGAATATTTTACATTTACATCATTTTAGCATCCAAGACCTTTGTTTGCTTCTTCCCTTTGCCCAGCTCAGAGCAGTGCAGAAAGACTCCTCTTCCACCCACACATGCACCTACACACCAACCATTATCATATATACTTGACTATAAGCCATCCCGAATATAAGTCGAGGTACCTAATTTGGCCCTTTAAGACTAAGAAAATAGATTGACCCGAGTATAAGTCAGGGGTGGAAAATACATCAGCTGCTAATGAGTTTCAATAATTAAAATTGTAGCCGTCTCCAGCTCAAAGGATTCAGCCCTGGATATGGGACGGAAACTCCATTGGTCGCACTGGTGGATGATCTCTGGAGGGAGCGGGATGGCGGACATCCAACTGTCCTAGCTCTTCTGGACCTCTTAGCGGCATTCGATACCGTCAACCACGGTATCCTTTTGGGAAGGCTCCAAGGATTGGGGATCCAAGGCACAGTGTTGGCTTGGTTTTCCTCATTTCTGAGGGGCCGGACCAGTCGGTGTGTTTGGAGGGTGAGATGTCCAGTCCTAGGTGGCTCCAATACGGGGTGCCTCAGGGCTTGGTGCTCTCACCTCTCCTATTTAATATCTACATGAAACCGCTAGGTGAGATCATCCATTCTCATGGGGTGAGGTATCATCAGTATGCAGATGATACCCAACTGTATATCTCAGCCCGTGGGGACCCTAACCATGCAGTGGAAGTCCTTTCCAGGTGCCTGGAGGCTGTCAAGGTCTGGATGGGGGACAATGGGCTACAACTGAATCCTGGCAAGACTGAGTGGCTGTGGGTTGGGGGTCCTGTATTATCTCGGGAACTACCACCTTTGGTTTTGGACGGGGCAGTCCTGCCCCAAACAGACCTGGTACATTACTTGGGGGTCCTCCTGGACTCACGACTACTGCTCAAAGAGCAGGTGGCAGTCGTGGCCAGGAGGGCCTTTGCACAACTTCATGTGATTCGCCAGTTACGGCCGTTCCTAGACCGGGACTCCTTGCTCATGGTCACACATGCCTTGGTCACTTCCAGACTTGATTATTGTAATGCGCTCTACATGGGGTTGCCCTTGGTGACCATTCGGAGGCTTCAGTTGGTCCAGAATGCAGCTGCATGAGTAGTGTTGGGATGCGGGCATTATGCCCGTGCCTCACTGCTGCTGAGGAAGTTGCACTGGCTCCCAGTTTGCCTCCGGGTGCAATTCAAGGTGCTGGTTATTACCTTTAAAGCCCTTTAGGGTAGTGGTCCAGGTTACTTGAGATACCGCATCGTCCCAAGGACATCTACCTGGCCCACCAGAGCGGACCGGAGAGGCTCTCTAGTTGTGCCATCAGCCAGAGAGGCACACCTCTCTGGCACTAGAAGGAGGGCCTTCTCGGTGTCCGCTCCGGCCCTGTGGAACCTCCTCCCGACAGAGCTACGCCTGCAGATGGAGTTGCTGTCCTTCAGGAAAGGAGTGAAAACCTGGCTGGCAGGTCTGGTCTGGGGAGTGGATGGTTCAATTTCCCAGCCAGTTGGATGGTTTGACCCCCAGTATGTCCAAGTTATAATACCTAGGTTTTAATTAAGTTTTTAAGTTTTTTAAAAAGTTTTTAATGTTTTTAAAGTGTTTTTAAAATTGTTGGAAATCGCCCTGCGTCCCTTCGGGGAGGAGGGTGATAAACAAATATAAATAAATAAATAAATAAATAAAATGAAAATATGGTAAAATTAATTAATCTAGATATTTGTGTGGGTATGTTTTTTGAGTTTTTACAGTAGTGCTAGTGGGTTTTTTTAATTGTATGTTTGAATTTGAACCACCACAGTTTTAGTACCCTTAGGGTCATTGACCCGAGTATAAGTCAAGTCCACTTTTTGTACCTCGTTTTGGGGGCTAAAAAACCAGACTTATTCTTGAGTATATACAGTAATCTTCAAAACGATACTGTCAGACACTTAGAGTAAGAGTGGGTTTCAATTGGACAAGAGGCAGTCAGTGAACTTCACAACTGAAAAGGAGTTCAAACCTACCGGTAGGTCTCTCCAATCGAGTGGCCAGATTAGATGAGAGATGTTTTTTAATTTTGTAAGCCACCCTGAGTCTTTGGATGAGGGTGGGATATAAATGTGATTAATAAAATAACAAATAAATAAATACCTGTAAATGTTGAGCTTAATCAGGACCCATGTGCCCCAGCAATCAGGTTTGGAGAGAAAGGCCATGTTTGTCTCTCAGTGATCAGGCACCAACCAAAGCAAGCTAATTTGAAGTAACAAATAAGAGTTGGGGGCAAAGTATATGCTTGGAAAATCATATTTTAAAAAATTATTTCATGGAGCACCGATACTAAATGATTACCTTTTCTAGATTGACCCAGAGTACAATGCAGACATTATACCACCTTGATTCAACTATAATTTCCTCATGTGTTTAAATATAGGATGGAGATGAACAGATGGTAATCCCTCAAGAGGCAAACAAATATATTGCTGACTCCTGTTTTTCTCTTTAGTGGCTGCTCTTTTCTTTTCCATTTGGTTGTCTTTAATCTTCCTGCTTTCCTTCTTCAACCTCAACTGTCATGTTCTACATTTGCATTCAAGCATCCCTTTTATCCATTTTCTGCCTTTCTACTTAATACAGCTCACATTCCAAAGGAATCAGGAGAAGTATTGTTGGAGAGCGAGAGGTCCAGCCCTAGGCCCTTTCAATATGGGGTACCTCAGGGCTCGGTGCTCTCTCCTCTCCTATTTAACATCTACATGAAGCCGTTGGGTGAGATCATCCATTCCCACAGGATGAGGTATCATCAGTAAGCTGATGATACTCAGCTGTACATCTCAGCCCATGGTGATCCAAGCGATGCTGTCAAAATCCTATCCAGATGTTTGGAGGCTGTTGGGGTCTGGATGGGGGACAACAGGCTACGACTGAATCTCGGCAAGACTGAGTGGCTATGGATCAGGGGCCCTGTGTTATCTCAGGAGCTACCATCTTTGGTTCTGGATGGGGCTATTTTGCCCCAGACAGACCTGGTGCATAACTTGGTGGTCCTCCTGGACTCGCGACTCCTGCTCAAAGTTGTGCCCGCTCCTGCTCATGGTCATGCATGCTCTGGTCACCTCTAGACTAGACTACTGCAATGTGCTGTACATGGGGCTGCCCTTGATGACCATTTGGAGCCTGCAACTGGTCCAGAATGCAGCTGCCTGGGTGGTGAGGGGTGCAGGCACTATGCTCGCGCATCGCCACTGCTCCAGGACCTACACTGGTTACCGGTATGCCTCCTGGTGCAATTCAAAGTGCTGGTAATGACCTTTAAAGCCCTACATGGTAGTGGGCCAGGATATCTAAGAGACTGATGTCACCTCAAAAATATCTGTCCATCCAACCAGAGCAGACCAGAGGGGCTCTCTAATTGTACCATCTGCTAGAGGGGCTCATCTCTCTAGCACAAGAAGGAGGGCCTTCTCTGTGTCTGCACCAGCCCTATGGAACCTCCTGCCAACAGAGTTACGGCTGCAGATGGAATTGGTGCCCTTTAGCAAATAACTGAAAACCTGGCTGGCAGGGCAGGTGTGGAGCACCAATGGAAGGTTGACCCCCACCTGCTGGCTTATATAATTAAGATTTCTCTCTGTGTGTGTTAATGGATGGGTTGAGTGGGTAAATTATTTTGATTTTTAATTGGGTTTTAAGGGCTTTTAGTTAGTTTTTATGTTACTTTTAATTGCTGCTAGCCACCCAGAGTCATTGCCAAGTTGGGCGGCAATAGAAATTTGATAAATAAATAAATAAATAAATGCACTAAAATCTAGCAGCAGTAGCCACATCTTATGCTTCTATCAAATGGTTTTTTTAAAAAACAGATTGCCATAGCCCTGATTTCTGAAAGTCTATATGGTAGCCTCTCCCATCCCATGATTGCTGGTTATATTGGACATTGTAATCCACCAGACTGTTTTGGGAGGCTACTGTACTCGTGTTGGTTAGATGCAGAAACCTTTCCAGCCTCATTCAAAAGCTTGACAGTAGACATTCTTACTATATTTTGTCATTGCTTATAATATCTGGTTAGAACAATGAGATTCAGAGCTTCACTTGGCAAGATGCTCATTCCATATTTAGAACTAGGTTGCTCTTAAGAGGAAAAAGATTGTGTTCTAACATGAGCTTGCATCTATCTATCTGCATTTAGGAAACCAGCTTGCTTGTGTTTTATAACTGGTTGTTTGGGAAACAACAAAAGTTTAGTTTCCATGTCTAATGTGTCAGGCATGTAGCACTAAAGATGTAGTAGGCTTGGAAGGTGAATGCTGCAGGAAGAATAAGTATTTTCCTTGAAAGGTGTAGGATTAGGCACTCAGTTATCTGTAAGACTTCAGGAAACTCTCCCTCTGTTGTATCTGGTACCCAGCGTCCCTATTTTTCCATCTTATTCATAGATCTCAACTCCTTCCAGCAAACATCCAAATGGATTGATGATGTCAGAACAGAAAGAGGTAGTGATGTCATCATCATGTTGGTGGGCAATAAAACAGATCTTGCAGACAAGCGGTAAGTATGTATAATGAGAAAAACGGAGAAGTGGCAGATTCTGATGGGAAAGGATAAATGGTTAAAATTCTTCCAAACACGAGAAATGTGAAATGTGGGCAGTTGTTGACAAAAAAAAAAAATGGTGGAAGAGGTTTATTGTCTCCTGTTGCCATGGGAACAGATGTCCCAGAGTGATAACTCCTGTTTTATTGACCACTATTGACTGAGTCCCTTTTGCATTGTTAAGAATAAGGGCTCAGCTTGGTGGCATTATTACAACTTTTCACCCGTCCCTCATCTTTTCTTCCATTCCCAGAGATTTGAGTGAATGCTACTTCTCCCAGTGGCATTGAGACAGTTACCGTTTTTCTTTCTTGTGCATGTCTTGATCCTAGGCAAATAACAATTGAAGAAGGGGAACAAAGAGCTAAAGAGCTGAATGTCATGTTTATTGAGACAAGTGCAAAGACAGGATACAATGTAAAACAGGTAAGCTGGCTTTGTTCCGGAATTAGAATCATCTGTCAGTGTGCTAGGCAGATAGGTTAGTCTAGTTTGTGAGCTAAACTTTCCTCTGCAGACCACATGGCCTATGTGCAGCACCTTAACACAAATATTAAGCACAAGTGTCTATTTTACCATTGACACATAGGCCAGCTAGGGTACTCTATTTAGACAAAAACAATATTTCACACTAACTGCTCTAAAATGAATGCATTAGTATAGAACTGAGAGTTAGAGACTTGAATTAAGTTAATGGTCCATTGACTCAACTGAATAAGAGCAGCTCAACACATATGTTAATAAAATTATTTAAAAGCCTATACTACAGTAGTTTGGTCTACTAAACGGATTCAGACCTGAATACTTCTAATCATCATGGTTTGTGCAGCATTCATTTCTCTTCATAGTCTCTAAGAATATAGGTTGTAATAGCTAGTTCTCAAGTCAGGCAGCTTTGCATCCTGGAATTTGGAATTCCACCCCCACCTCACCCTGAAACCATTGAAAAGCATTTCTACTGAATCCTGCCCAAATAGCTCTACTTTTTGTTATCTCAAGCTGATATATAAATGGAAAAAGCTTTCCTCCTGCCGCCCTTAATTCATTTGTGTTACAGTTTTTATTGTTTCCTAAAAATTCATTCTGGATGTGAAATTTAAAGTCCCAAGTGTAGAGCAATGATTTCTTCTGTTGCTTCTTGACCCATTCTTCTATCTCTGCTGTTCTGCACATTGCTATAGCTGTTCCGACGTGTTGCCTCAGCTCTGCCGGGAATGGAGAGTGTTCAAGAGAAGAGCAAAGAAGGGAGTATCCTTTGTTGACGTGTAAGGGCTGTTCCTGTCTCAAGTAACTCTTTCCCAATCAGAGATGATGGGAGGGGAAAGGAAGTATGGAAAATGGCTGATGTTCAGGGGGCATAGCAGACAGAAGTTAATATGAACACAGCTAATCATAAAGTACACTAATTGGGTTTTTTTAAAGTAATTATTACCTGCTGCTTGTTATTTTAACAGTGACTGTTGGTATTAGGCGCATGCCTAGATGCAGCTTTTTAAATTTCTTTAATTCGTTACAAAAATTCTCATAAATTCCAAACATCCATTGGCCATTCTAGCTGAAGATTACAGAATAGGATTCTGTCCATATATTTTATTTTTTAATTATTTGATCCATTTATACCCCACCTATCTAGGTACATGAGTTCCTACTAGACGGCTAGCAAGATTTTATGAAATTTTAAAAACAACATAGATAACATAAAGATAACAATCTACATTTGAAGTTTGTCAGCTGCATTATCCATCTCCCACATACCGTATATACTTGACTATAAGTTGTCCCGAATATAAGTCGAGGTACCTAATTTAAACCTCTAAGACTAAGAAAATAGATTGACCCGAGTATAAGTGGGGAGTGGAAAATACAGCAACTGCTGTATTAATTAATCTAGACATTTGTGTAGGTATGTTTTTGAGTTCTTATGGTAGTGCTAGTGTTTTTTTTTTTTTTTTTTACTGTATGTTTAAATTTGAACCACCGTAGTTTTGGGACCCTTGGAGTCATTGACCCAAGTATAAGTCGAGTCCACTTTTTGTACCTCATTTTGGGGGCTAAAAAATTAGACTTATACTTGAGTACATACAGTACAGTGGTACCTCGCTTAAAGAGCATAATGTGTTCCACAGGTTTGCTCTTTAAGCGAAACATCATTGTAAGTGACCAATTGTGACTTCTGGTGTGAGGCGATTGTGAACCCCGATTTAATTGTTACGCGAGTTTTTGGTTGGTTTTAGTTGTTAAGCGAAACGACCATTCAGAGAAAATTCTGCTCTTTAAGCTAGTCTCTAAACGAGGCACACTTTATGTGAGGCTTTACTGTAATCACAAACTCAAATAGACAGCAAATAAATCAAATACAGTAATACCCCGGATAACGTTATGACTTGGTTCCACAAGTCATGACGTTATCCGGTTTTTAGCATTGTCCGATACATGCATCCAACAACGCTAAAAATAAAGCCCTGACTTCAGGGACAAACCGCTTTAAAGGCAGGCAGGGAAAGAAAGAGACCTCCCTACCTTTAAAGCCACCCCCATGCAACTGGGGAAAATGCCATTCCGACGCTTACCTTCTGCTTACCTTCCTTTCCTTCTCTGACTCCCAGCTGATTGCAAAAGGCTTGGTTTTTTTAAACTGCAGGGAAGGGGGGGAAGCTGTTCTTGCTTTACTTCCTGAATTGAAAAAAATACAGAGATGTGATTGGTTCTCTAGATCAGCTGATCTAGAGAACCAATCAAACAGGAAAGGGGGAAAATACAGAGATGTGATTGGTTCTCTAGATCAGCTGATCTAGAGAACCAATCACATCTCTGTATTTTTTTCAATTCAGGAAGTAAAGCAAGAACAGCTTTCCCCCCTTCCCTGCAGTTTAAAAAACCCAAGCCTTTTGCAATCAGCTGGGAGTCGGAGAAGGAAAGGAAGGTAAGCAGAGGGAACCCTGCAGTAGCGTCGGGGGAAAGGCAGGCGGGCGCTGGGGAGGGGGTTGGATTGGGTAGATGTTCTACCCATCCAACTCCCCCCCCCCACGCACACGCTTGTACCAGATAACGCTAAAAATCGCGTTATCAGATGCAAGATTTTCCCAAAAATCTTGCAACGTTATGCGGTTTTAGCGCTATCAGGTACAATCGCTATCCGGGGTATTACTGTACAGTAAAACCTCGGATAACGCTAACACTTGGTTCCTTTCAAGCAAGGGTGACCTTTACTTTTTATTATGCTGTAATCATAAAATATTCTTGATCACTAATCCATACACAATACTCCAGCCAGATTGCTTTGCTGGGGAAAGGCTAGAATTGTACAGGCCACCACTAATGCATCCCATGTCTCAGTCATTGCTTAGCCTTGCCCTGCAAGAATATCCAAGGGTGAATGGAGGCATCCAGTCGAAGCCATTCACTTCCTGTTGAGATTTGTTCAGACACCAATGCTCTTGTTAACCTGAATCCCCTGTTCTCCATTACGGATTGAACAAACAAAAGGAATGCTTTGGCATAGAATGGTACTAATGAATATGGGCCAATTAACTTTTATTTATTGTAGAGAAAGTCATGGTTTTTAAATTAAACACAGCACTAATGGCTTCCCTCTGTCTCTGTAGTTGGCAGAAAACAGAGAATAATGGCTGCATCGGGAATGTTTGCCAAGCAGTGACAAATCATGCCATGCAGCCTGACATTTTCCCGCTTGGCTTAGGCAGGAATGCCCCTTCTGCCCTGAATAATTATTCTGTATTGGCAGAAGTGTGATTTAAATACACTCTTGATCAGAGTTTCCAGCATGTGTCATGGCTGTAGAAGCCTAACACCAACTTTAAAGATCACCTAAATACATCAGTCTCTAGAATCAAAGCTAGGCAAGTACAATTTTAAATGAAAGTTATTGTTACAGTTTCTGGACTAAACAACAGTTACTGTTATAGTTACATTTTTTAAAAACTGACTGCTTATTCATTTCTCCAAAGTAACTAAACTAGTTACTTCTAGTTGCTTTTTAAAAAAGCCCTACTTAAATATTAGAGTCTGCTGGCCTGTGGTACAAAATACAGTAATACCTCGGATAACGTTTACCTCAGATAACACTAAAATCACATAACGTTCAGTAATCTGGGGGGGGGAGGGGGGAGAATTGCATCGAATAACATTAAGGTCCTATGGGATGGATCGGATAACAACCTCTAAAGCCTGTGCGGTTACAATGTATCTCTATGGAGCTTTAACGATGCATCCCATAGGATTTTAACATGCATCGGATAACACTAAAAATCGGGTAACACCAAGACTTGTGGAACCAAGTTTTAGCGTTATCTGAGGTTTTACTGTACATTACTTCTACCTCATGTACCTTGCAGTGTTTCCCAAAATTTTGATTTTTGGACTTCAACCCCCAGAAGCCGAAGTCATTTCCCCAAAGCAGCCAATGTACTGACTGAGGCTTCTGGGAATTGACTTAGGCTTCTGGGAATTGAAGTCCACCAGTGTTTTGCAGAACATAGTTTGGAAATGCTGCAAATCTAGCACAGGGGTCTGCAAACTTGGCTCACAAAGTGTTCTTGGACTTCAATTACCAGAAGCCCAGGTCAGCACACCTTCTGATCAGGGCTTTTGGGAATTTAAGTCCAAGAACATCTGGAGAGCCAAGTTTGCTGACCCCTGATCTAGCATATTGACACAGCATTTGAAGCACACAATATTCCACCTCTATCAGCTTGTAAGGCAACCAGGGTCATACCCTATTATTAAAGGAAAGATGTTGTTCCTTGTAATGGAACAATAGAAATATATAGGATATTGAGTCAGTCCCTCGAGCCATCTAAGGCCAATATTTTACAAGGTAGCCTTCTTGTCCAGCTTTGCCTAGACATGTCAGGGCCAAATCTAGGGCCTTCACCATCCAGAGCATGTGCACTGTCACTAGTCTATAGAGTTCTTTTTGTATATTGCTTACAATTTAAGGAGACAGCTTTTGTCTGATTCCTACATGGCAACTTCTATATAAATGCATTACATTATCCAACAACAGGCCAGAATCCAAATTGCTTGAAGTTAAAGAACTAGCACACATTAGACAGGTGACTCGGTGTGGGATGGAAGATGTGATGAGGAATGCCATCACTGAATTCTTAACTTGCAGCAATTCACTGCTACCCTTGCATAAATAAGCACAGAATTCCAGCCCTATGAGCTCAACATAAAAAGAAGTATTTTCTCTCCTAGCTCTTTCCATGATAAATTTTTTAATCAGTTTGGGAGAATAGAGAGAGGTTGCTAGAGAAATGCCCAATCTCAGCACCTTTGGTATCTGAGTTATACAGGCCAGGGAGGAAATGGTGGTTGTATGAACTGCTCCTCTCTTCTACTTAGATAAGGAGGGTGTGTTCAGGGGTACAACTGCTGAACCTGCCCTTTAATTCTCCCTGTTTGTCCCAGAGGTAACACAGAACAGCAAGTGCCTGTCTGAAAGGGGGTAGTGGGGAGTGACATGGCGCCTGTGAACTACTGTGGCAGAAGAATGTGTCCAGATGTGACCAACAGCAGCTCTTCCAGCCTAATTGCTGCCTTTTGTGCTGGGAAACTTTGGCCTTAAGGACCTGGAATGAGTTTGATACTTATTCCATATGTCAGCACCACATGCTAAGAGCACAGCTTGGGCTTTGCTCTTGCTGTGCGCAGCAGGAGAGGCCAGACTATTACTAGTTAAGGAAGATGGAGTGTGATGTCATCTCTTCGAGCCTTCGGGCTGAATTCTCTGCTCTGGAGAACACGCTATTAACCCATGTCTTTATCTGCCTGTCAAATGGTACATTTCTAGGGATTTAAGAGACTGACATGCAGAATGATCCAGATGCATTGGTTGGTATACTTTCAGATGCATTTCTTTATGGCAGTAGGGTCACTTCAGATGGCTGTCTCAACAAAATTGGAAGGTTTCCTGTGAGAGGAAAAGTGACTTCTGTGTATCTTAGCACTTTTCATCCTTCCTGGGCTTATCTGCTACATCAATCAACCATACCTCCCAGGTAGTTAAAACATAGGAACCACTAGATAACAATCAGCATTTCAGAGTAGGGTTAGGAAAGAAAGCTGCCTGAAACCTCAGGAAACCTCAGGCAGGGGTTGACAGTATAGGCCAGTGATGGCTAACCTTGGCACCCCAGATGTTCTTGGACTTCAATTCCCAGAAGTCCTGATCAGCAGGAATGCTGACTTGGGCTTCTGGTAATTGAAGTGCAGGAACACCTGGAGTGCCAAGGTTCGCCATCACTGATATAGGCTATACCAGGGTTTTCTAACCTTCGGCCTCCAGGTGGTCTTGGACTTCAGTTCCTAGTAGCCCTGATCAGTAGGTGTTTTGACTTGAGTTTCTGTCAACTGAAGACCAAGAACACCTGGGGGCCCAAGGCTGAGAAACCCAAGGCTAGTCAGACAACAAATATGACTTCCAGAAGGCTGGCACTGAAGTTCTGGGAGCTAAAAGAAACATCATCATCATCTTTAAACTTCTATGATACATGCAAGGAAGTGTGTTCTCTTACCTATAAGCACTGAAAATGGCTCCTAGCTTCCATTGCAATTTGATAAGAAATCTTACTGACATTAATTCTATCAAGCCATTGGACAAACCACAGGAAAAGAACTTACTTTTTGTTTTCCTTAATTCTTCTCTTCAGTGATTGACATCAAATTGGACAAACCCCAGGAACCACCCGCCAGTGAAGGAGGGTGTTCTTGTTAATGCAAAGCGCAGGATTCGTCAGCTCCATTTGACACCACACGCTTGTTGTGTTGCTTCCTATTGGTTAGCTTCCTAATACAAATTGAGTTATTGGACAGGGAGGAGTTCTCTTCTCTCTGTATCTCTTTAGGCAAGGATCAAAACACATTACTCAACAGATGATTCTATTCTATTTCTTTGGTTCAGTTGTAATATAATGTACTTTATTAAAATGCCAAAACAATTCAGAATTTTAAACAAGACACTTTAACTGTGTGCATACAACTTTCAGCCATGTGGACTTATATCCTTTTCTGGGTATTTTTTTTAACTGTATATTTGTAAACTTAAAGAGAAAACCCCAAGGTTATACAGGCTGCTTAGTTTTGGTGTTTGGCATAAATTGTAGACTTATCTCTCAGCATAACATTCCCAGACTGGTTCTAATGCACTATACAATGCATACTCAAATGAAAAGCAAAGCATACTATAACCAGAAGTATGTTGTACTAGATCTCTTGACTATATAGTCATATATAGGTGGAAAGAAGAGCTGCAGAAACCAGATTCATTTTATTTATGATAGTGCTGGTGTACCTGCATAGCTCCCAGACAACATCATGGCGGCTACAACAGTATACACACAGTTTACTATCATGTTTATACTATATTTTACTGTACAATGGGGGATATTTCTTTTTAGCACTACTGTGGTAAATACTTGTTTTTAAGATCTTCACTTGTGTCACCTAATCTATGTGGAAAAAAATTACACAAGCTAACTTAAGCCATTATACATGCATAAATACATTTACTATTGTGTATATATGAAACTGACATTTCTGTTACCTTACATGGCATGATTTGTCCGTAAGGTTCTGTGGGACCATTGATTCCCTGCAAAAGTCCCAGCAATCAGTAATAGCTACCACACTATACCTTAGAAATGGATTGAAGCAAATGTCAAAATTGACCTTGCCAAGTAAAAAAAGTATGCAAAAATGCTATTCAACGGCTTTCTCAAAGCTTATCATGGAAATAGCATTCTTCAGAATAGCAGCCCAGAATGGTGCCCAGGGTTTAAACATGATTGCCAATTACTGTAACTTCAAAAATTTACCCAGTGGGAAACACCTCACTTTTAGCCAACTGTATTATTCATGGTGGTTGATCATAATTATGAGTGATAGTAACTTTTGCATGAATGAACAAACAGCAAAAGGGAGAGGGATGTCTGTCTCTCCTTAGAAGACTGCCTTGGCAACAACAAAGTGATCAGTAATGTATTTAATTTTGTATACATGTGTATGCATGTTTTATATTGACATAAAGCATACATTAACACACAGCTGTGTGGAACTGTATGTATATACACACTCATGCACAATATAGATGCTTGGTTTCTTCCACTGTTATGATTTGAGAGTGCAGCTGACAACAGAAGTGGAAAAGTACAGTTGCTGCAGTGTGTGGGTCTAAAAGGTTTTTGTTATTGTTGGGGAAAATGTGATTTGTTATGTCTTCAATAAATTAAACTCAGTTACATGTGAAACTTGGGGGAAAGAAGCACAGAGATATATCTCTGGATGTTGTCAATTAATGTGTGATAGCATATATAGTCACATTCTGGAAGTACTACAATGGACGTGGTTGTTGTAAGTTCTTATGTTAACTTCCCCGTCATTTCATTGATGTAGTAGCAACATGTGCAGTTTCAGATATATTTTAATTCAACTTTCAGTCTTACAATGTAGTGGTTTCTTTTCATCATATTAAAATAGTGCTACCTTTTGTGCCATTCCTATATAGCCAAAATCAAACTCATACACATTTACAAGCATGTACTTAAGAAACCTCTTTTGCTCATCAGTGGCCTTATGCAGGATTCATTGTATACACAGCTTAGTTTTTCTACTTGTAGCCTGCAGCTATAACCAGTGATCAAATGTGTACCAATGGTTTGCAACCTACACCGCACAGCACCAAATAATCCAGCCCCTGACCTTGCTCAACCACAGACTCATTTACAGCCATTGTAAACGCATTTACTACAGCCATAAATGAGTCCATAGCCATCGTAAACACGTTTACGACAGCTGTAGATGTGTTTTACGGCAGCGCGTACAGCAGAGGAAACAACCAGTTTGGCCCGCTCAGCTGTCTAAGGGGGAATGATCCAGCCCATAGTTAAAAAAGGTTGAGAACCCCTGGTCTAGAACCATGGTACCCAACATGGGGCGGGTTGATTTTCAAGGGGTGGATGGGATTTGAGCTTGTTTAGATCACATTAATGGCCTTTTATACTTCCTCTACATAAATAGTTCACTTTTTGAATAATAAGAATCGTATGGGTTGGGAGGAACCAGGATTTTAGAGATGCTTATGTGGGACACGGCCAAAAAAAAGGTTGGGAACCAATGGTCTAGAGCCTTGGTCTGCAAATGTGGCTCTCCAGATGTTCTTGGACTTCAATTCCCAGAAGCCCCAATCAGCAGGTCTAGAGCAGTGGTTCCCAACAAGGGGTACACAGCCCACAGGTGGACTTTAATTCCCAGAAGCCTAAGTCAGTACATTGGCTGATCAGTGCTTTGGGGAAATGACTTAGGCTTCTGGGAATTGAAGTCCAAACACCAGTATTTGGGAAACACTGGTCTAGAGTATTCCTTCCTGCACAGATCAATTCATCTTTGACCTGTCAGCTTCCCCTTTTTGCCCTTTATTATCCTCTCCAGCCTCCTGTATCATCCTTTTAAGTTTCTATGAGCCTCCTGCTCTTAATTTTGCCCCATTCATCTGGAAAACAGCTAATTTGCTTCTGCCATTCTCAAATCTTTTTATACCTATTTCCTTTCTCTTTATTAGTGTCAGAGATGTATAAAAATTCAGGATCTTGAAGAGTAAACTTAGTAGAACCTTTACTATTTAAAATGTCAATAACTAGTCTTTGCATTCTTAAGTAGCAACTGTTCTCGTTTACAGGTTTTACTGTTAAATCATGTGAAAGGTCCATCATGTGAACATAGATTTTTTTGAAGACACTCTCTTCCATTATGGAAGTTCCCATGGGCAGATTTGATTTAAAAGATTACTGTTCACCAGATTTTACTTCTCCAGGGTATTTCGTGAAGACCTAAGAGAGCACTTTGCAAAGGAATCAAATCAGATGAACTGAAAATATATTGAAGAAAATCAATGTTAAGCATGTCAGGCATATAAAGGTAAATGAGCGTATCAACTTGCATTTGGTAACCACAAGAAGGCAGAAGTAGGCTAATATTGGCAAGACAGGCAAGAGGCCACCCATAGCAAGCTTTTTACACCCAAACCATTAAAATGCCAGATTAAATTTAAGGGAATTTAAGTGAGCACAAAAATATTCCACCGTTTGAAATGGGACCTTTCCCCTCAAAATAGATAATTACATCTGCACAAAGGGAATAAAATGGAAATCAGCAAAGGTCTTCCTAGGCAGATTTCCGGTGTTCCATTGAAAAGCACTGCGATGGAAAAAACAGAGATCCCCTAGATGGGTGGTAACTTTTGAAAGTCTTTCATACAATATTTCATCCTTGCTGTTAAAAGCCTCATCTCTCCTCAGAAAACTGTAAATCCAAGTCTCAGTTATATGAAGCATACTTTGATGTTCATGGAAATGACACAGAAATGGGTGGAAATGCAGGGTTCCTAATGGATCAGATTATCTGCCTTGAAAGGGGCGGGGGGGGGGGGAGAGACAACAAAACACACTTGAGGGTCAGTTGGATCTCCTGACAGCTCAAGTAGTTGCTCCCACATTTTGGGGATGCATACTCTAGTAGACGGACATGTGATTAAAACAAAGCAAGGAGCAATGTATAGAGATTGAGCTAGAATGCAACTATGGAAAAACCTGAACATGCCAGATTACGTTAGGGAGAAAATAAAGGATACAACCGGACTGTACTGGAAACATTGCCTACAAAAATACATAAAAGCTGCTTTATTATATACCAGTATAGAAATTTTTTCTTTTTTTTTTTGGTGGAGGGGTGGATCCAGCTTTTAAAACTGACATTTTTACTGCATCTCAAAGAACCCTTTTGCTTTCTTCAGAAGCTCAACTGAGTGGAATTAAAAGCAAGTGGCAGACAGTGACGGGAAGTGGACAAGCTGATGGGTGGAGACAAAAATTGAAGATAGCCTTTTCTTATCATTAGACATCCAAGACTTGAGGAAAGCAAGCTGGATCAATACCTTTTAAAAAGTAGTCCAATCTACACCTTAAAGAGAAGACAGAACAAATTAACACTGTTTGCTTTTTTTTTTAAAGGTCAGGGAAACATAAGGTGTGCGCAAAATCTTTGAATCAAGTGAGAAGCTACTACGGCATCCAGACTACCAATAAAACTTATTGTGAGTGAGATACAGACAACTCACAGGCTGCCCAGTTCATTAGGATCACAATTAGCATATAGCCGTGATGGCGAACCTTGGCACTCCAGATGTTCTTGGACTTCAATTCTCTTCAGCGTTTTACTTCCGCTTCCAGGAGCGATGAGGGCAGCGCAGGCTGAACTGCAGTAAACCTATTCGTGTGGATTCACGGGGACTTGGGCTTCTGGGAATTGAAGTCCAAGAACATCAGGAGTGCCAAGGCTCACCATCACAGACATATAGGATGATTTGAAACATGAAAACTTGCATTTACACAGTGATTTAGACACGAGGGGGGGACACTTGGGGACATCCCAAAGTATAATGCACTCTACCACTTGCATTAGCTAGAGTTAAACTGGAAGGCAGAACTAAACCTTAAGCATTGGATGGCTGAGATAAAAGATTGTCAAGGAACAGCTACCGTAACATTCTCCAGATCCCTCTGCATAGATTAGAATGGGAGGATCCTCTACTGAGCTAATTGGCAATTGAAAAACGGCCACAGACATTAGTAACTCACCCTGAGTCGGGTTAAAAACCTGAGTGGGCAGCATATAAATGCAAAAATCAAATCAAAAAGGGTGGGGTGGGACGTAACAATGCAGGTAGTTTCAATGGAATCTATACTGGAACTGACCTTTGCTGTAAGTCACATTATTAGATTATTAGCTTTATACCACCAAGTACGATTTTTGAGCTGGGATTGAAAACTGATTTGCAGCAACACAATTTCCTCATTGTTCATTCCTCTCAAAATTGCATTACACTTGTTAAGGGAGTGAAACCCCAAACCAACTAGTTTATTATCATAGTAAAATATAAACTAAATACATGAATGTTTAATTTTTAAAATGATGTTTATCTCAGTATTTCTTACCATATTTTACATTCCATTGCTTTGAACACATGTTAACTTTTAAATATTGTAAAATGTTATCATTTGTATAGTACCACTCATGTAGTGGTTACATAAACAAACATATTTTGGGCACAAAATGTTTACAGGGCACACTTTTAGTGAGAGCAATGGTTACACCTGTAAAATGTAACTGCTATAAAGAATAGTTCAAATGTTGCTTTAAACTTAACAAAAATCATGAAGTATAACAATACTCTTGAGATGCAATTTGTCTGTTTTAGTCTGTGTTCTAAATGGAAATTGAGATTCCTTCAACATCAGTCCATTTCCCCCCAATGTGTAACATAAGAATTGGTTTGTTTAAAGCAAAAGTATCAACATTTTTAAGCCAGGAGCTGGGTCATGTTCCCTCAGACAGCTTCAGGGGCCGGACAGCCATTTTGCCCTTCCTCCACCATATGGCACTTCCTGGTGTGGTGGGGGGGGGGGCACATGGAATGGTGCCACAGGCCTCATCTGGCCATGGGCCTCAGGTTGAGAATCCTTGGTTTAAAGTATCCACTATTGAAGGACATTGAGGCATTTTAAATTATACAAACCTGTAATAAGTAATACATCCCTTTCGTACCCAGTTCTAGACATTCTGACACAAATTATGCAAAGGCATCAGGTTGGTTCAGCTAGTGTTTAGAAAACAGTACTGATGGCAAACGGTATCGGAGGTTCATTGGAGAAATGCCAGGCAAAAGTTATCAAAAAAATCTTTATTTATAGATAGCTGTGTAATAATTTAAAAGATACGGTCTCATACATCTCGCTACCTGTGCATGCAATGTGTACAAGACATTCCTGTATTCTGAAACAAACGCATAATGACATGCATAACACACATAAGCTGAAATCTTTCACTTCTGCTGTGTGGACTTTGCTAGAGACTCATCAAGTGAACCAGGTTTCAAAATAGAGGAGCTCAACGTCACCATTACTCTGTAGGTCATACTGCTTCTTATCTAAATATCCACATTCAGTCTAAATGCTCACAAGTACAATGCAATTCTCAATCAGCCTACACTTTGGAACAATGATGAATGTTGACTGAGGAATTAACACTGAGCATACAATAGGTTTTTCTAGATATATGTGAAACCCTAAGACTGCTTTACATAATATAAACAAATATTTTTTTTATTATTTGCATGTGTATCCAATATGTACAAGGCCGCTTCCTGTATTCTGAGACAAATACATTATGTCTGACACATTTTATTCAAACAGTAGTTTACTGCTGGGATGTAAAATTCATAGGTTGCAAACTTTTTTTTATGAATTCCAAGTTATAAACTATTAAAACTCTATGACACATCTTTCTGCTGGAAAAACTACAGCAAAGCAGTGTTAAACATGAATGCCATTTAGAGCAACTGCCTCTGGCTTGGTAATCATGCACAGGTTCACAGCTCAGAGCGCTATCCTTTTCAAATGACAAAACTTATAATTCTTAGAAAAGCAGCACCTTTCAAAACCTATGGGACTGACATGTTTAAATGAAGGCACTGAAGGGAGACTCGCCATCAAATTATCATACTAGGAATGAATATATATATATAACATACACATAATTTCTCTTTCCCTGAAATTCCCGGGGGTGGGGGGTTTCAACTGTTTAAAGAATCAAGCATAAAAAAGGGACTCCAACCAAAGATATATCAGCCAAAGTATAGGGAAGAGTCTGTAAATGTCCAATGCAATAATATACCAACCAAGCAACATATAGTATGTATGTCATTTCATTTATTTTTCCAGTGAGAAGAAAAAGTGTTTGAAAACAAAACTCAAAAAACATGTTTATCAGTTACTTGAATTTTCTTGATTCTCTGCAGTAATTATTCAGGAATAGTTCAGAGGAACAACACTAGCTACAAGCCTAGTTTACCAGAAAAATAGTACAGATCAGTACAGTATCAACTCGTTAAGGTGTGGTAGCAGCTAACAGCACATAGTTTTCATGAAAGCTGGCACTGTCATTATTAGAAGACCAGATTCTATTCATACTAGATAACTTAAATGCTTTGCAGACCATGAAAAGAGGAAGGAAGATGTGAGGAATGTACAGGTGGATATTTCTCCTGAGCATCTTAGTGGAGAATAATAGTAGATAGCAAGCCAGAGCAGAGAAATTTCAAGTATACAGTATTGTCTAGAAATAACACTCTTCTTCCATGGAAATTTCACCCAGCATAAATTTCCCTATTTAAAACCTCTCTAGATAAAACATCATGAGCAAATTGCTGTGGAGCAGGAATGAGAAACAGAAAGATGTCTCTGCAGATACAATGCGCTTGAATGACACAGCTTTCAATAGAAAATGGGATGTTCCATGTCAGAGCAGAATACAGAATGACCTTGCCATTGTCCCATTACCACACTGACATGGTTCTTGGGAACTCAAGCCCTTCCCCGTTCAGTCTTATGCACCATGACTATTGAGTTTCCCCAGTAATAACCTCTTGAAACTCAGGCAATTTTTGCTAGCCACTTTTCCAAGTCCTCAATGTCAGCCCTGGCCTCCTCTCCCTTGCTTCCTCTGGCACTGCATTCCATAAATTCCACTTTCATGGGGAGCTGAGAGAAGTCAAACTCCTTGCCCTTCTTCCCAAGCTGCGATGCAGATCCAGAATTTGAGCCTTCTAATGTGCTGGGGGCAGCTGAGAGGGTCACACGTAAGGTGTTGCTGTTGGGGAAGAAAGGATAAAGATATGACAGGAAAACAAATCTGCAACATTACCAGCTGACATTGTGTACAATCCATGTCACGTTTAAAGATCTGCATTTTAAAATTAGCAATGACAATCTCCTCACTTTTAGAGATCAGCGACCAAACATAGAGAAATCTTACAACTACCGACTGTAACTACATTAAATATATTTCCTACCCAGAACTCAAGGTTCATCAACAGAGATGCAACCTTTTACATTGGGGAGGAAGATGTATGTGCATTATAAAAATGTTTCCACTGAGTTCTACTCTTGTCGCTTCTAATGGTAAGCATGGGATTACAATAATAGGACTGGGTTTATTTCTCTGCCTGATCACCATAAGCAGGTAACCACATCAGCACACATATCTAGCTATGACAATGCAGATTTCTTCACTCCAAACACAAATTACATTACTGCCACCCGCTGGACACCAGAGGGAATTCAGAGACAATCTTGCCAATAAAATTATTTCTGGAGATCTAACTGGAAACAAACACAACTTATGGTAATAATTTCAAAAGCATTTGATATCGAATCATTTCCTCCTTGTCTGGTAAATGATGCTTCCTGCTTTAGTATCCCATCTCCAATGAAGCAAAGTGTATGGAAATAAGGAAGCTGTGGAAATGAACTCCAGCAACCAGGAAATACACTTAACCAAAGTCTGACAAGGCAATTCTTTCTACTTACAGTTCTCGTTCCAGCTGCTGTTGTATGAGTTTGGATGATTTTGCCATTGTAACATCTAAAGAAGAAAAGAATATTACATACTTCATTTCAACTCAGTACTATAATAAACAGGAGAAGATGGACTTTGAATTGTTTTCCACCCAAAAATTTTACACAGAGTATGCAATGTAGTATACAGTAAAACCTCAGATAACACTAAAACCTGGTTCCACAAGTCTTGGTGTTATACGATTTTTAGTGTTATCCGATGCATGTTAAAATCCTATGGGATCCATAGAGATACATTGTAACCACACAGGCTTTAGCGGTTGTTATCTGATGCATCCCATAGGATCTTAATGTTATCCGATGCAATTCTTCCCCCCAGATTGCTTAATGTTATGCGATTTTAGTGTTATTCGATACTAATGTTATCTGAGGTATTACTGTACTTCTTTCTTTTTCAACAAAAGGGATAGGGAACATGCACACATTCTGTAAGAATATACCTGACACAGAAATAGTCACAATTTCATTTCTAAGTGGATATGTAGTACCTTGTTTATTGCAGGCTATTAATAGAGGAGGTGCATTTTTAAGGACTGTGTTGTCAATTAGGATCTGATAGAGGAATTCAGCCACATCTTTCATCTCCCGCTGGAATGCCACACTATCCACAACAAACACAACTGCCCTGCACAAAGAAAGTAAACAATGAATTGTCTTGAGTAGCAAGATCCTTCAGCTGGAAGCATCAGATGATAGCTTTACTCTTAACTGCATGCAAAGAACACTAAAGCTTCACTATTGAACAAGGTCTCCAAGTTTATATTGGGAGGCAGCTAATAATGAAAAATATTTTAAAATATTAGCTAAAACACAGAAAAATCAAACCAATTAGAAAACACAGGAATAAAAGGTATAGCTAGCTCCCAGTGACTTAAATCTTGGGGGCTTTTCTGTGCCCTTTACACCAAGCATCTCAATGTCCCTCCAACATTTTCTAGGACGCATGGGAGAAATTCAGCCCTCTAGTGCCTCCTACCCTAAAATGTGGCACAAGGGAGTTTTTCTGTTAGAAATTAGGGTTTTTCTAAGTTAAATCCTTTTTTGCTACTAAAATATCTCTGTAGCAACCTTTATAGGATTATCTTTTAATTGCAAAGAATGAAACATGTAATTAGTCTCCTCTTTATTATATCCATACTCCTTCAAATACTTCTTCCACTGAGACTGTCCATCCCAAAATTAAGCTCTTTTCAATGCTATGCCAGCTTCCAACCAAAAGAGCAATAGAGAGGCAGCCATCTCAGCCTTCCTTGGGGAAAATGTCCAGAACCTCAGACCCACCACTGATATTTCTGTTGCATTTCCACCAGATGGGCCTATGATGGCTGCAGCTCTTTCTCAAAGGTAGCAAGGAACATACTGTATGGGGAAATATGACCATCAATGAGCCCGGGTCAAAGTATTATTGGGCTTTATAGGTCACAACCAGCACTTTGAACTGTCTCTGGAAACAAAACTGTAACCAGTAAAGCTGTCATCATGCTCTTTATAACTAATCCCACTCAGCAATCTGGCTGCAGCATTCTGGACTATCTGACATTTCCAAATTTCTTCAAAAGCAACCCTAAATAAAGCATGTTCCAACAGCCCAAACAAAATGTATTAAAGGCACCTGCCACTGTGGCCAGATCAGATATTTCCAAGAAAGTTAGACACTGGTCTCAGCTGTGCACACACATTCCTGGCACTGCTGAAGCCTGGGCAAACAAGTTCAAGGTTGAATCCTTAGATATATGGGGTTTAAGAACACAAACTTATATGCCCTTAGGTTATCTTCAGTCTTCCATTAATTCTATTTCAATTTAAAACATTAGTTCTGTATTCATGTAATGTTAAAACACAGAGATGATCAAGCATTTATAACACTGTTCCATGGGAAATTTCTGCTGAAAAATGACATGTTATAGGCATTAATTCTTTATGCAATTAAATATAAAAATATGAACTGTATTGGTGGTCTAAGAGACTGTACTCCAACAGGTGTTAGTTCAAAATAGCAACTGTGTAGCTCTCGTGTCTATAGAGCCTCATGGAATTAGCACACAAATCAGTAAACAATACATTTTCTATCAATGGTGCTCAACTGAAATCACACTGGTGAGTCCTTTTATATTTCTTCTAATTTGGGAAGGCTCTACACACTGTACCATCTATGGAAATCTCTTCTGTTGCAAACTAACATAGTGCATTGTTTTAGCCATTCTCTCTTAGTACCAAGGCCTAGCAGTGGCTGAGAACATCGCCCCCTCCTCTGGGCCCACAACAACGGCCTGAGGAAGAAGATGCCAAGGCCTAGCAGTGGCTGAGAACATCGCACCTTCCTCTGGGCCCACAACAACGGCCTGACGGGAGTTAGTTTGAGTTCTGGTTTGGTTGTTTTTTGTGGTTGCATTTTATAATTTTTATTGTACTGTTGTTGTTTTGACTGTAAGCCGCCCTGAGTCGCCTCGGTGAGTGGGCGGCAATATAAATCTAAATAAATAAATAAATAATTCTCTATTTGTGACCACCAGAGTAAAGTGGTACCTTGCTTAAAGAGCATAATGTGTTCCACAGGATTGCTCTTGAGTTTGCTCTTGAAGCGAAACACCATGGTAAGTGACCAATTGTGACTTCTTGGGGGGGGGGGGGAGTGGATTGCGAACTTCAATTTATTTGTTAAGCGAGTTTTTGGTTGGTTTTGTTAAGCGAAGCGACCATTCAGAGAAAATTCTGCTCTTTAAGCAAGTTACTCTTTAAATGAGGTGGTCTTTAGGAGAGGTTTGACTGTGTATCTCAATCAGTTATCTCTGAGGGAACTGGGCATGTTTAGCCTTGAGAAAAGGAGACTGAGAGGGGAAAAGATAACACTCTTCAAATACCTAAAAGATAATCATCAAGAGCTGGGGTGCCCAAACTATGGCCCATTGGCCAGATCCCTGGTTTAAGCAGAGAAAATGGCAGCCTAAAAATCTATCTCATCCTGTTGCAAAACAGACTGCAAGGCATGTTTTACTTCCGATTCCGGTGGGAGGAACCACGTGACTGGCCTGCTGATCCGTGTGACCAGCCTACGGCCAAAAAAGTTGGGCACCCTTGATCAAGAAGAAAAGAAGGATCTGTTCTCCATCATATCAGAGTGCAGGACACATAATAATGGGCTGAAACTACAAGAAGCCAGTCAGAGGCTGAATATTAGGGACAGCACCTTAATGGTTAGAGCAGCAGGACAGTGGACCCAACTGCCTCGAGAGGTGGTGAGGGCTCCAACACTGGAAGCACTCAAGAGAGAGCTGAACAACCATCTGTCAAAAATGTGCTTTGATTCAAGATTCCTCCATTGAGCAGGGGGTTGGACCCAAAGGTCTAAAAGGCCCCTTCCAACTCAGTTATTCTGATTCTAGTTGAAAGAAAATACTGTATGGTTTCATGTGGGGCAGGTACCAACCGATGCTGAAGAGCTCTTTCTTTTTGCATTTTCTAGCTGCTTGATTAAAGTAGATGTTGCCTTTTTAAAGCACAACATTGTCATAGACAACACAGGCACATAAACTTTTGCATAATATGCATGGTACATTAGGATAAGAGATCAAGTCGCTGTGTAGAAATATTTAGAACCTAAAATTCAAAGATGGGAAGTGGAATAATTGCTAAACAGGGAAGCACCATTTAGTTGTTTCAGTTTCATGTACGTATGCTGAAAACTTGGGGAAACAACTTTGGAACAATAACTCTCAGAATACCACAGTCAACATGGCCATTTTTCTTCTTCAGGTTCCGTATCCGTTCCAGATACTGGTTATCGTCACGGCGATACTCTTCCTGTTCTTAACTCCTCAGAACCGTTCTTCCAAGGACATGCCACACCACTCTCTCAGGTTCTTCGGCCATGAAGTCCATCTATATCCAGGGCTTCTCTTCACAGGGAACTTTCCTTGCAGAGCAAGTTGGGAGTATTCTTATAAATATGGCCATTGGCTAAAGATAATGGATCTCATTACATATATTCCTGGCCTTATTTTTAAAAAAATTCATTTTAAAATGTAAAAAGCAATGTGTTACTATCAATTAACATAATGATTTCCAGCTCAGTTATTCTATGATCCAATGATTTGTAACAATCCTATATAATGCTCCATTTTTAACATGGCCCTGTGAAGTTACCACCTAACAACAAGCATCCATCCATTTTTCCAATACTTACCTGGCTGCAGCCTTGAACCTATCCAACAACTGAAGCCGTAAACTCTCATGACCTGGGAGGTCAATTAAGGTCAAATTTGTATTCTGTAAAATAAACAGTAAGCATTTTTAGGAATATTTACTGAAACAGTAAGCTTAAAGATCACAGCCAACCCTACTGTATTCTGCCTAGATCCATAAAGTCCTCCTTATCTTTAATTCATTATGAATTTCAGTTTATTCCAGTCAACTAATATAATGGTGCCAAATAAATATTCAAATATCCAGAAAAGGTGTTAAACTGTTTTAACTGATACATTTAATTTTAGATTCTGTTCAAGCTAGTGAAGACTGACAACTATTAATGTATTTCAAATATTAATATCAATTACTGTAATATTATTCATGCTATGTATCTCAAGATCATATAACTTTACAGATAATACAGTTTGTGTCTTATCGTCATATACCAAATGTAGATATTTGAAATAAATAACTAGCATCAAATACAATAGCAGGGCAATAAAGCAGAATCCTAGACTGTTGAATAACTCAAAACAAAACCACAGCAATGCTTCAAAGACAGCAGAGCAACTACTGAGATAAATTTCAAGACAAGTAGAAAATGCCAGTATTAAAAAGAAGGTAAAAAGTTTTTATCTTGTTTGGCTTTTACCAAGGAACTATACACAAGAGTCCCCAAATGGTTCCCCATCTAGAAACCTCATCAAAGACTTCCTTTCAGATTTCAAACATGATAAATCCAGACCTGCAGCTTCATATAGTTAGTGCACAGTACAGTTCTGACAAAAGCCAGAGTAATGCCTAATTTTTGTTGTTGTTCAGTTGCACAGTCGATTCTGACCCTCTGAGACCCTATGGACCACTGTCCGCCAGGCACTCCTGTCCTCCACCATCCCCCTTAACTCGCTCAGCTCTGTGCCCATTGTCTCTACAATACCATCTAGCCATCTCATCTTGGGCCGTCCCCTTCTTCTTTTGCCCTTGACCCTTCCAAGCATCAAGGCTTTCTCAAGTGAATCCTCTCTTCTCATTTGATGTCCAAAGTACTTTAGCTTCATCTTTATTATTTGACCTTCTAAGGAGCAGTCAGGGTTGATTTCTTCTAAGATTGACCTATTTGTTCTCTTCGCTGTCCAGGGGACTCTCAAAACTCTCCTCCAACACCACATCTCAAAGGCGTCTATTCTTCTGCGCTCAGCTTTCCTAATGGTCCAGCTCTCACAACCATACATTGCCACAGGAAATACCATTACTTTGACTATGCTAATTTTTGTTTGCAATGTGATGTCTCTACTTTTCACTATGCTCCCCAGGTTTCTCATTGCTTGCCTCCCAAGAATCAGTTGCCTTTTAATTTCATGGCTGCAGTCACCATATGCAGTGAGCTTTGATCCTAGGAAAGTAAAATCTGTCACTGCTTCTACTTCTTCCCCATCTATTTTCCAGGGACTGATAGGGCCTGTTGCCATTACACTAGTACCCCTTATAACGTGATGGCTTGGTTCCACGAGTCATCATGTTATACGATTTTTAACGTTGTTCGATACATTGATAGAACAACGCTTAAAAAAAACCCCTGACGTCTGGGACAAACCACGCCGAGGCAAGGCTCGGCATTCCCCCCCCCCCCCGGTAGGCATGCGATCGCGTGTCGTTCGGGGTTAGGGCAAGGTACTGGAAAGACATCCGTCTCCTGCCCTAACCCCGAACAACACGCGCGCGCATGCCCGAAGTTGCAAAAGTGTAAGGATCTTTACCCTTTTGCAACCTCGGGCAGCTTGGAGGCTTCCGCGGCACAGCGGTGGTGACAGGAGGATGCGGTAAGGTCCCTCGCATCCTCCCGTCACCGCCGCTGCGCCTCGCGTGCACGCCCGAAGTTGCAAAAGTGTAAGGATCTTTACCCTTTTGCAACCTTGGGCAGCTTAGAGGCTTCCGCGGCACGGCGGCGGTGACAGGATGCGGTAAGGTCCCTCGCATCCTCCTGTCACCGCCGCCGCGCCTCGCACGCACGCCCGAAGTTGCGAAAGTGTAAGGATCTTTACCCTTTTGCAACCTCGGGCGGCTTGGTGGCTTCCGCGGCACGGCGGCGGTGAGGGGAGGTTGCGGTAAGGTCCCTCACATCCTCCCCTCACTGCCGCCGTGCCTCGCGCGCACGCCCGAAGTTGCGAAAGTGTAAGGACCTTTACCCTTTTGCAACCTCGGGCAGCTTGGAGGCTTCCGCAGCACAGCGGCGGTGAGGGGAGGATGCGAGTGACCTTCCCGCATCCTCCTGTCACCGCCGCTGCGCCGCACAAGCCTCCAAGCCGCCCAAGGTTGCAAAAGGGTAAAGATCCTTACACTTTCGCAGCTTCGAGCATGCGCGCGCATGTCGTTCGGGGTTAGGGCAGGAGACGGAGGTCTTTTCCGTCTCCTGCCCTAACCCCGAACAACACGCGCATGCATGCTCGAAGTTTCGAAAGGGTAAGGATCCCCGTACCATTTCCAAACATCGTGGGGGCGGGCGCTGGGGGGGGGGGTTGGATTGGGTAGATGTTCTACCCAATCCAACTGGGCCCCCCGCACACGCTTGTTCCATATAACGTTAAAATCGCGTTATTTGATACAAGATTTTTCCGAAAATCTTGTAACATTATACAGTTTTAGCGCTATATGATACTCGCGTTATACGGGGTATTACTGTATCTTGGTTTTCTTGATATTGAGTCTCAAGCCAGCTTTTTCACTTTCTTCTTTCAACCTAATCAGGAGCTTCTTTAGGTCCTCCTCACTTTCTGCCATGAGGGTGGTATCATCTGCATATCTCAAATTGTTGATGTTTCTTCCAGCAATTTTGATCCCAAATTGTGATTCCTCCATCCCTGCATAATAATAGTGATAATAGCTTATCACTATCTTTAAAGGTCTGACAAAACTACATAGCAATGACTACCAGATGAGAGTTGCAAACATTACTGGTATAATTCAATGGGAAATGAGCAATCTTCTTCAAACTCATTACTATAGAACTGATTCACAATTGTGAGTGCATCCCATGGTTGTGCAGTACCACAGCTAGGCTGCCATTTGTGTATAATCTAATCATGCTTGGAGGGAGAAGTGCCTTTGCAATCACTGTAGTTTAAAAATCAGAAAGTTCTTGCCAAACTGTCATGCAGTAATCCCGTGACAGTGTTATTGTGCACATATGAAAAAAGACCATTTTCATTTTTTACAAGGGAACATTGCTAGAGACTGAAGGTAACATAAGAAAGCAGGCAAACAAAGTATATTTGTTTAACCTGCCACAAGTTAATGGCTTGAAATCTTCCAAACATCTGTTATAGCTAAGAAAGTCTAAATCCATTTCAATCAGAGTTTATGCTGTGCCACAGTACAAAAATGGCACTGGTCACTCTGCACAATGACCATTTAGGGGAAGCTAACACTGCGGGTGTAACCTTGTTAATATTCCATCTCTCAGCGACTTTTAATACAATTGAATCCAGTATCCTGTGGACAGACTATTGGGTTTAGGGATTGGAGGCCTGGCTCTCTGCAGGTTCTAGGCCTTTCTTAATGGCCATACCCAAATGGTTCAGCTTGGATATGCTGTTTCAACCCTTTAGTCCTCCATTATGGGGTTCCTCAATATCTGATCATCTCCCCAATGTTTTTCAATGTCTATGCCAGGAGTTCTTAACCTTTTTAAGCTGGGGGCTGGGTCACACTCCCTCGATAGCTTTGGGGGCCAGACAGCCATTTTACACTTCCTCCAACATATGGCACTTCCAGGTGTGGTGGAGGCAATGGGGGGGGGGCATGTGAAATGGCGCCATGGGCCGCAGGTTGAGAATCCCTAGTCTATGTGAAGCTGTTGAGTGAAGTCATTCAGAAATTTGGAGTTTGCCACCATCAATATACTGATGACATGAAGTTCTCTCTCCTATACTACTTCTGCAGTGGACGTTATCCAGATCTCTGAGAGCATCTAACATCAATAATGGTCTGGATAATGGCTAACAAGCTGAAACCAAATCCAGGCAAGAAAGACATCCTATTGCCTCAATAGTTAGGAGGAAATTGGCCTGGTTTGGGCAGGATTACACTCTCCCTAAAAAGCCACGTTCACAATGTAGCAGTCAGATTGACTTCTAGGAAAACTAATATTGACCATATCTCCCTGAGCCTGGCTTGCTTGCATTGGCTCCCTGTCACGTTTCCATGCCAGATTCAAGGTGCTGGTATTGACATACAAAATCCTTAAAGGCTTTGGGTCAAAATAATTGTTGGAGCATCTCTTGCAAATAATTACTACCCATTTTACTCAGTCCTTCCCGGCTTACTACTGAGAGTAGCCACATTGGGAGGTAAAAAACCTACCAGTTAGGAAGAGTATAATGGTCTGTTTACCAATTAGGAAGTGGGCCTTCTCAGTGATGGTTACATGCCCGTGGAATGGCCTTCCTTTCATTAGAAATATATCAGCACCACACCCCCTCCAAATTTCCAGGAAACTGATGAAGGCAGAGCTGCATACAGAGAATTTCCAACATATACTCCTCTACAGTAGTAATTCTCAATCCATGATTTATGTGTTAAATTACATGTCACCAGGGCATAGGATTTGTTTGATTTGTTATTTAGTTTGTTTCTATTTGATATTGTTGTTGGGTGGGATTTGGGAGATCTAATATCTTATATTTCATGTTTCTTATGTACACTGCCCAAAGTAGTGGTTTTCACTAAACTGGGTAGTATATGAATCCTTCAGTAAACCCTTTCAACCAAATAAATATACGAGCACATTACTCCACACTTACCTTGTCATTTTTTACTCTGTACGATGCAGAGTTATCAGTAATTGAAGTCTGTGTATTTCGAAAGTTTCCTGTTAACAGCTAGAAAGTTTACAAGAAAGAGAAAATAAAACATTCCCAGATTAATTAAATCAATTTACCTATAATTTAATAAACAGGAGAAAATTAGAAAGTAATATTTTCATTTCAGAGAATTCTCCATGGCATCTAAATGAGCTACTTAATTTAATAAAACTTGTTCACAACATCACTATTCATCCCGACAACAGCAATACTTGTGACAAACATAGTTACAAAATTAACATCTGCACCTTGCCCTTGATACTTACTACCCATTAAAACTAAACTAAGTTTAGTACCCAGGCTTCTATTTTCTACTACGTAAATAAAGGGGTAAAATATATAATAATCATAAAATGCTTTCATATCTACATCCCATAGCACCTTAAAAACAAGAGTTTAATATAAAGAGTTGACAAAATGAGGGGGGACAACTGCATCAGTTTGGAAAGTGAAAAGAAGCTGTTGTAAAAGAACTCACATACCCTTACAAACAGAAGAGTTTTCCCTGAGCCACAGAGTCCTAACAAAAGCACCGCTCTCCGGCTGCTCTTTCTGGACTGGACAAATTTCCAAATCACTATAGGGAGAAGTACAAAAGAGTCTGTTTATACTTGTGCCCAGGATGACGTATAATTTTGCCACATTGAAAATAGTATGAAAAATCCAACAGGTCCAAAATGTGGCAGTCAGATTGATTTCGGGGGAATATCCTGCCAACAGAAGGATGTGTAAAATCAATGTTTGACACATCCTTCTAACCAAACCAGATAATGACCCTTGACATCCTCTGAATGGATATGAGCCCCAAGTCAGCTGGTTCAGAGCCAAGAAGAGGTTTATGGCAAGAACAAACTTTCTGGAGGATACACAAGAGCAAAACCAAATTAGTTGTACCTCGCTTAAAGAGCATGATTCGTTCCACAGGACTGCTCTTTAAGCGAGTTTGCTCTTTAAGTGAAACACCATTGTAAGTGACCAATTGGGGGGGGGGATTGCGAACCCCGATTTATTTGTTAAGCAAGTTTTTGGTTGGTTTTGTTTAGTGAAGCAAACATTCAGAGAAAATCCTGCTCTTTAAGCAAGTTACTCTTTAAGCGAGGCGCTCTTTATGCAAGGTTTGACTGTAGAAGATGGAGGAAGGAACTCGCTCAACAAGGAACAATATTAAAAGATATAGCTGAGGAACTCACTCTCCCCCATGTTACTTGGATGACCCTGAATAGGTTGAGGGTCGGAGACCCTAATGCATGAACAAAATGCTCAAGTGGGGGCTGCTGGCAAACAGCAACAGGCTGTATGAATTTGGATACAGAACCTGGGTCATTTACTGGTCTGCAGATTACTGCCAGAAACACGCACCAATGAGGACTTAAATTTGGTCAACAACAAACCATGCTTCATTTTGGCAGTCCAGGGTTTTATTGGGACATAAAAGAAGACCATGCAATCACTTTTGCTTTATCACATTTTTCTTTTGCTATTACAATTTTTCTGGTTCAAATTTCAGCCTTTTTAACATGTAAAATGTTTTGTTGAATTTCAAGATGTGAGTTAGCTGGGAAGACAAGAAAGTGACTTCATTTTGGCACTCCAGGATTTGAACAAGACACAGAAGAACCACCAAATCTAGTACTCTTACGTCTGACAAAGTGGACTTGATCTTTGCAGCCATGAGGATACACAGACCTTTCCAATGGGCCCAGCTTCTCTGTGCACCCATATAAAGGATGTGACCAAGCCCCACAAAACAGCCTTTCAGAGGCACAGGTCAGGCAGGCAGCTGCTGCTGGTGGTATTCGTCACTTCCCAGCACAACGGTGGAGCAACTCTGACTGCTGTGTAGCCCCTTCACCCACAATGCCAGGGACTGGGGAGAGGTGAGCTATGCCCTCAGGTCCTCCTGGTGCCGTGATGGCAAACCTTGGCACTCCAGCTGTTCTTGAACTTCAATTCCCAGAAGCCCAAGTCTCTGTGAATCCACACGAACAAACGTGTAGTAAACCCATTTGTGTGGATTCACAGAGACCTAGGCTTCTGGGAATTGAAGTCCAAGAACACCTGAAGTGCCAGTAAACCAATTCTTGTGGATTCACAGCAACTTGGGCTTCTGGGAACTGAAGTCCAAGAACACCGGGAGTGTAAGTAAACCCATTCATGTGGATTCAGAGACCTGGGTTTCTGGGAATTGAAGTCCAAGAACACCAGGAGTGCAAGTAAACTCATTCGTGTGTATTCAGAGACTTGGACTCCTGGGAATTGAAGTCCAAGAACATCAGGAGTGCCAGTAAACTCATTCATGTGGATTCAGAGACCTGGGCTTCTGGGAATTGAAGTCCAAGAACACCAGGAGTGCTAGTAAACTCATTTGTGTGTATTCAGAGACCTGGGCTTCTGGGAATTGAAGTCCAAGAACACCAGGAGTGCCAATAAACTCATTCGTGTGTATTCAGAGACTTGGACTCCTGGGAACTGAAGTCCAAGAACACCAGGAGTGCCAGTAAACTCATTCATGTGGATTCAGAGACTTGGGACTCCTGGGAACTGAAGTCCAAGAACACCAGGAGTGCCAGTAAACTCATTCATGTGGATTCAGAGACCTGGGCTTCTGGGAATTGAAGTCCAAGAACACCAGGAGTGCCAATAAACTCATTCGTGTGTATTCAGAGACTTGGACTCCTGGGAACTGAAGTCCAAGAACACCAGGAGTGCCAGTAAACTCATTCATGTGGATTCAGAGACTTGGGACTCCTGGGAACTGAAGTCCAAGAACACCAGGAGTGCCAGTAAACTCATTCATGTGGATTCAGAGACCTGGGCTTCTGGGAATTGAAGTCCAAGAACACCAGGAGTGCCAGTAAACTCATTCATGTGGATTCAGAGACCTGGGCTTCTGGGAATTGAAGTCCAAGAACACCAGGAGTGCAAGTAAACCCATTCATGTGGATTCAGAGACTTGGACTCCTCGGAATTGAAGTCCAAGAACACCAGGAGTGCCAGTAAACTCATTCATGTGGATTCAGAGACCTGGGCTTCTGGGAGCTGAAGTCCAAGAACACCTAAAACACCTGGAACACCAGTAAACCCATTCGTGTGGATTCACAGCGACTTGGGCTTCTGGGAAGTCCAAGAACACCTGGAGTGCCAAGGTTCGCCACCAGGGCCCTATAGAGCTTAGTGAGCCGCCTGAGGAGCCTCCTCGGGGCAGCTCCTTCCATTGCCTCCTGAAACTCACGCAGAAGTAAGACGGCGAGGGCGGCCACGGCCACAGAGACCAGCAGCTGGAGCCGGGCCCCGTCTGGGTCCGTCAGCGGCGCATCCTGAGGGGAGGCCGAGCCTTCGCGGGCGGCCCCGACTTCCACGGCTGCCATCTCCCAACCGCTCGCCGCCCGCCTAGCAGGACCGCCGGCGCCTCAACACGCCACGACGTGTCCTTCTCCCAGAAACCGCCGCCTTCCGGTCCCCGCGCGCGGTGCCGGCCGGGGCGCATGCTCCGTGCCCAGATGCATCCTGGGAATCGTAGTTCACGCTCCAACCCACCCCCCCACCTATCCTTTTCTAGCGACGAGAGGACATTGATCTTTTAAATGCCACAAAAGGTGGCTCTCTACGTACACGCACACCCCTTTCTCCATGAGCTTTTTTGTTCCCAACATGATGGCAACAATTAAAATAGAAAAATATTTTTGACCCAGACCACCCACTTCATATTATTTGTTCCTCCCAATGCAAACGTGAGAGCTGGACCATTAGGAAAGCTGAGCGCAGAAGAATAGATGCCTTTGAGATGTGGTGCTGGAGGAGAGTTTTGAGAGTCCCCTGGACAGCGAGGAGAACAAATAGGTCAATCTTAGAAGAAATCAACCCTGACTGTTCCCTTGAAGGTCAAATAGTAAAGATGAAGCTAAAGTACTTTGGACATCAAATGAGAAGAGAGGATTCACTTGAGAAAGCCTTGATGCTGGGAAAGGTGGAGGGCAAAAGAAGAAGGGGGCGGCCAAAAATGAGATGGCTAGATGGTATTGTGGAGACAATGGGTACAGAACTGAGCGAGTTGAGGTGGATGGTGGAGGACAGGAGTGCCTGGCGGACAGTGGTCCATGGGGTCGCAAAGGGTCGGAATCGACTGTGCGACTGAACAACAAAATGCAAACGACACAGCAATAGCTATACAAGGATCAAATTTTGATTTTGATTTTTTTAAATTGTGTCAGAAGCACACAAAGGTGCTTTTTGGGTTGAAAGGATTTTTGCTGGAGGAACTCAGCTCAGGGGACGCTCCTTTCATGAGAGGTGGCTTTACGTTTTGGGATATTGACACACATGCTTATTCATATTCAATGTAAGTGAGAGGGAGCTTTCACAAATTCTGTAAACGACTGTTGTTGTTCTTTCACACAGTCAAGCCTTACCCCTTGCGACCCCATGGACCACCGCCAGCCATGCTGTCTAAACTACAGAGATAAAAGCAGATAGCCTCTACGAAGAGATCACTTCAAGAACATGCAAAGCAAGATAGAACTTTTTGAGGAGTGTTGCATGCCACTTTGAGAAGTGGTGTACATAATGACAGTATTACATGATTTAGTGTTTATTAAAATAAACACTAAAATGTAAGACCTAAATTAAAAATGTAGCATTTACATTTAAGAGTCTAAATTAAACAGTTCTTGCCCAGAAGCAGGCAACATTAATTGCATTCTGTTGCATTGTCATAATCAGTGATGGGATGTCCCCAGTTCCAGACGGTTCCCTGGAACCGGTAGGACCAATCCCGGAGGGTTCTCCGGGAGGGTAGACAACTTTTGAGGCGTCCGGTTCCGGACGCCTCACCGAAAGAAATTTTTTTAAAAAAATCGGAGCTAAAATGGCTCCAATTGACTGCGCATGCGCAGAAACTCAATCTGATGCATTGCGCATGCGTCAGATTGAGTTTCTGCGCATGCGCAGTCAATTGGAGCCATTTTAGCTCCGATTTTTTAAAAAATTGTTCTATAGCTTTCAGGGCGGGGGCGGCGGTACCAGCCCTCTGAGGAGGGCACCTCCCCCGCGGCATGTTGAGGGCTGCCTGGGCCGTCTGCTGCCGACAAGCCCCATGCCCTGGGGACTCCCGGCGCGACGCACCGCTGCCTCCTCCTCCTCCGCCGGGCGCCTGTGGGCTGGGTACCTGCAGCAGCCGCCCCCCGCTGCCGGAGCTGCCGCTGCCTGCAATCCTGTGGCCTCCTCCTTGGGCCGGTCCCTTTTTAGCCCGGCTACGGCGCCTGGCGGAGGAGGAAGCTGCAGGCGGCGGCGGTGCGGCATGGGGACGGCCCAGGGAGGCTCGGCAGCCGCGGCTGGAGCCACCGCCAGAGCCACTGCTGCCCGCCGCCCATGGCCGGAGCCGGGCTAAAAAGTTACCGGCCCGAGGAGGACGCCACAGGGGTGCAGGCAGCTCCGCCGGCAGCTGTGGACGACAGCTGCAGCCAGTGGCTCCTGTGGCCGCAGTCGGGGTGCTGGGTCCCAAGAAAGGTAAGCGAGGGGTTTTTATTTGGGGTGGGTGGGTAATTTATTTGTGTTTTGGGTGGGTGATTGTTTTTATTTTATTTATTTATTTATTTATTTATTTATTTATTTATTTGTGTCTGGGTAGGTGGGCTGAGAGGGAGGTGTGTGTGTGTGTTTATTTTTATTTTTTATTTATTTTTATTTTTGGCCCCGCCCACAACGTCATGACGTCGGCTTCGGCCATGACGTCATGACGTCATGACATTGGCCACGCCCATGACGTCCGTGACGTCATGGCGTGGTAGTAGAATTTTTGTCATCCCATCACTGGTCATAATGTCCTCAAACGTACACTAAGCAGACCACAAAGGGCAGGTGTACATATGTGTGGTTGTCTGCACCTCTGTGCAATCATGGCATTGTCTGCTTGCGGGCCTTCCATCCACATCAGTCTGATCACTGGGGGAAGAAAATGCTGGCATTGACAGGCCTTTTTCATGGCTCTTTTATTGTTCTTAGGTTCTCGTGTTCTAATTTCCTGATCTGTGTATGGGACTATAGCTGCCCAAGAGCGCAACTCTGATATTGTCTGGTCATAGAGCATTTTTAAGCCCACGCCCTCCCTCCGGGCCCTTTCCACCTCGGCCCAGAGGTCGATAAAAGACCAGGCGGCAGTGGGCAGTGAGAGGACGCTCCCGCCCTCCCTCTGGGCCCTTTCCACCATGGCCGGAGACAACGAGCAGTAAGGCGACACTCCCACCCTCCCTCCGGGCCCTTTCCACATCTGCCCGGAGGCCGATAAAAGACCAGGCAGCAGCGGGCGCATGTTGTAGTTATGACATTTGATATATTGTTTTGTACTGCTAGATTGAATTTTTCGTCATTATATTGTGATATTGTTATATTTTTATATTGTATGTTATATTGTACTTTGGGATTGTATTTCTACATTGTATTTCTGATTTGTACAGTTATATTGTTACTTGATTGCATTGCCACATTGTTGCTGTTTTACTGTTGTTGTTGTTGTTGTTTGGCTTATTGTTGTACTTGATTGATTGATTGTATGGTATTTGTTTTGTACATCGCCCTGAGTTGGTCGCACCAAGTAGGGTGGTATAGAAATCTAATAAATAAATAAATAAATAAATAAATAAATAAGCCCTTCATTATATAAGGGGCAGTAGAAAAGATGTAGTATCTTAAGTATGCTTGTTTTACATAGGAAAACTGTCATACATTTTGGCTGCACTTGCTTAATGAAAAGTTCTGTAACAATTGCCGAAATTCCTTCCCAGCACTTCTGGATACTAATAAATGTCACTAAGGTGAATGTGGCTTATTTCTGTGCAAAATTATAGACTGAAACTTCAGCCTTACCACATGAATAAATGTCTTTGAATTGAACAAAGAGAGAGAGAGAGAGGAGTCATGGAGAAGGAGAGACAGAAAGAGAGGAACCAGAAAAAGAGCAAGGGGGAGAGAGAAAAACCACAGATGGGAATGAGTGAGAGGGGAGAAAGAGAGGAAACTACAGAGTTCCCAGAGACCTTGTTGAAAAACATCTATTACTATGTGTTTGGGTAATAAGTGGTAAATGAGTTTGGGGATTTTCCCTTTAATGTGTTTTTTGTGAATGGTAGCGAGCATAAGAGGGGATCCCATAGACCAATGATGGCAAACCTTGGCACTCCAGCTGTTCTGGAACTTCATTTCCCAGAAGCCCTGATCAGTAGGCGTACTGACTTAGACTTCTGGTAGTTGAAGTCCAAGAACACTCAAGGTTCACCATCATGGCCATAGACCAGGGGTTCTCAACTTTTTCAAGTGGAGGGCCAGGTCACACTCCTTCAGACAGCTTTGTGGGCCAGATGGCCATTTTGCCCTGCCTGCCACACATGGCACTTCCGGATTTGGCAGAGGTTGTGGTGGGGCCACATGAAATGGTGTCGTGGACTGCATCCGGCCCCTAGACCATAGGTTGAGAACTCCTGCCATAGACCATCTTGACTTCTGGCAGTGGTGTCCTCAACATTCAGGTTGACCCTTGCCATGTAAATCTTGACATCCTTTTTCATACCAGCAAAGAAAGCACAATACTGCAATACAGTATTAGACCATTTCTTATTAGAGTCTGGAATTGTGCATGTGGAAGCAATATCCCACATTAATAAACAGGAGATGTTGTGTAGGACTGGATTGTACTATATATACTTTCAAGTGATGCACACCAAGTAATAATAATTACATATCAAGTCGATCCCAGCATTTCTTTGGTATATGCAGTCTACCATTCCCTTCTATTGTAGGTACTCTGGTATCATAAAGTTTGACATAAAACACACAGAGCAGGGAATCAAACACTTGACCCCAGATATTCCAACACACTGAACAGTCCAGCCAGCTGTGCACATCAAATGTGTTTACTCAAATTCAGATACAGAAACAAATAGAACCAATTACCCAACAATATTTTTCTTCTCTAAAGATAGCATCTGCAAATTTATTTTGAAACAGAGATGACTTTAATAACAGATTATAAAATGGCATGTGTTCTGCTGTTGAGAAAGATGAAAAGTTGCACTAGGCATACACAAATCTCGAGCACTGGGGTTTGTGCTTGTATCCCAAAGATCCCTTTCAGTCTAGATAAAACATGAAGGAACTCTCTTGCAAAATGTTTATAGTAAACACTGGATCGTAAACCAGTAAGAATATTTTTGTGAATGTTTATTTTATTTTTGCACTAGTGATACCAAAGAGTTACAAAAACGTACATAGAGAAGCTCAAATACTTTGTTGCTGTATTAAAAAGGAAAGAGTCGGTAGACGGACAGATTCTCCTGGCTCAGAAAAGAAAAAAAGCACACTGTCCAAGTTTCTGTTTTTGTTTCCAGGAGCTATAGTTGATCAAATTATTTTCCGTAGAGGAATACACAGGCCTTGAGGAGTTCTGTTAGAGAAAAACAGAAAGGAGAAAAAGGTTATGTTTTAGAGATCAAAGGAAAGAACATAATAAAACTTTTGATGACTTTTAACTCTTGATGATTTTTATTGATATAGATTGTTCTATGTTTTTATTTCTTGTTTTGATGTAAGCCGCTCAGAGTCGGGTTCTCCCGATTGGGGCGGGGTAACAAATGCAATAAATAAATAAATAAATTAATAATAATAATAATAATAATAATAATAATAATAATAATAATAATAATAATAATAATAATAATAATAATAATAATAATAAAATGTGTCTGACACACAGAAATTTGCAAAGAACCATTTTGACTAGGTCGCCCTTGCATCCAACTCTAAGGTTCAGTGTTCATCTCTGTTTATAGCCAAACAGCAGGCGCTGTCTGTGTTTGCAGATGTTTCCAAGGACATGTGGCAGGCATGACTAGAGTGCACGGAACACTGTTTACCTTCCTACCAAAGTGGTACCTATTTATCTACTTGCAATTTCTTGCTTTCAAACTGCTAGGTTGGCATTTACCATTTTGACTACTGCCTGATTAAACATCAGCTGAAATTCCTAGACTTGGATATGGGTTCAGGGGACAAGAATATTGGATATGTGGCCATCTGATAGTCGACTCCAAACTTCTCTGCAAAATATTAGTGATATGGGGCGATTAGATACAGAGGGTGCCAAAACTGTATACACACTTTAAGAGATGTTAACTATGTATTGTTTTTTGTAGTTGAATTGAATTATGCTAGCAATGTGTAGCTCAAAACCAGCTACACTGGCAGTACTATGGGAAAAAATACATATTTTGGGAACGACATACGTAGCAATACAACTGGACATTTGGGTCAATGGGTATACATTTTGGCACCCTCTGTAGTTATATCCCGTTTATTATGAGGCTGAAAGTGCTTTCACAGACCCTTGGCTGCTACACTGGATGAATAAAAGCCATTTTCACCATTCTTGGGACTCCACAGTACTCAGTGTGAAATAAGCTAATGGGCTTTAACACAGCTACTTAGCAAGTTAAATTCAATTCAAAAAACCTGTCCCAAGTGGGGTTTTTTATCTCCTGTCTTTGGAGAATGCAGTAAAAAAATTAAGCAATGCCAAGAGAGGAAGGAGGGGAGTGGCTGTTATGGCAGTTTAAAGGGGGTATGTTATTTTTATAGAAAACAGCATGGCAAGAAAGCTTCACACATTTCTCTATGGTGGTCATTATTAACCCTAGTATCATCCCTGTGAATAAAGATGATGCTGACCTTTGAAAGGTCTGTCCATTGGAAACATTGCCCTTGTCATATTTTTTCCCGATGCTGGACATTAATACAATTCCTTCTCCTGCCACACAACGTGGATGTTCTTTCACACATAGGCACCTATTTTGTCACTGTCATCGGCTGCTACTCGTATACGAGCATACATTTTTCCTGGAAGTTATTTTCTCAGTTGATGAATGTGTCTCTGGTGACTCAATAAACCAATCCTGGCATGAAACATGCAGCCACACACATTGCACTGAATAGATGGTGGGAGGTGTGGTTGAGTTTGATGAAGCTTTCGTGTTTGTCGCTTAGCCTTTTCATGTATGTGGTGTTCTCCTTTGAAGTGACTGGTAGCAGCAGAGATGGGTTTGTGCCAATGTGGATGATCTTCAGCTGCTGCCTCCCAAGTTTGGGGTTTATATCGGATACCTTCACGGCTTGTTTCAGCTGGTCCTTATAATGCAGGGGTTCCCAAACTTTTTGGGCCGCAGGCCAGTCATGTGGTTCAGGAAGCCAGTCACTATGGCCCACTATGGCCCCCGTTGTCAATTCTTCCAGCTAACGAAGCCCTCGTAGCTCCTGGAAGCAGAAATAAAACGCACCCGTATGGGCACATTTTACTTCCGTTCCAGGAGCAATGAGGGCTTCACGGGCTGGATGAATTGGTGTCAGGGGCCAGATCTGGCCCCCAGGCCATAGTTTGGGCACCCCTGTTATAATGCTTCAAAGAAGCTCTATGAGCCCTTGTACCGGAGCTACCGGTCTAAGATGGATAGGGAATGTCCACTGTATGGACAGTTCCAGGCTTCCTCATCAAAGCACCTATTTAAGTGTGGCTTTAATTTATACATGACCCCTTCTGGGAAATCCATAATTTATAGTAATTTACAGTATTTCTTTCAAGTGGTGAAACCTATACCGTAAATAATTATAGGCCTATTGCAAAAGGGTTCCTGGCTTGCCACACATCCTCTTTTTTGCTTTGTAAAACTGACCTAGAATATGTTTGGGATCCACAAAAAGAATTTTTAGGCTAAATTTACATTTATAGTTGGTGGTAGCTACAAAACTGCCAAAAATGAACAGCTGTGTTTTTCCTTTAAAGTACATTTTTCTTTTAAACTTGTGGAGTAAAAGAATACAACATTTGGGGGCTATTTAATAAAAGAATATATAAAATCATTTGTAAATCCCATCTAGGGATACATTTGATGCCTATGAAGCTGATTGTTGCCATTCATCTCATTGTATTGTTAGTACCTGAAGGTGAGCATTTTTTGAGTCCAGTCACAGAATCTAAGTATTGCTTTCCAAGATAATCCTGCCAAGTCTTTTCTCTTGGAGTAGCTAAGCACAAGGTGCCATCTTTGAACAAACTGTCTTTGCTTTCAGACTGGAACAACTGGAATTGATCAGTTTTTGTTCCTCTGCTTCCATACAAATCCTAAAGGAACAAATGCAGAATTCAGTTAGCCATCATACCAAATATCTGTTTTCATTTGTTTCCCTACGGAAAAATCACAGGGACCACAGCCTATTCAACTTTTGTGTCAGCCAGCAAACTGCTAGATTTGTTTTACTTCCTTTTCTTAATTAGCTATTTCCATTCCTCACCAACTTGCTTTCACATGCCATTTTCTATTTATGATGTTGCTTATATGCTGTCTTTCTCCAAGAACTGAGACTCTAGCCAACTTTCAATATACCAGTATATACTCGAGTATAAGCCGACCCAAATATAAGCCAAGATACCTACTTTTGACAAAACCCAGGAAAATAGATTGACCTGAGTATAAGCCAAGAGTGGGGAATGCAACAGCTGCTAGTGAGTTTCAATAATTAAAATACATGAAAATACAGTACAGTAAAATTAATTAAATTAGAGCTTTTTTTTACTGTATTTGCACCACTCAACCAGTGGTGGCGCTGCAGGGAAACTGGGTGGGCAGGTCAATTGCATGGAGGCAGGAAATGTTGCTCTAGCCTAGCCTCTTGCTCCCTCTGTAAGGAAGAAGTGTAGCTTTTTCCCTCCATCTTGGCCACATGGAGCAGGGACAAAGAAGACACAAAGGTAAGTGAAATCCTTTCTTTTTCCTCACTAGTTTGGAAGGGGGACGCGACTGCCTTGTAGAGCTTCTTTCTCTATCTGCTGTTTTCCATAGGAATGAACTGAAAACAAACTTCAGAAATTAATTTTCAATGTATTCTTATGGAAAACTGCAATCTGCGCCCTCTTGTGGCCAGTTGTGTAATTGTGCCTCAGCTTCTTTTGCCATAGAAGTGCAGAACCTTACTTTTAAACTGCCGAATAACTTTTTAAAAAAACACCCATATTTTTAGACCGTTGTGGTTATTGACCCATGTATAAGCCAAGTCCCCATTTTTGACCTCATTATTGGGGCTAAAAAACTGGGCTTATATACTCCAGTATATATGGTAGTTCAAAAACAGATTTCTAGGTCCACAAGGTACAATATTTAACAGAATAAAACTCATTATACTATGAAAGTAAATTAAATTTGAATGCTTAAAAAAATCTCTCAATTAACAGAGTCAAAACCAGCAGAGAAGGCTTACCTGTTGTTTAAGCAACACTTTACGGACAGCCTGTGCTCGTTCAGGACGTGTTACTATCCCATGAGTGGAGACTGGTGCCAGACCACAGTTTTCATACTGCGAAACTGGATGACGCTCGCCATTGAGACACAAGATTTCAAAATCCTCAGCACTGTAGTCTCCTACCCAAGCAGGTTTATTGGGTCCTGTAAATCCCATGCACACCCCAAAGAAAATATTATAATGATTGTTTTAAAAATAAAAGTTAGTTTTCATTCAAGACTTGTTGAATGTGGTTGAGCAGTAATGACCATGCTTACGGGCAGCATATTGATCTACTGCTCACACACCCCTTGATATTCACATGTGGATGCAAATACAGTACAGGTATCTGCAAAAAAAGAAAGGCTCTGGGTATATCACTGCTTCCACAACAGGGAAGCCTGACCACCAGGGGCAAACTTCTTTTTTCAGGTAGAGATCAAACTTTGAACTGCCAAAAGGAAGCAACTTTCTTTGCTTTGTCTTTATTCAAAATTAAGTCCTTGTCAGTACATGACCTGGATTCTATATCTCTCCACATTCATACGGCATGTTGTTATTTGCCAACTGTCCTCACTTGAGCATATTGGTCTAATCTAGGGCAGGAGTTTAAGCCAGGGACCTGGTCACACTCCCTCAGACAAGCTTCAGGGGCCAGACAGCCATTTTACCCTTCCTCCGCCACATGGCACTTTCTTGTGTTGTGGAGGCAGTGGTGGGCCACATGAATGGTGCTGTGGGCTGCATTTAGCCCACTGGCCATAGGTTGAGAATCCCTGATATAGGGACGCCAACTCTCCGCCTATTCAGAGTTCTCCAAGTGACATAGGGGAGGTTGAGTTCCTCAGCTATAGCCTCCTTTAATGATGTTCCTTGCCCAGTGAGCTCCTTCCTCCATCTTTTAATTTGATTTTGCTCGTGTACCCTCAAGAATGTGTGTTCTTGCCATAAAGCTCTCTTCCTGGATCTCAGTCAGTGGACTTGAGGCACATATCCATTCAGATAATGTCAGGTTCATTCTCTTGCCTAGTTATCTCAGGGGTGAGATAAAACTATTTTAATACTGTACTACATTTCGTCCACAGATCAGTGGTTAGCCATTCTCATTTTAACTCACAAATAATTCCCTTGTCCAGTCCATGAAAATAGGCAAATTTTCTGGGTGCACAGCGATGGGGAAATCTACATGAGTTTTTCTGCTGTTTCTTATGCAGCTTTCCTAAAGGTCTACAGATGGGACAAGAACTACTGGCAACCTTGTTGATCTGTCTGACAACTAGAAATCCCCTACCAGTAAAGGGGTTCAGTGTGCTATACCTGTTATTTATTTGTTAATGGAGAATTTCAACAGTGAGTAAAGATGTTGTCCACTTTCATTTCAAATGCTTGTTTGTTTTCTTGCTGGTCCACTTGTCTATGGATGAATTAACTTCAAGATTACTTTTAAACCATACACATGGTTATCCAAACAGGACTGCTCCATCCATAAGATCATTATGTTTAGACTTCAGAATTAACTAGCTAAACCCTTTTTTATTTAGTTCTTTACCTGTGGTAGGTCTATGTGGCAATGACGAACCCATGCAACATTTACCTGTAGCCTGCTAGTGATGTTGGTTAAATATCTTCGTGGAGTGAGATTCTTATTCTTTCTAATCCCTCCCTGTTGCTTCTGATACCAGAATTGCTGGGCAGGTTTACAAAAGATGGGTTGCTATTGTTTATTCCTTCCTATCTGCTAGCACAGCTTAAACCTGCCTTGGCTTTGTTCTCTGCAACAAAATAGTATGCTATTTGCTTCCACAAGAATGCAGTTGTAGATGAACTTATTGCTTATCTGAGTTCCTCTGTTGTCCTGTTGTGTTTTACCTGATACTACTTGAACCTTTGTCTTAGGGCAGTGGTAGTGAACCTGTGGCACGTGCCCAAGGGGGCACTCAGAGTCCTCTCTGTTTGCATGTGTCCCATCACCCCAGCACAGAGTTCACCTATGCCCAGCAGCCCAATGAGAGTGCTTCCTCCCTCTCCCAGCATAGAGTTTGCCCCACCCCTCTGCCTAGCAGCCCAATGGGAATGCTTCCTCCCCCCCCCCCAGCACAGAGTTCACCCTGCCCCTCTGGTCAGCCAACCCAATTGGAGCGCTTCCTCCCTTCCACTGGTACACAGTTCACCCCACCCCTCTGTTTGGGCACTCAGTCTCGAAAAGGTTCACCATCACTGTTTTAGGGAAATCTGATGTTTACTATGCAGGTTTTCCTGCCAGAGTTTGTAAAAGTTAATTTGGGGAGGCTATAGCCATGCTTAATTAAAGATCCCAGGAATTGTAATTCAAAGAAGATTGCAAGCCCTGTACTGCTCCTCCTGGATCTCCTTTGGACTCTTATTGCTTATGCCTCAGTCTGTATATCTCACACACACACACATGCACGCACGCAGGGAAAGTTCCTCCTTCCTACCCCTTCGGGACTGGTCTTTTGTGTCACACTGAGAAAGGGAAGGAAGGGGCCCACACAATGAAAAGGGGGGAAATATCCCTATGATCACAGACGCCTCTGGCCATCCACCCCCTTCCCACCCTCACCAGACTGTGAGGAGAGACTCGCCGTTTTGTCTGATGCACTATCATTCCTTGCCCAAACGGACAAGCAGGATAGGATAACAACGCAGGGTGGCAACACACTGGCTTACTTCCTTATTCCCACAAAAGATCCATCCAGCTGCCCTGTTATGTGCAATTTGCCCCAAATCTGCCAACATTAGTATTAACAATGTGTTTCCAGCTGCATTGAAAATTAATTATTGATGCTAATTGTTTCAATGAAAAATAGAAAATGATAAATCATTGTGTTAATTGTTAGCAACACATTGCTCTTAACATTTTAACATGAACGTGTTGAAACATGAAAATGTTTAACATGAACATTTTAAAAAAGAGCCAGAAATAACTGTAATTAGATCTATAGCCAATGACCATGTTGATTGCAGTACTGTATTATGAGAGTTTCCATTTCAAAGCTATGGTCCTCAGTTCTCAACCTACGTACATGAAACTGTAACAACTGCATTGTGCTTCCCTGTTTAGCTACGATTCCATTTCCCTACACTGAATTTTAGATTCTAAATACTTCTACACAGCAACTTACTCTCTCATCCTCTAATGTACTATGCATATTATGCAAAAGTTTATGTACCTGTGTTGTCTTCAACAATATTATGTTTTATAAAGGCAACATCTCCTGCTCCTTCAACCAAGCATCTAGAAAATGCAAGAAAAGAAAGAGCTTTTCAAAATTGGTCAGTACCTATGCGATATGAGACTAAACATTGTTTACTTTCAAATATTTATTGTTATAGTGAAATTAATTCAAATTTTGCAAAGAAAGGTATAGAGAATTCCAGGTAAGCTCCTGTAAATTGGAAAGCTAAATATTACCAGTGGGGTTCAGGGACATGTTAAGATTGGGACAACCAGGGCTTTGACCCAGGCTCCCAAATTTCAAGGATTTACTCTTCCTCTAGACTTCTTAAAATAGCCTGGTAACCTGGTTAACAGGAACTGTGGTGGCTTAGCAGTTGGCAAAGGTTGGCAAATCAGCAGTTTGAGACCCGAGTACTGCATGACGGAGTGAGATTCTGTCATTGTCTCAGCTCCTGCCAAGCTAGCAGCTTGAAAGCAAGAAATTGCAAGTAGATAGATAGGGACCACTTCGGATGGAAGGTAAACAACATTCTGTGCATCCCAGTGTCTAATCATGCCTGCCACATGGCCACGGAAATATCTGCAGACACAGACAGTGCTGGCTCTTTGGCTATAAATGGAGAAAAGCACTGAATCCTAGAATCAGATACATCTGGCTTTCAAGCCAGGAAGAACTTTACCTTTACATAACCTGGTTTACCACCATAGGAAAAGAAGGTGGTTGACCAGACCTCCAAGGTGAACAGGAGCTGTTCAGCAGGATATGTAACCAGTAGATCAGGCTGCCAGGGAAGGGCAGAGGTACTTTATATACCAGTCCAGTGGTGGGCTCTCAAAAATTTTACTACCCCACTGTGGGCGGAGCTGATGTCATGGGTGGAGCCGACATCATGATGTCATGGGTGGAGCTAATGTCATGATGTTGTGGGCGGAGCCAAAGTTTAAAAAATAATTAAAATAAAATAAAATAAATAAAAAAATTAAATAAAAATACACATTAAAAATTAAAATGAATACACATAATACATAACACAAAAATCAACCCACCCACCCACTCCAAACACAAACCTGTCAGTTATCTGGCCTGGGGTTGGGAAACAGGCACTAGACAGGCACGCACTAGGCAGGCAGGAACCGCGGCGGTGCATCAGGGTGGCGTCGCTGCAGCAAACCGCTGCTGCGGCAAACCTGCACCCTTTGTGGGCAGCCCAAAGTGGCTACCCATAGTGCGCATGCGTCAAAACTCCATTTGATGCATGAACACTTCCTTTTTTTAGTGTGCATGCGTCAAATGGAGCTTTGATGCATGCGGACTTACAGGCAGCCATTTTGGGCTGCCCGGAAGAGATGGCTGGAGGGCAGCCGGTGAGGCGCCCAATTCGGTTGCCTGGGAGTTTGCTACCCCCGGTGATCCCCTCTGGATGGCTGCTACCTGTTCGGGCGAACCGGTCCGAACCGGGAGCAGCCCATCACTGTACCAGTCCCTGCTGAGGCAGTGCAGGGCTTGGTACACCAGCCCTCTGACTTACAATCAAGAGCTGTTTGGATAAGAGCTACAGGAAGACAGTGAGAAGTGCAAAGGAAAGAGAAAGTTATAAGTTCTGTGGCTTCCCATTTCTCCATGAGTTTCAAATAGCAGCTTGGATTTCAACAACTTACCGGAAGGCACCGTTATAGCCATAGTATATCTCATTGCTGTTGGGTTTACACTTGTGCTTTTCAGCAAGGCTACCTTCGCCTCCACTGCCCTTGCATAGCCTGCAGAGTGGAGAGTCAGGTGGCGACCCTGGAGCACAGCCTTCACTGAAGAATTTACCTGACATGGGAAAATAAAAGATTCAGAGCTGGCCCTACCACCAGGCTGCTTGACTGAGCATTAGTTTTCTATACAAGATTCCCAGGTTTAGTCCTTTGCATCTTTCATTAGAACAATATGGTAGCAGATGGTGAGGAAGGGCTGTGTTTGAGAACAAGGAGAGCTTATGGAAGATAGTATAGACCAGGGGTACCAGAACCTTTCAGGCCATGGGCTGGTCATGAGATTCCTCCCACCAGAAGCGGAAGTAAAACGTTCCTTGCAATCTGTTTTGCAATAGGATGAGATAGATTTTAGGCTGCCATTTTCTCTGCTTAAACCAGGTGTGCCCAAACTACGGACCATGGGCTGGATCTGGCCCCCACCCCAATTCAACTGGCCCATGATGCCCTCGTTGCTCCTGGAAGTGAAATGCATACAGGCACGTTTTACTTCCACTTCCGGAGTGACAAGGGCGGAACAGGCTGGATGAATTGTGGTCAGGGCCAGATCCAACCCATGGGCCATAGTTTGGGTACCCCTGGTATAGACACAAAACAGGGAAACAGGGGAGGGGGATGACACTCAAGGTCCAAGCCCTCCAAATACCAGCTGAAAGTAGGGGATGTGGGTATAAATCAAGTCCCTAGCTGAAGCCGTGGGTGGAGATTTCCCCTCTGATGCTTCAGCTAGGGATCCATCTTTTCTCTGTTGTGTGGGGAAGGAGCAGGAGAAGCAAATTAGGACTTGTCCACACAGGCCATTATGGTGCAGGCTGGGTCCTGATGCTTGGGTCTCTTGAAGATGGGGGAGGGGGGGCGCTAAATAATGTTGAGCCTGTTCCCCTCATCCAAACAGCACCAGCAACACAATTGCCCTTATAATGAAAGTGGCCAATAAACTGTTTCATAATAGAAGAAAACCAAACATTTCCACTATTCTGTGGAGGAACAGAGGAAGTGAAATTACCTCTTGCCCTTCTGCTATTTGATCAGTGTTGCACTATATCACTCAGGTAACAGTAAAAAGAAATGTTGTTCTTTCTTTTTCTGCATAACTCTGATTGAAACTATGGCTGTAGTTAGTTTCTTCTAAAAAAATCCTATCCCTCAAGAGATCAAAAATTGTTTTACTTCCTCTACCCTTCCACAGAGGAGCAGAAGAAGCTTTTTATTTCTGATATGCTGGGTACCAGAAGTTGTCACCAAAAGTAGTTTTGGCAGATCCAATGCTCATATATGCCATTCCCAATGTCCACAGACACTGGGAACAGCATAAGTAGGTGCACAGCAGAGTAGAACCCTCTGTGAATCAAAAGGTACATACTGGTTTTACTCTGCTGTAAAACACATGTGGACACCATAGACCAGTCCATCCTCAGATCACTCTGGAAAGCCATATTAATGTCCATCTGGATGGCCTTTTATTGTCAGCTGAAGCTCCCAAGAGGTTCTGGAAAAACTTGTTCAAAAGTACCCAGACCACCCCAGTTTCATTTTCTTTTAGGGACAATTAACTCAGAAGCATGTCCTATCTCAGACATGGGATTTAAGAGGGGAGAAGGTCTAGAGACTCTAGATGGCTTCTTTATAGCATCACAGATACAGAAATCCAACTACTGTACAAAGCAAAGCAAACTAATTTGAAATTACAGGAGATGTGAAATCTCCTGGTATGACAACTATATATCTTCTGGTGCAGGGATTCTCAACCTGCAGCCTATGGGCCGGATGTGGCTCACAGTGCCATTTGGTGTGGTGCCCCCACTGCTTCCACCACACCAGGAGGTGCCATTTGGTGGAGAAATGGCAGCATGGCCATCCAGGCCCCAAAGCTGTCGGAAGTAGCGTGACCTGGCCCCCGGCTTTAAAAGGTTGAGAACTCCTGTTCTAGCACTTGAGAACTTCCTTCTTCTATATTCCAAACTATGGACTGTGGGCCAGATCCATCCCCCAATGGTAATTCATCTGGCCCATGCCACACTCGTCACTCCTGGAAGAGGAAGTAAAACGCACCCATATGGGAGTGGGTCAGATGAATTGACATTGGATCTGGCTTCCAAGCCGTAGTTTGGACACCCTGGTTTAAGCAGAGAAAATCGCAACTTAAAAATCCGGTTGCAAAACAGGTTGCAAGATGTGTTTTACTTCCACTTCCAGTGGCAGGAACCACATGCCCAGCTCACCAAACCACGTGACTGGCCTGCTGAATCATGTGACTGGCCCACGCCTCAAAAAGTTTGGGCACTCCTCCTCTATATAGTTCATAGTGGCCTTCAATCTTATCTTAATCAACCTCCCAGAATAGCTTTGAAGATCAAAGCAACAGCACTACACATTTGAATGGGGTTTTTACTAATCTACAAAGTAAATTCATAAACAAATGAACATAAAACCACATACCAAAATCACAACTACTATTATTTTCATTGTAAAGCAACCCCAGGGGGATGTTCCAGCCAGCAGTTCTATCCACACCAGTATGGCAGGATTTTTTCCCTCTCAGGGTCTTCCATGTAATGTCACGATTAGCTTTCTTGACAACTGCTACAGCAGTGTAGCCTTTCACTAGATAAAAGAAAGAAAGCAAAAAAATATATTCTAAAATGATACTTTAAATTGATGAATGGACAAGAATCAGGCCCAACCCTGTGTATGAAAAAAATGTTAGACCATGTGTTGTTGTTTTTTTGATAGGTTCAATAGCTGGATTTTCTAAGGACTTTGATAATGGAAGTAGCTATAAAATTCCATCTTCAAATGGAAAGATATTATTTGTTCCATTGTGATCCCAACCCCACCCCACCCTTTCCACCCAAAGAAATGGGGAGAATATGACACAGCAAGGTTTGACAATGTCTTTAATTTCCAAATAAAAAGCTTAAGCATACGGTAATACTTTATGTATTTTACATGTTTTTTAAATTACTTACCTGTTGATTCTCTTTCTGGATTGTTGCATGGTTCATTGTTAGGAGCTGGAAGGGGAATAAAATAAGAGACTTTGAAGAAAACAGTTCAATCTATCAAGCAGGGCCATAGCCAGGATTCTAGATGTGGGTAGACAAATATTTTTTTCAGGATGGGCAACAAAGTCATATATATAAAACAAGCTTTTGAATATATGCTCTTAGTCAAATAGCAATCCTGGTGATAAATCAAGCAACTTTATGTTTTAAAAAGGAATCTGATTCTTGGACAGACATTGCATGGGAAGAAAGGTCTTCTTTGCTTCTTATTCTTTTATGCCTACTTCTACTCAATTGCACTACAGGTCAACCTTTGAAAATCCAGGGATTAGAGGAACTGATCCCACACACAATTGAACGACTGCATTGCTCTGGATCAACCTATATAACTAACTATAGCTTCTATGTTTTCATTTGCTAGTGTACTGCATGCTCCCTACCATTTTGCTAGTGGCCACTGCTTGTGGTAACTGCACCACCACCACCAGCTCTAACAGCCGGCCATGACTCTCAATTATAAGAGATAAGGGAGGTAAAGTTTTAGGGGAAACCCACATATTATCAAAACCAGGAAGATCAAACATGTGTTATTGAAAGGCCAAGTATAGTAACTGCTTAAAAATTTGTGATTCAGAGATAACTCTCTTCTGTAAAAACAAAGGCAGTTGTGAATGAGTACATGTGTGTATCTTCAGCTGGTCTTAGTTTTCCTGTTACATATCATGGCATCTTTAAATGAGGTTTAAATTGAGGAGGAAAGAAGAACAGTGTTATCTAAGTACCTGTGGCTTTCTCTGGAACCATGCTCTTATTTGGGACAAGCTTCTCTGACATTACCAGTCATTCTCTAATATTTGCCTTTTGCCATTTGTTGAAGTAGGCTCGTCAGAACATCCTGTTACAATCACACACAAACAAACACCGCTGGAAGAGCACAAACATGTACCTTATGTGAGTGAAAGACTATGTCTGTCAAAAACAAATTTCCAGGAGTCTGTGTGCCTGAACAGACTAGTGGCCGTGGTATGCTGTTGACCATTAGCAATACAGTTTCACAAATCCCCAAATCTACCTCTCTCGTTCTCCTTGCATGGCCACTGGTAAAACAACAGTTGCTAAACCTTTCGAATCCAAAGAATTTGAGATTGTCACTAAGTTCTGAGGTTGCCTCCAGCTGAAGACTGGTGCTAGGTGACTTCCAGCTGTTTGTATTTCACAACCAATGCTATATGGAGCCAAACAAATATTTCCCATACTTACAGTAGACTTCTGCCAACACTGGAACCAAGCCACACTTTCCAGCTGTGTAGATGTGTCCTCCATCTAAACTAATGGCATCAGCCTCGCCTTTCTGCAATGAAAATAAGATACACATAATAGCAAATACATTCTTTGAATACATCCCAAAATAAAACTAAGGTAGCAGTACAATTAATGCATAAGAGCAAAGTACTGTATCAGCATTTTTTTTTTGGGGGGGGGGATACAGAGATTTACAGAAAAAGAAGACCTAAGAGTTAAGAATGTTAAAAAGGATGAAGAAAATTATGAAATGGAGGTTGAAGGAAGGGCCTGGGAGCCCCTAAGAATTTAAGAAACAGTCTGAAGGCACATAATGCTTCTTGCTGAGCAGATGCAGAAACAGATCCACGGACAGGTGTCTGTGAACTAACTAAAGGTATCAGCTCGGATGAGGGAAACTTAGGGATGCCACAGAAAGGATACAAATCAGACAGCTAGAGTAGTTTGTTTGTTTGTTTGTTTGTTTTTTACTACCATGCACAGACTAGACAATGTCCCTTGGAGAATTCTTTGAGACATGTTTTGTGTCAGACAGGTAGGCAGCCAGTGATATATAGATTATAAACTCTGTGAACCACACAACAGATGAAAGTAAGCACACAGACATGAAATACAGACATGATCTCCATTCATCTATCTCAGTGTGGAAAAAGCAGTTGAAATCATTGCTTTTTGGAGCTACCGTTGCCAGCACAATGCCAGCTATTTTGGTTATGGAGTGGGGTGAGTTCTGGCCTAAAACTCTTACAGATGTTGGGAAGAAACAAGGGGATGCTACATGCAATTTTAAGTCTGTACCAAAATCTTTATAATGCACTCTTCGGTAGTCTCAGCCACAGCGCAGTCAGTGACACCTTGGTTTATCCCACTCCACAAGTCACACTTGGTCTTCTCAGCCTTGCCCACTGCACACCACACAATTCTGTCAGGCGTATCAGGATCATGTCTCTCTAAGGGTTGAGAAGATAGAAAGTCAGTTAAGCAGGGATTCATAATGCCCCACCATCAGCCTGATTGCTGGTAGAGGGGAAATAACTATTTTTCCAAGCAGGTTGACAGAAGTTGACATGTTTCTCCTGGCCCCTTCTTCCCTGCTTTTCTCTGTAGTGGTACAAGCACTAAATCTGAACAAGAGATGGTAGACTGCTTCTGGTCAGATAGGTTACAAACAGAAAATTTCATTGGTATGTCTCTATTGTTAAATGTTTAGTAATTTATATAAAGTTGTTTCTAGCCAGGAGTCTTATTTAATTTAATTTAATCTAATTTAATTTTTCAATTTGTATGCCATCCCACTCGCAGAGCGACTCTGGGCAGCTAACAAGGAAACACAATATCATAATTACAATTATGAAATAACAATCACAGAAACATCTCAAAAGCATTTCGACATATCAGAAGCATTTCAATAAATATCCCATCCACCATCGCAACACATCACACAAACACTACAAAAAACTGTCATCAGTTCAACCCCACCACCCATGTCCTTTCCCTAAAGACAGAGACCGGCTGAGGGAGTGTCTGGTGTTGGTGGCGGCAGATTTTTGAAGTCCGCCAGCCACAGAGCTGCTGCCGCCTTCCCTCCAGGTCAGGGCTAGCAGGGGAGTATCCGGTGTTGGCATTAGCAGCAGTGGATTTTGTAGTCCACCAGCCGCACACGTGCTGCTACCTTCCCTCTAGGTCAGGGCCGACTGGGGAGCGTCCAGTGTTGGTGGTATTGGCGGTGCATTTTGTAGTCCGCCAGCCGCACAGCTGCTGCTGCCTTCCCTCCAGGTCAGGGGCCAGCCGAGGAACATCCATTGGTGGTGGTGGTGGATTTTGTAGTCTGCCAGCCTTATGATTCTGTTTGTATTGCAAAGATGGTGCGTGTAGGCGCACGTGTGCATGGCTGGATGTTGTAAAACATTTTTTTTTTGCCTTTGTGGTCTTGATGGTCATGGAGGTGAAATAGGCCGTGCGAAATGGATTGGCTATGAAGGCGCACCTTGTCAATATCCTCAAGGCTGCAGCAGTCTATGGCTACCTTTTTGTGCCAGCTAATCTTTCTCACACTGGGTGAGGCAAAATGAACCATGGAAAGGTGGCTTCATTTTGGGAGTTTAAGATCTGGCTTAGACAGGGAAGAACAATAAATATGAGCACTAATCTTCTGTGTCACTTTGGGTTAAAAAGATAAACTATTTATTCAATTAACACAGAGAGCTATAACTAAAATCAGAATTCAGCTCCCTTCACCAACATGACTTCTTCCAGTTGTAACTGCTGTCTGTAATGAAATGAATGATACCCTGTGCTTTACCCTCATTCAAGATGGTGATTTCTGATCAGGGGGAGAGAATGGAATGTAAACAATGGTTTGGAAGAATTGAAACCTAATGTGTGATAGACATATCATCTTGTGAGATCATTGGTTGGAATCAGTGGTGGGCTCAAAAAAATTTACTATCACTATGGGCATGGTATGGTGGGCGTGGCTAGGGGAAAGCCCTGCGTTGTACCCTAATTAGGACTACTTTATTTTAAAACTTGGATGGGTGGGACCAGCCAGAATTTGTGCTACCGGTTCTGGTGAACTAGTGCAAACTTGCTGATGCCCACCACTGGTTGGAATCCCTAAAGGGGATGGCAAGTAGGTGGACCCTGAGAGAGGAGACATAATATAGAAGTTGGGGGTGAGAGGAGACACTCTGTTGGATCTACCGGTAACTGCAAACATGTAGCCTATTTACCCAGAAGGGGGACCATGGGCCCCTCAAATAAGCAGATTTGTTTATTTATTTATTTAAATGCTTCCTGAGCTTTTGCTGGACTGTATCCTGTACTATGCTTTGTTTTCTTTATACTTTTAAATACCTGAAGAGATCTGGAGTGATTACTTGGCTCAAGTTACCTGAATCTACACTAGTTTCATGTGCACCCTTTGTTCACCACCTGTATTTAGATCAGGGGTGACTGGGCACAATGATAGGAGAAGCCTGAACTGCTGGGTCTGATCTGGACCAAGGAAACAGGATCAGGCGCAATCCCATTGCCAGGAGGGTGGAGGATGCCCAAGTCCTACTTGGGAGTAAGTGGATTGTCACACCTCTGCTGGCACCAGACTGCCCTGCTTCTCTCTGCCAGCAGAGGGCACAGCCCTAAACCTCCGTTGCTGGATCATGCTGCTGCTGCTGACTTGAGCTGCTGCCATTTTGCTAATCCTGCTTCTCAGGCCAAATTCAGGGAGCAAAATTACAATGCCGCAGATGTGCTGCTAGCAGTGCCAACTTAACTCTGATTTCAATTATAGTACTGCATCATTTTAGCACTTTAGTAAAACACTTATTGAAATTAAAAAATTCCTTCCTTTGATCCTGAAGTGCTGAATTGCCCAATTGCTTCAATTTTAAAATCCTGTGTAGTCCTCTGAACCAATATGCAACACAGCTTACAATTGGACTCCAAGTTCTCTCTTTAGGATCACATTCCTACATAAAGACCATGTGACAACAAAACAACTCTTCCCCCCACCAAAAAACAACAACAACCCACACACAACCTAAACCAGGGCCCAGTTGATTTTTACACTATAGATGAGCCCTTAGTTTAAAGGCTTTCAAACACCTTCCTTCCATTTTATTAACAGCACATGAGTCAGTTACTTTGGAGACAGCTGGTTCCTTCTTACCTCTTCTGAGACTCTGAATAGCAACATAATATGGGTTTTTCAATAACAAATGAGTATCTATTAATCCAGGCAGACGAACAAGATTGACAGCGGAGTCCTTGAATAGGAGGTCTTTGAGGGAGCCTTCAGGAGGTCCAAGAAGTCGACATTTTGCTTCATTATGTACTGAATACTGTACCTAGAATAGGAGAAAACTCGCTGAGTGAAGAATCAGGAAAAGAAAATGTGAAGGCAGAACAGATGGCTTGTTAAAGAATGGACGAGTAAATTAAAAGAGCCTCTGCCTCTTTCTCCCCACATCTTTCACAAATTTCACCTGGTCTAAAGGTTTCCCTTGCTCGAAAGCCTGTTGTATCCATCTGTAGGGTTCAGTCCTCATCTCTGTTTCAAAGTCGAAGAGCCAGTGCTGTCTGCTTCTGCAGACGTTTCCGTGGTCATGTGGCAGGCATGACTAGACACCGGAGTGCACAGAACACTGTTACCTTCTCACCGAGGTGGTCCCTATTTATCTACTTGCAATTTCTTGCTTTCGAACTGCTAGGTTGGCAGGAACTGGGGTAAAGACAGGAGCTCATTCCATCCTGCAGTACTCGGGAATCGAACTGCTGACCTTCCGCTTCCCAGTCAGCGTCTTAGCCACTTAAGCACCTGATCTGCTTCTATCCAATTTCCACACAGTCTCATATGTATTTGCCACATGATCTGTAGTTTTCGAGTAGACAAGGCATTAGAAGTCATTTGGAGATTCACTGACTTTATATACTGAGCAATTATTCTCATCAGTAGAGACATGTTAAATGTTGGATTGCAGGCTTCAGTGTGACTGTAACTGTTCCCATAACCACACCAAAAGGAGAATCCAAAACGCAGATAGTTGTACTGATCCATATCAAGACCAGTACAAAATTCCACAAGTGCTGTTTGATGAGAAGGGACTCATCAAGGTTGTGCATTTTCCATTTACAGCTGTAGCCAGCATTTTCTCACCCAGCTGTACCCCTGGTGCCTCCAAACCAAGCCTCTGCCTCTTATGTGCTAGGAAAGGTCATAATAAACACATCCATTTCAGCAGTTGTCATCTCTATCATGACCATTATACAGTATAGGTAAAGGCAGTGGTGGGATGTCAACATTTTTACTACCCCACCGTGATGTCATCACAATGTGGGCGGAGCTGACGTCATGACATCATGGCATCGTGAGCGGGGCCAAAGAAAAAATAAAATAAAATAATAAAATAAAATTAAAATAAGCACGCACACGCGCGCGCGCACACACACACACACCCTCAACCCACCCACCCACCCACCCATAACTCAAGCCTGTAAATAAATTAAATAAATAAATAAAAATTACATTAAAATACACCCACCCACCCAAACACCCACCCACCCCAAACACAAACCCGTCACTTACCTGTTAGTATAAGTGCCTGGGCAGCACCATGTTGCAAGATGGATATGGTCATCGTACCGGTTCTCTAGGATAATATGCCTTAATGTAAATGTAAAACAGCTGGACCTCCTTAAAGGTTCTCCAATTGGAACAACAATTGGAACAGCACAGGTGTAGCTTATTGATGAGGTAACTCCAAGACTTGGCTTAAAAACCCCAAGCCAGGCCACCAGGCCTTTTTAGAAACTGTGGTAGTACGTCAATATAGGTAAATGTATTAAATACACATTAAAATACACACAGACCCACCACATCCAAAGGTGAGTCACTTACCCTGGGGAGCAGGCTATAGGGAGCTTCAGGCTAGCAGCTTCTCTTCCTCCTCCCCGTTTGGGAGGACAGCAAGGAGGCCATGCATATGCGCCAAGCACTGTAGGCGTGAATGCACACCAAGTGCTTGGCGCGCATGCACTGTGGGGGGCCCAGTGAAAAGGTAAGCCCTGAAGGTGGTTCCCCCCAAAAGCTGCTACCAGTTCTCTGGGACACTGGGGAAAATTACTACCAGTTCTGGCAAGCTGGTGCGAACCTGTTACATCCCATCACTGGGTAAAGGACATTAACTGCTTATTCAGAACCAAACCATTCCATAACACAGTATCTCTTATTACAACAGAGGTAATGTACAGCATTGCAGCAATATGTTATTACTAGGGGATGAAAATCTGTTTTCATCGCACATGAAATGACTACAAGGTTTGCAGATAAACTCAGAGGTGATCCAAGAAAAGACGTGAGGGTGAGAAATATAATGTCACCCATTTCTCAGCTAATCAGTAGACCTTAACACAAGCGTTCTCAACACAAGCGTTTTTAAGCCAGGGGCCAGGTCACACTCCTTCAGACAGCTTCGAGGGTCAGATGGCCATTTTGCCCTTCCTTCACCACATTGCACTTCCTGATCTGGTGGAGGCAGTGGGGCCCCCACATGAAATGGTGTCGTGGGCTGCATCTTGCCCATAGGCCGCAGGTTGAAAATCCCTGCCTTAACACAGAGTCTTGAAAATCCTGGCTCAGAGCTTGGAAATGCTACATTTTAGTACAGTAGTCAGAGGCGTAGCTACCGCCGTATCAGCCGTATCAATTATACGGGGCCCCCGGGCTACGGGGGCCCCCAACGGCAAAAAATAAAATTAAAAATAAAAAAGACCAAAAATTTACTGCGCATGCGCAGAAACTCAATCTGATGCATTGCGCATGTGTCAGATTGAGTTTCTGAGCATGCGCACTTTATTGGAGCCATTTTTAAAAACAAGCCGGAGTCGGAGTGAGTAAGCAGCGAGGCAGCCCCGACTCCGAGGCCCTCCCCCTGGTCGCCGCGGGGGCTCCCTGCCTGCGCCAGCCCGGGCAGCGCTCTCCACGGTCGCTGCTGGGGTGGGAGTCCACCAGCTGCAGGACCAGCTCGTGGGCGCGCCCCGTCCCCCGGCAGGTCACCTGGAGCGCGCCTGGAGCTCCCCTGCCGCGCGCGCCTGGAGCTCCCCTGCCGCGCGCGCCTGGAGCTCCCCTGCCGCGCGCGCCTGGAGCTCCCCTGCGTGCGGGATGGGGCGAGCGAGCTGGTCCTGCAGCTGGTGGACTCCCACCCCAGCAGCGACCGTGGAGAGCGCCGCCCGGGCTGGCGCAGCCTGCCAGGGAGCCCCCGCGGCAACCGGGGGGAGGGCCTCGGGGCTGCTTCGCTTCGCCCGCTCGCCTTCCACAACTGCCCCTTGCCTTCGCCGTGCGCGGCGAGGGAGCGATCGGCAGCAGCGGCGGCGGTGACAGCAGAGGCGGAGGAAGAAGAGGCCCCAGGATTAAGGTAAGTGAGGTTTTGTGTTTCGGGTGGGTGGGTGGGTTGAGGTGTGTGTGGTTTTTTTTTTTTTTACATTTTAATTCTATTTTATTTATTTTATTTTTATTTATTTTATTTTTATTTTTGGCCCCGCCCACGACGTCATGACGTCATGACGTTGGCTCCCCCCATGACGTCATGATGTCATGACGTTAGCTCCGCCCCACATCTAAAGGGCCCCCAAACAATTTTTATACGGGGCCCCGGCAAGGTAAGCTACGCTTCTGACAGTAGTTCTTGCCAAAATAGGTGTAAGCCATACTGGGTGGGGATTCTAGGAGTTATTGGGGAAAAGCCATGTTTTGAAGCAATGCCCTGAGACCACTATGCCTCTGATTATTGTACACTGTTCAGTTATCCTGACTGCCAAGTGTACAGAAACAACAGAGCCAGAAATGCCTGTACTTTTAAAAAGATAGGTGATGGTCTTGAAATTGCAAGTGTAGTTACAGAAAATTATTAAAATATACACTGCAGTTTTCCAACTATTGGACTACAATGCTCTTAATGCCAGTGAACATGTTGGCTAATACATTCTGAGAGCTGCACTCACTCTACCAAGTAACTTTCTCCAACATTGCTTAAAGTACACATATTATTATTGCATTGACCCTCCCCCCAAATGGGACTTAAACTTGATTGAGAATTAAATAATTCCTGCATGCTGTTTTGGAATTTGGCACCTCCCCTCTCTGTTTTTACATGCAGTTAGAAATACCAGTGCAAAAGAGAGAAGAGTCCAGATCTCATCAGCCGGACCATCATCACTTCGTGTGACCACTGCATGACCAGGAACCTCAGCCAGGTAACAGTCCTTGACTTGTTCAATCGGCTTTGTGGTGTTATCATTACAGAGCAGCTCATAGTTATTTCTTTCTTCTGGACTGAGTGCTACGAAGATCAAGAAGAGACAATGAGACATAAAGCAGGGGAGTCATAGGTTTCACTGTGAGCTGCTGAAAAGCCAGAGCTGACAAATGAGAAATAATATTATAATCATGAAAAAATGTAGGAGAAAATCTATACAGTAGTTGCAAACAGGCTAAGCTCCTGTTGCTTAGCGTAGTACATTGTTACTAGAGTAGGCCCAAAGAATTAATGAAACTTACAAAGAACTCGTCTCACCGAATCCCCACTGATTCAGTGAGTCTATTCTGACTGCAACTTAGAGTATGTCCAGATCGGTGCTTAGCAATCTCTTTCGAGAGTTTTTTACCCTCCTAAACAATCCAGTGCTGCAGTGATTGGGTAGGAGGGAGAGGAAAATAATTGCAGTTTCCCTGTGCCTCTGCAGAGGATCAGGGGAAGTGTTTTGCTGCACCTTCTTTGTGAATGTGTATGAGGCTGTGAATGGAGAAGGATTGCCCTCCTCTCTCTGGGCCTGCCTCCCCCCTGCCCTTCCCCCTACTTCTCCATTTGTTTTCATTGTCATCATCATCATCATCCCTTCCATATGGACACCTCCAGGTCACTTGGTCTGCTTGGAGGGAGGAGGGGGCAAGCTAAAAGCTATTTAGCCTCTTATTTCTCCAAAAACCAACCCAGTGACATTTGGCTGTTTGAAAAAGCACTATATGATGCTAAAAGTCTGAAATCCTTACCTAATACTGTTGCGTCTTTCACAAAGGCTACATCTCCTGTGCCAGATTTCAGGCAACTTGAAGAATGAACAGGGGAGGGAATATTTGAATAATGTTATTTTTACATGCAGCTGGTCGTGGACCATAATAAAAATCAATTTGATTTGACATACAGCAATGTAGACTCATCAATCTCCTCTACTTATCCAAAGAAACAAAAACAGGCTACAGATCATGGCTTGGGGATCTCAGGTCTGGAGACCAAATCCAGGTGTCTCAGTATCTCATTCTACCTTCTTGGGCTCTCCAGAAAGTGTTCTCCCCTTTCCACTTTCATGGTTTCCTAGGTTCTGGACAAGTTTTACTCAGTTTAAAATGTTGACATGGGTCTCTTACACCTTAGTTATTTCCAGACACAGCTTTAAACCAAACTGTTCTAGTCTTTCTGATTCTGCCCAATGGAATATGATCCCTGAGAGCATATCTGAAACTGATTCCTCTCCAATCCTATAAATGCTGAGCATACAAACTATTGTGGTTAAAAAAATCTTTCCAGTGTCAACAGAATAGAGAAGTGGTATGGCTTCTGCATAGGGAACATTCCTATTATAATTCACTAAGACAATGTTTCCCAAATGCTGGTGTTTGGACTTCAATTCCCAGAAGCTTAAGTCAATTCCCCAAAGCACTGATCAGTCAATATACTGGCTTAGGCTTCTGGGAACTGAAGTCCAAACACCAGCATTTGGGAAACACTGCTAAGACATGGATGACTTTAGGAATCAACAAAACTTTTGCAGCCCATTGTTTAAGTTTTATGCTGCATTGTAAATATCCTTAGTTCATTTCTTGGTAGGCATGGTTGACCAAAATCGAACACATTTTCTTTATATAATATACTAATGAGATAATTAAAAGTGGAGAAGACTTTGAAGATCTGTCATATCATTTTAAAGCCACACAAACCACTAGACTTCCTCTCCCCATCACATCATTACTAATGTGCATTTGTTGATATCTGAAAACAAAATAAAATAAACAAAATGAAATAAAAAAACACTATAGCACTTTAAAGACTAACTGCTATATTTTTATTGTTAGCTTTCGTGGATCAAGTCCACTTCTTCAGTTTTGTTTATTTTATTTTGTTTTCTGATATGCCTGAACCACAGACTAACAAGGCTACTATTCAAAAAATTGTTGATATCTGTTACACAATCTCGACATCCTTTCTGTAGGATGGCTTTCTCCTGTGTAAGATTTTGAAACATTTTATATTGTGGACAAAGAACTGTGTTTTTCAACCTAACGGCTGGATTAAGTCTTAGCAAGAACATTGAAGGCTGCTGAGCCCCTGGATAGGCCAACCCATTGCTGACTTGTAATTCACCCAGTACATTTGCTCTGACCCCTGTAATGGATAGAAAACAAGCCTTAATTTAAAATGGTTGCAGCACTATTAGTGTGAGATGTTACCTGATTAGTTAACTCCCAAGAGGTGGGAAAGTGACCAATATGAAGTGGTTATTATCTGAGTGAAAAATGTTAGTAGATGAGAGGGAGAGAAGAAATAAAAAGGATAGTCAGTTTAACTTAGAACCTGAAGAGTTTGCGTTAGAACCTGAAGAGAGTTAGTACTTGAAGAGAATTAATTAGAACTTAAAAAGAATTAATTAGAACCTGAAGTCAGTTTAAATTAGAACCTGGAGAGTGTTAGCTAGTTAGAAGCTGAGAAGAATTAGATGAAATATGAAGAGAATAAATAAGAATATGTTTTTATTTTAAAGGAATATGGGAAATGAAATATTTTTTCTACTTTGTAACTGTTGTTCTGATACTTTATACTTTTTGGACATTTCTTTGTTGTTTTAAAATAAATTTTAAAATATTTTTATGAGTGTCACTTTGTGAGGTAGAAGGGTTGGGATGCCAAAAGGAGAGTTTGTCCCATTCTTTGTGTTGTGTTTCCCATTGTCCATTTTACTCTTTATTCAGTCAGCTGCAGATGTTTTTGGACTGTAGCTCCCATAATTCAATGATGGTGTGGTTGGGATGAATGGGAGTTGTAAGCAAAAAAATCTGGAGGTCCACAGTTTTCCACCTTTGATCTAACTCAGTGGTGCCCAAACTAAGGCCCAGGGGCCGGGTGCAGCCCCTGATGCCAATTCATCCGGCCTGCAAAGCCCTCGTCGCTCCTGGAAGGGGAAGTAAAACGCTCCCGGCCCCCGGGCCTTAGTGACCGGCTCCCTGAACCACATGATCAGCCCATGACCCAAAAAGATTGGGCACCCCTGATCTAACTATTAGAAAGAAGTCCCCTTCCCAAGCAGGCCTATATGAAAACAACATGCTACTTACTCAAATGCTCCTGAATATCCAGAGTAGGGATCATTCCGGCTGCATTTTTCTTGACCTTTTCCGGCACATAAGAGGCACAGACTTGGTTCAGAGGCACCAGGTGCACAAGCGGCTGAGAAATAGCTGGCTACAGCTGTAAATAGAAAATGCACAACCTTGATGACCCCCTTCTCATCAAACAACACTTGTGGGGTTTGACAGTGGGCATGAATCAACTCCATAAATGTCTCAAACACTCCCTTCAAATGTCAATATCTTCAAAGATGGAAGTGACCCTTGTCCACTCTTAGGATCATAATTTGGAAAGATTATTTTTTTTTCTACTACACCCCACAGAATATCCCAGCAGCATGGTTACTGATAGTAATGGAGGGGACAAGAGTTTTCGTAGGCTGGGTATGAAGAAGTGCAAAACATGCTTCCTGTTGGGTTCATGATATGGGTTCCCAAATCTTGATATATTAAGTTACCTTCAATGAGAGCAGTTGTGCAGAAGCTTAGTGAGATATCCTGTTGCCTAAGAGACACTTGTTGATATCCTCCTCTTAGAACAACAAGTTTTGTGTGCCATTTCGGCCTTCTTTCTTTTGGTACGGGTATGAAGAATGGGAGAACCTTTCACTCCTCAGATGTTTTGCACTCCAACTCTTAGACACCTCATCCAACATGGCAAATATTATGGGATTTATAGGGCAAGACATCTGGATTAAATATTTCCCATCCCTGCAGTAAAGGGTTTACCTCGTCCTAGGGCAACCCAAGCCAATTTGCTGCTTGATGCAGAAAGCAAACAGGGGCCCTTGCTCTAGTCAAGCCACCCTTGTTTTTTGACTCCTGAAACCAACAATCCCATAAGCTCTCCCTCATAGTAAACAATGCCTCTACAATGGATTGGATCTAAGATCAATGATCCTTAAAGGGACTGCTTTCTAGAGCTTCTCTAAATAAGCTCAATCCTCTTGGACCCAGCTCAATAAGAACAATACATTTTAAATAATAATCATCTGCTGCCTACAGCAGCTGCCATTCTGCTTAATGTCAGCCCTGACCTCAACCCATTGACACAGCAACCTACACTTTCTTGGTCCACTTTGTGCAACCGGGATCTGGCCTACAAAAACCACGCAACACAGAGGGCACGCACAGTGCACACAACCTGTTTTTGATTGGTCTTTGTGATTAGGTTTGTTGCAGATTTACTTGGCAACTCTTCTAGTATATTCATCAGCAGATCTGAGGAATGTTCTTCTTGCCAGGCCTCTTACCTTTCTCCAACGATTCTGTACTTGCTCCTTCCCACTGTATGATGTTTTGGGCCAAAAGTGTCCCTATTGGTATGTTCCATCCTGCAGATCTGCCTACGCCCGTGTGGCAAGATTTTTTCCCTTTGAGACCAGAAAGGGAAGAAACTGTTCCTTTCTTCACCACAGCCACAGCCCGGTAACTGGTAGAAGATTCTGAGAAAGAGAAAGCAAACGTATACAAGGAAAGATCTGTGTAATCCTGAAGAACGTTTCTCTTTCTTCATGCCTACTCTTTGATTGCAGTTCTTTAGACTGCATTGCATAATAATTGTACTGTTTCCTGTACCAACCTTCCCAGACCTGGTAGTGTAAGTTATGTGGAAGTGAAAGTATGTGTTGGAGTCAGAGGTGTAGTGAGGGGGGGGGCAAGGGGGTGACCCGTCCTGGGTGCCACTTTGCGAGTGGCAGTAACAGCGCCCTGGATTTCCTGGCGGCCGGAACAGGCACCAGAACCCTCTGCCACCACTGGCGCCCTGGGGCCCACGCCGGAGGACGTGGGCCCAATGGTGCAGTGGAGGCCAGGGGGCGCCACTCCCCCTCCTCCCCAGGCGCCCCCTCCTTATTGCCTGCTGAGCTGGGGCAGCATGGTGCAACCCCAGCGGACAGCCCACTGTCAGCTTCCCAGGCGCATGGCTGCCCCGCCTCCTAGCCCGGCAGTGGTGCCCAGGAAGGCAGGAAGCAAGGCTGGCGGTCACCATGGCCCAGCGCCGGCCAGGCAGAGGACTACCATCCCCACAACGCCTGGCTGGCGCTGCTCCGGCCGCTGGGCTGCAACAACTGCCGGCCTCACTTCCCGCCTTCCTGAGCGCCGCTGCCACCGCCGGGGTAGGGGGTGGGGTGGCTGCATGCCTGGGACCCCAACGGTGCAGGTGAGGGTCTGGGGTGGTGCGGGCCCAGCGGTGAGCCCACCATTGGCATCCCAGGTGTGCAGCTGTCCTGCCTCCTAGACCGGTGGCAGCAGCTCGTCCGCCTTTGGCGGCAGTAGCACCCAGAGGGGCGAGGCCAGTGGTAATTGCGACCCAGCAGCCAGAGCAGTGCTGGCCAGGCTGAGGACCTGGCCCCCAAGGTCTGGCTGGTGCTGCTTCGGCTGCAGGGGATGCTCCTCGGCAACCGCCGGCCTCACTTCCCACCTTCCTGGGCGCTGCTGCTGCTGCTGAAGATGGCCAAGCTGCCACTGCTGGGCTCAGAGGCGGGGTGGCCGCACACCTGGGACCCTGATGGTGGGCTCCCTGCTGGGCCTACACTGCCCCGTCCCAGACGCTCACCTGTGCCGTCGGATTCCCAGGCGTGCGGCCACCCCGCCTCCTAGCCTGGTGAAGCCCAAAAGTAGGACTTTCTTACCTGGGGGGGTCCCAAGCCGGGAGGGGCAAGTTTGGCCTGCAGCCCCGGGTGACTAAAACCCGCCCTACGCTACTGGTTGGAGTACAATTTCCATCTGAAGGCTTGGAGAGCAATTGCTTGCCACAGTAGACAGTTACTTGACTCAATAGTCTGATTCAGCAAAAGGCAGCTTCATCTGGAAATTTCCTCTCCTTTGTTAGGAACTGAACTCCTAATCTTGGTTCCACAGCCAGTTATCAATCACTGAGCTATCCACCCCTAAAATCCTGTTCTCCCCACATAGTAGGCTGCTTTGGAAAACATGCCTTCATTACATCCCTCTTAAAGGCAACATAATTCAGCAGTGATGGCACATGAAACTTCCATTGTTCATGAATTCTCAGCCTGGGCTTTGTCTTTCATATTTTCAAATTTACCTCCTTCGCTTGTGGCATAAACTTCTGATACAACAGGCTTCAATTTGCTTGGGTTCAGGCCTGCATCATAAACCAAACCACCATCCAGACTGACAGCATCTGCTTCAGAGTTCTTAAAATACAAAATAGGAGCAATGTTAGAGAGCATCCCACGACGACCACAGAACGGATGTAGGCAACATGTACCAGAGCAGGGGTGGCCAACCTTGGCACTCCAGCTATCCTTGGACTTCAATTCTCAGAAGCCCAAGACAGTACATCTGCACTAAGGGCTTCTGGGAATTGAAGTCCAAGAGCAGCTAGAGTGCCAAGGTTGGCCACCCTGTGCTAGAGGAACACACCAACCCGACACGAGTGGAACCAGAAATCAGTGCTATCTTGCAAACAACAAGTAAACCCTTATAATCAATTCCAAGTGTGGCTGTAGTGAAGTCCTACAGCCCAGGCAACATCTACGGTTTTTCCACACCAACCACAGGAGGGCATGGGCCTAAGGCCACCTGGAGGGCGGGGGTCCATCCCTCTCAGGGAAGAGTCCGGTCCCAGTAAGAGTGATGGCAGCAGACTGAAAATTACTGCTGTGCCACTGAATTTTGTTTTTACTACTGTGCTACCACAACAGAAAAGAACACCCTTTCCTCTGAGAACTAAGTACAGTGGTGCCTCGCTTAAAGAGCATAATGTGTTCCATGGGATTGCTCTTTAAGCGAGTTTGCTCTTTAAGTGAAACACCATTGTAAATGACCAATTGTGGGGGGGATTGCGAACCCCAATTTATTTATTAAGTGAGTTTTTGTTTGGTTTTATTTGTTAAGTGAAGCGAACAATCAGAGAAAATGCTACTCTTTAAGCGAGTTACTCTTTAAGCGAGGGACTCTTTAAGCGAGGCACTCTTTATGCGAGGTTTGACTGTATCTTCAAGCAGCATCATGTTTTCGACAGGATTCCAGGAGGAATGGACTCCCTGTACATTATCTTTTCTTAATGGCTGATTTTGCCATTGGCACAACACCCAATTGATCTAGTAGCAAACTCAGTAGGAGTTGCCAGGGCAGCATCTGGGAGCTGTATGCAGCCTGAAGGCAGGATATTGCCCATATTGTAGAGTCCCTCAGAAGAAAACCAGGACTTGTGGGAGGAACAGAAAGGAATACAGTACTTTGAGTTTAGGGGAGGAATTAGCAAGACCAATTGGGCTCTGTGTAACCCAGGGGTGTCCAAACTTTTCAGGCTGTGGGCCAGTCATGTGGTTCCTCCACATGAAGCAGAAGTAAAATGTGCCTTGCAATCTGTTTTGCAACAGGATGAAATAGATTTTAGGCTGCCATTTTCTCTGCTTACACCAGGGGAGCCCTAGCTACGGCCCATGGGCTGGATCTGGCACCTGATTCCAATTCATCCAGCCCACGTTGCCCTCGTCGCTCCCAGAAGCAGAAGTAAAACATGAGTGTGACGTGGGCCAGATGAATTGGCCAGATCCATCCCATGGGCCATAGTTTGGGCATCCCTGTTGTAACCTCTTCAGAGGCCATCCCAATCATGGTCATCTTTAAATAGGCTCATTTTGTTAACATCAGATGTTGCTTTGTGCTCTAATAGGTCTTTGTATATATATAACATTAGTTGAAGATACAGTATCTGGGAAGCAAAGCTCTCTCTCTCTCTTTCTCTCTCTCAAATCAGCCAGGCCTTTACCAGTTATCTAGCTGCTGAGGATAAGACTTGTTAATATCTGGTTACCCTACTTTTCTTTCTTAAGGACATGTTTTATAGTAAGTGGTTTAAACTATGTTTTAATATGATTCTGTTTGAACAGTTGATCTTGCTTACGTGTTAACTATATTATTTTATTTACTATTACCTTGAGCTGCCTTGTTCACCATCATTGGGAGGAAAATAGGACAAAATAAATATGTGTGCAGTCCTTTTTCTCATATTCAGTAGCTCACCTTACAATCAGTAGCGGGGGGGAGGGGGCCCTGGCCACCCCAGGTGGCACTTTCTAGGGGGTGGCAAGATGTCCCAGTGGAAGGCAAGGCGACGCTGTGCCAAGAGCTCAAGCCACAGGGGGTGAGGCCGTGCGGAGCCCAGAGCCATGCCAGTCTCACTTGGCCCCTGTCAGGGTAGGGGGAGAGGAGGCTTGTCCATGCAGGTCAGGGAAACGGAGGTGATCCGTCTGGTTCCGGATACCTCCACGGGGTGCCCAGCTGCACATGGTGAGAGGGGAGTCCAGGTGGCTTCCTCCCCCTCCACTCACCCATGGGGCAGCTCGGAATCACTCCCGGGATAGGGACGGGTCTTCCTTCCTTCCTCCTCTTCTTCACCATCACTTCCAGCGCTGATTTGGCTCAGGGCTCTCCCACCAGAGCCTCCTCTCAGCCAGGCGGCACAGCCATCCTTTTCCAACCCTGCATCTGGCATGGCAAAGCAGAGCGAGTAGCCTCAGGGGGCGGGGGGGGGGGTCCACCCCCCAAGGCTGCTCGCTCTGCTCTACCCTAGTGTGCTGGATGCAAGGCTGGGAGGAGATGGCTGTGCCATCTGGCCGAGAGGAGGCTCTGGTGGGAGAGCCCTGAGCCAACTCAGCGCTAGAAGTGATGGTGAGGAAGAGGAGGAAGTAAGGAAGACTCCTGGGCCTGCCTTCGGGGAACAGGGGGCTGCAGGCTCCAAGACTGGCCACCCCTCGCCTGACACCGCAGCCTCCATGCGAGCGCCGCTGAAGCCTGGGGGGGAGCCTAGGGGGGCGAGTTTGGCCTGCGCCCCGGGCAGCTGAAACCCACCCTAGGCCACTGCTTACAATTTTCCTATTGACTCAATCTAAATTCTGTCAAGATCTTATCAGCCTGCCTCCTGACCTGGTGAAGCCCTTCAAATTCTTGTCCTGATCCATCAGGCTGTTCCTCATGGCCCTTCTTGGCCCTCTCTTCCCCACCTCAGGACACAAATATCTTTGAAATTAGCCATTCTATGCATGACTGATAGCTCTGACAGGAGAGCTAATTTTGCACACTGAACTCAAGGTAGTTTCCCAGTGTTCATATCTTGAACTTTCACTGTTCACTTACTGCAATGGCCCTTATGCAGTCATGGGAATCAGTCTTCCTCACACAGCTGAATGGTGGCAGGTTCTCAGACTTATGGCTGCTGAAGCACTCCTTCAATTTTTGACATTTTGCATGCTCAGGGGCTGAAGTTGTGCACCATCTTACTGGGGAGGTTGCAAGACACAGTGCTGTCAAGGAAATGAGAGAGGGTTAATGATGCAACATGGTCTACCTTGAATGGTGATAACACTGCTAGAATGGAACCTTATACCCTATAGTTGCAGGCAATAGGATTGTTTTCCCAGGATTGTTTTCCATCAATGCCATTACACAATACCAAGAGTAAGACTGAAAATTTGCAAGGAGGGATAGAGGGAACTGTGACACTGCCATAGAGAGTACCATAGACAGTACAAAATAGGAGTCCCTGATATTTGTGCCATGCCGTGCCATACCATGCAGTAGTTATTACAGAAGAATATTATAGCTTGGTGGTGCTCAACATTTGGGCCTCCACATGTTTTGGACTTCAATTCTTAAGTCTGGGCGGTTCTCCAGAATTGACTGTTGCAATGCCATCTATGTTGGGTTACCCTTGAGGCTGGTATGGAGACTTCACTGAGTACAAAACACAGCATTGGTTGGTTTGACCATATCATTCCAGTCCTGGGTAGCCTGTATTGGTCGCCCATGGTGCTCCGTGCCAGATCTAAATTGTTGGTGTTGGTCTATAAAGCCTTGAAAAGGTTTGGGACCAAACTATGTGAGGGAGCACCTCTTCCTCAGAAATTATACTTAAAGCACCCAGGTATTGTATGCTCTGAGTAGTTACACCTAGAGAGGCAACTCCCCTCCCCCAGTAATAACTACGTTAAGAGCTTTCTCCACCATAGCCACCACTCTCTAAAATAAATTACCAATGGAGATTAGAACTACATTAACATTTCATGAGTTGGTAAAGCCTGACCTGAGTCAGAAAGCCTTTCAGAGTCTATAAGATCATTAGAACTGCATACTGTAACTCTACCCCTGGAATTTTTAAAAATATTGTTATTACTTTTTCTTACGGCTGCTAATAATGTTTACTATGAATATCATTATGGTTTTAAGGTTATCTGACGCTATCTGGTTTTGTCCCTTTGGGTTATTTTTATTATTATTATTATGGGGTTTTATACATATTTTATGATGTTGTATTAAATGTTTTATACATCATAAGCCACCCTGAGCAGCGCTTGCATCAAAAGGGTGGGGTTTTAGCGTTATCCAATGCAGTTGTTATCCGAGGTATTACTGTAATTGGAATATTGCCTAGAGAACTGGTAAAATAATTAACTGGCTGAATGATATGGAAAAACTAGATGCTGCTTGGAATTTTTTACTGATTTATATGTAATAAATAAAATATGTATAGACTATTATTGGGCATAAAGATCCTAGAGAGTTGCAATATTAAAGTGCAACAAGTGTTAAAAATGGTGTACAAAAGAGTGAGAAGAAAGCTTGACTGTGATCTTTTAAAAATCCACACATACTAAGCAGAATAGAAATGTCTTTACTGTTCATTAGAAGCTAAATGCTGCTGAAGATGTTAATCTATCCAAAACATGGAAAACTTCAGTAACTATAATTTCCAAGCACAGTTTTCAGCCATGCAGCCCAAAAAAGTAAGTGGGATGGGATATTAGAATTGCTGTAGAACATAAGATGAATACGAGCCAATAGTGCAATGCGGCTGGAAAAAAGGCAAATGCTTTTTTGGCTGTATTAAGAGAAGTATAGTCTCCAAAACCTGTAAAACACTAGGTTTTAATAAAAAACTATTGGCACTGATTAGGCATCTTGAGTACTGTGACCAGTAGTGGACACTATACTATAAGAAGAGTGCCATCAAACTGGAGGAGGGCAACATGGATAATCACGGGACTGGAAACCAAGTGCTATTGGGGGGGGGGGGGACTGTAAGATCTGACATATTTAGCCTTGTGAAAAGACTGAAGAGGATGACCTATTAAAGTTAGCGTAGGAACATCCACAAGGAAATAACAGAAAAGATTTATCAGTGGGAGGTGCACTACAGTGCCACCATGACCATGTTCTTCCACAGATCCCATTCATTCGGTAGAACTAAAGAACTTCCCAGCAAGATAGGGTTGTCCTTTAATCTGCTGTCCAAAGAACACAAAGTCCTACTTTAATTACACTCTGATGAAAACCTGCTATTCCACAATGGGGATGACTTTGAAAGGGAGTGTCAAAAGCATAACTTTTAAATACGTACTTGCAAGTGATAAGGGTTTCTAATTTCAACAAAAGCAGTGGATTAAAGTAGCTTGTTCAGGTACAAGTCACTAAGAATTCTGAATTCCTCAGCATCCATCTTTCTTGATGATGAATATAATACTGTATAATGACTCTGTTTGCTGGTGCTCCCTGTTTCTAAGGGTCCAAATGTACATTACACTGCAGAGTAACAACATTATAAAAGGGAATTTCTTAAGAGATAAAAATGGCCAATTGTCACAGTGACAATATTGCAAGCCTTCAGAAGGCTTTGTTTTGCAATTGATCTTTAGGATGCAAATATAAGCTTTGTTCCCATGTATCATTGCTCTGAAAGTCTGACAGAATTACATGTCAAGAATACTGGCATGATTTCGGTTCTTAATGATTTTTTAATCTATAAGATATTTTCCAAACCTAAGTTTATTCCAGATGACAAATCCTAGCACCATGATGGTGAACCTTGGCACTCTAGGTGTTCTTGGACTTCAATTCCCAGAAGCCCAAGCACCCTGTGAATCCACAGGAATGGGTTTACTGCAATTCATCTGGCCTGCGCTGCCCTTGTTGCTCCCAGAAGCGGAAGTGAAATGTGCCCATACAGGCACATTTTACTTCCACTTCCAGGAGTGATGAGGGCAGCGCAGGCGGATGAATTGAAGTAAACCCATCCATGTGGATTCACAGGATGCTTGGGCTTCTGGGAATTGAAGTCCAAGAACATCTGGAGTGCCAAGGTTCACCATCACATTCCTAGCAATTTTCCTGACAAGCTGGGTTTGAATAAAGTGAGGCTATTACATGCCTCATTATCTGGTCTGAAAATACTCTTAAGAGCCAGATTAAAGTGGCTGAGCTGGTTTAAGCAGTAAAGAATGAGTGATTGTCCTCTCTCTTTTATAGTTCTGTAAACTTCAAACCAGCTTGCTTTTGTTTGGAACTAACCCCATGGGTAGACCTAAATATAGTAGGCTCAATCAGTGAATCATCAGGTTTGACTTTAAAAGAAGTGTTTATTCAATGGGTCATCTCTATTTAGAACTAGAAGTTTGATTTACACACACACACACACACACACACACACACACACACACACACACACACACACACACACACACACACACACACACACACACACACACACACACACACACACACACACGGACATCTACACACACTTTAATGATTAAACATAATTTAATCCACTAAGACTGCAGTGGCTTATTGGTTAAGAGGCTGAACTTCATGACTGGAAGATTGGCAGGTCAGCAATTCGAGACCTGATTGCTGCACGATGGAGTTAGTGCCCATCTCTGTCCCAGCTTCTGCCAACCTAGCAGTTTGAAAGCAAGAAATTGCAGGTAGATAAATAGGTAGCACTTCAGTGGGAAGGTAAACAACATTCTGTGCACTCAGGTGTTTAGTCATGCCTGCCACATGTCCATGGAAACATCTGTAGACACAGAAAGTAGTGTCTCTTTGGCTACAAATGGAGTTGAGCACTAGACCCTAGAGTTGGATACGACTGGCTTTCAAGCAAGGGTGACCTTTACATTTACCAAGCCACTAAGAAACTTTTTAGCTTATGATTAGTGTGAATATGAACTGTAGTTTGTTCATCCCCTGTAGACAGAATACACCTTTTAATTTTAGAAGACATTTTGCAGTAAGACTTCAACAAAGTTGGGGAGAGCTGTGAGAATTTTTTCCACCCCTAACTAGGATGTTTCATTTCCTCATGTCACTAAAGCAGGAGTAAGCAAGTGCAGTCCTGCAGATGTTTATCTATAGCTCCCATCATCCCAACCAGCACACCTAATGGTGAAGGATCGTGAAGCACACACCAAGTTTCACACAACCATATCCCTATACCAGGGGTGCCCAAACTTTTTGGGCCGTGGGCCAATCATGTGGTTCAGGGAGCCAGTCACTAAAGCCCGGAGACTGAGTGCGGCCCCTGACGGCAATTCATTCATCCCACAAAGCTCTCATTGCTCCTCGAAGCGGAAGTAAATGCTCCCGTATGGGCCTTAGTTTGGGTACCACTGAAGGCTTCAGTTCACTATCTCTGTTTCTAGAACTTAGAAGTTGCCATGATGAAGGACTGCAGTGTTGTTGTTTTTTAAGATTTGCCTTGTTACGAACAAGATGCTCCACCTTTATCATACCTAGGCTAGCAGTCCTTGCATTTCAACTAACCTGCTGCTTTCTTCAATCCTACATCCACTTACCCAGCAGCCCAATGGACAACGTGGCTTGAAAGATCAATGTCATCTTCCCTCTCCTCAGGAGGCTTTCAGATGAATGTGACAGAGGTGTCTTTTCACAGACTGCTCCCAAGCGTCTGTGAGGGCATTTGACTCAGCTGGCTTGCCTTTTTATAGAGCAAGTCTGCAGTGTTAGCAGAAGCAATGACCCAACTGTGTTTGCCCTTCCTTGTTTCCCAATCACTGTGGGCTGACTCCCCCTCAAACTGGCCCATTTTTTTAAAGAAAGAATTTCTCTTTGGCTCTGAATTCACAGAGACAGGCAGGCAGGCAGGGAGCCAAGCATTGGTGGGAAGAGGGAAAACAGCTTTTTAAAGAACGGGGTCAAATGGGAAATCCCCCTGTCATCTTTTCTTCTTCCTGGAACACTATTAAAGCCGTGGGGATGCAGGTACCCCCACTGTTGCAATGACGCTGGCAAGAATGATCCTCATCCTACCCAGCAAAGTACAGAAGATTCTGTTGGAAGAGATTCTGGATGTAGGTTTTGGGAGCAATAATTTTTCTTTAGTAAATATCTTACATGTTTTTTCACTGATTTATAAAAGAATAGGGTCATAATCTTTATCATCCACTCACTATTGAAGACTGAGTCTAAAAGCCATCAGTTAAGGCCTGAGTCTAAAAGCCATCAGTTAAGGCCATCAGTCTCAGCCTGAGGCCCATGGGACAGGTGCGGCCCATGGCACCATTTCATGCGGCCCCCACCGCCTCCACCACACCTGGAAGGGCCATGCGGTGGAGGAAGGGCAAAATGGCTGTCTGGCCCCCAAAGCTATCTGAGGGAGCGTGACCCGGTCCCCGATTTAAAAATTTGAGAACTCCTGAGTTAGGGGTACTGTGCTTGTATCCTGCCTCACAAATCTGCACTAAGCACAGAGGTGGACAGATGAGCACTAAGGTTTCTGCCAATGATACACTTCTTTTTTATTATTATTACTGTATCACTCTTTTTGTCTTGCTCTCTCACTCTCTATTTTAGTACATTTATATTTTTCTGTCTCATTTAATGTATTGCCTAGGACAGGTTACACGGTCATCACACTGCCCACAATTCTATTTGGATGTGGACTGACCACAAGAGCCCTCGTGGTTCAGTTCTTAAAAACTGCTGCACTGCAGCCAGAACATTCTCAGTTCGATCCTGATGGGCATAATAGTTGACTCAGCCTTCCATCCTTCCGAGGTCGGTAAAGTGAGTACCCAGCACGCTGGGGGGAAAATGCTAATTACCTGTAAACCTCCCAGAGAGTGCACAAACGCTATAGGGTGGTATATAAATGTAATTGCTATTTATTTATTTATTTATTTATTTATTTATTTATTATTTATTAGTTCAAATTTATATTGCTATTGCTATCTACATGGGCTACAGAACAGCATAATTAACAGGGTGCCAAAATCAATGCAGCCATAGTGCTGTGCGGAAAGTAATGAGACAGCAGTTAAAAAAAGCGGGGCAGAGCACTTTAATTAGAAACATGTATAAACACCAAATCAACCTGAACTGCAGCAAAACTGTCAAAAAAGAAGAATATATGCCAGTGTAGACAGTCTCTTAACTAGCAAATGCTTATTTGAAGCCATTTACACCCTATCCCTGACACACCGTTCAAGTCATTGTATACTCCACAGCAGAAGTTCTCAACCTTTTTAAGCCAGGGGCCAGGTCACACTCCCTCAGGCAGGTTTGGGGGCTGGATGGTCATTTTGCCCTTCCTCCACCACATGGCACTTCCTGGTGTGGTGGAGGTGATGGTGGGCCACATGAAATGTTGTCAGGGGCTGCATCCAGCCCACGGGCCTCAGGTTGAGAATCCCTGCTCTACAGGGAAAGTAGCTTTAGTCCACTGAGTCACTTGTAGAGAAACGGGGTGAGGTTACATTCACCACACCTCTCATATCCATGTGGTCCAACCAATAGTCAAAGGTTATAAATCTTTAGGTTCCGCATACAAATATCTTTAGCCAGCTTCTGCGGTCAGTTAAATTGTCTCTCATTTCTGCACTTGGGTCAGGGCAGCTTTTGTCATTATAGCTCGATAGTCCTCCTTCCTGTTAGGTGCAACCCTATGTCTGAACTCAGGCTTGCTGGATTCTGTAGTGCAGTGGTGGGCAACCTTTGCACTCCAGATGTTCTTAGACTTCAATTCCCAGAAGCCTTGGCAAGTGGATGTGCTGACTTGGGCTTCTGGGCATTGAAATCCAAGAACAACTGGATTGCCAAGGTTGCCCACTACTGCTCTAGTGCCGTGATGGCAAACCTTGGCACTCCAGATATTCTTGGACTTCATTTCCGAGAAGTCCAAGCACCCTGTGAATCCACACGTACGGGCACATTTTACTTCCGCTTCTGGGAGCAACGAGGGCAGCGCGGGCCAGATGAATCGCAGTAAACCCATTTGTGTGGATTCACAGGGTGCTTGGACTTCTGGGAATTGAAGTCCAAGAACATCTAGAGTGCCAAGGTTCACCATCATGGCTCTAGTGTCTCCTGTGGTCAGTACTTTCAGCAGAGTTTAAGAGAAGATGGATCCCAAAGAAGGACTTTCTTTAGATGCCACATAGACACCATACTCCGTGGGTTCTTCTACCCACTCCACCCTAAAGTACTGGCCCAGGCTTCTATCTCGCTCTGCCCTCCTCTGTCCTGCCAACTGCCCTGAGTTGTTTCTCTGCTTCTTTTTATTTCCTTCTTGGCAGGAAAACCCCTTGGTGGTTCCTTACCTTCCTGCCACATCTGGTTCATCCTGTCCTTTTGGTTCTGGAGGAGAGTACATGTTCAGAGAAAACCCTGGAGAAGGAATCCACCTCATGCCCACTATATATCGTTGTCAGGGACCTGCAGAGAGAAATGGGATGTGGAAGCAGGCTCTTCCTATAGACCCAAGCTTATCCACAATATAAGTAAAAAAGAAATTAATTTTAATCTCCAGTTGTTTTGTTTTCCAGAAGGAAGAGAAAAATAATTTGAAACAGTATGCAGATACTTTTAGATACCAAAGGCAAGAATGGATCTTCTCATACCTGAAAGAGTAACTTATTTCATTTTGGATAAGCTTTTATGGACTGCATCCCATTTAATCAGATGTAACATTCTAATGGTTAGAGTAACTTGAAATACAAATACTGTATTAAGAAAACATGTAATAATAATAATAATAATAATAATAATAATAATAACAACAACAACAACAACAACAACAACAACAATTAGTATTAGTATTAGTATTAGTATTAGTATTAGTATTAGTATTAGTATTAGTATTAGTATTAGTATTAGTATTAGTATTAGTATTATTTCATGTCAGAAATTATTCTGGGTTGAAAAGATTTTTGCGGAAGAAACTCTGTTCAAGGAATGCCCAAATGAGCCTCCTTTCATTTCCTTGTAGTACCTGGGTCTCGAACTGCTGTCTTGCCAGCCTTCCAGCTAACAAGGTGAGTTTCTTAACCACTCAGCCACCGTAGCCCCTTAAATTTCATGTCAGAAATTACTCTGGGTTGGAAGGATTTTTGCTGGAGAAACTTGGTTGAGGGGTTGCCCAAATGAGGTTCCTTTCATGTCCCCAAGACCCATTGTGCAGCATTTGGGTATTGAACCCTAATCTTCCAGTCTTCAAGCTCAGTGTCTTAACCACTAAGCCACCGCAGTGCTGCTCTGTCCTAATAATAAGCATGTATAGACAGACTGGGCTTTTCAAAATGGTGTATTTGTCCTCTATAACAAATCTGATTCATCCCTATGTTATTGATATTTTTTCTGCCAACCATATGATGTATATAATTAAAGACATCACAATTTATGTCTTTAATTGACATCACACTGATATAGTCCATGATTTGCTCCGATTAGAGCACAGCAAAAGTGATTGCAATTAGAATTATATACCACCTCATTGTGCTGAAAACGTTCTCTGACGGGTTCACAGTTAATTAGCATTTTGCCTGTAACATGCTGGGTACTGTACTTGTTTTACTTACTTCAGAAGGGTGGAAGGCTGAGTCAACCTTGAGACTTGTCAGGTTAAAACTCAAAATAAATATGCAAGATAAGCAATCCAATCAGAAGCCTTCAATTAGGCATTCAACTGTCTGTAACACGGAGAGAGAGAGAAAAAGAAAAAACCCCAGCAACAACAAACAAGCAAAAACATTAGCCCTGAAGGAGAAGTTCCAGCAAGGAAGTTGATTTCTACAGATTTGTAAAAAACTATTTCTTCAGATTTCCTGAGCAGAAATTGTTTTCAGTGAGGTTGTTTTTAAAAATCTCATAGAATCCAATAAGCGCATTACTAGTTCGTGATGAAGAGGAATGAATTGTGTTTATGTGTTAAATCTTCTGAAAGTGCCCATCAACTGCACATCTAGAACAGGAGTTCTCAACCTTTTTAAGGTCACGCTCCCTCAGACAGGTCACGCTCCCTCAGACAGCTTCAGGGGCCAGATGGCTATTTTGCCCTTCCTCCACCACATAGCACTTCTTGATGTGACAGAGGTGGTGGGGGCATCTGCACAAAATGGTGGCGTAGGCCGCAGGTTGAGAATCCCTGATCTAGAAGTTATTTAACAGCAATCTGCAGGTGTTTTGTTGTTTTCCCCCTCAACACCTAAAAGTAACCAATTTGAATTATCAGAGAATAAACAAAAAAACAACAGCATAGTGGCACCTCAGAGACTGATTCCTGTATTTTAATGTTAGCTTTCGTGGATCTGACGAAGTGGATTTGAACCATGAAAGCTCATATTTAAACACAGCAGTTAGTCTTTAAGGTGCCACAATGTTTTTTGTCTTTTTTGTTTTGTTTTGATTACTCTGATATGCTTACACAGACTATCAGCTAGGTAAAAGCAATGCAAATTCCAGTGATCTTAAATCACGAAAGCTGAAAGCTTGCAATGGATTTTTTTGTTTTGTTTAGTGATCCAGGAAAGGTATTGTTACCTAAACTTTAAGATCAAACATCACTGTTTCATTTTAGTTCTTTTTAATGAAGTCACAATCAAAGAACCACTACATACACATGGGCCAAGGCATGAATATATGGGGAGAAGCCAACGCTTAATAGATAACATATGAAATAAAATAATACAAGGTTTGATATAAACCTCTGCAAAGGGGCTTAATTAAAGGGGGAAAATAGAACTGAATTTTATAAGGATTGATATAAAAACCTGCCTAAGAGCATTGGTAAAGAATATTGATTATTCCAAGTGGGTCACGTACTCTGGCAAGGAATGCAAGCAATTAAAAGTTAACAGATCTGGCTTCTCTCCTCCAAATAAGAATGTAAAACTAATTGTCTCTCTTTTGTCCCCATTCTTTGAGCCTCAAGAGTTTCCCCAGAGGTGTGACAAAAGGTGTGGACTCAGTAGAACCGGTTTTCCTGGCTGAAAAGCAAAGGCACTCCTCTTCGTTCATTCACAGATTCAGAAAGGAAACAATGTGACAATTTACAGACTGCAATTGACTAAAAAGGGACACTTTATATCAGAACTTACCTAAAGGAGATTTCCTCATCCAACAAACAAAGATGTTTTCAGCATTTCGCCATTAACCTTTGTATTTGTAAATCGTCATGTGTACTTTCGGAAATTACTTCTGCACTGTTTAATTAAGTTTTTGTAACATGTAATCAAGAAGTGTAAAGACCCATTTAATTGCCCCAGTTTCAGAAAACAGCATTTGTACCTGCCTTTACTTGATTAAAAGTATAAAAATGTTGGGGAGTGAGAGGGACTTCAGCTCATTCACAGAATAGCGTGGATGGGTTCACGAGGGTGGTTTTTCTTCAAAACGGGTGAGGTAGAGACTTCTAGTTTATAGCTGGCCAATGTAAATTAGAACCCTTAATACCAATAAACCAATTTTGTTTTGATCAAAACCATGCCTCGGTGTCAGTTTTTGAGGTTAATTAATTCTCCACCAGAAAACAAACCAAGCCCTAATTTTTAAGGTAACAGTATCACCTCTTCCTTCTTCATTTGTTTTATGTATGGATCGCACGATTGTCTCTGTTTGTTTATGGAACTGCTGAGGATACAGGGGGAAAAGCCACCTGAACTACATGGACTTTTTAACATCAAGACAGCACACCACCCCTACCCTGTTCCCTGATGGAGGACACTAGACACTGCATTGCTTGGGAGGACAGCAAGGAGGCCGCTGAGGGCCACAGCAGCAGCCACCATTTCCTCCGTGGCTGTGCGTGGCCGCCCAACGCTCTGCACTGCCACACTCCAAGCAGTGAATGGCTGCTTGGCTCATCAGGCAGAGCCAACTGGTGCGAACTGGCTATACTGCCCATCACTGAATAAAGGTATCACTTCCTCCTTCTACATTAGTTTTTCTCAGACATCAGAATTCCCATGCCAAAGTAGTGAAAGGAGGCAGACTAGCGATGTGAGCATATGGTTGGGACCAGAACACAAGGTATGCTAAAATGAATCAGAGTCCTACCCAATAGTGAAATAGATTCCCTACCATTGGTTTCAGTGGCAGTGTATCAGTTAAACTTGTTGTTCAGTCACACAGTCAATTCCGACCCTTCGTGACCCCATGGACCACCACCGTCCAGGCACCTCTGTCCTCCACCATCCTCCTCAACTAACCCAGCTCTGTGCCCATTGTTTCTACAATACCATCTAGCCACTTTATCTTTGGCCACCCCTTCTTCCTTTGCCCTCCACCTTTCTCAACATCAAGGCCTTCTCAAGTGAATTCTCTCTTCTCATTTGATGTCCAAAGTACTTTAGCTTCATCTTTACTCTTTGACCTTCTAAAGAGCAGTCAGAGTTGATTTCTTAGATCGACTTATTCGTTCTCACTGTCCAGGGGACTCTCAAAACTCTCCTCCAACACCACATTTCAAAGGCATCTGTTCTTCTGCACTCAGCTTTCCTGATGGTCCAGATAAAGGAAGGAAAAACTATGTCCCAAGGACAGAGATCATGAAAACACGTACTCTCTCATTACTTCAGGATCTAAAATCTTGCAAGCTTGGATGCTGGAGTTTTCAGTGATCATGGACACCATTGATTTGGAAATTGCTAGTGGCTAGTCTCTCCACTCTATCCTTCACCAAATTTGTTTATGATAACATGTACATGTCAGTAAAAGATTGCACTTAGAAGTGGGGAAATATGTTGTGTTTTGTTTTCAATTTCTCCTTTTCTTAATTTTGACATGGGGTTGTTCCTTTTTGAAGCAAGAGATGTTTATACATTACTAATAGCCTGATGTGGGTTGAAAGAAACATGAATTTCCAGTTCTTCACAATATTTCAGCCAAATGAACCCAAGATAATAATAATAATTCAATGTATTCTGACTCTTGTCTAGTAAAATATGATTTCATGCTACTTCTGAAAACACCTGATTTTTCAGTATAGAAAAACCAGTTTTAGGCTTTAGGATTATATATTATCTTTAGAAAGGTGAATTATGCATTGTAGTCTAGGTTAAAGAACCGTATGCTCAACACAAATCAATAATTGTAAATGAGCTTTTAAAAAAAGGAGATAATTCATTTGTGGGGAAAACCAAATTTTCTCAGTAAATTAGATTATGATATTGAGTTTCTGTGTTTTGTAGTGGAGTTTAAAGATGTCAGAATCGCATGCTCACTGTCCTTTTTACAACAAGTATTAGCTTTCAGTCACCTGCCTGGGTGGTTGGGGCCCTTCCCTACTTGATCATGCCAAGCCTTCCATTGTTTCTAAATAAGGATATCTTCCCTATTCATAAGATCTGTGATAAAAATCTTGCCTGAGAGGGTTATGACATGGAATGTAACTAGCCCACATATTTCCCCCTTTCTTTGATGGAGACTTCCAACTTCCTTTGTTCCTTTGGATTTCTTGTTAACATCTTAATGAATTATGAGAATTACTCAGTTGACAACTAAAGGGAAAAGAAATGCAGATACCATAACACCATCACCACAGCCCTGACTGAGAAACCCCATGCCATCCCCCTCACTCATAAAAACAATATGGCTAAACTTGGGATGACACAGCTAGCTGCTAAGGTGTCCATTAGACAGTCCAGCCATATCAAGAGTATCCGAATAGTTTGTTCACACAGAGCAACTTCCTGTATCTGTGGCTTAGTAGGGAAATTCCCAGAGAGGGCCACATACCTTCTCTTTCTACCCCACCCCTAATAATGATTCTAGGCTCTAAATTATATAAAAATCATGCATGCTGTTCAAAAACATCCTGTGGATGAACTCATAGTCTCCTTAGCAAAAGAACAACCATGTGATCCATGAGCAAAATAGGAATTTTCAGGCTTGGGCAATATTTTTATTAGATGACTGAGTTATTAAAAATGTAAACTTTCAGGTCCTCCAGAACCAATTGGAGACTGATCTGTTATGGCAAATGGAGCAGTGTCCTCTTTGTGGCTCAGGCTGGCATCTCCCCAGTGATGGGATGTAACAGGTTCTCACCAGTTCGCCAGAACCGGTAGTAATTTTCCCCAGTGTCCTGGAGAACTGGTAGCAGCTTTTTGGGGGAACCACCTTTTCACTGGTTCCCCCACTGCGCATGCGCGCCAAGCACTTGGTGTGCATGCACGCCTACAGTGCTTGGCGGATATGCACGGCCTCCTTGCTGTCCTCCCAAGTGGGGAGGAGGAAGAGAAGCTGCTTGCCTGAAGCTCCCTATAGCCTGCTCCCCAGGGTAAGTGACTCACCTTTGGATGTGGTGTGTCTGTATGTATTTTAATGTGTATTTAATACTTTTACCTATATTGACGTAATACCACAGTTCCTAAAAAGGCCTGGAGGCCGGCAGGCCTGATGGCCTGGCTTGGAGTTTTTAAGCTAAGTCTTGGAGTTACCTCATCAATAAGCTACACCTGTGCTGTTCCAATTGCTGTTCCAATTGGAGAACCCTTAAGGAGGTACAGCTGTTTTACATTTACATTAAGGCATATTATCCTAGAGAACTGGTTAGGCAAAGACTTAGTACCTAACTTCTTTAACTGTTGAAAAGTTGAAAAGTGCCAAAATGAAGCCATCTTGTGGTGAGTTCATTCTGTAGTTCCTTCCATCTGACCTAGTGTGAGAAAGATTAGCCAGAATAAGCTTTAAGCTCTGGTTTAAAAGCTCTGGCTGATTTGTGTTTGGGGTGGGTGGGTGGATGTTTGGGTGGGTGGCTGTATTTTAATGTATTATTTATTTAATTATTTAATTTATTTACAGGTTTGTGTTGTGGGTGGGTGGGTGGGTTGTGGTGTGTGTGTGTGTGTGTGCTTATTTTAATTTTTTTATTATTTTGTAATTATTTATTTTTCTTTGGCCCCGCCCACATCATGACATCATGATGTTAGCTCCACCCACACTGTGATGACATCACGGTGGGGTAGTAAAATTTTTGACAGCCCACCACTGCATCTCCCCAGCCTGAGCTAAGTTGTTAGTGCAACCGAAAGAAGAAAGTGTCCTTCCCTGATCCTGCAGAACTCATAGTTTGATCAGGTCCATATAGAACAATAGTGGCTAACCTTGGCACTCCAGCTGTTCTTGGACTTCAATTCCCAGAAACCCTGATTATCGGGTGCGTGACGTCTGGTAATTGAAATCCAGGAAAAGCTGGAGTGTCAAGGTTAGCCACCACTGATACAGAAGGTCACAAATATTTTAGCGAATTGGTAGGGCACTCAATTGGTTATAAGTCACACACCAAATTGTGTCTAGAAATGGTACAATAGCCGGTGATACTGTTATAATATGGGATCATATGTCTCATATAATAAACTCTAGCTGGTAATGGAGCTATAGCATTCGTAGTTAGCCAAAACGTCCAAAAACTCTTCCAAAGGAACTCCATACAACATTTTACAACACTCCAGCTGCATGTTTCACATTGACCTTAGTTGTCATCCTTAGCTGGCAAATGTATGGATGGATATAAAGAAAAAGTATCAACAAAAAATGGCAGAATAATAAAATCATACAATTGTAGAGTGCTGAAAGCATATCTGATGATCTTTGAGTCCAACCCAGCACTGAAAAAGAAATCCACAGGTAAAGCATCCTTCTCAGATGGTAATTTGACTTCTGTGTAAAACATTCCAATGAAGAGAATTCATCATCCTCCATGGGAGTCCATTCTATTGTAAAACAACTATATTTGCAAAATCTCTTTACTTGTATTTCAAATCAATTACTTTGGATCCCCCTCTCTGAACATGCAGAACACAAGCACAGCACTATGGCTGCATTGATTTTGGCACCCTGTTAATTATGCTGTTCTGTAGCCCATCTAGATAGCTATAGCAATTACATTTGCATACCACCCCATAAGATTTGTGCATTTTCTGGGCGGTTTACAGGAAATTAGCATTTTGCCTCCTGCATACTGGATACTCATTTTACTGACCTCTGAAGGACAAAAGGCTGAGTCAACCATTACCGCCATCAGGATCGAACTCAGAATGTTTTGGCTGCCATGCAGCAGTTTTTTACCACTGTTTTAACCACCAGGGCTCTTGTAGTCAATCCACACCCAAATAGAACTGTGGGCAGTGTTAACATAGGTCAGTGGTGGTGAACCTCAGAGCCCTCTCTATGGGCACGTGTGCCGTCACCCCAGCACAGAGTTCATCTTGCCCCTCTGCTCAGCAGCCCAATGGGAGTGCTTCCTCCCTCCCCTGTTGTCGTGTTATTATAAATTCGATTTATATGCCGCCCACTTTGTGATAAGTGGGTTTAGGGTTGGAGTTTGGGCCCTCAGTCTCTAAAAGGTTTGCCATCAGGTGATGACCATGTAACATAAGCAGTACATTGGATGAAATAGAAAAATATAAATGTACTAAAAGAGAGTGAGAGAGCAAGATAAAAAGAGTGATAATAATAATAAAAAAGAAATGTATAACTGTCAGAAACCTTAGTGCTCATCTGTCCACCTCTTTGCTTAGTGAAGATTTGTGATGCAGGATACAAGCACAGTACCCTTAATTCAGTGGTGGGCCCCCCAAAATTTTTACTACCACACTGTGGGCGTGGTATAGTGATCGTGTCCAGGGGGAAAGCCCTGCATTGCACCCAAATTAGGACTACTTTATTTCAAAACTTGGATGGGCGGAGCCAGACAGAATTTCTGCTACCGGTTCTGGTGAACTGGTGTGAACCTGCTGATGCCACCTTCTTACTTGCAAGTAAACCATGTAAACTATCTGTGGGGTAAAAAACAAGCTGAAAATGGCAGAAGCAACCTCCCGCCTCCCATTATAAGTCTAGAAGGCAGATTGGACTGAGATTTTCATTCAAGTACACACTCTCTCTCATGCACACATACATGCACACATGAATACTTACATGCTGTAAAGGTAAAGAGGTACAGAAAATTCCAAAAGGAAGAAGGTACAAACATAATGAATAAAACTTTATCTTAAACTCTCCACTCTTCCCTCCAGAAAGTGACACAAATCTTGCTTCAAGCATATGAAAAAGGTTTCTTGAGGAGAATTCCACCAGAGAAGCTGAGGAGGGAGGGAGGGGGATGCCTCCAAATATATCTTCTACAGAAAAGTCAGAAAGGGGGTGGGAAAGAGTTGTTTATAATCTAAAGGGGGACACATTGGTGCAATCTACAGCTGATAGTTTCATTCCTGAATGCCCCCGATCATGGCAGACAGCAGGAGTGAATTAGCACAGTTGAAACTAGTGATCCAGCTATCTATGCTCATTCCTTGCGATGACTGATCTGGCCATGGGAGCATGCAGCATGGATTACTAAAGAAGATCATAAGAGCAATATTGTGCCATCTGACTTACGGAGACCTTTCTCAGGGTTTTCCAGGTAGAAATGATGTACTTGTAAGTGATTTACCATTCCCTTCTGCTGGGTTTACATGACTGTGGTGGCTTAGTGGTCAAGATCCTAAACTTGACTACCAGAAGGTCAATAGGTCAGCAGTTCAAGACCTGGGTGCTGCATGATGGAGTGAGTTCCTGTCATCTGTCCCAGCTCCTGCCAACCTAGCAGTTTGATGGCAAGAAATTGCAAGTAGATAAATAGATACCACTTTGGCAGGAAAGGTAACAGCGTTCCGTGCACTTCGGCATCTAATCATGCCTGTCACATGTCCGTGGTAGCTTCTGCAGACACAAAGAGAATTGGCTTAGAATTCTAGCTTAGATATCTAATTCACTGAACTATCCAGCCACAAGGCAAGTGGCAAAGTAATCCTGCAAGACCTTCCTTGTTTAAGAGGGATATTAACCACATGAGCATCTCCTCAGCCACAGCTATCAGTGCTGAGAGGATGAAATGAAATGGAGACCAAGGAGAACAATCCCAGCCCCTCAGCATGCCTAGACTATAATCCAGTTACAAAATGTTTTGAACGGATCATCTGCCAAACTAGCTGCTAGGCATTGGAATGTTTTTAATACAAAGCCCTTGTGGCTACAATACTGGAGCCAAAACTCTGCCTACCATCTGCATTTGATCAAGGATACACAGCTTTCCATCCTTCTCACATCAGTAAAATGACTACCCAATGTATTGGGGCAAAATGCAAATAGGTTTGTGAACTACCTAGAATAGGGGTTCCCAAACTATGGCTGTGAGCCAGATCTGGGCCCCAATGCCAATTCATCCTGCCTGCGACGCCCTCATCACTCCCAGAAGTGGAAGTAAAACACTCCCGTATGGGCACGTTTTACTCCCGCTTCTGGGAGCAACGAGGGCTTTGTGGGACCGGATGAAATGGTGTCAGGGACCGGATCTGGCCCATGGGCCAAAGTGACTGGCCCCCTGAACCATGTGACCAGCCCACAGCCCAAAAAGTTTGGGCACCCCTGACCTAAAGAATGCTCTAAACACTACAGAGCAATATATACTGTAAATGTAATTGCTCTTGCTGAAAACTACATCAAGTCTAATTCTTCATCGTTTGGTAGATCCTGGATAGAGAGGCAAAGTTTATACAACACAGTGTTCTGTTTGTTAATCTTGATGTGATTAGGATGAGCTGAAGCAAAGGGAAAGGGGGGCACTAGTGCCTGCTGAATCAATATTTGCATGTCAATATTGCCCAAGGTACAAAGGAAACAAGGAGGAGAAATATCTCTGCTGTCTCTTCCTAGCATTCTTGGGTATAGACTAGGGAACACCTGCCTAACATTCCTTCATTTACTCAGAGTCTGACGCTATCAGCTTCTTTTAGCAGATCTCTGATGTTGTTCTCTCCTACATGATTTGTGGAGACCCAGCAGGCAAAGCTTTCAAAACTGCTGCAGCTCCATCACAGGAAAAGTTGCACCGACCCACCAAGATAGTTAAAAGTGACAGAATCAAAAGTCATGGGGGCAAATGAACAAATTCATAGCCTCTAGAAATGGATATTTTTAGATTAAGTGTTACTGTGCCATCAAATTGGAACTATATATTTATGCATTTCAGTCAATAGTCCTAATCCTATTGTGTAGTTACACTAGCACAGGCATTCTCAACCTGTGGCCCATGGGCCAGATGCGGCCCACAGTACCATTTCATGTGGCCTCCCACCACCTCCACCACACCAGAAAGCATTGGTGGGCAGCCAAAAATTTTACTGCCACACTGTGGGCGGAGCCAACATTGCGGGTGGAGCCAACATCATGACATCTTGGGAGGAGCCAATGATTTGGGCAGAGCCAACATAAAAAAAACATAAAAATAAGTACACATTAAAAAAATTAAATAGATGTAAAAATACATAAAATGCACATTAAAAATAAATACACATTAAATAGACATAAAAACACATAAAAATACACATTAAAATATTTTGGAATAGTAGCCATGTTAGTCTGTGGTTCAGGCATCTCAGAAAACAAAACAAAATAAAAAAATAAAAAATACAGTAGCACTTTAAAGACTAACTGCTATATTTTTATTGTTAGCTTTCGTGGATCAAGTCCACTTCATCAGACAAAGAACGAAGCTTACAGGCATGTTCTTTATATACCAAATTCAGGGGCTCGACGGGCGAAGGGGTGTGGTCAAGCAAGATGACAGACAAGCGAGCACAAGATTGCATTAAAAATAAATACACATTAAATACACATTGAAATACACCCATCCACCCCACACCCAAAGGTGAGTCACCCTGGGGAGCAGGCTATAGGGAGCTTCAGGCTAGCATCTTCTCTTCTTCCTCTCCACTTGGGAGGACAGCAAGGAGGCCGCACATGCGCACCAAGTGCTGTAGACGTGCATGCACACCAAACACTTGGCGCACATGCACAATTGGGGAACTGGTGAAAAGGTAAGTCCCCGAGGTGGTTCCCCCCAAAAGCCGCTACCGGTTCTTTGAGAGACCGGGAAAAGTTACTACCGGTTCTGGCAAACTGGTGCAAACCTGTTGCTGCCCATCACTGCCAGGAAGTATCATGTGGTGTAGGAAGGACAAAATGACCATCTGGCTCCTGAAGCTGTCTGAGGGAGCGTGACCCAGTCCCCGGCTTAAAAAAGTTGAGAACTCCTGCACCATCTATCTATCTATCTATCTATCTATCTATCTATCTATCTATCTATCTATCTATCTATCTATCTATCTATCTATCTATCTATCTATCTATCACATTTATATCCTGCCCTCATCAAAAGACTCAGGGTGGCTTACAAGACACTAAAAACACAATTAAAACACAGTAGTTACATTAAAAAGTTTAAAAGATTTAAAAAATAAAAAAAATAAAAGGATTAACAAGGAGAGAGGTGGGGGTCAAAAGAGCTAGCCAGCCGAGGTGACCGTCTGGCCTGCACCCCACACATGCCCCACCAGCCAGGTCTTAACCCCCTTTCTGAAGGGCAGCAGCTCTGTCTGGAGACACAACTCACTTGACAGGATGTTCCATAGGGCTGGAGCAAACACAAAAAAAATTCTCTCCTTCTAGTGCTAGAGAGATGAGCCTCTCTAGCTGATGGCACGACCAGAGAGCCTCTCCTGTCCTCTGTGGTGGGACGGACAGATGTTATCAGGGTGATGAGGTCTCTTAAGTATCCTGGCCCACTACCATGTAGGGCTTTAAAGGTAATACCCAGCACCTTGAATTGCACTCAGAGGCATACTGGGAATCAGTGCAGCTCTCAGAACAGTGGTGAGGCGGAAGCATAACACCCGCACCCCATCATAACTCAAGCAGCCGCGTTCTGGACCAACTGCAGCCTCTGAATGGTCACCAAGGGCAGCCCCATGTAGAGCACATTGTAATAATCAAGCCTGGTAGTGACCAAAGCGTGTGTGATCATGAGCAAGGAGTCCCGGTCCAGGAGCGAGTGTAACTGGTGTACCACATGAAGTTGTGCAAATGCCCTCCTGGCCACGGCTGCCACTTGCTCCTTGAGCAGGAGTCATGAGTCCAGGAGGACCCCCAGGTTATGTACCGGGTCTGTTTGGGGCAAAACCGCCCATCCACAACCAAAGATGGTAGCTCCCGAGATACCGCAGAACCCCTGACCCACAGTCACTCAGCCTTGCCAGGATTCAGTTGTAGTCCGTTGTCCCCCATCCAGACCCTAACAGCCTCCAGGCACTTGGAAAGGACTTCCACTGCATCGCTAAGGTAAGGTCCCCATGGGCCGAGATATATAGCTAGGTATCATCAGCATATTGACGATACCTCACCCAGTGGGAACGGATGATCTCACCCAGCGGTTTCATGTAGATGTTAAATTGGAGAGATGAAAGCACCAAGCCCTGAGGCACCCAGTATAGGAGAAGCACAACACAAAAGTTAAGAAACCATTGTAGACATGATCTTTTGCATAATGAGTTGAGTGTCTCAGTGTGGAACTAATAAGGTCTTAGATGATTTCTTGATTTGTAAATTTGTCGCCAAAAGTTATGCTGTTAACATAATTACACAAGAGGATTTTGAACTTTATTTCTACACATTGCTGTTAAATTCTCCCAACAATTTTGGACTTCTTACAAATTGAATAAACCAAATATTGGAAATTTAAATTGTCAGACTTTAAATATTTATAAGTACGAAACAATATTTTTTACAATTGTTTTCCTTTAATATTCCCCTTTTCACTTTAATATTATAAATTAATTTATCATTAATAGCAATTTACCAAACCCCTTTTTTGCCACTCAATTCTTTAAAAAATCCAATTGTATTTTCCATTTCCTAGCTATCGTTAATTTTGATGCTGTTAACAAATTTGAAATTAACTAGTTACATTGAAGCTTTTCATATATTGGTAAAAGAGATGGATTAGGACAGAAGATTACTGAATGTTATAAATCTTGTTATTAAATTATATTTAAATGTAATTGAACAGTTATTACTAAGATACACAAAAAAGACGTATGTGCATGCAAAAGGAATAGAACTGTTATTAAAACATAAATGAAACACTTTGAAGAGGTGACATGTTTGAAAATCAATTGGAATAAATCTGAAATGATTGTATTTTATAATGACAAAGAGGAGATGGACATGCAGTAGTGTCGCATGGATGTCAGCTGCCCGGAGCTTAAGCCAAATTTGCTGTCCCCTGGTGGATGCTGGCGCCTGCTCCCACTTCTGGGAATTGTAGTCCAAGAACACCCACAGCCCAAAAAGTGCTGCCTGGGGCGGGGGGCGGGGGCGGGGGGCTGTGGACATGATTTTAAAAAATTAAGGATTTAAATTAATTTAAGTTTTAAATATTTGGATATATATATTACTAAGAACTTGCATGATTGAAGAATTAATTTTGACAAACTGAAACAGGAAATGGAAGAAAAGATCAATATAAAAATTAGGATTGTCACATTTTGGGAGGTTAGTGTTGCATAAACTCAAAATATTACTCAAAATTAATTTTTTTGATACTCTATAAAGATAAGAGAAGGAGCAGCAGAAAATAACAAATAATTTTTATAAGGGAGATGAAAGACATAGAATAAGGAAAGGGTTATGTTTTTACCACAAAAGGAAGGATAGTACTGTAATACATTCCAAATATTAAATTTTATTACATTGCTAAGCAAATGAGAAATATTCCTAGTATTTTAATAAATTCAGAAGAGTTTGGGGAAATGTAGAATTACATGAAATGGAAGAGAAATTTAAGAGTTTGTTTTTCAAGCAAGAGATTAAAATGATAATAAAAGATATTAAAATTCCTTTGTGTAATAATATGTTACATATTTGGGGTAAATATAAGAAAACATTTAACATAGCAGTTTCCCCATTAACCTGGATAGAGGATCTGGAAAAATTTCCAGAGAATGTAAAGGTGTGCTTATTAAAGGATTTGGAAAGGCTTGAGATAATAACACCGAAGGAGCAGTTAAGTAAAGTATCTAATAAAGATAACTCTTGCAAACATATACGCCCCGAATACCAACCAGGCAGAATTTTTAGAAAAATTAAGAATAATTTTGCAGAAAGAAGGAACGAGGAATATGATTATCGGGGGGGATTTCAACTTGTTAAGTTCCGAGATTGATACTACAAGTACTAAGAAGAGAAGTAATAAATATATTCTAAGTGATTGGGCAAAATTAATGAATATAAAAGATGTATGGAGGGAACTTAAAGGACAGGAAAGGGATTATACTTACTATTCCCAAGTTTATGATATGTATTCAAGGATTGATTATATATTTGTAACGCAAGGGTTACTGAAAAACATAGAGGATATTAAAATAGGGACATTTAGAGAATCAGATCATGCTAAGATAAGTATAGATATAAAATTGGATGAAAGCGATAGGAAAAGATATGTTTGGAGATATGACTCAAAATTATACAAAGAGGATAGCATGAAAAAACAAATCATGGAGAAATGGGATGAATACTGGGAATGGAATGATAATAATGAGGTCAGCTCAGGAGGGGTATGGGACACAATGAAAGCGATTTTTAGAGGAGAATCAATAAAATTAAGCAGTTGGAAAAAGAAATGGAACATCAATAGAACTCAGGAATTGGAAACACAATTAAAACAACTTCACCGGGAATATATAAAGGGTAAAGATCAGAGGGTATTACATCAGATACAGAAAGTAAAGAAAGAACTGGAAGCCCAGGACATGGAAAGGGTAAAAAAAGATTTGATATTTTTAAAAAGAGAATATTTCGAGTATAGTAATAGAAACTCTAAGTTATTAGCAAAAGCAGCGAGGGATAAAAAGAATAAAGGTCAGGTAGAAGTATTGGTAAATGAGAAGGGGAAGAGATGTAATAAAAGGAAAGAGAAAGCAGAAATAATAGAGGCTTTTTATAAAGATCTATACTCAAATAAGCAGGTAAATTTGAACAAATTGGAGGATTATTTTAAAAAGTACAACATATCATTAATAACAGAAGAGCATAGAGATAGGATGGAGGAACAAATATCGGTAAAAGAAATTGAGGAAGTAATTAACAAATTAAAATTGAATAAAGCACCAGGAGAAGATGGGCTTCCTGCTGAATTTTATAAGGATTTTAAGCCCTGGATTGTTCCAAGATTACAGAAATTGTTTAATGGGATTTTAGAGGGAGAATCAACACCGGAATCTTGGAATAGATCTATTATTGCATTGATCCCTAAGCCGGGTAAGGATTTACAGAAAATAGAATCGTATAGGCCGATATCCCTAATTAACCAAGACGCTAAAATTTTTTCTACAATAATGGTGACCAGGCTAAATAGTTTCATGGCCAAATACATAAGAGATGATCAAGCAGGGTTTGTAAAGGGCAGGTATATGTCAGATCTCACAAGGAGGGTAGTGGATTTATTAGATATAGTTGAAAAGCAAAAGGATAAAGTAGGTTTTTTAGCATTGGATATTTTTAAAGCATTTGATTCTTTGCAATGGGTAACAATACATGAGGTAATCAAACTGTACGGATTTGGAGATAAATTCCAAAAAGTTATTAAGAATTTATATAAACAGGGGACAGCGACAGTGAAATTCAATGATAGTTATACAGGAGAAATTAAATTGGAGGCTGGAACTCGGCAGGGGTGCCCTTTATCGCCTACATTGTTTGTATTGGCTATGGAACTATTGGCGAATCTAATACGGCAAGATAAAGAATTATTTGGAATAGAAGGGAATAAAATAAGTTTATATGCCGATGATACACTAATCACAATTAAACAACCAGCACGAGCAATACCAAAGATTAATGAACATTTGAAAACTTTCGAGGAAATGACAGGTTTAAGGGTGAACTGGGATAAATCCGAGATGATTTTAGTTAATGGGAGTAAGAAGGATGAAGAAGAAATAAAGCAAAAATTTAATATTCAAACTCCGAACAAATTAAGATATTTAGGGGTAATACTTGCTAAAAAAAACTGGGGAACTTAAGGAACTGAATTATGGAAAACAAATGAAAGAGATAGATAAAAAAATACTACAGTATAACAAGTTGAATTTATCGTGGTTTGGCAGGGTCGCAATGTGTAAAATGATGTTGTTACCGAAATTAAATTTTTTATTTGATGCTCTGCCAATAAAACACACAGACAAAGAATTGGAAAAATATCAAAATATTATAAATAGATTTTGCAATGGGAAACGAAGAGCTAGAATATCTAAGTTTCTGTGGTATGTATCGCAAAAAGAAGGGGGACTGGGTATTCCGAATGTTAGCAAGTATTATAGAGCCTTTCAATTACGAAATGTTATCAAATTACTAATTAGAGAAGAATCAATATGGGGAAAATTAGAATCAAAAGAGTTCTCGAGGAAAGGGAAGGCATTTTTTTTATGTGGGGATATGGATAAAAAAATGAGAATTCAGGGTAAGATGATAGGAGCAACAATAGAGGAATGGAACAAAGCAAGAAAGGATCTTATTCCAGGGATCTCATTGGTTACAGAATTGGAAGACTTTAATAACTTTCCGATGAAAATAGACGGTAGGATTAGGGATATTTTATTAGAAAATGGGGTCTCCATGTTGAAAGATTGGATCAAAAGTTGTAGGGATCTAGAGAGGAGAAAGGAGCTTTATCGGCAATTGGAGTTGGACTGGTTCAAAATCCTCCAGATGAACAATTGGAACAAGAGATTTTTTTTGGAATTGGGTTCAGACAGGGAGCTTACAGAATTTGAAAAATTGCTGGTCAAATTAAGAAAAGGAGACATAGGAATAAAAGGGATAGTTAGCAAAATATATAAAATATTAAATAAAGGGGGGAAAGCTCAACAAATATTGAAAGATAGCTGGGAACAGGAATTGAACATAAAAATTACTGAGAAAACATGGGGGGAAATGTGGAGAAGACGTATTATGAGATCTATGTCGGTAAGAGTGAAGGAACACAATTATAAACTAATCTGGAGATGGTATAGAACCCCAGTAAGACTGCATTTAATGTATGAAACTGTGAGCGAGAAATGTTGGAGATGTAAAAAAGCTAGAGGTACATATGAGCATATGTGGTGGTCTTGCGATGTTTTGAAGAATTTTTGGGGAGACATTGAGGATGAAATTAAGAATATATTGGAATTGCAGGTTAAACTGGGGTCAAATACAGTCTTGTTAACTGAGGTGGATAAATATAAAATGAATGAGGATAACAACGAATTGATGGCGATAATGTTATCGGCGGCCAGACAATGTATAGCGAGAAACTGGAAAAATAATGAAAATTTACAAAGAAGGGATTGGTACAAGGAAATGTGGGATTTGGCACTCAATGAAAAGCTCACCTGGGAGTTAAATTTTAATAAGGGTAAAGTAACTGGTAATAAGTTCTGGAGGATTTGGAAACCTTTCATTGAATATGTAATAGATAAAAATAAAGGCATATTCTCTGCATCTGAGCAAAATGATTTTTGGAAAAAATAAGAAAACATTAATCTCCGGACAATGTATATATCACGAGGGTGTTTCTAAAGTAAAGAATGATAGTAGAGTTAGAGAATTAAATATATTGGTTTTGAAGTGATATGGGGAGACATAATTTACAGTCTGAAGTTTTATCACGAGGTAATAATATTTGAATGATGATATAAATGTAGTTTTGTTAATTATGGGAACTTTTATCTTCTTTTTGGAATTTTCTCTATATACGCTTGGATTTATGTAATGTTTTTTCTCTCTTTCTTGTTTTATGTATTTCTCTTGATTTGTATTACTTTTTATACCTAATAAAATTTAAAAAAAATAAATTAAAAAAATAAATAAAATAAAGATATATTGGGAAGGAAGGAAGGTAAAATACATTGGTACAGTGTGATTCAATTTTTAAAAGGAACTAGGAGCTGGGTAAAAAAAGAGGAAATAATTGAACAGAGGGAGCAAGATGAATTAAACAAAACAAAGAACTGTTTGGTAAACAAAATATATGTAGAATATTAATAGAAGAAAAGGACCAACAGCACGGCTTAAACATAAATTGAGAAACAGATTTAGGTATGAATAATAAACCAGGAGGAACGGGCTAAAATATAGAAGAAAAGGATTCTGAAGAATATGTCTGTTAGAATTAAAGAAAATTGTTATAAAACTATATGAAGACTGTAACTGACTCCAGTAAGGTAGAGTAGTTATTATTCAAAATACTCAACAATTTTTTGGAGATATAAACAGGAGGTAGGCACTTATTTTCATATCTGGTGTGAGCGTCCAGTAATACAGAAAATTTGAGAAATGGTGTTTGATGAAATAAGTGACATATTATCTATTAATTTGAATGTATGTCCAAACTTTTGCATTGATATCTAGCTATGGAGATTTGCAGTTGGAATGGCAAATTCAAACAGAATTTGCCATTCAACTAATTCAATTGATTATATGTGATTACTGTATAATTAAAAAATTAAAAAATACTGTGGGGAAATCCCCACACAAAAGAAAGGCATACAGTCACACAATAATCACCATCTTCTGAGTTATGGAAGACTAGAACTATTATGAATACTTTTTTAAAAAGCACAGTTGCAAGTAGTTAATAAATCAGCAATACACAGAAATGGCAACTTTTTTCCTTTCGGTGCAAAGATGCAGCGCAACTACAATTGTGTGGAAAAAAACATTTTCTTTTACCTCCCCTGACCCACTGTAGATTAGCAGAGGAAATTATCAATTTACAATATACTGCACCAACTGTCAACTGCTTCAGGATACTGGAAAGAAGGTTGATGTTGGGACATGAGGATCATGCCAAACAGTATTTTACTCCTCCCCTGGCTGCAAGCACATTTTTAAAGGCCATGCTACACTCTACACCAGTGTAGAGAGGCCTTTACAGAGCTACTCCATTGGACACAGTTGTTTGGCCAAGACTCAGCAAATCCCTTGCCATCTTTTGGCATCTAAGTTGAAATTCAATGTATGCAATTTTCCACCACTTAAGCTGTGTCCAAATCTGAATATTGGCAATCAGCAATGAAGACTGTCCTGAGAGTATAATGCAGTGGCTTTTCATCTGTCTTCTGCATCGCAGTGTGACACCCATACCAGTGATCCAGTTCCACGAGTCACTTTCTGGTCCTGAGCCTTTTTGGCACACAAAGTCCTCATCAGCCCCAGGCTAGTACTGTTGAAGCTGCTGCCCTCCATCAAGATGGATTCAAGTGAGATTTAATCCACTTGGAGATCATCATCCTTCCCTGTGGACTTTGGTATCTTAGGCCATTAGAATTCAGGGTTGTCAGATTAGTTAACTGCTGTCTGACACTGACGTTGAGTCTCTGACAGTATGGTCTACTCCAGTGTTTCCCAAATGCTGGTGTTTGGACTTCAATTCCCAGAAGCTTAAGTCAATTCCCCAAAGCACTGATCAGTCAATTGTACTGGCTTAGGCTTCTGGGAACTGAAGTCCAAACACCAGCATTTGGGAAACACTGGTTTACTCTATTACCATAGCAGGATAACCTGGCCAGACTGTAGTTACTAAAAGTAAAATACCTCCTGCCATTAAAGAAAGGAAATGGCAACTGTCTGTCATTTCCTTGTGTAACAGATATTTTCTGGAAAACAAAAGGTTACTGAAAGAGAACAGCTTGAATAGGAATTTTCAGTTCAAAGAACAGAAAGCTTCTTAGTTGTGCTTCATACAACTGATGATGTTTTTCTTGTGGGTAGAAGATGATTCGTGTTTATACAGTGAAGGACTACTGGTATTTCAATAGCTAAGCACACTTCAAACCCACAAAAATGTATTTCATCTTTTGATGAAGGGTCCTTGATGGCTAAACTTTGTGGCACAAATTAAATCAGGAATGAGAAAGGAAGGTCATTTATAAATGAATAACCCAAACAGAGAGATAAACAGCCAACCCCGGGCAGGGAATGTAATGTCTAATGAGGAAATTCACAGAGAGGGCATGAAGAGTGACATCTTTGGAGTGTAGCCCCTCCATCTGGCCTCATCACCCTGTTGATTAGAAGTTCTATTCAGAAGCCTGAGAATAAGCTGGCCGAGGCTCAAATTTCCTTTTGAAGAGAGAAGTATTCTCACTTGGTGGAATCCAAGTTATAAACAGTCCCTGGACTTAGTAATTTTACATTGGGCTGTTGGCAGATCTGAAATTGCACACCTTCCATATCACTGCAAAATTTCTGTGCCAGCTCAGTTATTAATGCTAGCAGTTCAATATACTCCATTCCTCATACATCTTTCCCCAGTGAGCTTGGTATTGTGTATATGGTCTTTCTCAATTCAATCAATTCAATCAATTGAATACAGAATTTCAAAGAAAAGCAAGGAGAGATAAGGAAACATACCTAAATGAACAGTCCAAAGAAATAGAGGAAAACAACATAAGGGATAGGACTAGAGATCTTTTTTTAAAAAATGGGGAAATCAAGGGAACGTTTAAAGCAAAAATGACCATGATAAGGAACAAAAATGGCAAGGAGTTAGCTGATGCAGAAGAGATAAAGAAAAGATGGCAAGAGTACACAGAGGAACTGTACAAAAAGGACCTCACCACCCCTAATAATCACAATGATGAGAACATTGAACTTAATCCAGACATCCTAGAGGGTGAAGTCAGAAAGGCCCTAAAAAGCATTGCAAACAACAAAGCCAGTGGAGATGATGGTATCCCAGTTGAATTTTTCAAAGCCCTAAAAATGATGGAATCAAATTATTGCATTCTATATGCCAGCAGGTTTGGAAAACAAAACAGTGGCCACAGGACTGGAAAAGATCGGTGTACATTCCAATCCCTAAAAAGGGTAATGCCAAAGAATGTTCAAATTATTGAACAATTGCTGTCATCCCACATGCTAGCATGGTTATGTTCAAGATGATAGAGGGTAGACTGCAACAGCACGTGGAGAGAGAAATACCAGAAGTGCAGACGGGGTTCCAAACAGGCAGGGGAACTAGGGACCACATTGCTAACATATGTTGGATAATGGAGGAAAAAAAGGAATATCAGAAACAAGTCTACTTCTGTTTCATTTACTAGACCAAGGCCTTTGACTGTGTGGACCACAACAAAATGTGGCAAGTAATTAAAGAGATGGGAATACCAGATCACCTGATGAGAAATCTGTACATGAGTCAAGAGGCAACAGTTAGGACAGAATACGGAATGATGGAGTGGTTTGGAATAGGAAAAGGAGTAAGACAAGGCTGCATTTTATCACCCTGCTTATTCAGAAGTAACATGAAATCATATTTTACTAGACAAGAGTCAGAATACATTGAATTACAGTATTATTATTATCTTGGGTTCATTTGGCTGAAATATTGTGAAGAACTGGAAATTCATGTTTCTTTCAACCCACATCAGGCTATTAGTAATGTATAAACATCTCTTGCTTCAAAAAGGAACAACCCCATGTCAAAATTAAGAAAAGGAGAAATTGAAAACAAAACACAACATTCTAAGTGCAATCTTTTACTGACATGTACATGTTATCATAAACAAATTTGGTGAAGAATAGAGTGGAGAGACTAGCCACTAGCAATTTCCAAATCAGTGGTGTCCATGATCACTGAAAACTCCAGCATCCAAGCTTGCAAGATTTTAGATCCTGAAATAATAAGAGAGTAAGTGTTTTCATGATCTCTGTCCTTGGGACATAGTTTTTCCTTCCTTTATCTGGACCATTAGGAAAGCTGAGTGCAGAAGAACAGATGTCTTTGAAATGTGGTGTTGGAGGAGAGTTTTGCAAGCCCCTGGACAGTGAGGAGAACAAATAGGTCATTCTTAGAAGAAATCAACCCTGACTGCTCCTTAGAATGTCAAATAGTAAAGATGAAGATGAAGTACTCTGGACACCAAATGAGAAGAGTGGATTCACTTGAGAAAGTTTTTGTGCTGGGAAGGGTGGAGTGCAAAAGAAGAATGGGGTGGCCACAAATGAGCTGGCTAGATGGTATTGTGGATGCAGTGGGCACAGAGCTGGGTGGGTTGAGGAGGATGGTGTAGGACAGAGGGGTGCCTGGAGGGCAATAGTTCATGGGGTCGCATATGGTGGAATCAACTGTGCAACTGAACAACAACCACTGCATTCCTGCACCAATCCTGAGAGGAAAATTAGGCTGAAAGCCGGACAAGCCCAACTATTTGATAGAGCAGTCATGTCGAACCTTGGCACTCTAGCTGTTCTTGAACTTCAGTTCCCAGAAGCTCAATTCTCTGTGAATCCACATGAATTACTGAAGTCCAAGAACACTTGGAGGGCCACGGTTTGCTATCATGGTGATAGAGTGAGGCATCTGTAGGCAGGCAAGGACTGGCTGTGAAACTTTGAAGAACAGATATGCTTACTGTATAACATATCCTATGTAAACATTTAAGTAAAAAAAAAGTTGGAGGTAGAGTCTAAGGACACTACAGTCAGGGATTTAGTGTGTGAATTCACTGTGTTGAATTATGCTCATTAGTTCATTTATTTCTTTTATTTCATTCATTAGTTAAGGGTGATGTTTCAAATGGGGGGGAAATAAAGACATTATGTTCATAAAATTAAGGTTTTCATAAAATGTTCATAAATTCTAAGGTTTTCTGAGCTAAGGTTACCCTTGATCAAAAGCCAGTCATATCCGACTCTAGGTTTCAGTGCTCAAAGAGCCAGCGCTGTCTGTGTCTGCAGACATTTCCATGGACATGTGGCAGGCATGGAATGCTGTTTACCTTTCCACCAAAGTGGTCCCTATTTATCTTCTTGCAATTTTATCAAATTTAATGTTGTGTTAACCCAAAACCAGAAATGTTGGAATTCATTTGTAGCCTTAATTGTGATTGTACGTTATATGTACCTGTGTTATAGATCGTAGACCTGTGTAATAGATATTGGTAATTGGGTGTTAGATTTTAGTACTGTGTGACAGCTTGGAAAATCCCAATTTCATTTGTGTTTATTATTATTTTTATATTTTATTTTTCAGTAAAGATGCTTTTAACCTTTATTTTCCATTCTCCCTGACTCTACCCACTATGCACACATGTCCATAAGCAGCCCACTGTACACACAACAATTCACAACAGGTGAGTAACTGCAAAGAATCTATTTTTAATAAATATTTCAGTAGTCAAACCATAAAGTAAAAGAGTTTTTCCTTCACGATTCCTTGAAAGCAGTTCTTCAATAAGAGGGAAAGCCAAAAGTGAAATGGTTATGACTTCAAATGAGAAACTTGTTATAATGTATCCATTCTCACACCAATGTATCTATTCTGGTGTGAAGAGATACTTTTTTTGGAAGGAAAGAAGGTTAGAAAGAAAGTGTGTTTTTTGATTTAAACCTTCATAGAAAATGTTTCTGAAGTCCAATTCAAATTGTATAAGTGTCACAAGAAAGGTTATTATGTCCTCTATCAATCACACTTTGGATCACTTGGGTCGGTTGATCGGTTTGATCACAGGCTCACCGCCAACCAATTCCCACCCCCCTCAAAAATGTCCTTTTTATGAGTAATGTTTTTCCTTAATATCTTTGTTGTTGATTCCTGCTTCGGCATCATTCTTCTCCACATGTTGTATTCAAACTGTATCCACCTCAGGAAGTTGTCATATTCAGTTTCTAACAGAGTTTTTCCTGTTTTTGTGACCTCATTTGAATGGGTTTTTTGTAAAATGCTTCATAGTTTTTTCCCCAAAGTCCAATTTCAAATGTAATAGTGTCACCACAAAGGTTATTATTTCCTCTTTCAAACACACTTTGGGTCACCTGAATTAGTTGTGTGGTTTGGTCGCTGGGCTGCTGGAAACCAACCCCCCTATGATGATTTTATTTTTTTCAAGGCAACTTTCGGAAGCAATGACATCACCACTTTGTATTTTTGGCCAATGGCTCTTTACATTTCTGAAAGTCACCAAGATGAGCTTTCAGTCGATGTAACCATTATTTTGTGGGTGCTTTAGTTTTGTGGTGGCAGCTCATCAAAAGTACATGGTTTTTGTTACATCGCAAAAGCTGCCAGACCACCCAAACAAAAAGTAAGACATAGAATTCAGGTCAAAAATATTACCATGCAAAGTAAAGCTTCCCTAAAAAGAATATGCTTTTGTTACGAGTCTCTCCATGCAACAGAGCAATTGTTTGTTACCTGTTCTTGTTTTGTTATGATTACCTTTGTGAAGTTGCCCTCATATAAGATAAAATCATTAACAAGCAACCAGGGTATACAGAAAGAGCCTCCTCAAAGATTGTGGTATTTATGAAACTACAATTGGCTGTACCCTGGGCAACGGGAACCTTGTTGTGCCAGCAAATCTTTTTCACACTAGGTCAGGTGAAAGGAACTGTGGAATGAATTCACTAAAAGGTGGCTTCATTTTAGGAGTTTCACATCTGGCCTAGACACGGAAGAAGAAGTATTAACAAGCAACTGCTCTAGTTGCAAGGGGGAAGCCAAACAACCATAGTGTTCTCAGTCCAGGATAAGAAACTCACTAATGAAGGCTTAAGTAAAAAAATACCACAACCTTGCACATTTTAGTTTAAAATAGCATATACACCCCAGTGTTCCTGATTAAAATAAAATGCTCAAATAACATGTGATGTGAATCTATGAAACAGTGAAAAACCACTACAATTTACAGTAGACATGGCAAAGTGAACCAAGCAGATGAACAGTGCGACTTCATATAGCCTAGCCTCCTGCATTCCTATGGAACTGAATGAAGAAGGAGAAAGACCCTTGCAGAAAACTTTTTTTAAATGAAAGAAGCAAGGACAGCCACAGAGAAAAGTCAGGCTTTGGTTGTAATGAGAGTTCCAGCTGAGCAAACATCTAAGAGAAGCGTATGCAGAAGAATAAACATTACAAGGTTGTTGGGTGTTTTTTTAAAAAAGAGAACAGTGTTCTACATACTAACTTACACGTGAAATCATAATTTTAATTCTATTTCCTTCTAGTTGAAAAAGAGCAATAGCCAAAAGATGGTCAAGGTCCCTGTTGTGGAAGGAACTCCAGCCTTGCATCAGGGTTCCCATCTTTCTCTGGCATGCTTCCTATACTGTCAAAAACTGTTTAGATTGCAGTTTCTTCACACATGGAGATGTAGTGGAGGCTTCATGTACTCCACTACTGACTTCATACAGTAGTCAATGAGCCCCATATGCTGCAAACAACAGGGACCCTACTCTATTCTCTTTTGATGACACATCAAATGCTATTCTACCGTGTCCCCAGACATTTAGGATCAATTAGTACAGGGGTGGCCAACCCTGGTGCCTCAGGTGTTCTTAGACTTCAGTTCCCAGAAGCCTCAATCAACAGGTGTACTGACTTGGGCTTCTGGGAACTGAAGTCCAAAAATACCTGGGGCACCAAGACTGGCCACCCCTGAATTAATGTACAGCATATAAAGATCTGGGGCTTAAGATCCAAACAAATATAGCCTGACTGATGTGGTGCTATACATTCTCAGTCAACTTTGGGTGCACTCAGATGGACCAGTGTGAGCTGTTTTTTGGCAATCACACAATGTATGTGAAATCACAAACCGGCCCAACTTTGAGCCGTGCCCAGTGTGGCATGGATTATTTAATAGCAAGTTTACTCTTTTTTGAGAGGTGGGCTGGAATGATTCCTCCACAGATGGATGGTTCCCTTTAAGGGCTGATGTGAACTAACTGTGACCCAACAATCTCTGGCAGGCTGCCCAGCCTTGGTGTAAATAAACATACATGGGTTCAGGTTACACCTGGAAGTATTTTTGAGCATTTTCTGTAAAGCCTTGCTCAACAAACCACTGAGCTGCTTTGGAAACACCAGCTCTCTATTTCTTCCTGTAACAAATTATTTCATGAAAATATCTGAAGCCAAGACAGTTGCCATCAACGCCCATGAATCTAACGAAGGAGGAAGGATTACTACATGGTATAGAACAAAATGTCTGCACTCTGCAACAACATGGTATGGGAAATCCCTGATCATTCATTAGTTCTGACAACATAATGTAGTGTCCTATCATTAATTGTGGTATCGAGTTGGAATGGTGTAGAAAAACAGTAAACATATAGCACTGTTTCAGCAGGCCAGAATTTTTCATATGTACACAAAATATTAAAAATAATTGTTTGTGTTCAGCTACTAATTACTGTACAGGTACTTTCATTTTCAGGGACGTCGCCATGTAAGTCTGTTTCAGCAAAAGCAAGCACACAAAAAACCACACAAAAGTATTGCTACAAGTTACATTCCACATTCACAAATGGAACGCTCAAATAAATTTGTTAAAGATGCCATAAAACCTATACAGGTGTTGAAAGTGATCAGACTGAGGCCAAAAGCTAGTGCTTTTTCAAGGCTGAATGAGATTTGAAATAGAATCTACCTAGCTTATTGCTTTTAGCCATTGCACGTGAAAGTAATTATTTAGATGTAACATTATTGTAGTGAGTTAATTATTTTGAGTAATGGCAGCAGTAGCTACAAAGCTACTTTTTATGGGTAACAAGTACCACATACATTACTTAGATGTAATATTAATTAGTGACACCTAGTTACTTTCTAAGACAGGGGTGCCAAAACTTTTTGGGCTGCTGGCCAATCATGTGGTTCAGAGATCCGGTCACTAAGGCCTGGGGGCCGGGTGCAGTCCCCAATGCCAATTCATCCGGCCTGCAAAGCCCTTGTTGCTCCTGGAAGCGGAAGTAAAACGCGCCCATAAGAAGCGACTTCCAGGAGCGACAAGGGCTTCATGGGCCAGATGAATTGGCATCGGGGCCCACACCCGGCCCCTGGGCCTTAGTTTGGGCACCACTGTTCTAAGGACTTTGAAAATCATTTTGGACACATTTTGACCTGAATGTTTCAGGTTGTATGCCATTCTCTTACTAATCTAAAGTGCAAAGGGGAATATTTTTCAGTTTTGCGTTCTGTATTTTAATACACATTTGCAAGATACACAATCAGAATTTTATTTCCTTGTTTTTATTGGCTTCTTGTTGAGGTCCATGTAACAACACAAAGGCTGAAATCCTGTTCTATGGCTATCCCATGTAAGGCTAGTAATGTCATCAGACATGGCATTTGGGGCGGGGCTGGAAAATAAATGTCCAAATTCCGTCCTATTCATTGGGATGATTTTACTGCTAGCAGCAAATTTTGAAGCAAAAAGTCTCTCCATCCCATTTTGTGGTCCCCACTGACTTCCCTGAAATGAAAGGGATCCCAAGGGAGGGAGTCTTGGAATTGTTGGAAGGGAGAATGGAAATTTATGGTTTCCATTCTACACTTCATGGGCTTTGCTCCAAGGAACCAAAGTACAGTTGTACCTCGCTTAAAGAGCATAATGTGTTCCACAGGATTGCTCTTTAAGCGAATTTGCTCTTTAAGCGAAACACCATTGTAAATTACCAGTTGTGGGGGGGAATGCGAACCCTGATTTATTTGTTAAGCAAGTTTTTGGTTGGTTTTATTTGTTAAGCGAAGCGAACATTCAGAGAAAATTCTGCTCTTTAAGCGAGTTACTCTCTAAGTGAGGCACTCTTTATGCGAGGTTTGACTGTACTGCATTGTGCAACAATGGGAATTTGCTTAATTAGAAAATTGGTCATGGCCAACAGGCTTTGAAAAACAGGGATTAATTCTGTTGCTGGTTACCTCTTCTTGTCTCACACAGCTTAAAAGAGAGTATCTGCCATTTCCTGGGATGTACAGGTAGTTTACACAATTATTTTATATATTTATATCAAGCACGTGTATGGTACTTTGTAAGCATACCTCCCAAAACTCTTCACACTCATTTATTAACAAATTTAAGCATCAATAAAATTGTATTATAAAACAGAAAAGACAAACAACAGGAGGCAGATATGTTTTTGAAGCCTACTTTCTGGAGAAAAGTAGAAATCTCTATGAGATGTTTTTTCTCATAAATATTTTCTTTTTCTCATATCCTTGCAAAATGAATGACCAGTTGCCACTTGCAGCAAACACAAACCTACATACACACACTTGAGAAAAAGAGAAAGAGGTTGTATTAATGTCCCTGGAAATAATAAGCTGCTTCTGAGATAAATTGTTAGAAAATGTTTTCTTCTTTTCGGAGGTAGTACATGGTAGAGCATTGCATCTGGCACATCAGAAGCACAGCAGAGAGGCACAATGAAACCCAATAGAGTTGTTGAGCAAACTAGATGCATTAACTGTCTACTATGGGAGACATATGTCCCACAAATATTCTCAAGTATGCAACCCTTACTTGGAACATAAATGTCTACCCTGCAAAGAGAAAAATGGAAAATCCCTACATTGTGCTGTATTAGTTTAGAAAGCTCAGAGGAATGCCCCATTCTTGTCCAGGTTAGCTTCAGAGCCAACATATCTTGGACAGGCTGAGCCAAACCTGTCATTTTTTCTTAGTTTGACATGTCTATTTGAATATCTTGGGTTCATAATTTTGAAAATCTGTTGTATCTCTACTAACAATCAAAATATTTTACTTTCTTTAAGCAAAAGAAGCAGCAAGGGGCTAAGACTTGACTTTCTCAAGTAAAGTCTAATCTGCTGTTTATAAAACAAAAGCATTTTGTTTCATAAGAATAAAGAAACAAGAAGAGAATCTTGCCTCAGACATTTTACCAAATATTAGGAATGTCCAGGGAACTTGTTTTCTGTTTTGAAATCAGTCACTGTGACTGGACAGTGTTGCACAAAGAACACTGCATGCTTGGCATCAACACATAATCCCTCCACACTGATCTCTTAATTGCAAAGAAAACTAGCTTGTTGGTAGGTGTTCTGGAACATACTGCTCTGCCTTCTCATTTCTGCTGAATCCAGAATTGGCAGTCTGTAGTCTCAATTTTTTAGGCTTAGTAAAGAATTCCATCCTGGTCCTGTTAATCTGGGTGCAGCCCAGGCCTGTTAATCTGGGTGTAATGATTTTTTTTATGATAGCCTGCAAGAGACCCAGAAGTGCCTATACTGTGTGTTGACCTGAAAATGGGAAGGACTTTATGATGAAACATAGTAGGAAATGGTTGCTAATTCCTGTGGGTGCATGATTGCAAAGAAATATGCTATATTGAGGTGTTATAGTATCAGACTGAACCACCAGAGAACTGGGGGAGTGGGAAATTAAGGTCTAGTCCTGGATTGACTGGTTAGGAATTTTATCTTGACACAGATGAAGCTGAGAGTTGAGCACAAGTGAGAAATTTGCTTGTTGTGGACTAAGGTGTCCATACTCCCTCTACTAGTTTGGTCAATGGCCATGTTGATTAGGATGTTTTGGGAGTTGTACCCAAACACCTAACTTTCCCAAGCTCTGGTAGAGCTATTGCTTTGACTCTTGGTGAAATAATACTCTTGGCCACTGGCCTGCTTCATCACTGTCAAACAACCTGAAAAGTGGGTATGCCACTTTCCTCATGCCCATTGTTTTTCTTTTCCCTCACCTTTACCACTTAATATTCTGTTAGTCTCAACAGTTATAAGCAGAACAGCTCTTGTAACAATGTGGTCACCCTAGGTAAATTGGGGGACTATTAACAAAAGAATACTGAATATGTGCAGAATGGGATCATGCCCCAATGGTTGTGCCACTCAGCTTGATACCTATGTATAGTTGTGTGTGTGTTGACTGTCTCAGGGCAAGTAGGAACCCAGAGTCTCCTGGTGCATGGAGAGACACTACATACATTTCTAGATTTTGCACAGAGCTTTGGCCAGACATACAAAAGTTAATGTATGGCCAATGCATGGAATCGCACAATACACAAATACATGGCGGGGTGTGTGGGTGTCAATGGATGTATCTAGATATTTCATGTAAATATGGCTCTGGGTTGAAAGAAGAAATGAATACCAAGAAAGAGCCACATGGACAGAAGACTAATGAGAGCATGTTCCAAAAACCTGTCCATGTAGGAGCACTGAAAATCCTTACAGCACAGGTTACTGTACTTCTTCCAAGCTCATTGATTCTGATAGGATTCACAAGCCTCCTTTGTCCATATTTTCCTATTTCCCTTATATGGGCATTGTGTTTGTGTTTTATGGGCATATTGTCTCCTCCAGGTCTTAAAGGCCTCCAGAATTTTCAAGATAGATGAGATATTTAAGAAGTGCTTTTACCAGTGGCATCCCATATATCCAGTGAGTCTCCATGGCTGAGCAGTAACTCAGGGCCTGTCTAGAATGGCCATTGTGGTGCAGGTTGGATCACACTAACTCAGGTAGCTTGAGGATGAGGGTGGGTGGGATTAAATGACATTTAGCCCATTCCCACTGCCCAAACAGCACAAATGACCTATCTACAGGTATCATGAAGAGACTGATGAGCCACCTAAAGATACCAGCAAATTTAAAACTTCCTGTGATCATCTGTAGACACTAAGTGAAATAATTTTTTATGTTTGGTAAATGATCAATGTTGGTCTACAATGCCTTTTGTTGTTGTTCAGTCACACAGTCAATTCTGATCCTTTGTGACTCCATGGACCACTGTTTGCCAGGCACTTCTGTCCTCCACCATCCTCCTCAACTTGCTCAGCTCTGTGCCCATTGTGTCTACAATACCATCTAGCCATCTCATTTTGGCTGCCCCCTTCTTCTTTTGCCCTCAACCTTTCCAAGCATCAAGGCTTTCTCAAGTGAATCCTCTCTTCTCATTTGGTGTCCAAAGTAGTTTAGCTTCATCTTTACTATTTGACCTTCTAAGGAGCAGTCAGGATTGATTTCTTCTAATATTGACCTATTTGTTCTCTTCGCTGTCATTAATTTCTTTTTGTTCCCTTTCTGTCTATTGACAATCAAAACAGTGGCTGTGGGCAATTTCTTCATTGGTAAAACACAGAAAGAGGAAGGAAAAAATTACTGTCATCGAAAGAATGCATTGCAACAGCAGATGTTCAGGGAAAGTTTTCAATTTCTAAATCCTGAAGTGTTGGGGGCAATGCCCCACTCTACATCTAACATGTGTGCATGCCTTAAGAATAAACAAACCAGCCTACCTCCAAAATATCCCGGATATTGGGTTTAATGCCTGTCTGAATGACCCTCTCACATCCAGGACTCTTGAGTTCCGATCTTCACTCTATCCACTACACTGCAATGGATATCTCACACATTACACTCCCCAAACCCAAGGATTGTTATATAAAGTATGTGAAAATAGAATTCCTGCATAGGTATGACTGGTCTTTTCTTCAGACATAATATTCCCACAAGCAGCACAAATCCCCTCTCCCTCAGTCTAAAACATTTGTGGTAGGATGGTAAAAATCTACATCATACATGTAGTTTGACTCAGAGGCCTTTATTACCAGGTAACTTAATTTCCTGAGTACTGGCCAAAGTATATTCAAAGATATCATTTTCTAGCAATCTGGGCGATTTGGTGTTGAGCAGGGAACTGCTGGATAGTTAAGTGGTTTAGAAGTTGGGGATTCATTTCCCCACTGTGCCTCCTTCACAAGGGTGGACTTAATGATGATCCATAGAATCCCTGCCAGTTTTACAATTTAACTGTGTTAAAACATTTAAAACAAACAATATTTTATTTATTTTATTTATTATTTATTTTTTTGGATTTCTATACCACCCTACTTGGTGTGACCAACTCAGGGCGGTGTACAACATAATTAATATACAGTCGATCAATAGAGTCCAACAATAAAGGCAGAAACATACAATATATAAAAAATGTAACAATATAATAGCAAGATAATATTCCATTCAGCATTACAAATATGATTCAGTGTCATAAATACAAATATCAAGTCACAAATATTGACTGGTATAATATAACAGACACAAGTTTTAGCCCAAACCTATCAGTTAAATAGCAGTGTGATATAAATGCTTTCCGCAATATCACTGTTTTCTGCAGCTTTAATGGTATTGTTTCAGAGATTTACAGTTGATTGTAATATTTTCTGAAATTCAGCAGCACTTCCCCCAGTACTCAATGACTATAGGGATCACTGAAGTGTTATGTCTCTGTATTTTGTTATTTTTTTCCAATTCTTTGTCTTCACTTCTGGCATCCACTGGAAGGACTTTATAATGACTTATACCGTGTTTCCCCCAATATAAGCCATGGCTTATATTCTTTCCCCCCCCCCAAAAAATGGCCAGAAATGGCCCGCTGGCTTATTTTCGGGGGGTGGCTTACCGTACTGCCTGCTCCGACACAGAGAATACACCCCCCAACTCTGCTTACCGTAACTTCCCTCTGCTTACCTATTTTCTCTCCCGACTAACAGCTGATCAGATGCTTTTTTTAAACTAGGGAAACAAGGGGGGAAAATTCAGCAGGATGTGATTGGATCTCTATGTCAGCTGACATAAAGATCCAATCACATTGCTGAATAGGGGAAACACGGTAACAGCCAAAACAAAAGCACGGGAGAAAGGTGGCGAAGGGACGCCTGATGTCAGAGAGCCCCCGTACGGGACGCCAGCAGCGCCGCCAGCAGCAGGAGGGGCGTGGAAGCCCCGGGAACGTTGTTTCCCACGCAGCAGCACCACTCGGCAACGCTCCCCTCCACCCTTCCTCCTTCTCTCCCACCCACCCCAATCCCCCCCTCCCTGCTCATCTGCCAGACTCGCCTCCCTGCCCGGCAGCAGCAGCGGAGCGGAGGCCAAGGATGGCGCCTCGCCGCCTTACCCGAGCGAGTGGGCGTTGCAAGCCCGGGCTGCCTTTCCACCACGACCCGTGCTCCTTTTCTTTTGCCTCCACGGCCCGCCAGCGCCTGCAGCAGCAGCAGCAGCACTGCTTACCATATTGCGACTCGCACCGTCGTCCCGTGTCCTGAGTCCACCGGCTAGCCAACACCCATGTGGCTGGAGCTTGACTGGCAAGCGCCGCCGCCACCGAACCGGCACCTCAACGCCATTGCAGACGGCGGGCGCAGCGGCGGCAGCGACTGCGCGGGGAGGGGAGGAAGGAGGCGGCTTCCCGCGCTCGGCCCCGGCTCGGCTTCCCGCCTCGGGCGCCGGTGGGTGCTCTCCGGCAGAAGCGCCCAGCACCAGCAGCGCCCAGCGCCAGCAGCAGGAGAGGCCTCCATACGGGGGCTCTCTGACAACGGGCGTCCCTTCACCACCTTTCTCCCGTGTTTCCCCTATTCAGCGATGTGATTGGATCTCTATGTCAGCTGACATAGAGATCCAATCACATCGCTGAATTTCCGCCCCCCTTCAGCCAGACATTTCTTCATTCTATTACTGTTATACCCAAAGTGCCTGTCAGTTCAGATCCAGAATATCTGCTGGATATTCCTATGAATTCCTGTAAACTGGGAGATCATATATAGTTTCCTCTTTTTCATGACAGAATCAACATTTGCTGTTTGGGCTAATTCCTTCAATTTTAGCTTTCATAGCATTAGTTTGGAATACTTATTCTTGCGTAGCAAAAATAAAACCTTCAGTGTCATTCTTGATGGTCTCCAAGTTAAGTTATCATATTTTCCATCAATATTTCTTCAATATTGCCCAGGCAATGGTTTGTTTTTTCAGTTGTTTATCTTCAAATTGTTGTTTCTTATATTCCACCTTAGTTTCTGTTGCTTTCAAAACGTTTTCCATTTTTACTGCCTTAAGTAATTTCTTCTACTTCTATTGATATACAGTAATCATCTAAGCTTATTTTTTCTTCTTCTTCTAATTCCTATATTTGTCGTAATCCATGGTCTCCATTTTTTTTTTTTTTTTGCATTAAGTACAACCTGTCTACATCACTTTTTGGGTGTAATGCATAATATGTGTTTATTAATACTGTATCCATGTTTTCAGTAACACCGTGAGAAATTCAGCTGCCCGGGGCTGAAGCCAAATTTGCCACGCCCTGGTGGATGCTGGCTCCCGCTCCCGCAAGGGCTTCTGGGAATTGTAGTCCAAGAACACACATAGACCAAAAAGCGCCGCCCAGGGCCACCAACCCCCCGAGCCCCCCTAGCACCACCACTGCATGTTTTTCAGTCCAGTTTTTCTATTTATATTTGGGTCCAATCTGTTGTTTTTGTTACATTCCTAATCTAATCTATAAGAAGAATGATGAAGCAAGTATTCTTATGGCAGCAGAGTCTCCTCCAGATCTCTCAGCAGAAATTAATAATGTTTCAATATCTCCTCATAGGAATGATTCAGCAAATTATTATTTTTCATTTCTTCTGTGCTCTTCTTCCCAGGGTGGCTTTACAGAAAGGAATAAATAAATATGTTTTGTAGCACTACATTGTTGGAGGTTTTTCCACTTGAACCTTTCATCACTTGCCAATATTTCCCTGTTTTGAAGTTTCTCGGTGCCAGGCAATTTTACACTGTGTTTTGAAGGCTCAAAAAATGGAGGGAGAGGGACATAGTGGGTTAATTCCAATAGAGAGCTGTTTTCTCCAATAAAAATTCCATACATGATAAATATTTCTATTCAAATTTCCAACAGAGAATGTATACACATTTCATATCTAATACAAAAAGATTATGAAACTGTTTGCACTCTTTAAATGTGTAAACTGCTACATTCTGTTCCTGAAATTATAGTTTTCTCCAGGAGACTGGTAGAAACTGGATATCAACAGGCAGGTTATCTAATCTATGGATCTGTTCCTAATGCTGCTGGGCCAATCCAGATGGTGGCTTTTCATATCCCCTGTCAATATTTCCTTCAAATAAACTGTCAATAACTTTTAATGCATATATTTATTGAGTCTGTGAGGATGAGGGTCAGAAGGCATCCAAGGTAATCTGCCTGGGTCCGCTGAATTAAAATTAATATATAATGAATGGAAGAGAGAAGGCATTCTCTGAATTAGCTGAGACAGCCTGGCCAAAAAACTGCTGAAAGCCAATTGCAATGTAACATCTGTGGGGCAAAAGTACAAAGATAATCTGTTACCCTATATGCAAACATCTACCTTTTGGCTAAGTAAACACTTTAGGCTCACATAACCTTGGACAGATTGTTTAAGCAAGCTGCACCAGATATCCCCAATTTACAGTATTTGCCTACAGCATGTCTACTCAGAAGCAAATCCCACCAAATTCAGTGAGCTTCCTTCTACGTAAGCGTGCACATTTCTTCAGCCTTACTTGTACAGAGGAACCTCACTTAACAAATTGCTAGGTTAAGATAAAAATCGCACAACAAAAGAAAATCCATAGAAAATAGTGATTCGGTTTATGGAATTTTTTTCAGAATGGATTACCATATATACTCGAATATAAGTCAGGATTTTTAGCCCCCCAAATTAAGTCCAAAAATGGGACTTGTCTTATACTCGGGTCAACGTATTTTCATGTATTTTAATTACTGAAACTCACTAGCAGCTGCTGCATTTTCCACCCCTGACATACCTGGGTCAATCTATTTTCCTAGTTTTAGAGGTCCAAATTAGGTACCTCGACTTATATTTGGGACGACTTATAGTCGAGTACATATGGTAATTGGTTTTCAATGCATTCCTCTGAGAAACCTTGTATTGATTAATGTATTTTGGTTTTCAATGCATTTCTATGGGAAATTGCATTCAATGTGTTCTTCTCAGAAATTTGGTTAAAGTAATTTTCGCTGTAAGAAACGACCCGGAGAATGCATTAATTATGTTAACCAAGGTTCCAGAACTAAAGATGGTGCTTCGTCTTCTACATGTGGCAAAATATGGGAAACTTTTTTTAAAAAAAACCTCCTTCAGCAGAGATCTCCATTTCAATTCACAGTTCTTCAATGCAATGCTTCTATAGATACATTTTTAACAGATAGAGTGTCACTCATATTTCATCAATGGAATAATCTTCTTGCAACCAGCTTAGTGTCACCTAATGTTTGGAGCACTGGACAAAGGTCTGGGCTCAAGTTCCCACACAGCTGTGAATCTCATTGGTCCCCATAGGCCAGTCATTTTCTCCAGTCCAACTAACTTAATGAAGTATTGGGAGAATAAAGTCATGAGGAAAAGTCACTGGAAGAAAAGTGAGTTACACATATAATTAATGAATTAATCAATCCATCAATAAATTAATTAATTATGTACAGATCCATGTATTAATGCAGGAACAATGGAAATGCACAGCCCCAGTATACAAGTACAGTACATCAAACAAGCTAAATAAATCATATAGAATAGTATTACTACAGGGAAGATGGCCGACAGTCAGAAACTTAACTAATGTCAAGCATGTTTTAATGTTTTTAACGATTAGACTGGTGTTCCTGGGCTATAAAGAAAACGAACATTTGCATATGAGACAACATTCTTAGAGACAGGGCCATGCTCAGAAGAGATCAGTACATTTCTGGATACTTTAAGAAGCTGTGGTCCATGTAGCAATGCAGAATCCACATAGCTCCAATGCTAGACACAGTGCTAAATTCTAACTGAAAGAGCAGCTAAAATTGAAGGAAATATTTGCAGATTTGTGTTACAACTAAGAATGCAAAGTTAATATTTACTGTTAACTCATTGTGAAGAAAGGACTCAGAAGTATGAAGGTCACCAAATATGGTCCAAATTCTGGCAGTCAAATCTCACTTTAAAGCACTCTGATTGTGAGCTCAATAAATCAATACTCATCATATTCTCCAGACTTTCAGCATATTGTGTGTATATTACAGATGAGCAAGAATCCAGATTTTTTCAGAGCTATTTAGATGTACAGATTACCAGCAAATAGCAACAATGGAGGGACGAGCTAGCTGTTCCCCTCTAAATATGTCCATAAGAACAGCTTTAGTACTGCTTGACTAGGGCTCTGCTCTGCTCCTAGCAGAATGTGGTGTGTACCTGGTCCTCGTGGGATATCTCAAGTCCTGTCCAACATTTCCTTAAAAGAGGGTGGGAGATTCTCTAAAACTTTTGTTTTCTGAAAGAGAAACCAGGTGCACGGGCAATATTTAAATCAAGTTGCATACTAAGGACAAATTAAACCTAGTAGGCTTGTGTTCTGAAGTTCTCGCAATCATTTCCCCCTTTAGATTCCATCACCACCATACTTTGGGCTTAAGAAGCTCTGAAAGCATATTGGGTACAGTGTTGTCCATACACGCTGCAAGCATTGGAACAGAGCCATATGTTGAAGTGAACTAACACAAGATGCTGACAGGGTGCTTTGAGAGGAAAGCTGTCTCAGCCAAACAGCAGATTTAGTGCCTTGGAACCAAAGAAGACATTCTGAAGGAAAGCAGACAAGTCAACATGGCCAAAGGAGAATTCTGAGCACTGTAACATTTCCAAACGTTGTCCCCATTAAACAGGCATGACCCCTACTCACTGACTTCAGTATCAGATGATAAGAACCTGGTAATCAGCATCAGATTAACCCACAACTGCAAAATGAGCAGCTCTTTGCTGAGCAAGACAGGTTAGCTCATATTCCTTCACCGCTTGCTCATTGTATCTTGGAGAACCTCCAGAAATGCCATCATCTATGTATGGGGTGCAAGTAGTGAAGATCTTACAAACCTAATGCACACTGGAATATGTCATAATATTATTGACCTCTAATGAAGGTTACTTTTGTAGTGCACTCCATTTCTTCTACCACTACACTAACTTTGCTCTTTTCTTTGGTTCAAGTCTCTGTCTCCATTCTCACTATATTCTCTGTTGCGTTGGTTCAATGACTCTTCTTCTTTTTCATGAGCCTTTGAACCCTAGTCCTTTTCAATCTAGCTGATTTGCTATTTAGAGGAAGCTAAAGCTTCAACCTTGGCCCAGCTATCTGAAAAGCCCTTAATCAAACATCACAAAGCATGTCAGAGCAATGTGCAGCCAAATAAACCCTTTAAATTAGCTTATCTTTACTAATCAACCATAGTCATTGCCTTCTGACAATGATGATCCAAAAATATATTTCATTAAATGAATCTACATTCTCCTAAGTTACCACATAATACCACAAGACTATTATGCACCTACAGTTCCTAGCTTTGTTATGTAGTAATAGATGTTTTCCCCCAGAAAATATATTTCCTCTTCTTTTCTGTACTGTGAAGGACACTGTTATCTCCCCTTCACCCTGTGAATTATCAACACAAGGAAGCAGTCACTGAAAAGTCAGCATGATACCTGACTATCAACCAAGCTAATGAGTACAGTTGGAACCTGAAGAGAATACAGGAGATAAACTTTTCCAGCACCAGTGACTTTAGGATAGGGGCGCCCAAACTTTTCGGGCTGTGGGCCAGTCACATGGTTCAGCAGGCTGGACACATGGTTTCTTCCACCAGTAGCAGAACTAAAAAGTGCCTTGCAATCTGTGTTGCAACAGGACGAGATAGATTTTAGGCTGCCATTTTCTCTGCTTAAAGCAGGGGTGTCCAAACTATGGCCTGTGGGCCGGCTCTGGCTCCCAATGCCAATTCACCCAGCCTGTGCTTCCCTCATCGCTCCCAGAAGTAGAAGTAAAATGTGCTCAAATGGGCACATTTTATTTCTGCTTCCACGAGCGGCAAGGGCAGTGTGGGCTGGATGAATTTGCATTGGGGCCAGATGTCGCCTATGTCAATCCCAGCAGAAGTTTGTGCTTTGATTGATAAGTATCTCTGAGATGCAACCAGATAATGGGATCCAGCATTAGAAGCTCCTCTATCTAATCTCTTCATTTTCCAGCATTATCTCAAGTGGATTTTCCCTAATGGAATAAACAACAAGGTTACTTTTCTTTTTGGCCCAATACCCATCTCCAGAGTTATTGCATCTCCTCAATACTGTAATTGCAAGCTTTATGCTAGGTTGCTGCACTCTGCAACATTAAACACCAAATTCTTCCATCAGTTCCATTCACTCAGCGAGGAGGACATGTTCAGGAAGACTGGCTTTCCAGTAATGTAGGTGGGATACCAGAATAGCTATTTAACAGGACTTTTAAAACCCTCTCAGCATCCCATGTGATACCTCTAATATTGGAAGCAAAGAGAATGACAGAAATTTCAGGTCAAAGTATTAACTGGAATTTTCCCTCAAGCCAAACAGTTTTGCAATCTGAGCAAGAGAGTTGGTCTAGATACAACATTTGACCCAGGAAATATTACTCAACGCTCTTCCTATCCTACAAACCTCCCTGACATCTCTAGCGCTTCCTGTTCTCTAGTCCGTCTGCTCTTACTGTACAGCACAGACCTCTCAACTCACTATTATTAGAATAATATTCTTTAAGCAATGAGAAGAGTGAGTCAGATGAATAATCCCTTTCTGAATAGCTAAAGATAGAAGTAGGCAGAGCAGCTTTTAGGGGCAAGGGAAGTATATTAATGGAGTATGTTCTTGTTCTATGCTGTCAAGTCAGAACTGGTTTGTAGCAACATCACAGGGCTTTCAAGGTAAGTGAGATATTTAAGGAGTTGTTTTGGCAGGATGGTACAGTGGTTTAGGCATCTGAGTGTGAAACCAGAGATTGGAAGTTCAATTCCTCAGGCTGCAGCCCAGAAGAGCCAGCCTGTGTAGCTCTAGGATAAGCTCCCTAGTCCCAGAGCACCTCCAAAATAAGGGAATGATAAACCACTTCTGTGTATTCTCTACCTGGAAAACCCTGGGAAGGATTGCCATAAGTCAGAATTGATGTGACAACACATGATGGTGGTGGTGAACCTTGGCATTCCAGGTGTTCTTGGACTTCAATTCCCAGAAACCCAAGTCTCTATTAATCCACACAAATGCATATGCTCAGTAAACCCATTTGTATGGATTCACTGAGACTTGGGCTTCTGGGAATTAAAGTCCAAAAACACCTGGATTTCCAAGGTTCACCATCACTGGCACATTATTATTAATATTTACAGGGCACACCTCCAATGAACGTCCCTGGCTGAATAGGAATTTGAATCCATGCCTCCTGAATCTTAGTCCATCAGTCTATTTACATCATCACACTGGTTTTCTTTAATGTGGTAAACTAACACTATAAGTGGATAAATCCGGGGTGTGTGTGTGTGGCCAAGATGGTGCAGAATTAACACACATATTGCTCAGCTTGTGCAAAATGAGTTTTTAAAATGAGAAAATAAAGAAAAATAAAGATTACAGAGAGCCAAGAAAAGATGCCAGCCAAAAACAACTGTGTCCAGTACCCTACCATGGGTTTAAAAGTGACAGTGAAGTTCTTGCGGTGCCATTAATAACTCTGGGGTCAGGGCCCAAAAAGCTGCTGCGGCTGGTGAGGCAAGCGGCGAAAGGTCAGGCAGGACCTTAGAGAGTGAAGAAAAATAAAAAGAGAATGGGAAAGGCCCAAGAACGACATGGTTTTGGGCAAGGCGGTGGCGGACAAGATGGCTGAGGTGGTTTTTGAGCCCAAAGTTGGAGAAAGTAAGTGAGGAAGGTGGGAGGAAGTTTGAAGCCAGAAGGAGGAAGAAGGTCTAATGGTGGTGGTGGTGGCGAGCAAGTTCAAAAATTAGGAAGTAAAGCACAGAGGAGTCATGAAGGAGGAGAGACGGAAGGTGAGAGAAGGCAAAAGAAGGCGATCGGAACTGATTTGGATGTTTTGGGAAGGTCGGCGGAACGAAAGGAGAAAGAAAAGAGTCTGTGAGCTGAAGGTGCAGAGTCATTCGGGCAGGAAGAGGAGGAAGAACAGCCTTTGAAGCAGCCATTTGTGTTCTGCCCTGTTTCAGTTTTTTGCTTTTTAAATAAATAGACGCTTGGCTTAATTTTTGTTGGTTTTTCATGAGGTTAGGTTCTCTTTATATTTTTTGCTCTTTTTTGTCCCCTATCTGCCATTTTAAGCTTAAAGTGTTTTTTGGATCTCCTTTTCCTTCTTTTTTTACAGTTCAGTGGATTGGCCCTCTTTTTCCATTCCCTCCCTTTTTTTTTCACACTTAGACAAGCTATATGTACTATAAAATTTACAGAAGGACATACATAATTTCTTGTTTTTTCCTGTCCTTTTTTGTTTTTATGGACTGAAATTAGATTGAATGAAATTTTGAGAAAAGTATTTTTCCAATTCATATTTTTTTCCTCTATACATATAAAATAAGCAGTTTTTTCTCTTTTATTGTTTGTATTGTATTGTTCTTTCCTGTTGCCCTATTTCATCTCCTTTCCCTTTTCTTTCTTGAGGGAGGGGAGAGGGTGTGAGGGAGGGGGAGGGAGATAAAAATTAATTGTAATTAATTGAAGAGATTGATTGGGGAAATTAAATTGAATTGTTAAATAGTAGAAATCATACACTGCAGAGTAATTAGCATGTAAGGGGAAAATTAATTAATTGTTTTGGGTGATTGGGTTTCAAAAGGAAATTGATTAATAGACTGAAATTATATTACATGTATTGGGAGGGAGAGGGGAAGAGCGATTGATATTAATTATTTAAAAATAATTGATTATTGAGAAGCCCACAGAATTAATTAAAAATATAATTAATATAAATTGAACAAATACTGAAAATTAATTAAATATAAATTAATTGGGAATGGACTTATATATGACTTGAAATTGATTAAATAAGATTAATTGTTAAATATAAATTGATTTGAAATTGATTGTTTTGTTTAAATAATTGATTCTGAAGACTGATTGGCAGGATGAAATTAAGGAAATAATAGTAGTATTGTTGTTATTACTAATCAAATAAGATGGAAGGTTCAGAGGAGAAGAAAGATGAAGTAGTGAAGCCAAAGAGGACTGATTTGAGAAGAGAAAAGGAGAAGAAGGAACAGAAAGACAAACCCGCACCTGCAGCAAAAACAGCACCACCAGATGAAATTAAAATTTTAACAGAATTAGGAAAATTTATGAAGAGATTAGATAAAATGGAGCAAGTGAGAGCGCAGGACAAGGCTGAAATGATGAAAGGTGTACAGTTGGAGATTTTGAAAGGAATTCAAACAGAAATTGCAAAAGGTTTCCAGGAGATGAAGGGGAGATAAAGAAAGTTAGAGAAGAGATGTTAGAGAATCAAAAGAAATTTGCTACCATGTTCACTGATTTTTCTAAACAAACTAATTCAAATTTTGTGAAAGTTGAACAGAACATGATAACAGTGCAAACAGATATGAAGTTGATGCAGAATGGTTTGAAAATGTTGTATGAAGAGGAAAAGGAAACAAAATTTAAGGTTGAAGTTCAAGAGAAAAGGGTTGACCTGGTGGAAGAATTGTTGAGAAAACAGAATATAGTCATTCGTAAACTTGTGGGGAAAACGCCAGACAAGTTGAAAGAAAGAATCGTTGATTGGCTTAATAGTTTGAAAATGGGGAAAGACTTTGTGGTTGAAGACATTGCAAATGCATATAGACTAGGGGGTAGGAAAGGGAGAAATATTCAGAGAAATGTTTTGGTCAAATTTTGCAAATGGCTTTTATAAAACAAACTGGGTCTGGCACTTTAAAAATTGAAGGAAATGACATAGAGGTATACGATGACATTTCTGAAGATGAATGGGTGTGGCAATACAAGATGAAACCTGTGACAAAAATTTTAAGAGAACATGGTATTACATATAATTGAAGATTCCCCCAGCAATTGAGGGTTTTTTAAAATGAAAATGAACACAATTGATGCAAAAATGGATCCCCTGAAGTATTTGTGTTCAATTGGTCTGATGAAGGCAGGGACGCAAGGGTGGCTTGGACTGAGAAAAGCATTGTTGGAGTCAGGTAGGATAGACAGGGAGGAAAGAAAGGAGAATGGTATGTGTGCTGTAGGGGATTCTGATGCTGGGGGTTCAGGGAGCATTGTGGTGGTGGAATCTGATGAAGGGTAAGATAGATGGCAGAGAGGGGAAAATATAAGTAAACTAATAAAGCACAAACTTTATAGGTATAATATGCACACCTTCCATATCCCTCCTCCCCTCATTGGAAGACAAAGGCAACTTTTTGGTGAGAAGGTGGGGAGGGGTGAAGAACAGGTTTGTATGTTGTTATTTTATATATTTTATATGTTGGGTGGAGGGGAGAGCATGCCCAAAGGAGTTAGTTGGGGTCACAGCAGAAGGAAATTAAGTTTTGAGGATGAAAAATATTAAAGTTTTGACATGGAACGCGAAAGGTACTGGCTGTCAGGTGAAGAGGAGGGGATTAGAATCAGCCCTTAAGAAGGACAGACCTGATGTGGTCTTTCTACAGGAGACACACCGGAAATCGGTAGATACGAACAAGATTTTTCTAGGGTGGACTCAAATCTATGAAAAAGCATATGGTACTTCAAAAGCAAGGGGAGTGGCAACTTTTCTATCTAAGAAGCTGGGTTTTGTTATGACTAAAAGTATTTCAGATCCAGAAGGAAGATACTTAATAATTAAAGGGATTATAGATTATTAAGAAATAATGTTGGTAAATCTTTATGCCCCGAATGAACATCAAGAAGAATTTTTGGATAAGGTATATCACATATTGGAATTGGAAAGAACAGCGAAAATGATAGTGGCAGGTGGTTTTAACCTGATAAGAGCAGATATAGATTGTACAAATATTGCTAGAAGTAGAAGTGGACATAAAAAACAAATTATGAATAAATTGATTGAGTCACTGGTTTTGAGGGATGCTTGGAGAGAAATTAAAGGATCAGAAAGGGCCTATACTTTCTTTTCTCAGGTTCACAATACGTACTCCAGGGGAAAAGAGGGATAAATCCAGTGGTGGGCTCAAAAAAAATTACTACCACACTGTGGGCATGATATGGTGGGCGTGGCCAGGGGAAAAGCCCTGTGTTCCACCCAATTTGGGACTACTTTATTTCAAAACTTGGAGGGGCGGAGTCAGCCAGAATTTCTGCTACCGGTTCTGGTGAACTGGTGCGAACCTGCTGATGCCCACTACTGGATAAATCATTGATTGTTATGTTCATAATGGATGAGCTAATCATTTAGGCTATTTGGAATAGTTGTCCCTAACCCTGTGATTCATCTTTCAGAGAGCAAAGGCTGCTAGACAGAACTCTTGTAGCAATTTGGAACTATTACCCAAAATTTGGATCCAGTTAATTGATATCGCAGAAAATATCTCAGCCTCTCCTTGGCAAGAAATCAGTCAAAGCACACAGCTGTTAACAGGGTTTGTTTATTGAACGAGATCAAGATTTGAACCTGAAACAACAGGACTCTCTCCAAAATGCAGAGGGAGACCAAGCATACAGGCTGAGGCAGGCTTATACAGTCAAACCTCGCATAAAGAGTGCTTCACTTAAAGAGTAATTTGCTTAAAGAGCAGAATTTTCTCTGAATGTTCGTTTCACTTAACAAATAAAACCAACCAAAAACTCGCTTAACAAATAAATCGGGGTTTGCAATCCCCCCACACACAATTGGTCACTTACAATGGTGTTTCGCTAAAAGAGCAAACTCGCTTAAAGAGCAATCCTGTGGAACGCATTATGCTCTTTAAGCGAGGTACAACTGTATAAGCAATAAGAAAAAGTTCTACAATTTAACTAATAGGCAACATGAAAAAAAGACATCCAAAGCTCCGTACTTGGCAATTGCTAAAGGAATTTTCAGTTGCAGTTTAATACAGCAAGACATAAAACAAAGGATTCTTATACCTCTGGCTGTGAATACTCTGTGTTGTATATGACCAAGCTTTCTGTACCTCCTCCCTGTGGGATGAGAGGAGAATTTTTGTAACTGCTTGCTGACAAAGAAATTAACATTTAGGGTTGAAAAGCAAGGTCACTGTGTAACCTTTGGACACCCCTCTCTGCATTCTCAGTAATTTTCCAGACTGTTTCCTCAATGGCTTAAATTGGTCCTGGCAATTAACCTTTTTACTTTGTTTTCTGATATGCCTTTTACTTTGTTTTTCTGAGCTATTCCTTCAAGGCAAACCAAGCTTCAGTGGGCTGTGACAGATAGTAACCTGAACCTAATTGCTGAGAAACAAAAATAAAATAAAATAAAAATGTTAATACAGTAATACCTCATATAACATTAGTATCGAATAACACGAAAATCGCATAACATCAAGGAATCTGGGGGGAAGAATTGCATCAGATAACATAAAGATCCTATGGGATGCTTCAGATAACAACCGCTAAAGCCTGTGTGGTTACAATGTATCTCTATGGATCCCAGAGGATCAGATAACACGAAAAATCATATAACACGAAGACTTGTGGAACCAGGTTTTAGTGTTATATGAGGTTTTACTGTACTAGGGTTTGTGCTCTGTTGGCAACTTGCCCAGACAGGAACCCCAATGCAAAAGTATCCAATTAAATGAATGGGGCATGTTGCTTATTAAGAAAACACTTTTTAAAGTTGCAAACAAGTCTTGGACCTATTTCTCAGCTGTTTATAATATTTTCTTAATGTAAAATTGTGATTTTCAATGTTGTTGTTCAGTCGCACAATCAATTCGGACCCTTCGCAACCCCAAGGACCACTGCCCTCCAGGCACCTCTGTCCTCCACCATCCTCCTCAACCTGCCCAGCTCTGTGCCCCTTGCATTTACAATACCATCTAGCCATCTCATTTTTGGTCGCCCCCTTCTTCTTTTGCCCTCCACCTTTCCAAGCATCAAGGCTTTCTCAAGTGAATACTCTCTTCTCATTTGATGTCTAAAGTACTTCAGCTTCAGCTTTACTATTTGACCTTCTAAGGAGCAGTAAGGGTTGATTTCTTCCAAGATTGACCTATTTGCTCTCCTCACTGTCCAGGGAACTCTCAAAACTCTCCTCCAACACCACATCTCAAAGGCATCTATTCTTCTGCGCTCAGTTTTCCTAATGGTCCAGCTCTCACAACCATACATTGCCACTGGGAATACCATTGCTTTGACTATGCAAATTTTTGTTTGCAAGGTGATGTCTCTATTTTTAACTATGTTCCCCAAGTTTCTCATAGCTTGTTTCCCAAAAATCAGTCTCCTTTTTATTTCATAGCTGCAATCACCATCTGCAGAGATCTTTGATCCCAAGAAAGTAAAATCTGTCACTGCTTCTACTTCTTCCCCATCTATTCTCCAGGGACTGATAGGGCCTGTTGCCATTATCTTGTTTTTCTTGATGTTGAGTCTCAAGCCAGCTTTTGCATTCTCTTCTTTCAACCTACGCATGAGCTTCTTTAGGTCTTCCTCACTTTCTGCCATTAGGGTAGTATCATCTGTGTATCTCAAATTGTTGATGTTTCTCCCAGCAATTTTGATCCCAAATTGTGATTCTTCCATCCCTGCATTGTGCATTGTGTGCTCTGTGTATAAGTTGAATAAGCAGGGTGACAAAATGCATCTTTGTCTGACTCCTTTTCCTATTCCAATTCCAATATCTTTTTAGCTGCCATGGTTCCACCCTGCAAAATTTTGAGTTTTGGAATTTGTTGGGGTACTTAGAATTATTTGTCAGAGGGCTCTCAGGTAGGGGACAAATATACCAAGATGAACAGTTGTAAGTGGAATATTCTTTACAGGTCACCCCCCCCCCACATCTGTTGATTACATTTCTGTGATTTCAGTTATCTGTGGTTGATGGTGGTTTGTGACAGCGTGGGAAAGTTAAATGTTGTTACAGTACTGAAAAGGCATCTGTGAGTGCAGTAAAATACAGATTGCAGAAAAAATTCAATACAGACTATTTCCGTTATTGCAACAAAGTACTGTACAGAGTTATTAATTGCAGTGAAATACACAGTGTAAAACTGTATTCTGTTTACTGTAGTGAAGAAAAAAACATGTTTTATAAAGTTCATTGAATTTTAAAATTATTTAATGTTGGTTATTGTGTGCAATATACAGAGTGAAATCATCTTTATCAAAGGGTTCCTAGCTATTTTAAATGTTTTTGTAGGTTTCCAGGGCATTTTAACTGAAATGGGGTCTAAACCCCCACCCCCACCCTACCCTCACTTTTAGAACTCAGTATGTAAAAAGGTTTACTCTTATCCACAGTTTCAGGTACAGTATCTGGATTGGTTTCAGAACAAATTCCCCACAGATATAGCGGGTGGTGGCGACAATATGTATAATATGATGCTTTTAGCCAGCACATACGATTCATGACTGGTTTCCATTTTATCAACAAATGGAAGAAGATGTGTTTCCCCACCCCTTTTCTTTGGACAATATTTGTACTATGACCATTATTCATTGATGATACAGTCCTGCTTCACAATCCTCTCAATTTTTCAAAGCACAAAGTCTCTACTTGACTTTTAGCAAAACAACCATTACACAGTGGGAATTCTGGGATGAAGACTGTCATTTTTTAAAAAAATTCTCTTTGACTAGACCTAGCTTTTGGAGGACAACTTTTAATCCTGCGATGTGCTTTCCCAGAGAAAACTCTGAACAGTACTGTATATCTATGGAAGTGTGTGAGACCTGTCTCTTTAACAAGCAGACTTCAACACTGTTTCCATTTCCTTTGTGAGTGGTTGTAGACAGAGACTCAAAGAACTGGCTTTGAGAACAGATATGCCTTCCGATTGGGGTGTGAAACTTAATGTTGCTGTTTGCTATGTTATTTGTACTTCAGACTCTTGAGTTGTTTTGCAAATCAGACTTTATTTTTCCAACTTTAATTATTATTTTAGCTTAATTGTTTTTTAATTGTACAACCAATTGTGTTTTCATTTGATCTTTTATTATTAAAAAGATCAAATGACAACACAATTGGTTGTACAATTAAAAAGCAATTAAGCTAAAATAATAATTGTGAATCACCATGGGGAGAAAAGTGGTCTATAAAACAAACAAACAAATAAATGTATGCATACTTCCCATTCACCACAATTGGGCGTATCTTGGGCAATGGCAATCTCATTTAGCAGGGTAATCTTTCTCACGCCAGACCTAGACATGGAATAATAATAATGCGCTAATTGTTGTGTGTTGATTTTAACTGTTACCTTTCTATTTTTATTCTACTTTGATTGACTCTTATGGTCTACTATGGAATAATCACAAGTGCAGCAAATATCTATCAAAATATCTAGCTGCATATTGCAAAATGCTCCTTCTTTATGCTCACTTTATACTTAAATTTGTGTGCAAGAAATATTTATGTTATAGAGATTGAAGATTCCTGTTTATAAATAATTCCCTCCCTAACATTTCTCTCACATTTTAATTACAAAACAAAACAAAAAATAAAAGCATATGTTTGAGGTATGTCGCGGGATGTCTGGCTGGACATTCCGCTACAGTAATGGAGTAGACTGTACAGCCAGTGACTCAATGCCGAGTATCAGGCGGCGGTTAACTAACCTGACTCCCTAAAGGGGCCAATGGCTACAGGTGGATGAGTCCCTTTAGGTGGGGTGATGGTCACCCTCAGTGGAGGAAATGCCACTGGAAACTATCATATTGGGCCCAATAGCAAAATGAGTAGAGGAGGAACTCTGATTCCCAAAAGTAATGGAGGCAGAATAGGCGATGCCAGATGGACTGGCTGTGAAGGTGCACCTTGTCCATATCCTCAAGGCTGTGGTAGTCCATTGCAGTACTGGTGTTGAATCCTGCACATCTCATTTTGTGTGTGCTGCAGGGGATGGCTCCGAGATCATAGCATGTGGGTCACTTCATGGCAAGCTGAGATCCATCTTAAACAAATTCATGCCAATTACATTTTTCCTGCTTCAGGAAAAAATGCATTCTAGAATAAGAGTTGCAGTTGGCAACTTTTCTGCAGTTAGATCCAGTAGATGGCACTATTAAACAATTTTTTAAATTTAATATCTGGTTGAGTGCTTCTGTATCTTGTTCTGGTAGGTTACTGACTCAACTGTAATGTTTTTCAATTAATCTCTGCTTTGATCTGGATTCCTACATTGAGCATTAAAATTGTAGGAACTTGACAAAATGGTAAATCATTACTGCATCACAAGGATTTACCTTGGGTGGCATTTACAAGATACAGTCAAACCTCGCATAAAGAGCGCCTCGCTTAATCCCCCCCACAATCGGTCACTTTCAATGGTGTTTCGCTTAAAGAGCAAACTCACTTAAAGAGCAATCCTGTGGAATGCATTATGCTCTTTAAGCGAGGTACAACTGTACTTTTTATTGATAGATCTGTCCTATCCTGGAGCAATAGGACAGAATAATAGTCACTCTTTGAAGCGTATAAAATAATGAGGAGCACTTCTTTAAAGGAGTTACCAAATAATGAAAAAGGCAGAATGTCACACACTGAAATATAGTCACATGTGCAATAGTCAGATGTCAGTAAGACAAAAGTAGAGCTACTCTGGTTTTGTTTGAGAGCACTGAAATTTGGAAATGAGCCCACATAGCCACAAGCATTTTAAAGACCGACAGATTCATTCCAGGCAAGCTTTCCTGGATTATTATTCAGGTGTCTCAGGAACTGGGTTCTGATCCACAAAAACTAATGCTAAAATGAATCTGCTAAACTCACAGGAACTGTTAGACCTTTGTGCTTTGTTTGGTGGTGATGTTTCATTTAGCTACATTTACATTACCATTTACCTGTTAGCTATTGCTAATAGTGGCATAAGACTTTTGTCTTTGGGTTCAGAAAGTCTCCCTCTGACCAAGTATTTGGAACCACTTAGTCCCCTATATAGTAAACAGTGAACACTCACTATGGCAGCATGGTTTCTTTAGCTGTTTTTAGTAATCCGATAAAACGATTAAATAAAATAAGTAAGTGGAAATAGCTGGATCCCCAGGGAGGGTTATAAAGCCTCTCAAGCAACAGAGAACACTGCATTTTCTTTATTAACATTTTATTGGGTTAAATACTTAATAAAATATTGAGTAGCCACAGGCTACCTGCACTTTGGAAAGAAAGGCAATGAAATTTTTTGGCTGATGCAAATACACAGCCCTCTCAGTACATGAACTCCCTCTCAAAATAAGCTTTATAAAGGCTAGACTCTGCAGTATGTAAATGCAAAACTACAAAACTGCAATGTTTAACCATGCAAGCTATCTGTTGCACACTCAAGACATATGCATCTGATGTGCTCAGGTGCACAATAGTCAACCAGAAAATTGTCCAAATTGTTTGTGTAACTTACTTTTCATGCACAATATTTCAGAATTAGATGTTGGTCAATGAGTAAAATGATACTCAGTGAGATACACCAGTAAATTACTGGCACATCTAAGCTACTATTATTTCCCCCAATATCACCAGGAAACTCACAAAATACACAGGGAACTCAACCATCCATGCTGCGTACATCAGCTTTGGCTCTGAGCATCTCTGTAGCAAAGTATGTTGCTCCAGTATGGAACACATCCACACATGCGAAACAAGTTGACATTGCTGTTAATGAAGCAATGTGTATAGAAACAGGATGCATCAAACTTACACCAATTTAGAAAATATAGCATCTTGTTGGTATTGCTCTGCCTAAAATAAGGAGAGAAGTAGCAGGGGGCATTGAAAGAACTAAGCAAAAGATGACCCTTGTCATCCTTCTGAACAGATATGTGCCTCAAATCCAGAAAGAGCTTTATGGCAAGAATAAACATTATTGAGGGTACGCAAGAGCAAAACCAAGTTAGAAGATGGAGAAAGGAGTTCATTGGACAAGGAGGATATTAAAGGAGGATATGACTGAGGAACCCAACCTTCCCCACATCTCTTGGAGGACCCTGAATAGGCTGAGAGTTGGAGTGCCTAAATACAAGACCAACATGCTCAAGTGGGGGCTGCTGGCAGACAAAAACATACTGTGTAAATATGGAAAGATATTCATTCATTCATTCATTCATTCATTCATTTAATTCCACTTGTACCCTGCCCATCTGGGAGGTTTTCCCACTCTGGGTGGCTAACAAACGAACACACACATTTAAAAACATATTAAAATCACAAATAGCAATACAAAACCTTATTGACAGCAGGAAAAGGCTGGATGAGAAACCTAATGCTAGGCAATTGTCAACCCCTTCTTAGATACAGAATCCAGCTCATTTACTGGATTGCCGATTAATACCAGAAACATGTACTAAGGAAGATTTAATTTTGACCAATGATAAAGCCAAGAAAGTAGCTTATTTTTGGCAGTTCATATTTTGATCTTGACTCGAAAGAAAGAAAATGTAATAATAACATTTCTTCAACATTTCAGGCAAAAAAATTTTCCTAGGCATGATTCCTAAGCAGCATTTCAAATAAAGATAGAATCCATTACCTTCTCATGTGAAATGTGCAATACTGATCTGGAGCTGGAGCCTGAGCAGTGAAAATAAGTTGTATAAGCTTTTCGGTTTGCAGAATTTGAAATTTATCTCTATTAGTTGATCCTGATTGTACTGTACTTTATGTTCCATTGCATATCAGTGTCTAACCAGATGTTATTGGATTGTAGGTCTTATAATACCTGGCCACTGACCATTCTAGATGGGACAGATGGAAAATGCTGAACCACATTTTTTTTACTCCTGCCTTTCAAATATGCAAAAAAGCATTCTGATGCATATTCAATCAGCCAGCTACAGATCTATTTTCAAGGCGGACATGGAAGAAACCTCCCCAAAGAATTTGAGGACTGTGAATGCATTCAGGCATCTTCTGGACAACAGTAATACCCTGACAGCTGATACAATACATCCTATTATGGAAGCACCATCAGATAGCTTCCAGCATGAATGAAGAAGAATGACAATGCCCATTTCATAACCATCATACTTTATCATCTCAGAGCTTTGTCATGTCTTTGAAAGGCAGCTATAATCCTATGTACATATAAGACTCAGACCTGATAAGAATTATAAGAGCCCTGGTGGTGCAGTGGTACTGCAGCCAGAATGTTGTGAGTTTGATCCTGACCAGTGATGGGATGTCCCCGGTTCCAGACGGATCCCTGGAACCGGTAGGACCAATCCCAGAGAGTTCTCCGGGAGGGGAGTCCACTTTTGAAGCGTCCGGTTCCGGATGCCTCACCGAAAGAATTTTTTTTAAAAAAAATCGGAGTTAAAATGGCTCCAATTGACTACGCATGTGCAGAAACTCAATCTGATGCATTGCGCATGTGTCAAATTGAGTTTCTGGACATGCGCACTAAATTGGAGCCAAATGGCTCCAATTAAAAAAAAAATCTTCCGAAGCTGGAGCCGCCCCTTTTTAGAGTGGCTCCGGCAGCAGCAGCGGCAGCCCTAAGAGAAGGGCACCTCCCCTAGCCGGCCACCTGGCTCCCACGGGCACGTTGGTGCCTGGCCGCGCCGTCCGCCCGCGCCGCGCCCTCCTAGGGACTTGGGCCCGACAAACCCCCATGCCCTGGGTAAGCCTGGCGGGGTCGAAAAGACAAAGGCCCGAGGAAGCAGCAGGCGCCCGGCAGAAGACGATGCGGCGGTGGCGAGCCCCGCCGGGCTTACCCAGGGCACGGGGGTTTGTCGGGCCCAAGTCCCTAGGAGGGCGCGGCACGGACAGACGGCGCGGCCAGGCACCAACGTGCCCGTGGGAGTTCGGTGGCCAGGCAGGGGCTGCAGGCGGCTGTGGCAGCCGTGGCCGGCGGATGCCGGGCCGGCCGCGGCCTTCGTAGGAGGAAACGGCCACAGTCGGGGGCAGCGTGCCTTGCCGGGTGGCCCCGGGCCACATGGAGGTTCGTCGGCGCCAAGGAAGGTAAGTGAGGCTTTTATATTTAGGGTGGGTGGGTGATTTATTTGTGTTTTGGGTGGGTGGTTGTACTTTTATTTAATTTTTATTTTATTTATTTATTTATTTTATTTCTTTAAGTTATTTACGGGTCTGTGTGCATGTTTATTTTTTTATATATTTTTTTATTTTTGGCCTTGCCCACAACGTCATGACATTGGCCACGCCCATGACGTCCATGACATCATGGCGTGGTAGTAGAATTTTTGACATCCCATCACTGATCCTGACCCTGGATCAAGGTTGACTCAGCCTTCCATCCTTCTGAGGTTGGTAAAATGAATACCCAGCATGTTGGGGACACAATGCTAATTAACTTGTGAACTGCCCAGAGAGTGCACTAAATCCTACGGGGTGGTATATAGGTAATAATAATTTCGGGTCAGAGATTACTCTGGGTTGAAAGGATTTTTGCTGAAGAAACTCTGCTCAGGGGACACCAAAATGAGGCTCCTTTCATGTCCCCAAGTGCAGCCCTCAGGTATCGAAACCTGACCTTCCAGTTTCCAAGCTCAACATTTTAACCACTAAGCCACTGGGGGAGCTGTGGTATATAGGTGTAATTGCTATTACTATTACAGTATTTAAAGTTAAAGGAATAGTATAATTTACCTCAAAGGCTGACAGAATCTAATACTTCCCTGATGATATCAAGACACACCTGATGTGCTCAAAGGTGTGCCCTTGACAAGTACAGTAATACCCCGGATAACAATTACATCGGATAACGCTAGAATCAGATAACGATGCAAGTTTTTTGGAAAAAACTTGCATCGGATAACGATTCTGGATAATGATTCTTAGCGTTATCCGATGGAATGGTCTGCGAGTGTGGAGAACCAATCACGTCTCTAGAGAACCAATCACGTCTCTCTCTTTCCCCCTTCCCTGTAGTTTAAATACAGGGAGGGAAAGAGACAAGGAGTCTCTGTGACTGCAGTAGGGTCAGGGGAAAGGCACTTTCCCCTGACCCTACTGCAGTCGCAGAGACCGCTGCGTGTGGGGGGTGGCTTTAAAGGCAGGGAGGTCTCTTTCTTTCCCTGCCTGCCTTTAAAGCAGTTTGTCCCTGAAGTCAGGGGTTTTTTTTAGCATTGTTCGATGCATGCATTGGACAACGCTAAAAATCGGATAACGTCATGACTTGTGGAACCAAGTCATAACGTTATCCGGGTTATTACTGTACATGTTTTCATAGCACTGTAGGCCTCAAAGTCTGCAATTCTTCAAAGCTTGCTGTTTCAAATAAGACCCACTGGAGGTTGCTTGACAATTCAAAAGAGATTTAGGATTTCTTCCAACTCCCTGTGCCACATGTCTAACTCGTTGTAACTTCAAATTAAGTGTCAGCAGGGCTGCTATGCTGCAGTTCATTACTGGCAGCAAAATCCATCACTTCAATGAAACAAGAAAGCCCAAACCCATGGCACCTGCTGACAATATAATAGTTGAAGAATTGAAGAAATCTCCAGGTGGATAAATACAAAGCAAACCAGCATGGTACCATCCCAGAGTCTCATGCAGTCAAGCGTGTTATTATGTAACCTGGGGTAACAGTGAGGAAAGAACCATTGGGGGCTCGTGAACAGTTCCTCGGCAAGCAGAATCTTAGAAAATGAAAATGGCACACACCAAGGCCTTAGGGAAATTTCATAGTTGGCTACCAGTAGACTAACATGACCTCAATGCTGCTTTAGTCTGTGAGACATAAGGGCCTAAAAATTACTGCAGTTGTCACTACAGCAAGGTATAATTTATTTACAGTATTTATTTATTTATTCACGTTTGCTATCCCGCCCCAATCGGGTAAACCCGACTCTGGACGGCTTACAGCGTAGTTAAAAACACAGACCAATCCAATAAAAATAATAATGTTTAAAACCTCAAGAATTCATAAGAAAGAATTCATAAGAAAAGATTAAAACAGCGTAACGGATAAAACCTGGGGCGGTGGTGGTGGTGGCTACCCCTCAAATCAACCAGCCTGTATGGGATCCCGTGTTACTGGGTCCCCACACATGCTCCGCCAGCCAGGTCTTTAAGCCCTTTCGAAAAGGTAAGAGCTCTGCCTGTAGGCGAAGTTCCGTAGGGAGAAGGTTCCAGAGGGCCGGGGCGAACACAGAGAAGGCCCTCCTCCTAGTGCTAGTGAGGCGAGCCCCCCTAGCTGATGGAATAACAAGAGAGCCCCTCCGGTCCGCCCTGGTGGGACGGACAGACGTTCTTAGGGTGACGCGGTCTCTTAGGTATCCTGGCCCACTACCATATAGGGCTTTAAAGGTAATAACCAGCACCTTGAATTGCACCCGGAGACATACTGGCAACCAGTGCAGCTCCCGGAGCAGTGGTGCTGCACGAGCATATCGCCCGCGCCCCATCACTACCCGGGCCGCCGCATTTTGGACCAGCTGTAGTCTCCGAATGGTCACCAGGGGCAGCCCCATGTAGAGCGCATTACAATAATCAAGTCTGGAGGTGACCAGGGCATGTGAAAAAGAATCAAACAGATCAGGATCTGATTAATTATAGCATGTGAGCTATATAAATGCTATAATTATAGCATTTATATGCCGCTCTGAGTTGCTTCGGCAAAGAGAGCGGCATATAAATTGTTTAAAAAAGAAAAGAAATATCTGTGTGCTTGTGTGTGCACCCACACATGTCCATACACATGCACAAACACATTCCTTACAATCCATATTTTCAGGATTTAAGCAATAAGTACAAGTGAATATGTTGAAAAGCTCTGGAGAGCAGAACCACATTCTGAGCCTGAAACAGTTGTAACAAACATATGTCACTTCCCTAACCCAGTTCCCTCCAGATGGGCCAGACCACAGCTTTATTCAGAATCAATCAACATATCAGGAGACGCCAGGTTGCAGAAGACTGAGATTGGGGCAATGTCAGTGAGTAGGTTATAATTATCTTCTTATAACAATGTGCTCTACACAGGGTTTTCTTCGAAGAAAACCCAGAAGCTGCAGCAGGTTCAGAATGCAGTCACTCAGCTGGTGGTGTGGGTTCATTGGTTGGGATCAGATTTCCTCTATGTTTATGCAGCTGCAATCGTTGCCTATAGTCTTCTGGTCTGGTGCAAGGTACAGTATTGGTTTTAGCCTTATAAAGCCTTGAACTGTTTAGGAGTTCCCAACCTTTTCAAGCCAGGGGGCCAAGTCACTCTCAGTCAGCTTCAAGGGCCAGATGGCCATTTTGCCCTGCCTGCACGATGAGGGTGGCCATTTTTGTCCCAACAGCTTCAAAGGGATGCCCATTTTCTCAAATGCCCATGGAGGGGTGGGAGGGCCACATTGAATGGTGCCATGGACCAGATCTGGCCCACAGGCCTTGGGTTGGGAACCCCTGGTTTACAACCTCGCTACCTAGCAAAATGCCTGTCTTCAAAGTATATAACCCAGATGACCAGGTTCTTCCAAAAAGGAAGACTATGATTACCAACCCCCAGAAACTTCAATTAAAAATAGGATCTCCCCAGTGATGGTGCCATATTTTTGGAACACTCTCCCACCACACATCTGCCAGAACCCTTCCTTTGCTATATTCTGTAAACTAGCTAAGGCAGAATTGTTTAAAATGGCTTTTGTTGATATTCTGCCCCTAAATTATTTTATCTTATTGTATTCTATATTATCTCAGTTTATTTTTAGTAGTGTTGCATATGTATAGTGATCTACTACCAATATATTTTACCTATATTTAAAATAGTTTTTATCTGGGGTTAGGATGATATAATTGAGATGATTATATATACAGTACTATGCATTGTATTTCCTGAAGAAAATCAATCCTGACTTCTCCTTCGAAGAATATTGAAGATGAAGCTAAAGTACTTTGGACACCAAAGGAGAAGAGAGGACTCACTCAAGGCTTTGATGCTAAGAAAGAGCAAGGGCAAAAGGAAGAGGGGGTGGCAGAGGATGAGATGGCTAAATAGCATTGTTGACACAATGGATGTAGAGCTGAGTGGGCTGCGGAGGATGGTGGAGGATAGGGTTGCCTGGCATGCAATGGTCCATGGGGTCACAAAAGGGTCAGACTCAACTATGCTACTGAACAACAAATTGTATTTATGCCTTTATGTACACACTCTGAGTGACCTTCTGGTCTGTAGGGTGGCATAGAAAGAAAATACAGTGGAACCTCAGTTAACAAATGGCTCGCTTATCATAAAAATCACATAACAAAAGAAAATCCAGAGAAAATAGTTTTTCAGAATTTTTTTCAGAATGGATTAATTGGTTTTCAATGCATTCCTATGAGAAACAACATTTTGGTTAATGTATTTTGGTTTTCAATGTATTCCTATGGGGAAATGCATTCAATGCATTCCTATGGGACATTTGGTTAAAGTAATTTTTGCTGTAAGAAACGTCCTGGAGAACGTATTAATTACAGTATCTGAGGTACCACTGGTAAAATAAAAATGTACTTGTGCTTTGAATCAGCATCTATATGGAGTAAGTAAGTATGAAGTGCATGTGTAGAAGTGTCAATATTTTTGATATTTTAAAGATAATTTCAACCACCATTGAAGGGATTCAAGGACAGATGAAGCAAGGCTCTTATTTTATAGAAAAATTAAATACTGTACTTATTCTTATCACAAGCTTGATAGTGTCGTAATAATGGAAGGGTTTGCTCTGGACATCTTGCTTATCTTGAATTCCCTAATAGTTTATTTTCTGTAATTCCAGAGTACTGTATTTGCTTTTCTCAACCCACCTTTTATGGGTCTGATTGTACAGTGTTCTCATACATACCTTGTTTGTCTGAGAATAATGGTAAATAAGATCTGCCCTTGTTGGTTTTGCACCCAAAGTCACAAAGTTTGAGAAGCCATCTGGCAGCATTTGCTTCAGTTGTACTTGACAATGGCCTCTGAAATAACCACAACCATAACAAGCACTTTTCTCAGTTTTGTTCTTCTGATAAAGATGAGAGTTCCTATCAAACAGGTATCCTTACAAAGTAGTTTTGAAATCTGTACTTTGTGTTTCATTATGCTTCTGCTTTTGGCCTCATCTTTGAATGCACATGCTTTGACTATACAGAGCAGTACAGTTGTAAAGGTTAAACCAGAAAAATTGAAATATTGATCAGAGGGAAAGGTATATGTATGAGAATACATGTGTATCACTCATGCTATTAGCACAGGTGTGGGAAATCATAATTCCTGACTACTATCCATGCTGACTGAGGTTGATGGGAGGTGTCAAATACATTAATACCCCAGATAACGTTATGACTTGGTTCCACTAGTCCCGTCGTTATCCGGTTTTTAATGTTGTGCGATACATTGATCACACAATGTTTAAAAAAGCCCTGTTTCCCTGGAGGCTGCAGCAAGCCAGAATGTCGGGATTTGAATCCTGACATTTTGGCTTGCTGCAGCCTCCAGGGAGGTGGGAGAACTTTGGAAACAGCTTGGATCGGAAGTCCGGTTGTTGTTTTTTTACCAATTTTGGGGTCTCTGACACCCCTGCTGGGTCCAGGGAGGTGGGGAGACCCGATCCAAGCTGTTTCGGGGCTTCCCCGATGTCCTCAGTCAGTGCAGCAAGCCAGAATGTCGGGATTCGAATCCCAACATTCTGGCTTGCTGCAGCCTCAAAGAGGGTGGGGGAACTTCAAAAATAGCACGCATCAGCTCTAGGGAGGTCGGAAGACCCGATGCATGCTAATTTAGAAGTCCCCCCACCCTCTTTGAGGCTGCAGCAAGCCAGAATGTCGGGATTCGAACTCTGACATTCTGGCTTGCTGCACTGGCTGAGGACATCGGGGAAGCCCAGAAACAGCTTGGATCGGGTCTCCACACCTCCCTGGACCCAGCGGGGGGGGGGGGGGTCAGAGACCCCAAAAATGGTAAAAAAAAACCGGACGTAAATCTTGCTGGCAATCCCCCCCCATTATGCTTGAGGGAAGCAAGCCAACTTTGGACTCAGATATATGGCAAACCACATGGCATACAGTTCTATTATCCAACGTCTTTGCTCGCTTCTTGAATTTACCCCCTAAAGTGCCTTGCCTTACTTAATCTAAGCAGAAAATAAGGGGGAAAGCAGAAAGAATGGGGATATGATAAACAACAATAATGCTAACAAACTACTGACTTAATATACAATATACAGGGCCAACCTGTATCTAACATTTTCTTGTATATATTTTTAGGGTACCTGTGGAGGGATCACTTGATCTTCTAGATCAGGGGTTCTCAACGTTACTGCACCATAGGCCGGATAACTCCCCCTCCAACAGCTGAGTGGGCCAGACACATGGTTTCCCCTGCCACAAATGCTGCCATAAACCACAGCAGGTGCATTTACAGCTGTCGTAAACACGTCCACCTCCACTTTCTGGATTTTTGCAGCATGCCAGATGGAATGGTGTTGGGGGCCAGCGTGGGTGTAGGTTGCGAACCCCTGTTCTAGAAGTTACTAGATTCCATATCAGCCCATGACAATGTTGAATGTATTAAAGCAACTCCACAGTGCAAAGGGTTGATGTAAATTATGTATATAATCAGCCAGTCAGGAAAGTTCTCTAGTTTCCCACCTGTAGGGTCACCTGGCCTGTATTAGGCTGCTTGCTATTCGGGTTTTTGTCAGTCAGTGCCATCTCTGGGTTTTTCATCATCGTGTTAATATTCTCTCCTCTCCTCTGCACTCTCCAGTTTTGCCTTACAAGCAAAGTGTGTTTGTTTAAATGAAAGTTATTGCACAGAATTGTTTATCCACCAAAGCAATCCTATCTAAAGCAAAGCAACTGTAAGTAAAGAACATGTATCTTATACTTCAAGACATGTGGAGAGTTTAATTTGCTGGGCTAGAGTGGGAGTCTAATATCTAGAGAACTTGCTAACTATTCTATTTGTTAAAGCTGCCCCACCTACTGCTGTACATATATATATACAAAATTTAACAGACAACATGGCCAATGGTCAAGCATTATGGGAACTGTAATGTAACAGAATCTGGGAGGGGTACCCTCTGCTTCAGAACATATCTCCTACAGGTGCTTTCTCTGCATGGATTTCTTTGCATTATCTTCTTTACTTAATTTGAGTTTCAGTTTATTTTGAATGATAAAAAGTATTCAAATGGAAGTACAAAATGATGTTTGAATTTATAAAAAAAGAAACATCAAGAATGGTTCTGTATTATTTTCATGTACTTAATCTGTGGAAGAACTGGGTGAATTACCAGGTGGGAAGACATCATTTTCTTCATGTGATATTTACTGCTCCCCACTAGAAACTGGAAAAGTCACTTGTTGACTAAACGTAAAGGTAAAGCATGGCCCTGTTCCTTATCTGTCATACCTGTCATACTCCAATTGATGAACAAAACCATTCTTTCCCATTAGTTCTACATCACTAGTAATAATGTTCTGCATTGCAGGCAGTTTCTAGTTAGTACCAATGCAAGAAAAGTCCAGTTTGCAGTTTAAAAACTAGATTCAATAGCCACAGAAGGCTGTGAGGTAGGCGGGATTATTCAGTTACACCTTTCTTGAGAGAAAGGCAAAACATATTTGCTTTTTGCTTAACCAAAGCTCAGAACGACTTGAGCTGATTTCAGTGGAATAAGTCTCGTTCTCTGTGCTCCATTAAGGCAAACCATGACCTTATTCAAAAGACACTGGATGAAGTAAGTGCCTTACTTTATTTTATTCTTGTAAAATTGCTCTTGCTACGGCTAACAAATTACTCTCCCCATCCAATCCATGCCTATAACACAGACAGGTATTGTGTTCCTGGTGATGTATGGAAACTCAAAACTGAAACGTTCAGGAAAGCCACATATGATTCTAGAAGGAGAGAAACTGGACAGGAAGACAAATTTGAGCTATTTCCCAAAGTACAAGGAAGAAATTGCAGGTGAATAGAGGCTCTATGGCCTATTAGGGTGGTTGGCTATGAGCAGATTTCAGCACACAGTGGACCATCCAGTGACTAGATTCTTGTTGTTGTTATTGTTAAGTCGCACAGTCAATTCTGACCCTTTGCGACCCTATGGACCATTGCCCGCCAGGCACCTCTGCTCAAATGCTTGCTTTTATTTTAATATCACTGACTTTCTATATCTGGCTTTGAGAGAGAGTTTGTGGAGTTTTCTCACCTTGGAATGACAAAACAACTTAACCAGATTTAGGTACTAGGCTTTTAGTTCTGTTGATCTTCATCTCTATTGATGTGTTTTTCCCCCTGCTTCTGCAAAATTCTCCTTCTATGTGAAGTGCTCTCGCATTGAATTTTCCACTCACATGTTTCTTGTCCTTTAGAGTTGCATTTAGTCTGATGAATCAGGGTATCACATGACCTACTAAATGAAATCTGTGCTGGCTGGTTGAGGTTTATATATCTCAGGCCATACTATGAATATTTATTTATTTATTTATTTATTTATTTATTTATTTAGATTTATTATCCCGCCCCAATCAGGCGAACCTGACTCTAGGAACTGGCTAGAAAAATCTTCTCCTCAGCTAGGGAGAGAGAGAAGGCATCAAAAACCATAGTGGAGTCTCCATTTATGGCAATTGGGGCTATTTCAATACAAAGGAGTTGAATTACCTACCTCCCATATCTATGGCCTTCCTTGACCTGGACAGGGCAAACAGATTTGGAAATAGAAGATTCCAAATGAGGTTTACTCCTCCCCACCCAATTATGACCCCACCTCTCTATCCATTTTTCTCCTTTTTCTTAATGAAGTCCTGACATTCTTACTTCACCAGTATCTCTTCCTACCAACTTTTGCCAGATCTGAAATTTGCTTCTATTTTAGACTAGAGACCACATTGCCAATATATGTTGGATCATGGAAAAAACAAAGGAATATCAGAAACAAGTCTACTTCTGTTTCATTGATTTCACTAAGGCCTTTGACTGTGTGGACCACAGCAAAATGTGGCAAGTAATAAAAGAGATGGGAATACCAGAGCACCTTATATACCTCATGAGAAATCTGTACATGAATCAAGAAGCAACAGTTAGGACAGAATACGGAATGACAGAGTGGTTTGGAATAGGAAAAGGAGTAAGACAAGGCTGCATTTTGTCACCCTGCTTATTCAACTTATACACAGAGAACATTATGCACAATGCAGGGATGGAGGAATCACAATTTGGGATCAAAATTGCTGGGAGAAACATCAACAATTTGAGATATGCAGATGATACCGTCCTAATGGCAGAAAGTGAGGAGGAATTAAAAAAGCTCCTGATTAGGTTGAAAGAAGAAAGTGCAAAAGCTGGCTTGAGACTCAATATAAAGAAAACCAAGATCATGGCAACAGGCCCTATCAGTCCCTGGAGAATAGATGGGGAAGAAGTAGAAGCAGTGACAGATTTTACTTTCTTAGGATCAAAGCTCACTGCAGATGGTGATTACAGTCATGAAATAAAAAGTCGATTGATTCTTGGGAGGCAAGCAATGAGAAACCTGGGGAACATAGTGAAAAGTAGAGACATCACATTGCAAACAAAAAGTCAAAGCAATGGTATTCCCGGTGGCAATGTATGGTTGTGAGAGCTGGACCATTAGGAAAGCTGAGCGCAGAAGAATAGATGCCTTTGAAATGTGGTGTTGGAGGAGAGTTTTGAGAGTCTCCTGGACAGCGAGGAGAACAAATAGGTCAATCTTAGAAGAGATCAAACCTGACTGCTCCTTAGAAGGTCAAATAGTAAAGATGAAGCTAAAGTACTTTGGACATCAAATGAGAAGAGAGGATTTGCTTGAGAAAGTCTTGATGCTGGGAAGGGTGGAAGGCAAAAGAAGAAGGGGGCGGCCCAAAATGAGATGGGTAGAGGGTATTGTAGAGACAATGGGCTCAGAGCTGAGCGAGTTGAGGAGGATGGTGGAGGACAGAAGTGCCTCGCGGCACTTCTGTCCTCCATGGGGTCGCGAAGGGTCGGAATCGACTGTGCGACTGAACAACAACAAAAGTATTTAGTTGGTCAGGATTTCTCAACCTTGGGCTTCCAGGTGTTCTTGGATTTCAGTTACCAGAAACCCAAGTCAGCGCACCTGCTGATCAGGGCTCCTGGGAAGTGAAGTCCAAGAACATCTGGGGTCTCAAGGTTGAGAAACCCTGATGTTGAGGAAAAGAATAGATGTTCCATAGCCTGCATTAGCCTGCAGGATTCTAAGGGTGTCCCATCTATTTACATCTGTCAGTTCCTATTTTGGCACTGCTGTTCCAGCACTGCTATTTACTGTGCTGGAAGGGCAATTGACTTCCCTCCTTTAGCAAACCACAAAGAGCTGGGTTTGATGTTTACAAGCTGCTAACGATAGTAAGAAAGAAGCAATCAGAGTCCCTCAGAAAGGAGGAGGAGGAGGCAGCAGCTTTACATTAAAAAGCAACAGCAGGGCACTCCTCTGAACTGGGTAGAACTCATTGTCCATCAACACATGTACAGTGACTGACCTTGGACTTCCCTGAGGATGGAAATAGAGATGCTAACACAGGATGATGTCTGTTGACTGTGGTATTTTGGATTTGTATGCCACTCTATTAGCCGAACCAACTCAGAGCAGCTAACAGCATAAATAATGAAATACAATATCACATGACAAAACATATTAAGGTATCACATATCAAAGTGTCACATAACACATATATATCAAAAAATCCTCCATCACAATTACAAAATCAAAACATTATTAACACTTTTCAGCAACACTTCAAATAATTCAAAAACAAATCAAAAACATATCAAAAATCCCCAATCCCCAATCACAATTACAAATCAAAATCACCAGAATCCCCAGTCATAGTTACAAATTACACAATATCAGGTCATCATAAAAACGCATCAGAACTATTACAAAAAAATACATAAAAATCTCGAAACTAGTCCTCTCAGCCCCAGGAGTCCATGGGGGGGGGGGGTGCAGATCTTATAGCCGCTTGCCCCAAGCACAGCTGTGTCTCGCTCTCTCTGGACTGGACTGGACAAGAGCCAGGAGTCCGTTGGGGGTGGTGGCACATCTTATAGCCACTCGCCTCGAGCACAGCTGAGTCTTGCTCTCTCCGGGCCGGGCCGGACGAGAGCTGGGAGTCCGTTGGGGGCAGCAGCAGGTCTTATAACCACCCGCCCCGAGCACAGCTGAGTCTCGCTCTCTCTGGGCCAGACCGGACGAGAGCTGGGAGTCCGTTGGGGGTGGCGGCAGGTCTTATAACAGCCTGCCCCGAGCACAGCTGAGTCTTGCTCTATCTGGGCCGGGCCGATCTTATAACTGTCCACCCAGAGCACACCTGGTGTTCTGTTGGTTGGTAAGGATTGGCTCCCTTATCCAAGTATGACATTTTGCTAGAAGCTGACAAATGAAAATGTTATGCATTAAGCCTTATACCTTAACTTCCATAGTTTGGTCATTGGACGTTTTGCAAAACCCCAAAATATCTGTAAGAACCAATGCCCAGACTGTTTTCCCTTCCTTTAAAGGAGATGGACGCTTGCAAATAGAAGTCAACTGGGAAAGCTGAGGATTGCCTTGTTGCTCCTTTTCTTCTTCTGTGTCATAATCCTAGTTTACAAGACGTTCTGGTACACTAGGTAAGTTTGGTCCTGCTCAAGATGACAACATTTCGTACAACAGCCTCCCTCCAACACAAATGTGCTGATGCTTGCTTGCTTTGCTCAATCTGCTAGCAAGTCAGTTTCATCTGCATCACTGCTGGATGGCTGAAGAATGTAGTCAGTGAGGAGAAGAGTCAAGACCTAACATTCTAAGTGCCCCCTGTAGTAATGGAATAAAAAAAAGGTTGCTATTTGCATTGGGCAAGAAAAACAAAATACCCCAGTGGCATCTCTGGGTTGCTAAGATCAGTCACAATGTGAGGCTGAACTTTCTTGGGACTGGGATGGGATAGTTTAACTTTCCATGGCTAAGTGACACTCCTTTCTCCCACCATGTTGATATTTGCATTGGAAGGGAAATATAGTGTCTAGCTTGGCTCATATCCAGTGGACAAACACAAGTGTTTGAAAAGAAAAGGCAGAGATGTAGTTCAGAAGTGTTTGTAATGGGAGTGAAGGATGGACGAGAGGGATTCATGAGATTATGTTCTCTATATGAGCAGAACTAAGATGTCAATATGTGTATAAGACATAAAACATCCACAATAGTGGTGTATCCATGAAGCATATGTTACATCTAGAAAAGAAAATGTGAATGGGAGAGGGAGTGAATCCTTAGAAGATAAACAATAGAAAGTGATGTTGAAAAATGTTGGATTTCTTGGAGGGTGCAGTGGGAGATCTACTTTCATCCATCTCTAATGGTCTCATTGTATTCTTCCAAGCAATTGCAGGTGTGATTTCAAAGGGAAACCATTTAGCCTCCAGGAAGGCAGAACTAATGGAGATTCTTTCCAGACTGAAATGAACCCGAAGTGTGTTCAGCTTCAATCAGAACACGAGCAGAAGAGCACCCTGAAAAGTAGAGAGAAACAGGTGGGACTGAAGCCCAACACTGCAGAAGAAAATAGGAACGTGATGAAACTGACCAATGTATTCAACAAAACCAAACTACTGGATGCCAGTTTGTATGCTGAAGAAGAACTCTGGGAAGAGTCAGTAGCAGAAGATATTGAGACAGTGCAAAGACTCAATGTAAAAAAAAGATGGAAAGATCAAAAGAAGTACAGCACCAAAAAGATCCCTGAAAGACACCAGGCAGTGGTGACATTTGTTGACAATAAGAAAAATATTGCTGCAAGAAAGCCTGAAATGTCCCCGATGGAAGGGACAGAATCTGCAGCTGCAGTCATTGCAGAAGATGAATACTCAGGTGATGTTCAAAGCCCATGGAGAATCCATGCTCCCAGTAGCACAAGAATGACTATGTCACAGGCTTTTAATGCCCTAGTGACCAAAAAGCCAACAGTACCTTCTGCAAAGGTAGCCAACAGTCCACCTCAATCAGGAAAAATGACTTTTTCAAAGGATCAAAGAGCAATTGGCACACTTCCGTCTGCCGTCTCACAAAATACAGCATGCAAGCCCAAGACTCATGTTGTTTTCCTTAAAGTACATAAGAGTGCTAGCAGCACTGTCATGAACATCTTGTTCCGTTTTGGTGAGACTCACAACCTCACATTTGCTTTACCAAAAAATGGTGCCAGTCAGCTGTATTACCCCTATTATTTCTCAGCGACTACTGTAGAGGGGTTTGATCCAGGCAAAGATTCCCAGTTTAACATCATGTGTCATCATATGAGGTTCTTTCAACCAGAGGTAAGAGCCAGAACTCTTGCTTGCTCTAGTAATAAATCTATTAAAATGCTCCTAGGAACCAAGTTCCTTTCAGATGTTGGGAAGAGAAGGGGAAAGTCCAGTGATAATGGAGAGGTCCTGTGTAGTGGAAGGGCATATGTGAACGGCTAGGGGTTAGGTATGCCTCTTTCAGATTCTGGACTTCAGTCTCATCTAGTTGATTAACTGCATGCAACATGAGAACCCTAAAAAATAATTTGTCTGTGTTATAAGAAGTAAACCAGATCATAGTGTGCCATCTAGCTGCGGAAGGAACCAAGAAGCAGAAATGTCACAATAATGTGTAGGAAAGGCGGAGAATTTGAGAAACCCTTGCTAGTGCAGCCTTTCCTTAACCAAGTGTTCTATAAACATATACTTTTATTGGCTGGTGACAATGATAACTACTGTATAGTATAACACATTCAAAAAGATTACCTCTAAGAATGCCTCTCGTATACTCAACACACAGTGGGATATCTGTTGTTTTGCACAAGTTAATGAATGAAATATTCATTCCATACATATAATTTAAACGCTAATGAAATTTTCATTCCATACATTTAATCACTACTGAATACACATGGCCTTGCCTCTGTTAGAAATCCAACAACTGCTTTCCTTCCCCAACTCATTCCTTTTCTCCTTTCTTCCCCTAAAACAATTTTTGTTCACACACTGGTTTGCTTTCCTCCTCCATCCTAATATTCACTCAGGTCAGAATTCAGCCTATTACTCATTTCCACTGACTTAGAAATTGACCTCTTTTCTTGTAAGTTTGGGGACATCTAATTTCACATTATATCTATCCAATTATTATGATTTAACACCTATTTTAGTAAAATATATTAGTGTTTAAAGATATTTATTACAACACACATTCTTGCGTGATAAAAAAGATGGTCAAGGAGGGTCTGATTTACTAAAATTAGAAAACAAAGAGTATCTAAAATAATGTCTAGCCAGGTTATCCCACTATGGTAATTGAGTAGACCCTACTGCCAGTGACTCAATACCAATCATCAGGTGGCAGTTAACTAACCAGACAACCCTGAAGACTAGCAGCCTCAGTGGCAAAGTCTACAGAGAAGGGTATGATTCACAAGTGGACTAAATCCCACTTGAATCTATCTTGATAGAGGGCAGCAGCTTCATCAATCCTGCCCTGGGGCTGATGAAGACTTTGTGTGCCAAAAAGGCTTGGGACCAGAAAGTAACTCATGGAACTGGATCAGTGGAATGGGTGCCATGTTGTGATTTGTTGTTGTTGTTCAGTCACACAGTCGATTCTAATCCTTTGTGACCCCATGGACCATTGCACACCATGCACCTCTATCCTCCACCATACCTCTCAACCTGCCCAACTCTGTGGCCATTGCATCAACAATACCATCTAGCCATCTCATTTTTGGCCGCCCCCTTCTTCTTTTGCCCTCCACCTTTCCCAACATCAAGGCTTTCTCAAGTAAATCCTCTCTTCTCATTTAGCCTCATCTTCACTATTTGACCTTCCAAGGAGCAGTCAGGGTTGATTTCTTCTAAGATTAACCTGTTTGCTCTCATCGCTGTCCAGGGTACCCACAAAAATCTCCTCCAACACCACATCTCAAAGGCATCTATTCTTCTGCGCTCAGCTTTTCTTATGGTCCAGGTCTCACAGCCATACATTACTACCGGAAATACCATTACTTTGACTATGCGGACTTTTGTTTGCAAGGTGACATCTGTACTTTTCACTATGTTTCCCAGGTTTTTCATAGCTTGCCTCCCAAAAGTTAGTCACCTTTTTATTTCATGGCTGCAATCACCATCTGCAGTGATCTTGGATCATAAGACTGTAAAGTCTGTCACTGCTTCTGCTTCTTCCCCATCTATTTTCTAGGGACTGATAGGGCCAATTGCCATTATCTTGGTTTTCTTGATGTTGAGTCTCAAGCCAGCTTTTGCACTCTCTTCTTTCAACCTAAGCATGAGCTTCTTTAGGTCTTCCTCACCCTCTGCCATTAGGGTGGTATCATCTGTGTATCTCAAATTATTGATGTTTCGCCCAGCAATTTTGATTCGATTCCTCCATCCCTGCATTGTGCATTATGTGCTCTGTATATGTTAAATAAGCAGGGTGACAAAATGCAGACTTGTCTTACTCCTTTTCCTATTCCAAACCACTCTATCATTTTATATCCTGTCCTAACTGTTGCTTCTTGACTCTTGTTCAGATTTCTCATGATATCTATAAGATGTCCTGGTATTCGCATCTCTTTAATTATTTGCCACATTTTGTTGTGATCCACGCAATCAAAGGCCTTGGTATAGTCAATGAAACAAAAATAGACTTGTTTCTGATGTTCCTTTGTTTTCTCCATGATCCAACGTAGTCCCTTGCCTCTTCAGAACCCAGCCTGCACTTCTGGTAGTTCTCTCTCCACATGCTGCTGAAGCCTATCATGTATTATCTTGAGCATGACCTTGCTAGCATGTGGGATGAGTACAATTGTTCAATAATTTGAACATTCTTTGGCATTGTCATTTTTTAGGATTGGTACATATACTGATCTTTTCTAATCTTGTGGCCATTGCTGTGTTTTCCAAATCTGCTGGCAAATAGAATGCAGTACTTTAACTCCATCATCTTTTAGGGCTTTGAAAACTTCAGCTGAGATACCAACATCTCCAGTGGCTTTGTTATTTGCAGTGCTATTTGGGCCTTCCTGACTTCACTCTCTAGGATTAATAATAATAATAATAATAATAATAATAATAATAATAATAATAATAATAATAATAATAATAATAATAATAATAATAATAATAATAATAATAATAATAATAATAATGCTGTCAACATTCAGAATCAGATATGGCACTGGAAGGAGAAGGATCCTTGCAAAAGTATCTTGGTTATAGCTCTCACTGTTTCAGAAATCCTTTGGAACAAAGAAACAAATATTCAAAAATATTTCTGATATTATTCTCTAATGTCATTTAAATACATCACACTTTAGACAAGGTGCCAGGTAGATGAATTCCTGTCTTGATAGATTACAGTCCAGATACCAAGATGAAGGTGAGGAAAGAAGCAGCTGTAAATAGCAGTGAGGGTAATGCGTGGATCAATATCCCATTAAAACATGTACTTAAGGTTTGCAACAGGGAGGGAAGGCAGTGTGTGGCCCTCCAAATACTTTTGAATCACACCTCCCAGCCACTCTGGTCATATTGGCTCTGCTAGCTAGGGCTGATTTACAACTCTAAAACATTTGGATTCTGTCGCTACACTAGAAGAATGTTGGCTGCAGTGATGGGATGTAACAGGTTCTCACCAGTTCGCCAGAACTGGTAGTAACTTTTCCCAGTGTCCCGGAGAACCAGTAGCAGCTTTTGGAGGGAACCACCTTCGGGGCTTACCTTTTCACTGTGCATGCATGCCAAGCACTTGATGTGCATGTAAGCCTACAGTGCTTGGCGCATATGCACGGCTCCTTGCTGTCCTCTCAAGCGGGGAGGAGGAAGAGAAGCTGCCAGCCTGAAGCTCCCTATAGCCTGCTTCCCAGGGTAAGTGACTCATCTTTGGATGTGATGTGTCTGTGTGTATTTTAATGTGTATTTAATACCTTTACCTATATTGACATACTACAGTTCCTAAAAAGGCCTGACGGCCTGGCTTGGGGTTTTTAAGCAAAGTCTTGGAGTTACCTAATCAATAAGCTACCCCTGTGCTGTTCCAATTGCTGTTCCAATTGGAGAACCCTTAAGGAGGTATAGCTGCTTTACATTTACATTAAGGCACATTATCCTAGACAACCGGTACGATGACCATATCTATCTTGAAACATGGTGCTGCCCAGGTGGTTGGGTGGTTGTTTGGGTGGGTGTATTTTAATGTAATTTTTATTTATGTTATTTATTGTATTTATTTTATTTACAGGTTTGTGTTGTGGGTGGGGGGTTGAGGGGTGTGTGCGTGTGTTTGTGTGCTTATTTTTATTTTATTATTTTTCTTTGGCCCCGTCCACATCATGATGTCATGACATTAGCTCCACCCACACTGTGATGACATCATGGTGGGGTAGTAAAAATTTTGACATCCCACCACTGGTTGGCTGTCACTAGACTAGAAGAATGTACCAAAGGCTTTATGGGAGGAAAGAGAAAGAAGTAGATTTTGTTTCAGGTCACTTCTGTTTCATTTCTCCTTTGCTGCCAATTCCAGGTTGCCAGAGTAATGCCAAACTCTACCTTTTACTTTGCCATCCTCCGTAATCCAGTTCATCTCATGGAGTCTTCTTTCACTTACTACAAAGCGGCCTCTGCATTTACCCAAGCAAAGAACCTAGAGGAATTTATTAACCAAACGTCTCAGTTTTACAATGTGTCAACCCACGATAGTCATTATGCCAAAAATCTAATGACATTTGATTTTGGATTTGACCACAATGGGAACTACTCATCAAAGCAGGTCCAATTCATGTTGAAAATCATTGAGGCAGAATTTGACCTTCTTTTAATCTCGGAGTACTTTGATGAGTCCATGATACTGCTGAGGAAGCTCCTATGCTGGGATTTGGATGACGTGGTCTCCTTTCCTCTCAACAGCAGACACAACAGCACCAAAAGCCATCTTTCAGAAGACACCATAGAGAAGATCAAGAATTGGAATATGCTGGACTGGGAGCTCTATGTCCATTTCAACAGAACCTTCTGGGAAAAGATTGATTTGCACATTGGCCAGGAGCATATGCAGCAAGAAGTGACGGCACTGCAGCAGAAGCGTGAACAGCTGGCTAAGGTTTGCCTTCAAGAAGGTGGCACCGTAGCCCCAAAGAACATTAGAGACAAGGCACTGGCACCACTGCAATATGGCAAAGCAAAAATCCTGGGCTATAACTTGAAAAATGGTCTCGATAAAGCAACAAAGCAAATGTGCCAGCGCTTGGTGACACCTGAACTTCAGTACAGTAAAACCCTGTACAGGAAGCAGTTTCCTAAGAAAGTGTTGAGGTTCAACAACTCAATTCGTCAGCCAAAATTACAGAACCACACAACAGCTAGAAAATAAATCAATGAGAGACATGTAATTTAGGCTTTGATCTGCTTTGTTGTACCATCAAGATGAGTCTGAAAGAAAATGGGGTGGGGGTGGGGAACTGGTTATAGAACATCACTCTCATTTTAGCAATACAAATGCAAATACATAACCACAAACCATTTACTGCTGTTCCATGGAATCTAAGATCTATTTTTTGAAGGTGCTTCCTCACTTTGCCAAATCATAGGATCAGCTTTTACACTATATTTACATGGTCCATGTGTGCACATGCAAACTCAATTCCATAGGATGGAATCAACACTACATCTAAACCAGTGTTTCTCAACTTTTGGTTTTTTGGACTTCAATTCCCAGAAGCCTAATTCCCTCAAAGCACTAATCAGCCAATGTACTGACTTAGGCTTCTGAGAATTGAAGTCCCACTATGGGGTATGTGCTCCACATTGGGAATCACTGATCTAAACCAATGTCTGATTTAACAGAGCAGCTACAGTCTTATCTGTGCACAACCTTATAAAGATGACAGATATGAGTTCTTTTGTATACTTCTAATACTGTCACAAGGACATATTTCACATAACTGTCCCTCTTCAAAAAACAAAGCAAACATAGCAAACATTGATGAAATGTAGCACCTTTCTAAAGAAATTGATCTTAGTGGGACAGAATCAACCCTAGATCCTTATAACTCAATCCCTTGCATGTAAATCAGGAGTGCTCAAACTTTTTGGGCCATGGGCCGATCATCTGGTTCAGGAAGCTGGTTACTAAAGTCCGGGGGCCAGGTGCGGCCCCTGACGCCAATTCATCTGGCCCATGAAGCCCTCGTTGCTCCTGGAAGTGGAAGTAAAACTCACCTGTACGGGCGCGTTTTACTTCCGCTTCCAGGAGTGACGAGGGTGTCGTGGGCTGGATGAATTGGCATCGGGGGCCGCACCCAGCCCCTGGGTCTTAGTTTGGGCACCACTGATGTAAATTCAAAAGTGATGGTCATAGAGGTTAGCAGAACGAGCCCTAACATTAGCCAGAGTGAGGGGATGGCCTCAAGGAGCAGCAGCTGGGGGAGAGACAAACCAACTGCTGGGGGAAGATGAAGCCAGGGCAGGTTGAGGACTTCACCACCCCTCCCCCTGAACCTCCATCAACATATTGTATTGTAATGTAATGTATTGTTTGTAAGCCGCCCTGAGTCACTATGGTGAGTGGGCGGCAATATAAATTTGAACTAATAAATAATAAATAAATATCTTCTTCTGCCACACCCTGTCCTAAACATCATAAACTTGCCTGATATTTTCAGTGCATTTTAAAACTACCTCACTGAGAGTGTTGTAGCAAGAATGAGATTCCGTTGTTTTCTGAATATAGATGGCAAGTGACATCTCACTTCTTCAGCTCAGAGAACAAAATGTCTAAGACCAGCCCTAGTAACTGTTTAGACTGTAGGGTTAAAATCCAACCCTAATCCTATTTCTTCAGAAGTAAGGCCTGAGAAGTTCGTTGGGGCTCACTTCCAGGTAACTACACTTTAAAGTGCTCAAATTCATGTGGAAAATTACATCTGCACTTTGAAATAATGAATTGAAGGTTGGCAAATTACAACAGAACAATGCTTCCAAGACATGGCTGTTCTGTAGCTTCAAAAACATCAGCCTTGGTCAATATTTACAGAGAGAATTGTACTCTCACTACACTGCCTGGGACTAATCAGACGATCTGAACAATATAGAGGTATGCTAGAGTAAAAAGAAGTGTGATCTGTTTATTCTCCAAAGGTTAGTGAGCAGAACAAAGCCAAGAAAATACATTTTAAGTTACAAGAAAGATGCAATTAGAAGGTTTAACTTCACTAAGACAATCCCAAGTTGACTTAAGTGTATGACTACATGGCTGAAAAAAATGAAAATACTGTACTGTACTGTAGATCTGCTGTGAAGTCATACCTGGAAAGACTGTTTCCTTGGATAAATGTACTTTAGTTTACCACATAGAAGTCAGCAGAGAAAGAGGAGGCTGGCAATCAGCATTGTTTGAAGCCTGCAGTTGCCCAGATTGACAGCAGGTAGAGCTATAGTAGAGCTACCTAAACAACCTGCAAACAAGGACTGGTGACCAATTTCCCGCTCACTCTCTCCTATCCCCCACTTTCTTTTTATCTCTTTAGTTTAGACTTTTTAGGTCATTGCCATAAATGACCCACAGCTGTTGTAAACACGATGGCTGTGAGTCATTTATGGCAATGTTCTGCACACGTGCAGGCATGTTCTGTGCACACGTATGTGCATTTTACTTCTGCTTTAGGGAGTGGCAAGGGCCAGATTAATTGGCACCGCAGGCCAGATCCAACCCATGGCCCATAGTTTGGGCACTCCTGGATTAAACTGTATGTAGAAGCAGTGACAGATTTTACTTTCTTAGCATCAAAGATCTCTGCAGATGATGATTGCAAACATGAAATAAAAAGGCGACTGATTCTTGGGAGACAAGCTATGAGAAACCTGGGGAACATAGTGAAAAGTAGAGACATCACCTTGCAAACAAAAATCCGCATAGTCAAGGCAATGGTATTCCTGGTGGTAATGTATGGTTGTGAGAGCTGGACCATTAGGAAAGTTGAGCACAGAAGAATAGATGCCTTTGAAATGTGGTGTTGAAGGAGAGTTTTGAGAGTTCCCTGGACAGCGAGGAGAACAAATAAGTCAATCCTAAAAGAAATCAACCCTGATTACTCCTTAGAAAGTCAAATAGTAAAGATGAAGCTAAAGTACTTTGGACACCAAATGAGAAGAGAGGATTCACTTGAGAAAGCCTTGATGCTGGGAAAAGTATAGGGCAAAAGAAGAAGGGGCAGCCAAAAATGAGATGGCTAGATGGTATTGTAGATTCAATGGGCACAGAGCTGGGCGGGTTGAGAAAGATGGTGAAGGACAGAGGTGCCTGGTGGGCAATGGTCCATAGGGTCACAAAGGATCGGAATCAACTGTGTGACTGAACAACAACAACAACAACAAGAAGAACTGGCACAAGCAATCATACTGCCTGAGCAGAACTGAATGTGCTCACTGTGTGTATGTGCACTCACATAAAACAGTGGAAGCCTCAATGGCAGGTGGGAAAGACTACAAATTGGCCAGAAACCCTCTAGGCTAATTTGCATTAACTTGCAGGTTCAGTGGCCACTGAAAAATAACCATTTTAATCCTGGTGCACTTCCCATATTATTTCCCAATCTAGTCTTCCCTTAACTTCACTCAGGCTGCAATCCTATACAGCAGGGGTGTCCAAAGTGTGGCCTGGGGGCCAGATCCAGCCCCTGACACCAAATCATCCAACCCTTGCCACCCTTGTCACTCCATACAGGCGTGTTTTACTTCCACTTCTGGGAGTGATGAGGGTGGTGTGGGCCAGATGAATTGATGTCGGTAGTCAGAGCCAGCCCCTGGGCCGTAGTTTGGACACCCTGGACCATGTGACCGGCCCACGACCCGAAAGGTTTGGGCACCCCTGCTATACAGTAATACTTCAGATAACGCTTGCATCAGATAATGCTAAAACCACATAACGTCAAGCAATCTGGAAAAAAAATTGCATCACATAATGTTAAAATCCTTATGGATACATCGGATAACATTCGCTAAAGCCTGTGCTGGTTACAATGTATGTCTATGGAGTTTTAACATTATGCGATTCATCCCATAGGATTTTAACGTTATCCAATCCATGCATCTGATAACATTCAAAAGCAGATAACACTAAGACTTGTGGAACCAAGTTTTAGTGTTATCCGGGGTTTTACTGTACCTATTAATTTGGTGGGAGGCCCCACAGGTTTCAATGCAGTTTACTTCTGAATTGACATGTGCAAGAGTTCTTCTGGATTTGGAGGCAACAAACACACACATGAGGAAGGAAAGCAAATTGAGACAATGAGACAAAAAAGAAATAATAAAGAATGAAGGATGCTTATACCCATATACTGCTGTCAGGAGACCTATGAATGACAGATCCTTTGGATCTAGCTGCTCTGCTGTTCAGCCTAGAATGAGGTTCAGCCAGAGGGAAATTGTTTAAAACATATATCGCAGTGTTGGGAAACCTATGGCACATGTGCCAGAGGTGCCACTCAGAGCCCTCTATGTGGGCACCCATGTAGTTGCCTCAGCACAGAGTTTGCCCCACCCTTCTGCCCAGCAACTTAATGGGAGAATTTCCTCCCTTCCCCTGTTGCCATGTTGGCACTTTGCGATAAATAAGTGGGTTTTAGGTTCCAGTTTGGGCACTTGGTCTCTAAAAGGTTAGCCATCAGTGATATATAGGGTACATGGGTTGGTTCCTCCCACCCCCTTCAACCTTGGACAAGAACTGTTATAAAGTAACATTCCTTAATTAAAGTGAAATTCCTTAACAAAACTCCTGGTGTGCCACTACAACTTGATTGTGCTGTAAGTTCTGGAAGGCCTCAGGCTTCTAGCAGTTTAGGGTAGCTATATTAACAAAGCGGAGTAGACTGGTAAAGGTGAACTTGTGATACTCCAAGTAAAGTAAAAGAAACAGCGTAAATTTGAGTACCTTATCCTCTAAAACTGGCCTATATGTTAGCAAGTATGATGAAGCCTAACATGGAGAATAATTTATCCCTTATTGCAGATAGGGTATTGGTTGCCATTTTTAGACAGTGGATTCAATTTTCAAGAGTTTGGATCATTACGTATATCATTTACTTTGTGTGAATAATTGGCTAATTCATTCTGATGCTATCAGTTCTTCATGAGTAATCAAAGGATTTGGTCCCATTTTTTCCTGGACCACTTTAGGTTCCATTCATCTATATCAGGGATTCTCATCCTGTGACCCATGGTACCATTTCATGTGCCCCCCACACACACACACACACTCCAGGAAGTGCCATGTGATGGAGCAAGGGCAAAATGGCCATCTGGCCCGGCCCCCGGCTTAAAAAGGTTGAGAACTCCTGGTTTACAGTAACTACATCTTATAGTATCCATATATGGTTCATTGGGCTTGAGTATTTCACCAACCCCTACTGCTTTAGAAACAGGCACATCTTCAAAAAACTGAAACCAAGTTATAGCTTAAAAATGCCAACTACAAATGAAATTTATTATTAATGAAATGAGAATGTAGTGGAAACCTGCCTTTGCTTTGGTACCTAAATTCTCTTTAGATCTAAAGCTATGCATGATTGAGCGAACACTTTTCTCAAGATATATTGGACACATATTTTAGAAAGAATTTAGCCACTTGAGCTAAAAGCTGGCAATGGAACATGGATAATTCTCGAGGCATGTGATGTAGACGTGTCAAGTGGTGGCCCCTTTCTGATTTGGTGTATTACAGAAAATAAAATTCATATAAGAATCTATCTTTTACATTTGTGTATATGTATGTACAGTACTCCTGAAGTTTGAACATTAACTGGCAGTCAGTGCAATTGGATCTTACAAGCTCTTCTACTATTGCCAAAAGGCTTTTACTTCAAGGCTAAAAAGAGAAATATTTACCAAGCATCATTCAAAGGTCTAAAGATCTCACTATCTTATTTACTTTTAAACGTCTGTTCTAGTAACACCAGTTTCAAATAAAAACTTTTCTGCACACTTTTCTGTTTACCGGTATATTAATTTATATGCCTAGGCCATGCCAATGGCATTTCCCCTGATTTCCGGGGTGGGGTGGAGGTGTTGTATACTCAGATACAAGTAGCAGCCAATGACGACAACTAGCCCATGATTACATTCCATTTTGTTTATCTTTTTCTCCCCCACCCCTTTTTTTAATCTCCCCCAACCCATCTTCTTTCCTTTGACTTGGAAGAAATAGAAATAAAAAAATATACAACCAATAAAAGAAGATACTAATCTTCAAATTCAAGATTCTACTTTTAAAAAGACCATATCACTGGATAAACAGGTGATAATAATAATATTGTGTCAGAAATTATTGTGGGTTGAAATGATTTTTTCTGGAGAAACTCTCCTCAGGGGACGCCCAAATGAGGCTCCTTTCATGTCCCCAAGATCTATTCTCACTGAAGTGGTTCCCATTTATCTACTTGCATTTTGTTGCTTTAGAACTGCTAGATTGGCAGGAGCTGGAACAGAGGTGGGCGCTCATTCTGTCATGCGGTACCCGGGTCTTGAACTGCTGATTTGCCGGTCCTCCAGCAAAAAAGGCAAGCTTCTTAACCACTGAGCCACCACAGCAACTGTATTTAACTTTCTCTGGAAGGCAGCAATAACTAATGTTATAAACTGTGGCCCCATTGGTTCATAAGAATACTACCAGACAGAGTCCCAAACAGTAAGAAGATCAGGAAGAAACCCAAAATGTGTGGTGTACAAAGAGTTCTTCACACAAAATACCTACCAAATCTACTGCATGACGTGATCAAACACCACATTTTATTTATTCCATTGATATTCTGTCTTTTCGCCAAGGAGCTCAAATGAAATAGGTCAGTTGTATTTCCCAACAAACCAGTGAAGTACATTAGTCTGAGATCGCCCAAAGTCCTCATCCAACACTCCCATCTTATGTTTAGAAATTGCCTTGTTACTTCTGATCCAAATGGGTAGCTAATATCTTCAGAAGACAAAACTTAACATCCCCTCCATCCCCATAAACAGAAACTGAATTACCACAACCACATCCCCACCATTTTCTATTTGTTTCAATCCGTTCTTTTAGGTGGTCCTGAACAGCTGATTGTCCTCTCTGTTTTGCCCTGGCCCTTTCCATCGTCATCAGACACAGTGGGATTAATTTTCACCTTGGGGATCTTGTATTTATTCTTTTGACTGTAGAGTAAATTTGTCCGGAAGAGTCGTGGGATGTTTCCTTGATACATAAGCAAAGCTACCAGCATGCCTATAAGAGAACCAGTAATAGTAAGATACGATAACTTTGTGGGATGGAGGGTGGAGATTCCAGACTAGTATTTAGTTAAGGGCAGATGAGGGTGGACTGGGTCATGAAAAGGCCTCTCTTCTTCTCTGTATAATAGCTTGCACTGAAGATATGATGTAGACTGAATCAACTCATTAACAAGAGATAATAAAACCTACAGCTGGCTATTGATTGATTGATTGATTTCTATTGCCGCCCAATTCCAAAGACTCTGGGCGGCATACAGATATTAAAATCATCACAATTTTTTTAAACTCCCAATTAAAACCCCTCTAAAACCTACCACCAAAAAAAGAGGGAGAGAATGCTCTTAAATCAGCCAGCAGACTGGGGCCACAGCATTGCCAATGCCCCATACCTGCTCTGCCAGCCAGGTTTTTAAGCCTTTCCTGAAGGGCAGCAGCTCCGTCTGGAGACACAGCTCAATTGGCAGGAGGTTGGCTTTCAAGCAAGGGCAACTTTTACCTTTGAGAGAGATCACACCAGTATACGACTGATATTTAAACAGTCTTTCCCTACCAATGGGTAAGGCAGATTGAGAGGAAACGGAGACAGGTTGTATCTGCTACTCCAGCTTGTCATTTGGTGGCAAAAATGGCTAGGTCAAGTTTTTCCTGGATGCTTGAAGCCCAAATGGGCCTGTATATAGGTGCATTTTCCCCTCTAACAGGAGGCATGAGACTTTTTGAGGTTAGACTAAACCTAATAGACTTGTATAGATTTTTAATGCAATAACTTCAAAGTCTTCAAAAATGGATCCCATTTTAATCCAGTCACTCCCATATACATCACTATTCTTACGCAAAAGAAACTGTCAATTTCTATTCTCATTTCCCAGCTACCTGTAGTTTTGTTTGGATGGTCTTTCAAATAGTTTTATCCAACATTTTTGACCTTTCCAAGCATGCCAAGCAATTCTTATTCCAGTAGGTAACTTCGTCCGTTCCACAATAGGCCAAAGTGGTTTTTGATTTATGACTTGAACTACTACTAAAAATATATACCCACGTTTCTTCAGCTAGCATGGAATTTTTCCTATATTACTGATGGGAGTTTGTTATCTTCTTCCCAAGGATTCTGGAGTTTTCTTTCAACAGGTTTACCATCTAGCTTCCTGGAAAGACTTATATTTGCATTTCTCTCTTGGGAAATAGCCCATCAGAAATGCAGCTACACTCCTTTTGGGTTTAAATGCTGGGGGGGGGGGGGAATGATGCTGGGCGGGGGGGGGGAAGTGACACATCTTCTGTAAGACTTGCCTGTGATTCTTTAAAATAAATTTACATGAAATATCTTACATTTCGTTATAATTCATCAGCAACAAACTTGATTTTTAGATTAATTTCAAATATACAGAAATAAAGCTTGAGATTGTAAAACTGTCCGCTCTCTTGGAAGCAAGCTCACCTGTGATGGGTGCAAGCCAATATACTTGCATGTACTCCAGCAAGCTATTTCCAGAGCAGTGAAAGGTTACAGCAGAGGCCAAAGCAGGGTTAAAAAAGGCTCCTGTGAAAGGAACAGCTGCAGGAGAAGAGGAAACAATTGAATCCACCTTTTTTCTTTCCAAATTGATTTATACTCTGACATGCAGATCTATTAAACAGACAGGATTAGTAGTATTTAAATTATACCACATTGAGAGCCTAGGCCCATGATGGTGAACCTTGACACTCCAGGTATTCTTGGACTTCAATTATCAGAAGCCCAAGTCAGCATTCCTGCTGATCAGGGCTTCTGCAAACTGAAGTCCAAGAATAGCTAGAGTGCCAAAGTTTCGCCATAACTGGCCTGAGCCCATGATGGCAAACCTTGGCTCTCCAGGTGTTCTTGAACTTCAATTCCCAGAAGCCCAAGTCTCTGTGAATCCATATGGATGGGTTTACTGTGTGTACGCACAAAAAACCCATTTGTGTGGATTCACAGACTTGGGCTTCTGGGAATTGGAGTCCAAGAACACCTGGAGTGGCGCGGGCCTAGATGTTTGGCCTGAAGTGTTGGGGACATTCTGCTACGTAACACTTAACAAAGAATAGCACCTAAGAGTTCTACAGCTGTGAACAGGTAATAAAATTGGCCAGCTCCGATCCTCTGACTGCTAATCAGTAAATAGATTTCAGATACAGTAAAATCTCTACTTACGTAAAAAGTCTGTTCCATAGGCTTTTATGTAAATTAGTTTTTTACTTGAAGTAAACCCATAGGGGAAAAAATCAGAAAACAAAATAAAAAACATTGTAGCACTTTAAAGACTAACTGCTAGTGTTATTTTGTTTTCTGATATGCCTGAACCACAGACTAACACGGCTACTATTCCAAAAAAATCCATAGGGAAAATGAATGTTTACATTACTCGAAGCAAACCCATAGGAAAATGATATTTATGTAAATCAAAACAACCTCATAGGAAAAATGAAAATTTTGTGTACATTGAAGCAAACCCATAGGAAAAAAAATTTTGTAACTCGAAGCAAACCCATAGGAAATTGTGTTATGTAAAATCGGGACATTTATGTAAATCAGAATATGGTTTTAGTGGGAAAATCATTATGCAAGTCAAATTCTATGTACCAATATGCTGGGGTATAAGACGACTTTTTACCCCTGAAAAACATGCCTCCAAGGGGGAGGGGTCTTGTACGCCAGGTGCACTTCAGTTGAATAAAATACAGTAATACCTCGGATAACGTTTACCTTGGATGTTTACCTCGCATAAAGTTAAGCAATCTGGGGAGGAGAATTGCATCGAATAATGTTAAGGTCCTATGGGATGGATCGGATAACAACTTTTAATATCAGATGACGAACAGGAGTTTGAAGGCTTTTAAAGGGAAACTGTCATGCCAGCAAACTTGCTAGGGACTTGCCTGGCACTTGCTCTCTCCCTCTATTTGTTATCTTCCTTCTATCATTGACTGTTCCAGTTTGGTTAACAGATTAGAAAACAAACAGCATGGCAGCTCCCATAGGTTTATTGTTCCATTCAGCTTTAGTGAATTGTCTTTGGTGAATTACGTTTAATAAACTTGCACGGTTTTATGTTTACTGTATATGTTTGGTAACATACAGCCTTGTGACAGTTTTTCTGCATGTCATAAGCATTTGAATATAAATTAACATGTTGAAATCAAATCTGATGTTCTTTTACGTTTTATTTGGTGTGTGGAAGGTGTGCAGAAGAGGGGGTAGTCTTATACAGCGAGTATATAACAAACTATATTTTGAGTGGAAATGTTGGGGGGTCGTCTTATACGCCCAGTTGTCTTGTACCCCAGCACATACGGTAACTCGAGGCATATGTAAGTCGGGGTTTTACTGTATAGTACTTGTGTGGCTGGATGACTTTTCACCTGGATATCGGGTAAATTCTGAAGTTCAGGAAAACATGACAATGGATTCACAGAAGCACAAAATGCAGACACACCCACCCATTCATGTCCTTAGAAAAGTAGCCATACAGAGCATAATCCCCAAGGTGGCAGGTAAGTATAACTGCAATCTTCTAATGCAGTCATCTTGGAATAAGTTACTTCCATCAAAGTTGGTAATGATATTTAGTTTTGACTGCAATCAGTTTGACTTGTAAAGCACATTGAATTTTAGCAGAACAACTGAAATGTAAACTTTTAAGATTTAAATCAGCAGTGCAAAGAATTTAACACACACATCGCCATTTAAACTGCGACATTGTGAACTAGGAACTGCAAAGCAAATAAAATAGTACCAACTCTTGGCTAGTTGTTTTGCTAATTCACTGATCTTCCCTGTGTACATCTGCCACAAACAGCAAAATGTGAAAACCTTATCATCTTATTCACTTTCCAGAAGAAGGCACAACTACTGATTATCCTGGTGCTCTGAGAGATACCCTGTGGCCAGTAGCCACGACTATGCTTCTGTGTGTTCAAGCTGGATGGAAAAATTAATTTTAACTTGAATAATTTGGGTGCATAGGAGAAGACTGAAGGAGAAGACTCCATGGCCTAGCAGTGGCTGACAACATCGACCCCTCCTCTGGGCCCACAACAACGGTCTGAGGAGAAGACTCCATGGCCTGGCAGGCGGCTGAGGACCTTGCCCACTCCTCTGGGCCAACAACAATGGCCTGAGGGGAGTTAGTCTTTGTTCTGGTTTGGTTGTATTTTGTGAGGTTATGTTTTATAATTTTTATTGTACTGTTGCTGCTTTGACTGTAAGCCGCCCTGAGTCGCCTCGGCAAGTGGGCAGCAATATAAATCTGAATAAATAAAGTGGCTCAAAATGAGCAACTGAACTGGCATGGTAGAGGAGTCACTAGCAGAAGATTCAAGTAGGAGCTAAAGGCAACAGATTCACGAGTTAAAGGCGTCTATGGCTGAGCCAAAAAGGACATCAGTGGCTTAGTGGCTAAGATGCTGAACTTGACTGGAAGGTCAGCAGTTCGAGACCCGATTCCTGCATGACAGAGTGAGCTCCCATCTCTGTCTCAGCTCCTGCTAACCTAGCAGTAAGGAAGCAAGAAATTGCAAGTTGGAAGGTACTATATATACTCAAGCATAAGTTGACCTGAATATAAGCTGAGGTACCTAATTTTTACCTGAAAACCCAGGAAAATAGATTAACCCAAGGGTGGGAAATGCAGCAGCTGCTAGTGAGTTTCTATAATCAAAATACATGACAATATGGTAAAATTAATTACATTTTTTGCACCTCTCAATCCAGCATGGTTCTGGGACCCTCATGGTCACTGACCAGAGTATAAGCTGAGTCCCCTTTTTGGGGCTAAAAAACCTAGTTTATACTCGAGTATATACGGTAAACAGCGTTCCATGCACTCCAGTGTCTATTCATGCCTGCCACACGTCCACGGAAGTATCTGCAGACACAGACAATGCTGGCTCTTTGGTTATAAACAGAGATGAGCATCAGACCCTAGAGTCGGATACGACTGGCTTACAAGCAAGGGCAACCTTTAACTTTACCTATGCCTGCGCTAAGAACTCAGCAACAGAATATCAGTGAAAGATGGATACAAAAAAGAATTAGATGGATTTAGCCTTTTTAAAAAATGACTGGAGAAAAGCAAAGCCAACAGTGTTTTTCCACATACTAGAGGCAGAGAATGAGCTTACAATTCAAAACACCAGAACCTTAAGATTGGCAAGGATAATGTCATGTACCATGTTCCTCAGACTTCTCTGTTCCTTCCGAGTTCAACTGCAAAATGAGGTGGGATTTCTCAATCTATACAATAAGACCAACTCTAAAACTCACACTGGGGCTAATTGTGCAACAAGAATGTTTAAGTCCACAATCAATCAGTATAGTATACTGTACGGCTATAGTACACAAAATCACAACATATATGAAACAGTTTGTGTGATTTCTACATCTATATTATGACAGACTGGATGGAAATCCTTACCTGTATGGGTCAAGGCAGTAACAGTGAATGCCATAATAGGGATTCTGTACACAGGGAAATTGGACTGGAATTGGAGAGTCACCAGATGGAAAACAAATGAGCACAAGGCTTCTACAAAGATGCCATGGGAGACAGAGGTGATGAGAGATGAACTGCAGTTTTGAGCGATTAGATTTTGAATAGTGTGGAAGTCAGTCAGTTCTCTGGACCAATAATGGTTAGTAAAAACACGGGCTGCTTCCATCCCCATAAACTGAGACAAAAGTTTGGCAAGAGTAACTCCCAAAGAAGAATCTAAAGCTAGAAATTCCTGGAGTGAGACACAAGGGTTGGCAGAAGTTCCATCAAAAGAGGCACCATGAACCAAGGAGAGGAGAAACAGAAGAGTCAGGCTCACATCTGGACCAAAGCCACCGCCCCATAGACCAATTTCTCTCAGCATCTTCAATTCAAGGTAGCAAGCACATATCTGGAATGAACTGACCAGTTCAGCAGCAAAATAATAAATCTTGGGTGGAAAGATTCTCTTAGAGAGCCTCCTGGTTGTCTCACAGAGAGCTACAATGGAGAAGAAAAAGGCGATTGAAATATTCAAACCAGCCATGCTGGAAAGGATGTGTGCTAGAATAGTGAGAACTGAGGGGAAGGATTAACCACCTGCTCTTCTTTCAACATAAAGGTACTGTTAAGCACACGTGGCACATGCTGACAGGTAGTCAATAGGTCTCAGAAATCTCTAGGAAAAACCAACAAATTTGACACTATAAAGCAACTGGTCAAAGCAGAGCACTGGCTCCCATTACTACTTCTTCAACAGCCCTAACCTGAATTTCATCTTTGCACTTTCAGATTAACATAAGCCCAAGACAAAATGTCTCCAACTGAGTACACCAATAAACTAGAACCTGAAACTAGCTCAGAATGCAGTGAAATCAGCAAATTATTTTATATTTTGAGCCAGTAATTCACAGCCATAGTTGAAATCCTTGCCATCACCTAGGTCCTAGGAAGTTAATTTTTTACAGATAAAAGATTATGTGATCCACTGGCTCGTTTACCTTCATGATTTTAGGGTAAAGAACTATAGCCACACTTCTGAATGTATTTTTCCAAACTCTGATAGTAGTTAGTGCAACTGAAATCTTGCAGTGGCATAAAGTTCGTCAAGGATCAGGTTTTGTTAACTCCATAACCATTTGTGAAACACCAGAAAAATACAGAATTATAGAATATTCAACACTATGGAAATATATCTGCCCATTTGTAGGGGTATAGTGGGATTGTTTAGTTTGTTTTGCACTCATGTGTGATCTTTTTCTTTTTGTAAGCCGCCTAGAGTCAGGTTCGCCTGATTGGGGTGGGATAATAAACCTAATTAAATAAATAAAATAAATTGATAAAATAAATTAACAAAGCTTTGAAAACAAATAGGATGGAAATCTGCTCCAAATGAATAATACCGTATCCTCCTAAATAAAAATTATTCTCTGATCAAATCTGACTATTAACTAAAAAAAAGTGGGTGCAGAAATAAGAATCATCACACATTTTAAAAATGTTTATTTCTAGCCCTGAAAGAATGAAGTCATTAAACATAGTCAAATACAGTAGTTAATATTGCAGAAACAATTAAATAACAGAATGGGATTAAATTAAACAAAAGTCAACAAAATCTGAGAACAATAAAAAAAACTCAAAGCTTGCACTACGTTCATTTTCATCTGACAAAGTGACAGAAAGGGAGCAATGAAGAAATTTGTTTTAAGGTGTAATTAATTGAAAGACAACAAAAAAATTCATTGACTCTTAACAGTTGAGTTAATTTACATTTATACCAAACTATTTCAAAGTACGTATCTGATGAGCACTTAAGTTAATCAAACACATGCTGAAGCAACAGTGAAATGTCTCCATCCTAATGAGCATATGCTCAAACTTTGTTGTTGTTGTAAGCAGGCAGGCTTGCTTCAAATTCTAGGATGTGGGTGACCTTTGGCGCTCATGACTGCAAGCAAGCTTGCTGCCCTAGAATAAGACCAACTTTTCCTCCCTAATGTTTCACATCATTAATTACAATGGGCCACTGAAAAACATGCTCAGGACCCAAACATTGACCAGATAAGTATTTGGAGAGGGTGTATGTGTAGTCCAAAACAATCCATGGCAACTTTCTGTTAGCCCAAATTGAATGCTGAGGCTATAAAGTGGTTGTCTTGGTCTTTATACTGTAGGCTCAAGTCATCCTTGCAACCGCCACAGAACTTGTCTGTAATGATGCACAAGAAGACTGGAATCTGGTCCTACATTTGAACAATCAGAATAATGCTTGGCTGTCTCAACATTCATTCTAGGTTGATCAAAAGGTCACAATGGAGGACAAGCAAGCTGCCAACGTGCTTGTGTCAATTACTTAATATTGCTCACTTTTATTGCCCAGAAATTTGGCTGAGGCACATTTAGCAAGAAGGTCAGTTACAAGCTAATTTTCTGCTCAGTGTTCTCATCTCTATACTAGGAAACTACCCCTCCAGGGTCATGTTTGCTCTGCTTAAAAGTCCAAACCAGATCTCAAAGGATGAATTTCACAATTCCAAAAACAAGCTTTAAGACACTTGCAAGAAGTGTGCAGTTGATGTACCATACAAATGACATACACACCTTTACAATGAATGAGAATGGTTCCTTGAAACATCCTAATGGCTTCTCTGTTTAGGGAAGACTTCCCATTCTGTGCACTCCTATTTCCCCCCATGTCCTTTCTAGCGAATGGGGGGCATAGAAACTAGATTGATGCACAGTTGTAGCATTGAGCCATGAGTTACATTTATGTGGACATATTGTGTGAATATTCAATACCCACCAAGGGTACAAGAGAGGTCACGGGATGTGCTTCAACAACTCCTGAACTAATACAAATTGCAATCAATTTTTAAGGAAAGATTTGTGAACCTTTCATAGAAACAGTCAACTGCTATCTTCATTTTTAAAATGAAGTTAGAAGACAATGTTTTTGTTTAGAAATGCGTGTTTTAAAATAGTTTGCTATGATTTAAGAAAATCACAAAACACTAACACACCTATGTTGCAGGATTCATGGGTTCCACATATTCCATTGCCAGCAACAGACAAAAGACCCAACAGTAAGAAAATTAAAATTAATCATAAGGATTCTTTAAATCTCTTGGGTTAATTCACATATATCAAGGATTCACAACCTGCGGCCCACTGTGCAATTTCATGTGGCTCCACCACACCTGGAAGTGCCATGTGATGGAGGAAGGGCAAAATGGCTATCCGGCCCACAAAGCTGTCTGAGGGAGCATGACCTAGCCCCTGGCTTAAAAAGGTTGAGAACTCCTGACATATATCAAATTAAAAGGTAAGGCTGCTTTAACTTTTATAGTAACAGTATCACAAGCAATGATGAAAAAGAACTTCACCTAAAATACCACTCAGACTAGGGCACCATTTCTCCTCAGACCAAACCAAACACATTCAAAATGTTCTGAGTCACGTTACCGGGCTGCAGAATGGAGTGTGGCATTGCTTTCAGTCACAAAAATAAGGCAATTGTTGGCACAAAGGAAGATGCAAAAGCTCCGAGATCTGAGACAATGGGAGGCCCTTGTCATGCTGTGACTCAGAACCTGGAAACTGGCTAGCATAACATTTTGCAACTTTCATTATTACCACCCAGCTTAAATATGATCTTACATAAACACACATCACTACTACTGACTCTTACAAAAAAGAAAGAAAGACTTTTTACCAATTATCAGATAAGTAAGCTGCGACAGGTTGCCTCCTAACCAGGCTTTGGGTATTCTCCCCAAAATACTGACTAGAAATGCGAGAAAGCTATAGCACCAAATTAATGAGTCCTACATTATTGTTTGGCACATTATCACTCAGGAGTTCTCTATCAAAGTAAGCTGCATAAACACACAGTTATTTTAAAAGGCTGATGTAACAGAGCAGTCCCAGTCATCTATTTGGCCACCTGATAACTTCAATTTCTCTATGTCTCCTGTTATTTTATTTCACTTAGGGAGGCACTTGATCTTGTGTCTGGCTACAGCCAGAGTAGATATGTTTTTCAAGAAGCAGGACAGCCACAAGAAGGCAAGTTCTTCAAGCTGTTTGTAAGCCAATCTGTAAGTTGATTCAGCACTGCTGCACCTAACTAATCTACTACCTCCAATTCTGTCACCACAAAATGGCACTTTTGGTGTTGAGAAGTTTCCGTTGGCTGTATTATATAAAATGTCTTGGGTTTTCTATTTTTTTGCAAATCTGCTGGGTCTTCCGTTAGTAAAAATGGTACATATATTTGTGAATGTGCATATATATATATAAACAGGAATAAAGTTGTAACACTTCATCCTGTCACTCCAAGGCTGCTTTTGGAGGGAAAATGTACAACATATACAAAACATATTTAATATAAAGAAGGGTAATTTAAAAATTCAGAAGGCACCAGCATTAAGCCCAAAGCCCAAGTCGGAACATGGATACAGCACTTTGCTACAAAACTACACACTTTCAAGACATCCCTTTAAAATATTATCACTTGACGTATAAAGTCGAGGGACAAGTGGAAGACAATTCGCAGGAAGGGGATTCTCTCCCCATGCCCCAAGGATGACTTAAGGATTAAGAAATAAGTACTTTCCTCCTTTCCCCAAATTTCATTCTCCAAAATTCAGAGGCATCTTTCCCTTATGTTAAGAGTCCATGCAACAAAATTCCATATCAAACTTTCCAAAGCCATTTTTCTTCCCTCTCGGCCCATGTTCTTTTGTCTTTCAGTCACTGGAAATAAAACAGGTTCCTAGGTCGCTGCGTGGTTAATGCTACAATAGTTATAGCTAAATTGTACATTAAGAAAAAGGAGATAATAGCAATGTTCACATTTCTACTATATCTGTCTTTAACAACTTGAATGAATGACTAAGGAAAGGAAGGGTGGGAGAAGCAATTATATCTATGTAATGCTTTCCCCTAAAAGCTTGAATCTGTGGTTCAAGTATTGAAGAGTGCTCAGAAGAACACAACTGAGTGGGATCTGGTACAGCAAAGTCATCAAAACCAACAATTTGCGGGCACAGTAACACATTTCTGAGCTGTCTGCAGAGGGAGTGAAGGGGCCAGTGATTCCGTTCACAATTTCTTCCAGACTCCAAGAAGAGTTCACTAACACCACCAATTTTCTTCTTTTCATGTGTCTTCAATGTGAGAGATATTTTCCCCCTTCTGCAGACTTTCAACCTCACTAGCAAGAGCAACAATTTATATATTATGAAGATTTTTTTGAAAAATAAAAAACCCCAACAATCACAAGAGCCCCAGCAGCAAAGTTAACGGTTACTCTTCATGGCTTCCTTGGCTGCTAAGATCAACGGCGTCAAACTTGACAAAGGTTTGGCCAGTTTCAGGAAAGGATGCTAAAAGAAAATGGGGGGAAAAACCCTTTTTAATGAAAGGATGCTTCAAAGTAAATTTTCAATATGTTTTATAAACAGTAAAACAACAATATTACATTATATTTACAAAGAGAGAGTGTATGCACTTGAGTCAACCTCAGATTTAATTGATTGACGGAAACTTGAATGGAAGTATACCAACAAGTACTTGCTTCCAGGCTCCAAGAAAAGACTGTAATGGGGTCAGTCCCCCATCAAGCCAAACTTGGAATTATACGTTACAATTTCCTACTTTATTCCCTGTTTGACTGCAACTAGAACTGGAAATTGTGATCTGAAGTGGGTTTTTAATTCTAGCCAAACGAAATTAGAGTGCCAACCTTCAAATGAAATCGTCAACTCTAGTTTAGCCCAAATCAGGAAGCTAGGATACCCAAGCATAGAAGAAACCAAGGAACTAAAGTATGCGCCTGACAACCACAGCCATGACAACGGTTTTGTGTTTGATATTTTAAAAAACCTCAGTCACTTTACCTGCAACAGTTCTTTGGCTGATCCTCTCTTCTCTACATCCATTTCCAGACAACTATTTAAAAAATCACGGAATATTGGGGACAGTTTTTCAGGATTCTGCAGTTCTGGGGTGCCATTTGTTGCTATCAAATATAATGCCTATAAGAAAGCAATAACAATATACATTGGTTACGATATTTACAATGTCTTTGATTCTATCATATGTACATTTGAGCACACGTCATGGAAATGAACGTGATATAATATTCTAAAACAGAGTTTTCTGCTATGTTCCTAGCAATCTTGGATTTCTTGGAAACTTATTCAGAACCCATCCTAAGAAGCAAATTTGTGACCAGTTTAGGTACCCAGCAATGTATTTAACTGTCCTTATTTTATTAATAAAAATATCAACCTTTATTTTAACTGTGATGTCTCTAACAGTTTAAATAGTAATGACATATCATAAAGTCCACAGTCACCAGAAAGTGCTACCACTTTTTCTCCTTTTTAATAAATTTTGTACACTGCTGAAACCTTGCCATTTGTTCATTTCTAAGGCACATTACAAAATGTTACATTTGTGAGTAGAGAAAAATTACATATACAGGTAGACGTTTCTAAACATTTCCATGTACTGTTTTATCTGAGAAGCAACTTGGGTCTTAAAACAGCATCAGAAGTTGGGCTGAAAATCTCAAAATACTTTTACTTCTGTGGATCTTTTTCTATCCTGTTTTAATGGAATAAGGCTTAAAGTTTTACTTTTATTTTATTTTCTTATGTACGCACACATCCCACTCATCTGGGATATTCTCCCATTCTGGAATACTTTTTAAAAATTGCTCATTTAAAATTGCTCATTTAAAGTCTCAATTTCATTTTAAACAATACAGAAGCAAAGATCAGCACCAGTGATGGGACGTCCCCGGTTCCAGACGGTTCCCTGGAACTGGTAGGACCAATTCTGGAGGGTTCTCCGGGAGGGGAGTCCACTTTTGGGGCGTCCGGTTCCGGACGCCTCACCGAAAGAATTTTTTTTTAAATCGGAGCTAAAATGGCTCCAATTGACTGCGCATGCGCAGAAATTCAATCTGACGCATTGTGCATGCGTCAGATTGAGTTTCTGCGCATGCGCAGTCAATTGGAGCCATTTTAGCTCCAATTTAAAAAAAATTGTTTAAAGCTTTCAGGAAGGCGGCGGCAGCACCAGCCCTCTGAGAAGGGCACCTCCCCCGCGGCACGTTGAGGGCTGCCTGGGCCGTCCGCTGCCGACAAGCCCCATGCCCTGGGGACGCCCGGCGTGGCGCACCACTGACGCCTCCTCCTCCGCCGGGCGCCTGTGGGCTGGGTGCCTGCAACTGCCGTCCGCCGCCGCCGGAGCTGCCGCTGGCTGCATTCCTGTGGCCTCCTCCTTGGGCCGGTCCCTTTTTAGCCCGGCTGCGGCGCCTGGCGCAGGAGGAAGTTGCAGGCGGCGGCGGTGCGGCATGGGGACGGCCCAGGGAGGCTCGGCAGCCGCGGCTGGAGCCACCGCCAGAGCCACTGCTGTCCGCCGCCCCTGCCCATGGCCGGAGCCGGGCTAAAAAGGTACCGCCCCGAGGAGGAGGCCACAGGGGTGCAGGCAGCTCCGGCGGCGGTGGCTGTGGACGCAGTCGGGGTGCCGGGTCCCAAGAAAGGTAAGCGAGGGGTAATTTATTTGTGTTTTGGGTGGGTGGTTGTTTTTATTTTATTTATTTATTTATTTATTTATTTGTGTCTGGGTGGGTGGGCTGAGAGGGAGGGGGTGTGTGTGTATGTTTATTTTTAATTTTTATTTATTTTTGGCCCCGCCCACGTCATGACGTCATGACGTCGGCTTCGGTCATGACATCATGACATCATGACATTGGCCACGCCCATGACGTCCGTGACGTCATGGCGTGGTAGTAGAATTTTTGTCATCCCATCACTGATCAGCACACTTAGACGCTATGTAGAACAGCTACAGTGGAATACAAAAAAGCTTATCTGAACTATAATCTTGCTACTGTATAACCCAGAAACTCAAGAGCCAATTAGCACAATCTCTCACTAAATTATATGATTTTCTCCAGCAAGCATGAGAAATCTGTGGCCTTCAATGTAACTTCAATGGACCCTACAAGCATTCAGGCAATCTGGCATTCTTCAAAGCAATAATACTTTACCCTCAAAGGATTTTCGTTAAGATATGGAGGCTCGCCTTCAACCATTTCAATGGCCATGATACCCAGGGACCAGATATCCACTTTAGGACCATAGGCCTTTCGTGTGACCACTTCAGGAGCCATCCAGTAAGGTGTCCCAACCATAGTACTACGTTTGCTTTGCTCTGGAGTAATCTGAGCACAGAATCCAAAATCAGCTGCAGGGGAAAGGGAACAAGAAAAAGCACCAGGTTAAATTAGTAAATCAGACACTTATTACTTGAGCGATTCTGAAGTGCACATTATCCATTTGCATTTCTAGCGAAAGGCAAAAATGTTCTTGGGCTCTCCCCATACTTCTCAATACATCAGAAGGCTATATGAACAGTTTATATCAGGGGCGACAGCAATGTATATCCTTAAGTGGAAAACAGTTAAGGTGGAGATCCCTGAAGGTTCCATGTTCCTATTAGTGTTCGTAAGTTCGTTGGGTAGCTCAATGAACTGGAACACTCTGTCGGGAATCTGACTCCTCATTATGTTTTACAGGAAAAGTAACAACCTGCGGAGCTTTGGGCAAGCTGCAATCCCACAAAAACAGAACAATAAACTCATTCTGAATATTCTATACCTGGCCAGGTTATCTTGCTATAGTAAGAGAACAGAGATTCTCAACCTGCAGCCTGCAACAACATTTCATGTGGGGGGCCCACCGCCTCCACCACACCAGGAAGTGCCATGTGGTGGAAGAAGTTCAAAATGGCTATCCGGTCCCTGAAGCTGTCTGAGGAAGTGTGACCTGGCCCCTGACTTTAAAAGGTTAAGAACTCCTGGAGTAGACCCTACTGCCAGCAACTCAACACCATGTGTCAGGCGGCGGTTAACCTGAGAACCCTGAGGACTAATGGCTTGGGTGCCAAAGTCCACAGGGAAGGGTGATGGTCCCCAAGTGGATTAAATCCCACTTGAATCCATCTTGATGGAGGGAAGCAGCTTCATCAATACTGGCCTAGGGCTGAGGAGGACTTTGCATGCCAAAAGGGCTCAGGACCAGAAACTGACTTGTGGAACTAGATCAGTGGTATAGATGTCATACTGCGATGCAGAACATAGATGAAAGGCCACTGCGTTATATTCTCAGGATAGTGTTCATGGCTGATTGCCATGAGGATCGCCAATATTCGGATTCAGATACAGCAGAACAACGACATCAATGGGAAGAGTTGCCATAAGTCAAAATCAACTTGATGGCAGATGATTATTACAGATGATGAAACTGATGGTAACTATTGTATACAGTTATAACTGGCTTTATTGTAGCACCCAGTATTCATCTTAAACTCAGATCGTTTCTGTTAAAATAGTGCTTTAAATAAGTGTCCTTTGCGAAATGTGTTCTTCTTAAGATACATTTTTATTTAGATGGGGCTAAAGCTATGAATTGGGGGTGGGGTAGGGGTTACACAGGAGTAGTCTGAGAGCAATTTCCTTTAATTATTATACTGTAGTTTAATAAGAAAGCTTCTCTCTAGCAACAGATATGAAACATTACAAAAGGTTTGATGTGTGCAAGTATGGATATATGAAAGTATCTCATCATTCTTGAGAAAGAGACCAGACACTGGTTTTAATGGGCAAACATATTCCCAAACAAGCTTGCATTTCTTGTTTATTCGTCTAAAATATAGTTACCATTAAATTTTTAACAATAAAAAAAACAGATTTAACTTCTGAGGCTGAAACACACTCACCATGGCAAAAACAATGCCATGGTACCACAAATGCAGTGCAAGATTATAGCATTCCTACATATGTCCGCTGTGAAAGAGGTGTTGTGATTGCTAAGGGAAGACATGATGTTAAGAAGAGGTCAGGCCATTCTAGGAAAACAGTAGCACACTCCAGATGCTAAATATCTGTCCCACACTGAGGTCTTTTTTCAATCAGGAGAACCAAGGTTACCGATCAACCAATCTTCTGATCTGCACCCTGTTAAATGCCAGATCATTTCAAATTAAATCCAAACTAATATTAGATCTGATAGAAGAGGAAAAGGCCAATCTGGTATGTAGTGTAGAACTGAAACCTTAGCAGGAAAGGAAGGAGGGGAGGCTCTTTCCCAATAATGCCCCTCAGTATAGTCAATCCAGCATCATGGCAGACCAAAGGGACAGGCAGGGAAAGTTGATGTGGTTCACAGAAATGTCACCTTCTTCTCACTTTATTCTGCTATTTGTACATGGACCACACATATCCTGTTTCTGCAACACAGGAATTTGGAGCTCTATGAATTAACATGACACCATCTTGTTTTGGACATATAAAAATAGCCCTGTATGACTCAAAAGCCTATTTGGTTTTCATATTTTAGTAATCAAATATAAATATCAACCTATCCTTTTTCCTTTTTGCATTTCCCCCTTCACTTTTATTTAAAACAGTATCATTTGTCATTTTAGTAAAACATCCTCTAATCTTTAATTTCTAAATGTAATGAAGTGTGTATGGTTTGTTATCAATTTTATTTGCGTCAATATTCTATAGAAACATTTCTGATCCTTCACTGATCCATACTTTAGTAAAGGTCACTCTTGCTCGAAAGCCAATCATATCCGACTCTTGGGTTCAGTGCTCATCTGTTTACAGCCAAAAAGCCAGTGCTGTCTGCGTCTGCAGACCTTTCGATGGACATGTGGCAGGCATGACTAGACACCAGAGTGCACTGAATGCTATTTACCTTCCCATTGAAGTGGTACCTATTTATCTACTTACAATTTCTTGCTTTCAAGCTGCTAGGTTGGCAGGAGCTGGGAAAGAGACAGGAGCTCACTCCGTCATCCAGCAATCAGGTCTGAACCTGCTGACCTGTCATCAAGTCCAGCGTCTTAACCACTAAGCCACCACAGTCCCATCCATACTTTATACTGTAAGAATTAAGATTACCATGGAAATTGCTAAACACGGAAATTGTTCACTTTCTGTAGTTCCTTGAATCCCTCTTTTAATTATCTAAATATTATGTGCAGACATCATGCATGGAATCCAACTGTAAAACAAGATGGGCTTAGGGTAGCACAAGAGGCCAGGAAAACTACTAAGAATTCTGACCAACCAACCAACCAATATCAAAAGTAGTCAGATCAAGCCTGCCATCTGCTGGCTTAAAAATAATAAGGACACATGTTCAATACGAAAGCAAAGCAATCTATAAATGGAATGGATTTGGTTGCTAAATTTAAAAGTCAACAAATATTTTATTTAAAGAGCCCTGGTGGCACAGTGGTTAAACTGCTGTACTGCAGCCAGAACATTGTGAGTTCGATTCTGACCAGGACTCAAGGTCGACTCAGACCTCCATCTTTCTGAGATTGGTAAAATGAGTACCCAGCATGTTGGGGGCAACTTGTGAACTGCCCAGAAAGTGCACTAAGCACCATGGGGCAGTATATAAGTGTAATTGTTATTGCTTTTACAGTGGAACTTCGGTTAACAAACAGCTCGGTTAACATAGAATCACATAACAAAAGGAAATCCATAGAAAATAGTGGCTCGGTTTTATGGATTTTTTTCCGGAACGGATTAAATGGTTTTCAATGCAGTCCTATGGGAAACCACATATCGGTTACTGTAGTTTGGCTTTCAATGCAGGCCTATGGGAAATTGCATTCAATGCATTCCCATGGGAAATTCAGTTAAAAGTAACTATCAGACATTATGAATTGTGGAACTAAGTCATAACATTACCCGAGGTACTAGTGTACCTAGATACAGTCTTCCAATCTCTCAACTACATGCTCCAACTGACTTCCAATTGGGTATGGCCATTAAAATAAACCACAGTGGATTTTCCAGTAAAACTAATGTAGCAGGACGGGATTGTAACTCAGAGTCCAGGGATTCCACTCACTCCATTTTCACCCATTCCCAGAGCCCAGTGGGCTGCACCAACTACTTTTGTCAACTACAGAAGGGACTGGAAAGTTCCTGTCTTGAAAAAGAAATGGCATTTCAAACCTAATGCAGGTTGAGGAAATAACAGTTTTTAAGACCTTGATGAGCTACGTTACCTAGATCACCATGAATCGCATCTATTTTAGAATAAAAAATATCTAACTTTGCAGTAATATATATTAATGTTCAAATTGCTATTTGCACTTACTCAGCTTAACTGACCCATCCATTCCCAAGAGCACGTTGTCACTTTTAATATCCCTGTGGATCACTTGGTTAGCATGTAGGAATTCCAGTGCCTGTAAACACTGTCAGGAGGTAATGAAAGGGATTGTTATCAAAGCACATTTAAAGTTCACATTACCTAGGTTTGTGATGGCGAACCTTGGCACTCCAGCTGTTCTTGGACTTCAATTCCCAGAAGACCAAGTCCCAGTGAATCCACACGAATGGGTTTACTGTGCATGTAAACCCATTTGTGTACATTCACAGGTACTTGGGCTTCTGGGAATTGAAGTCCAAGAACAGCTGGAGTGCCAAGGTTCACCATCATGAACATAGGGATATTTAATAACCTGTAAACCTGTGTTTCACAATCTTTGATTTTTGGACTTCAATTCCCAGAAGCCTAAGTCAATTCCCTCAATCCCTGATCAGCTAATGTAATGACTTAGGCTTCTGGGAATTGACGTTCCCCTGTGGGCCATATGTCCCATGTTGGGAACCACTGCTCTCAATAATGACTTATCAAAGTAAAAAGGAGAAATAACTAAAATGTATCAAATAAAACAATTAAGACAGTTTTACACAAAAATCAGATTTCTTAACCAAACACTTTCTTGAAAGCTTTATTATAATACAGTACTGCAAAAGCTATTTAAAATGTGGACAGGGAAAGACTCAGACAATTTGAAAAGAAACTAAAAACACCCAGCCTTCTGACTAAGATCAAGTGTAATGTGTGTACTAAAAATGTGAATTATTAGATGGGCCTCCTTTGGAAAGAAGTTTCCAAGTCAGGATAACAGCAACTGAAAAGGTCTGCTCCTCAGGAACAATCACACAACCAGAAACCACAAGATGAACTCTGCTTCAACATTCATACGTTGGCAGGCTCATATAGGAGATGGTCCTCCAAGTATTCTCATCCAGAACCATGAAGGACAAGAAAACAGATCCAAAACCAGTATAGTTAGTTCAACAACTAAGTTGCACAATCCAAATAGAGGTATAGGTTGCCCTTTCTCAAAAGCCAGTTGTATTCGACTCTAGGATTCAGTGCTCATCTCTGTTTATAGCCAAAGAGCCAGGGCTATCTGCACCTGCAGCCATTTCCCTGGGCACATAGCAGGCATGCCTAGACACTGGTGTGCATGGAACACTGTTACCTTCCCACCAAAGTGGTCCCTATTTATCTACTTACAATATCTTGTTTTCAATCTGCTAGGTTGGCAGGAGCTGGGACAGAGACAGGCGCTCACTCTGTCGTGTACTTGAATCTTGAACTGCTGACCTGCTGACCTTCCAGTCATCAAGTTCAGCATCTTAACCACTTGAGACATCCTAATAGAATGCTGTAATTAACCACTTGACTACCATATTTTTGATCAACTGAAGTTTTCAGGCATTTTTAATAGTTTGAGGTTTTCACAGATTACCTCCACAAATGCACTGTTGTTATGCAAATGCAATGTAATTGAAGGCATATCTACATTAACAATTTATCTTGTGGTTTGGATGAAAGCTGGCACAGTTGAAATCTATTCATTTTCTGACAACAACACCATGTAAAGCTAAACAAGCAAAACCTTAAACTTTTTGTTCAGCTTCTGGGAGCTTCATTTTCTACCAATTCAGCTGGCTTCACTTCTCTTCCCTTAATGGCACATGTGATCACCTAACTGTGTCAAGGGGAAGTCAGGGGTGTGTCCTATGCTGATCGTGACAGTGACATCTCCAGTAGGGTATGCTATGCCCTACAATAAGATAATGCCCAAACAAACATCTGTTGTCACTTCTCCAAATATATTTTGCAATTTTTAACATTGTCATGTTTAGCGCATGTCAGATTAACTCCTGAACTGCTAACTGGTCCTCTTAGCCCTAGTCTGAAAGCTCAGAGAGCTTCCCACCTCCCTCCTCCTTCTTGCCATGATTTGAAAGATTCTCTGGGAACCAGATGAAGCTGACAAATGATTTTACTGTCTTCTTGTCACATTATTTCTCTCCCTGCCCCACCTTCTTGCCTTGGGATCCATATCAAATGGACAAAGCTAGATTATTTCACTAGGCTGAAGCCCTTAAGCGAGGGGTTCTCAACCTGTGGCCCATGGGCCTGATCTGGCCCACTGCCCTCGTGCCTGCCACCGCCAGAAGCAGTGGAAACAGCTGCAGACACCTTTTATGGCAGCATTTACAGTGGAGGGAACCACCAGTCCGGCCCGCTCAGCTGTCCAAGGGAATGTGACCGGGCCCCTAGTTTGAAAAAGTTGAGAACCCCTGCCTTAAGTCAATTCAGCATCATCTCACTGCATAAAACAAGGAGGGGGACAAAAATTATGGGGACATAAATCGTACACTTTTGCATCAAAGGGAGGGATAAAGGAAAAGGTAAATAGGCCAGTGCTAAAAGCATAGGGCTGTGAACCCACTGAAAATTGTACCTACTGGAAATTGTGGTGTGGGCTCTCATTAATTATATCTATTTGAACTACTACAGGGTTTTCAGCAGCAAAAATTATCCCTACTAATATTTGAGGAGATTAAAGCACTGCAACACAAACCACTTGGCATTTCACAGTGTAGCCACACAACCTAAGGCAAGCGTCACTATGGCCAAATCTTCAATTTCTAGAAATGGGCATAAACTACAATCCAGCCTAATTCAGACAAAGGCACATGTCAGGAAATGAATCTATTTCCTAAGGCTTGAAATTGCCAATTTTCAAATAGGCCTCAGAAAAATCCATTTTTCTCTCTCTGAGCCTCAAAGCTGTGTAACAGCATGTTTTTCAACCATGTTTTCAGTATTTCTTATCTTTTGTAAGCTAGCAGAGCAATGTTATGACTAGCCCCAGTGCATTCTGTGTGCACGTGTATAAACAATGTACTGTTGTTTTGAGAAATTTTTCACTGTTACTTGATTGGCTAAGCTGTCCCACCTGACTGCAAATTCTCCATTTTGGAGAGAAGAAGGAGTTCGTCTCTGATTCTTCATGGATTAAGACCTGTTTTTGATTAGAGAGCTTTTGTTTCTGGTTCTCTATGGGCTAGCATTCTTTAGCCTAGGAGCTATGCATTTTTGCTCCTTAAAAATGGTTACCTAGATTTGCCTGTGGACTTTATTGGACTGACCTGTGCTACTGACTTTTATGCTTTATGAACCTGATCAATAAATCTTCATCATTTTTCTGAACAACGTGTCTTCATTGGACTAAAAAGGGTAAGAGCTGCCTTTCACACACACAAATCTTTGAACACGCTACCCAATTAAAACCCCTTAAGAGCTGATAAGCAGTTGAGAGTGGTATCTCTGTTCTAATTAGCCGTCCAGCCCGCCTCGGTTGTTTTGATTTTGGTTTCCAGGGGTTTTCCAGAAGTGAGGGGGCCGGCTGGATCGTGACAGCACACTTGGCCATATCTACTGCCTAAATATCTGAAAATAAGACTAAGAACAGAACCACTGCCAAACTATAAAGCCTTTGTTTTCAAGATGCTAGGTTGCTGCACAAGTGGAAATCCTGTTCTTGGGTAATCAGTTCCTTCCCTTCAATGCTAGTGTTAAGTCTACTAAATGTGTTGCATTTCAAACAGCAAATAATGCTCATTCTCCAATAGTAAAATATAAATAGCAAGTTCTCCTCCTCCTCAACATGGTACTTGTTTCCACAGTTTCTAGATTCAGGCATTATTCTTACTTTGGGATACTAAGTTTCCTTGCGCATTAAATCTTGTGAAATCAAGTACAACATTTTCAGATCAAGAGAGCAATTTAAACCAGGGGTGCCCAAACTACGGCCTGTGGACCAGATCTGGCCCCCAACACCAATTCATCCAGCCCACGCTGCTCCTGGAAGCAAAAGTAAAACATGCCTGCGCATGTGCATGCGTGGGTACATTTTACTTCTGTTTCTTGTGGGAGGAACCAGGAGATCGACCCGCTGAATCATGTGACCAGCCCGCTGAACCACATGACTAGCCTGTGGCCTGAAAAGTTTTGGCACACTGATTTAAACTGTTGTTATTTAATCTCTGCAGCTATCAAGTCTAGCATGTTAACTAACATTACCAGGTGATAAATCTAAAAGCACTGAGGAGGAGGTTGGATTCAGTGGCTTTACAGGTCCCTTTGAATTCCTTTATTCTACATTTTTATGATTACAGGTTCTCATTGTTAAGGCTTAAAAAAAAAGAATGCTGGCAGTACCTCTATCATTGAAATGAAATTCATATTTCCTCTAATCATCTGGTACTTACCTCTCTGCAGACAGCTGCAATTTGTGCTTCATCCATACAAGTCTCCGTAACAACATCAGTGAGAGACCCACCAGCCAAATACTCCATTACAACAAAGAGTTCGTCTCCAACTAGATAGCTAAAGTAGAAAATGACAAGATAAGGCTTCAATATACTTACAGCCGTAATTTTAAAAATAAATGTATTTTAATAAAAACCAAGTTAAAATTGCAACAGGAAAGTTGATGACCCTGCTTCTAAGGGACGAGTCTGGTGATTCCTCAAGTATAATAATAATCTCGTGTCAGAAATTATTATGGGTTGAAAGGATTTTTTCTGGAGAAACTCAGGGGATGCCCAAATGAGGCTCCTTTCATGTCCCCAAGAGCTCAGACAGAGACGGAAGATTAATCCATCATGCAGTACCCGGGTCTCAACCTGCTGACTTGTCAGCCTTCCAGCTAACAAGGTGAGCTTCTTAACCACTGAGCTACCACAGTCCCATTCCTCAAGTGTATTAATGACTCAAAGAAATACATGACAACACTAACATGGTACAGAGCTATGAGCAGCATCATGGTGCCATATCATTCTTATGTAATAGAAGCCTTTAAGCTGCATCAACAAGAAAGACTTGGATCCTGATACGCTCATGGAGAAATACTTTTCATTACTAAACCATATGCTTAGTTACCTGTCTAGAAAGTTGACTATATTTGGGTTCTTCAACTCCTTCATTACTAGTATTTCATTGATAATTAATTCTTTTTTAGGTTGTTTCTGAAGATTTATCTGTTTAATAGCAACCTGAAAAAGTTGAAAGGATAAAAGGTATCAATTCAGTAGAGGTTAGTTTAAAAATGTAGCAAGATTAACTTTTATAAAATTCCCTATCAAAAGGCAGGTGGCAACTTTCTTACATTTTTTTTGCTGATATAATAACCATTTGGTTGCAACGTGAGAAAAATCAATTGAGCATCACTTTCTACAGGGATTCTCAACCTGGATGTGGCCGGGGCACCATTTCATTTGCCCCCCACCACCACACCAGGAAGTGCCATGTGGTGGAGGAAGGGCAAAATGGCTGTCCTGCCTCCGAAGCTGTCTGAGGGAGCATGACCTGGCGTAAAAAGGTTGAGAACTCCTGTTCTATGAAGATGAATAAAGCAGCAGCAAAAATATCAAAAGAAAAAGAACTAAATGTTAGAGATAGGTGAACTGAACTGAGTCACTCTTGACAAAGTGTTTGCAGCATATTACAGTGATAACAATTATTAGTGCTCCAAATATAGGAATGCTAATGATTTTATAGATTACTTCTGTTGAAAATTATGAAAATGGATATGAGTCTTGCTGGGTTTTGCAGAAAGAAAATCCTAACCCCCTCATTCTGCAGCTTTGTAATGGAAATGTCAAGGACCAAAGGTTTACTGCGCTTACCTCCTGCCCTGTTGCCACATCTATGGCAATGAAAACTGTACCTGACGCCCTGTGAAAAGAAAATATATAATTAAGGGTAACATTTCAAAAATTTAACATGCTGCTGCAGGAACAGGAAAAGCTGTACTATCTTCCCAGGATGGTTTCACTGTACTTCAGTTTTCACCAGGAAAACCGTCTGTAAATTAAATGTTAAAAATAGGATCAAAGTCTATAGAAAACAAAACAGGAAATGCTAAATCTGTCTTTTTGCACAGATGTTTAGAATTACCTGGATATAGAATGTTAACATTTATTAATAGGGGATAAATCCATCTCAAAGTAAAGCAAGAGGAAACCAAGTTTAGAACTCTTCCTCATAATTTCCCTGTTTATTCAACACAGACAACAATAAAAATGTTTAATATACAATATAAATGTGTCAGGGAGTCTACCATTGAAGGTTTGCATTTACTTTTACTCTACTGCTAATATTTTTGATTTTACAAGCAGCAAACAGATACTGAAGAGGAGGGGAAATGCACTATTTGAGTTAATGTATTTTATTATCAAGAAGAAAAGAATATGCTTATTAATACTCACCCCTGCCCTATCTTTTCATATCTGGTATATTTTTTCTTGGGATCTCCAATACTCACAATAGTTCCTAAAAGGGACATACACAATGTTATAAAACAACCTATATGCACTACTGCCTTCGATTTTGAACAAATATAGAAACATTTTAAACAATACAGTAAAAAATGGTTTAAATCTTTAAGAGTCTTCATCTATTTATTTCAGAAAGAAGAGGCAATGTCCTCTTTCCATAAGCATAATATAGTTGTACCTCGCTTAAAGAGCATAATGCATTCCACAGGATTGCTCTTTAAGCGAGTTTGCTCTTTAAGTGAAACACCATTGTAAGTGACCAACTGTGACTTCTGACCAGGGTGGGTGGGTGGGAAAGAACTGTGAACCCCGATTTATTTGTTAAGCAAGTTTTTGGTTGGTTTTATTTGTTAAGCGAAGGGAACATTCAGAGAGAATCCTGCTCTTTAAGCGAGTTACTCTTTAAGTGAGGCACTCTTTATGCAAGGTTTGACTGTACTGCAAACTTCTCCCATGAATCCCTTAATTTTCAGTAGCATATATTGAGTGAAGTACAAGGGGGGAAAGAAGCAATAAAAGGTCCTTTGTGAATGCAAATGCTGTTATGTTTTCAGATGAAAAGAATCCAAGCCATTACATTTTCTTCAACACCAAGATACTGATTTAACTCTACACAAAGAACCTCTGTTTACACACTACTCATGATATACTATGATTGATGGATAAATTCACAGAACATTCCGAGATTATCTTTGCTACCATTGCTGCTGACACTGATGGTATAAACTCTCTCTCTCTCTCTCTCTCTGTAATTAGCCCAAAGGCATAAGTGGTGCTTGTTGGATTAGTAATTGTACTTCTCATCATATGATTTGACTCATTCTTATGATCAGGTTTGGAAACATAAGAATCATTGTCAAAATCTGTATTCTGAGAATGTAAATACAGTAATACCCCGGGTAACACGAATACCGTTTAGCGTGAAAAATCTTGTATCGAATAACTTGACTTGCAATCCCCGTTTCGTGTGCCTGGGCAAGGGTCGGCTTTTCCGAATTCCCCCCATTCGGAAAAGCCGAGCCTTGCCCAGGTGCGCGAAACGGGGATCCCACGTTAAGATAAGGGATCAAAGTGGGGGGTGGCACCCCCCCCCGCTTTGATACCTTGCCGTTGCTATACCCGTTTGGTAGAAGAGGCTCCCACTGGCGCACCTTTTCGCGCGCATGCGGACGCCTCTTCTCAGGTTTTTTTTAGCGTTGTTGGATCAATGTATCGAACAACGTTAAAAACCGGACAACGTCATGACTCGTGGAACCATGTCATAACATTGTCCGGGGTTCTATTGTACTAGTATTATAGGCTATTGTCCCTTCTTTAACTTCTCAAGCAATCTCCAGGTTTTTAGCAGCTGCCACATACAGTATGATTAAATATTTTAATAACTTTGCTATGACAGACAAACATTCAAATATGGGAGCATTGTGCAAAGCAAAAACAGTTACATCAGCATATAATATGGACAGCCATTTTGTCACTGTTCTAGAATACTGTACCTTTATACTTTATCTATATACTGTAGAACGGGGTGGCCAACCGGTCGATCGCGACTATTAGTCCAGTCGATCGTGGCAAGCAGTGATGGGATGTCCCCGGTTCCATACGGTTCCTTGGAACCGGTAGGACCAATCTCGGAGGGTTCTCTGGGAGGGTAGTCAACTTTTGAGGCGTCCGGTTCCGGACGCCTCACCGAAAGAATTTTTTTTAAAAATCGGAGCAAAAATGGCTCCAATTGACTGCGCATGAGCAGAAACTCAATCTGACGCATGTGCAATGCGTCAGATTGAGTTTCTGCGCATGCGCAGTCAATTGGAGCCATTTTTGCTCCGATTTTTAAAAAAAATTATTTTGGAGCTGGAACCTTTCAGGGCGGCAGCAGCACCAGCCCTCAGAGGAGGGCACCTCCCCCGGGGCACACTGAGGCCTGCCTGGGCTGTCCGCTGCCGACAAGCCCCCATGCCCTGGGGACGCCCGGCGGGGTGCACCGCTGCCGCCTGCAGCCGCCTCCTCCGCCGGGCGCCTGTGGCCTCCTCCTCCTCCTTCGGCCGGTGCCTTTTTGGCCCGGCTCCGGCTGCGGCGCCCGGCGGAGGCTGCAGGCAGCGGCGGTGCGCCCTGCCGGGCGTCCCCTGGGCATGGGGGCTTGTCTGCAGCGGACGGCCCAGGGAGGCTCGGTGGCCACGGCTGGAGACACCGCCAGAGCCACTGCTGCCCGCCGCCCGTGGCCGCAGCCGGAGCCGGGCTACAGGGCTGCAGGCAGCGGCAGCTCCAGCGGCGGCGGGCGGCAGCTGTGGACGGCGGCTGCAGGCAGTGGCTCCTGTGGCCGCGGCCTTCGGAGGAGGAGGAGGAGGCTGCAGTCGGGGGCAGCGCGCCTTGCCGGGTGGCCCTAGGCCATGGGGGTTCGTCGTCCCAAGGAAGGTAAGCAAGTGAGGGTTTTTTATTTGGGGTGGGTGGGTAATTTATTTGTGTTTTGGGTGGGTGGTTGTTTTTTTATTTAATTTTTATTTTATTTCTTTCTTTATTTATTTAAGTTATTTACGGGTTTGTGTTGTAGCTGTCTGGGTGGGTGGGTGGGTTGACTGAGGGGTGTGTGTGTGTGTGTGTTTATTTTGTTGTTTCATTTAAAAATTCCAGAGGTATGTGATTGGTAGATCGCACAGGGTTTCGTCAGTAAACAGTAGATCTTGGGTCTAATTAAGTTGGCCACCTCTGCTGTGGAAAGATCTGTAACTGGACTGTTTTTATTAAAATGTTTGCTTCTAGTGAACAATATTGCACAAACATGCTCACGTGCAGTGAGCATGCAAGATTTTGCTTCAATATTTCTCCAATTCTTACATCACTAGCTTATAATACCAATATTTACATTATTCCCAAAATAGAGGAGAATCTGTCCACACTTCCTGGGGGATCAAATAATGTCATAAGAATTAGTCAAACTGTATAATAAAAAAAGGACAATCGTTAACACATTAAGCACCACATATGACTTTGGGCTAATTACATAAGCATTCTGAGTGACCATTTAATTTAAAATCCCAACTCACGTAGCCTTTCCATGATCTCTTCATCTGACATCTTAGCCTTCTTTTTCTGTTTATCACCTGATTTCCCAGCACTGTCTCCCAAGTCACCTGACGGTGCTGGGATGGGATCTATTACTGACCGTGTATAAATCTGTAAGAAAACAAGACCACTGTTTTAATATCATGGTATGTCTACAACTACTATCTTTTCAGATTATAACTGCCACAAGTACATAATATACCTAGCACAGATTTTTGACTCTCCTTTCAGCAAGTAAAGCTCCAGAATTACTACATTCTATAGACTGAAATAGATATTTAATGTGATTTGCAAATGCTAAGGGTTCAAAAAAAATTATTTTTAAAACAAACCCATCTTCCATATTTGCTTCAACAATGTGTACTGTCATATAAATCCTTAATACATCTGAGACTCCAGATCTGAACTACCGCTTCAGAAAAATGTGATACAGAACAGTTTCCTTATGTAAATTTATGACCTTCAGCACTGCTACCTTGTATGTGTTAAATCCAACATTAATCTTACCTTGGGTAGACTACTTAATTGTGCAAACCCTGTGAGTAACAAATAAAGTTACGCCTCATTGATTTCCATAGCTGTGCTGCACTAACGTTGGATTTAGCTAAATGTTTTCATCAACCATTATTTCCAAACATTAAAACATGGATTCACATCACATTCTTCTCTTAGTGGTCAAATATTATACGAAAGTCAAAATCAATGAAGTCTTTGACAGTGAACTCAGATGCTGACAGCTGACAGAACTGAAGCTAAAGGAAGCCTTTAAGAAACAAGCAGGAAGTATCAGCAAGATTTGTAGAGATTTAAGTTTTTACCTTAAGAGGTTCAAAATAAAAACTTGACCCTTAATGAAGCCCAATAGAACTGAATGTACTTATTTGGCATTATCAGTTGGAGTTGTGAAACAGGAAATACAGTGGTACCCCATATAACTAATGCTTCATATAACAAAAAAATTGTATAACGAAGCGCTGTTGGTGATACCCCGCATAATGAATATTTTTGTTGTTATACGGGGTTTACCCCATATTACGAACATTTTTTTCATTATGTGGGGTATCGCCAATATGATTTGCATAACGAAAAATTAGAATAACGAACAGTTCTGTGGAATGGAGCTTTTTCGTTATATGGGGTACTACTGTATACATAAACATGTTGAATGCACTGCTTACAAAAAATGTATAGATGGAATCCTAAAAGTGGAGGGTTCCTATCAGTTGAGTGGATAAAATATAACATTTGCAGGTTGTTTATGGGTTTTTAAAGTAGGCCTCACTTGTTAGAAGTGTTTTTACATCAAATATATCAGAATTAATCCCTGCCACAGATTAACATTGAGGCTGAAAGCCAGGGACTTTCTTGAAGTCTTAAAGTAAATCAGACTAAAGTGAGATTGAAACTGCAAATCTTCAGTTCATGTTTTTAACCAATTGATACAAAATTCTATGGACAAAATTATACACAAGAATAGAAAAGAAAAACTACACAGTGAAATAAAAAGCCCTCACCGATTTTGTATGATCTGGTCGGGGAGCAATAACTGGAGGAGCCAAATCGTCGTCTTCTTCCTCTTCAGCTGCTGCAGAAGGTTCTGTCACTTTTGCATTGGGCTGAATTTTTTTTACAGGAAAGAATAAAACAATTGTGCTATAAAGTACTACAGGTAAGCTAGATCTTTAGAAGAACATAACTAAAAGACTACAAAATACTACATTCAATTCACTGTCATTAATGCCACCTAAATTCATTCTCCTCTTTGCCCAATGTTAAGACTGATATAGCCACATTTTTCTCTGCAGTAGTCTTCCTACCATAGAGATCTGAGGCCTCAAATAGGACAACTGACAGATTTGCAGTGGGCCAGGCAACGAGATCGAAGCCTATAAATTGATGCCTTTGTTACCTCAGGCTGAAACCAGATATGCCTCAACCTGACATTGCAACCTGTAACCAGTTCAGTGACTCATTTCAGATCTAAGGCTGTGGCCATCCATAGGAAAATTGACTTCCAGGATGACACAGTTAATAGACATGAGATGTCCAACACATTGTCTTGTCCTGGTATATGAGATCAATTTCAATTTGTAACACAGAAACCTAGACAGAGAGCTTGCGATCTGTAAAGTGACCATCTCCTCTCTTAACCCTTTGACCCTCCTGGGCTGGTTAAAGCAGCCAGCGAAGTAATGGTGGAATGGGCCATGCAGATAATTAACTTTTCTCTGCAGAAGAGCTGTTTTCCTCCCCACCCCTTCCCCATTTGGAAGAGATTATCTTTTGGTCTGTTCAGGCGGAAAAACAAGTTTGGTGGCCAATTTAAACAACTATAGGCCAGTTATTAATGTCCCATTCTTGGGCAAGATCTCATAAATAATCATATGTCTCCTGTTCCATCCTACCTCCACTCATCACCCATTACTTTTTGTGTCAGGTTCAAGGTGTTAGTGCTTACTGATAAAGCCTTAAATCAGAAGTTCTCAACCTATTTAAGCCAGGGGCTCAGTCACACTCCCTCAGGCTTCAGGGGCCAGACAGCCATTTTGCTCATCCTCCACCACATGGTACTTCCTGGTGTGGAGGCGGTAGGGCCCCCACATGAAATGAGGCCATATTCGGCCCATGAGCCACAGGTTGAGAATCCCTGACTTAAAATGGTTTGAGACCTTGTTACCTGATGGAGTGATTCTCCCATATAGGTATCCTACCTACATGACAATGTCCTCTGAGGCTGCACTGCTAAGGGTGGCTACCCCGAAAGAAGCTAAAACGAATAATACCAAAACAGAGCTTTGCCATTGGTGACCCCCTTTACTTTGGAATCATCTCCCTATCAAGATTCAATAGGTTTCCTCTCTTCAGGCATTTAGGAAATTACTAAAAATCTTCCTCTATAGAGAAGCCTTCTCAGATTCCCCAGAAAGGGGGTGGGGACTAATACTTTATAATTTTTCCCTTCTGATCTTGATTTATTATCTTTTAATGTTTGTTGGTTATGTGTTTATCTTGGTTTTTTATTTAAATGTCGCAAGTTGGTTCTTTGAATGCTTTATGATAATTTATTGTACTGGTTTTATTTGATGTTTACATATTGGTCATATACCCTCAAATCTAGGTATGAGTTATCAGGTTTGAATAACTTGGCAGAAGTTAAATGCCAACCGGATTATCACCTTTAGTGTGTTCTTACACAACTGAGGAGAGATTGATTTAAAAGGCAACAATGACCAAATCTTTTTCCAATCAAAATCCAATCTAGGTAAATGAATCTCTAGTACTATATGTCTTTAATCCCCCTAAATTTCCTTATCTGTGTTCTATTAAATATCTTCAGACTTTTTAATACCTATAGCCTAACATATTACTTAATATAACACAAAGTTCGTCCCATGATATTAAGTGTTTTGGGGTCCTTATAAGCATCAGAAGTGTCTGCACATGAAGTTCTTGTAACAGCTATCTGGTTATCACATAAGCAGTACCATTCCAATTAAATTCTCATGTGTGGATGAAATGACCTTTATTTTCCCCCTTTTTAAAAAAACTAATGTGATTTACTGATGAGAAGAATTTTGATGGTCATTACAATTCGGCTGAATAAAGAAAACCAAACCAATACAGCATTTTGAACATATGCAAAGAATATATTATACAAAGCAAACTTACTGCTGGTGCTCCTGAAGGGAATCCATCCTTTTCTAAAAAGGAACAAGTCAAAAATTATTTAATGGAATTACACATCCCAACAAGACTTTCAAGTCTGACTATGAATAGAATAATAATAATGCAAATAAACTTATTGTGAAAGGGAGAACCTCTACTGAAATACAAACCAATAATTCTATCCTTCTCTCATTCTCATTATAACGCATTCAATTAAATAATCTCTTTGCTACATAAATGCCATAATTATTTGATATTTACGTTATTTGAAGACTTTTCTTTTTCTACACCAAGACACCTACAAAAAAAGCAAAACTGCTATATGAACTGTAACTATTCCAAATTTTTAATAATTTAATGGGAGCCTAATGTTTTCCACAGGGACTGTGGTGGCTTAGCGGCTAAGATGCTGGACTTGAATATTGGAAGTTTGCAGGTCAACAGTTCGAGAACCGAGTGCTACACGATGGGAGTGAGCTCCCACCTCTGTCCTAGCTTCTGCCAACTTAGCAGTTTGAAAGCAATAAATCGCGAGAAGATAAACAGGTACCACTACAGTGGGAAAGGTAGCAGGATTCCATGAGCCCTGATGTCCAGTCATGCCTATCACATGACCATGGAAACGTCTGCAGATGTAGGCAGAGATGAGTACCGCCACCTAGAGTCAGATATGATTGGCTTTCAAGCAAGGGCAATCTTTACCTAATGTTTTTCCATATATGTTCTCAAAACCTCTTCCTAAACACTTTCTCTCTAGAAAATGAGTTAAGAAGTCTTTGAAATCAGAGGCAACTTACTCTCTAGTATACTTTCTGACAGCCTTTCTTCAAATGGATACTGTAATCCTTTCTATCCATATGTGCTGAAATCAATCTTCCCTCCATTTGACAGCTTTTGTAATGTTATTTCCTACTAACAATCTAACCTGAAGGATTTCATTACACATTACTACCTCATTTAAGGTTCAATCAAGAATGGAATGAGATTCTCCATAAATTTGCTCAAAATACTTTGGAGTCACACCTGTAGCAGAGAAGCTCAAATATTTCTGTTTTGCTGTGTCTTTAGAATCATAAAATTTCAACACATCTAGAACAGCCTGGGGGTTCTTCTTCTGTTCTAGCTTGGTGATATTTGAGGTTTGTAGCAATCGAGCCCACTGCTCAGGCATTCCCTGAAAACAGAAGACAAGATTAAGATATTTTACATCTGGAGCATAAAATGCATAATCAAATGGTCTCCAGAATGCAACCAATATTCTCTGTGTTTCTGTGGGTGTTGCAACACATAAATCAGCATTTAACCAAATGTTCAATCAAGCAATATGTTGAGAAAAGAAGTACTGTCTGTGTCACAGTGAGCAGGTGTGTGTGGGGGGGCACTCAAGGAAAGTCTATCTCCATGTCCCACTGGCCCTCTAAGGGTCTCTGCCAAAGCTATATGATGGGCATGTGCTAGATCCCTGCCCCTGAGCACTACCCATGACTGAACAATCCAGTGGAGCCAGAAGGGCATGGAAGTATGTGAGAAAATCCCCAAGGATGGAATATAAACCGGAGGAAGAGCTTAGAACAGTCATTGGAAAGGAGAAGGAAGAAGGTGAAAAAGAGGAGTGGACTGATGCCCCCAAGTGGGGAGATAAGCCGGACTGAAGCATAGGCTGGTTTTGTAGCTTCAACTCATAACCTTCCTCTAGCTCAGGGATCATCAAACTTAGCTCTCCAGGTGTTCTTAGACTTCAATTCCCATAAGCCCTGATCAGTAAGTGTGCTGACTTGGGCTTCTGGGAACTGAAGTCCAAGAACACCTGGAGAGCCAAGTTTGATGATCCCTGCACTAGCTGATTATATTCTGGGCTATCTGAAAGAACTGACTTCAGAAGACCCAAAAGAGCCCCAAAAATCCAAAGTCAACCTGTGAGATGGCCAACATCAGTGTTGAATCGGCGATAGGTGAATGAGGATGATATGACCCCAAAGTAAGATCACTGTCTATGATAGGAAAGACAATTCCAATGATTGCACCAGTTGGCACAGAATATTAGGGAAATTATGTTGGAAATTTATAAACTGTAAAAGTGTTACACATTGGACAATATCATTTTCTGCTGCTAATGCATTCTTGTGGTGAACATGTTGCAGGAAAAGTATTGTAAACAGAGGACAATACATGTTGTGTTTGGAATTCAGATACTGACTCAGAGTTTTCTACTATGTGGTGACTGACACAGGGATGTTGTTCACAACCCTCATTTCCTTAGAGCAGGGATTCTCAACCTGCAGCCCATTTCATGTGGCCCCCGACTGCCTCCACCACACCAAGTAGTGCCATGTGGTGGAGGAAGGGCAAAATGGTAATCTGGCCCCCGAAGCTATCTGAGGGAGCATGACCTGGCCCTTGGATTTAAAAGGTTGAGAACTCCTGCCTTAGAGACATACCCCTTTACAGTCATTTATCAGCTACACACCCATCCTAATTCTGCTGCACAGTGATTGCATTTGCATGGAATAGAATCCTAGATAATCCTTGATTTCCATGAATAAACTTCCTTTTAGGGAATCAAGAATATCTGCATGTGAATTACTCTTCTCACCTGTCTGTACATGTAGACAAAGTTTACTGTGTCACCCAAACTGACAGCATTGGTTTGTGGTTCCCAAGCAAGTCAGGATTTGTAAACCAAGATTAACAAGTCTGTTTCTTGATTCAGAGAGCAAACTATTTTTTGATCTATTTAATTGATCACACTAGCTGGACAAACAAAAAAATAAGCCAGGATTTCCTGTACTCCCGATACTGCAGTTCTAGATGAAGATAAAAAGTGTCTATTTTAAACTAAGATTAAACAACTTCATACAGTGATTTCAGCTTTTGATAGTTATTCCATAGGGATATCATCAGATGTTTCTACTGAGGAAATATTTGGTGCTGAAATACAATAAACCTCCAGTAAACATATATAAAAAGAAAGATATTTTCTTCATACCAGCAATAAGCCAAAATACTCTGAATAGAGCCAAAGCTGTTATACTTACAGTGAATTCCCCAGTGACAGCATCAAAACCAACATGAATGGTATGTTCAAAGTCTGAAGGTGGAGAGATTTCAGGCCTTTCTTTTTCCTTTTTCCTACTTCCTACAAGAACAAGAAAAAGATCTTGGAAATATCCAAACAAGGCCATGTAAAATGTTTATGAAGTTACTTAGCAGCACTTAAAAGCAAATATTCTTTGTACAGGATTGTTAGGTTTACCAATGTCCCATATATTCTATAAATACAATGTCCTGACTTTATCTTTTTATCTAATTCCTATAAGAAGGTAAGATACTAAACCCCAAGTGAAATCTTTCTTTATTCATGTCAAGAGGCACCACAAAGCATATACAGTAAAACCTCAGATAACGCTAAAACTTGGTTCCACAAGTCCTAGTGTTATCTGATTTTTAATGTTATCCGATGCATGCATGCATCGGATAACGTTAAAATACTATGGGATGCATCGGATAACGTTAAATCTCCATAGAGATATAATGTAACCAGCACAGGCTTTAGCAAACATTATCCGATAAAACCCATAGTATTTTAACGTTATGCGATGCAATTCTTTTCCATATTGCTTAATGTTATGTGATTTTAGCGTTATCTGATGCAAATGTTATCCAAGGTATTACTGTAATAGGATACAAAAACCAACATATATAAAACAAACAGGAACTAGATGACATCCACCCAATATTTGGCAACATCAACAGCATTTCCTCTTGCCAACATTAGGTCCTCCTCAGTGCATGTTGAGGGGTACTGTGTGCATTGTATCATGTGATCAATAGTTTGTTCTCCCCACATTCACACAAGTTGCCATCTACAGGAAAACCCCACTTTCTCAGTGGGATAATAAGCCCCAAGTAAAATCCAACTTGTATTCAACCAGGAGATGAGAAATTATTAGTTTTTACTGAAAATTACCACGGTGCTGATTCAAATTCATGAAGATCTACTCCTAGAGCTCTAATGTTTTATTTCATGTGAGGGACTATAAATCAATGCAAGAGAAACCTTAATTGTATGCAATAGGCCTTAGATCCAATCTCTTGTGTCTGAGCTTAAAATGATCATACTGCAGTAAATGGGAAAGATTTGTGTCTGACAACCATAGAGCCTTAATGAGTATCTAGTACTGAGCCAGAATATCTATTCCATATAGTGTCCTGTCAGATACAACAGCTGACTTATGTGAAATACTAGGTGGTCGATTATGAGATGAATAATATACAGGTATGCTGAATTTTGACTATTAGATATAGAACTTTCTAGGTCATTCAGAACTACTTTTAAAATGTAAATGCCAGTATGTTAGTGGCAGTCAAGCATTTTATCTGCAGTACTTCGAAAATATGTTTACCAATTCTACAATACAGTAATACCCCGGATAACGACTGCATCGGATAACGCTAGAATCGGATAACGATGCAAGTTTTTTGGAAAAAACTTGCATCGGATAACAATTCTGGATAATGATTCTTAACGTTATCCGATGCAATAGTCTGCGGGTGTGGGGTGGTTTGGGTAGAACTACCCAATCCACCCCCCACCCGCAGCGGTCTCTGCAACTGCAGTAGGGTCGGGGAAAAGCACCCGCCTTTTCCCAGACCCTACTGCAGTCGCAGAGACTCCTTGTCTCTTTCTTTCCCTCCCTGTATTTAAACTACAGGGAGGGGGAAAGAGAGAGATGTGATTGGTTCTCTAGAGAACCAATCACGTCCCTCTCTTTCCCCCTTCCCTGTAGTTTAAATACAGGGAGGGAAAGAGACAAGCAGTCTCTGCGACTGCAGTAGGGCCGGAGAAAAGGTGGGTGCTTTTTCCCGACCCTACTGCAGTCGTAGAGACCGCTGCGGGTGGGGGGAGGTCTCTTTCTTTCCCTGCCTGCCTTTAAAGCGGTTTGTCCCTGAAGTCAGGGCTTTTTTTTAGTGTTGTTTGATGCATGTATCGGACAACGCTAAAAATCTGATAACGTCATGACTTGTGGAACAAAGTCATAACGTTATCCGGTGTATTACTGTATTACTTTTAAGATCACATGTAATCACTTTTTAGATGATATACTGTAGTGATATACAGTACAGCTATCTATACAGTACATGGGTCAGCTGTGTGTTACTTCACAATGAAGATTGCATAAGCTGCACAAGCCCCAGTGATTATCCTGAATTTGCTGATTCTATAGCAATTTCTATTGTGCTGTATTGGAACACCATAGGTGCCTTAAAGACAAGGAAATTATTATGGAAAGCATAAACCTTATTAGAAATAAGATATCAGAATATTGTCTTTTTAATGGCCATCAGCCATTAACATCTCATCCAAAGAAATTATCATCTATGACCAAAATATATTACATTAACACAAGTAGAAGTAGACAAGGTCCTCACATCTTCTTTATTAACCTTCAGCTTCAGAATTTTCAAAATATTTGTGAAAAAGCTTTTTACATATTTTAAATATTATATTCATATCAACTGAAGCCAAGTAACACATCAGTTTCCACAAACAGTTAGACTTGAGATGTTAACTTTTTATTCCTTTTTAATTTCCGTCACCATCACCCCTCTGCCTCATCAGCAATGTACTGCTGGATGGTATATAATATAGCCACTTCCTTTCATGTCTCTATGCAAAACAGTTATGTATAGAGTGAATATTGAAATGTAGAGCTCACACCTGCCTCTTTTGTGCTTGAATTACAACCTGAAATGTGATCATCTGAAACTAGTCTGCACATGTTAGTTCTCGGAAGTACAGCGTAACAGAAGCAAATACATTTCAGCCTACATTTCCTCTCTCAAACCTAACCTCATACTAGCTACAAACTAGTCACTTCCCTCAAAATGTTCAGCTAATTTTGTCAAACCCCACTGTAAACCAATATCCTTCAAATTTCTTGAGTATCACAAATTTATAAACTTACTAACACAGGTACAGTCAAACCTCGCATAAAGAGCGCTTCGCTTAAAGAATAAGTCGCTTAAAGAGTAGAATTTTCTCTGAATGTTTGCTTCGCTTAACAAATAAAACCAATCAAAAACTTGCTTAACAAATAAATCGGGATTCGCAATCCCCCCCCCCCCCACAATTGGTCACTTCCAATGGTGTTTCACCTAAAGAGCAAACTCGCTTAAAGAGCAAGCCTGTGGAATGCATTATGCTCTTTAAACGAGGTACAACTGTATACTAATTTTAATCAAAAGCATATAAAACCTATGGAACTGCAATAGAAATCTTTACTACAGCTATGCTGGGAGGGCTTTTATCAGTGGCAGTATATATGCTGTTCATGCACAAGATCTAAGTTCAATGCCCAACATCTCCCATATGAGGTTGCCGATAAAGGCTCATATAGGAGACATCAGATAGCAGCTGCTAGCCACAGGAGTCAATACTTTGCCCTACAGATTGATAATCAAAGTCAGTGTAATATAATTTTATTTGTTCAGCATGACAAATGAATGGCTTCTAGCCAATCAGGCAGAGCAGCTCTATGAATTCACTCATACTTTAAGCCTACAATCTGTTTCTTCTTGCATCCTCTACTATAGGGTTTCTAAACCTTGGGTCCCCACATGTTCTTGGATTTTAATTCCCAGAAGCCCTGGTCAGCAGGTGTAGTGACTTGGGCTTCTAGGAACTTAAATCCAAGAACACCTGGGGACCTGAGTTTCAGAAACAGTGCCTACTAGAAGGGAGATAGAGCTCTGCTCAGAAGCTTGTGTCTTTTCACCAAAGTGAGTTGAGGGGAGGAGAGAAATGATTTGTTATGTTGCCTCCCCAAGATAGCTTCATCTTCCAAGACTCCATTGGAAAGATGTGCTTTATCTTGTTGGCATCACAGTACAATTTGTGCTTATTTTATATATCAACATTAATGTAGACAACTGAAGTTCATCATATGATAAATAAACAGTACAGACATTCTTTTCTAGTGGAGGCAGGTGGAAAGAAAGAAAAGCAGAAACTTGGCCCACTTTATTCGCCCAGCCAAACAGTTCTGCTTTTTCATTAGGGAGAAGAGATCACATATCCAAAGACCATTCACTCAGCAGAGGAAGACATACCAAAGCTAGTTGCAGTTTCTTCCAGACCCTACACTTTGACGTAGGAATAGAAAACAACTCAAGCAATCACTCCACTTAGGTCTTTTTGCTTTCTCTGTCTTTAGTCAGAGGAATGAAAATCATCCATCTCAACACTAAAGCCAAACTCTTTTATATTAATGGTAGCTCACCTCCCCACAGTTCCTACAAATAAGGAAAGGTAAAACAGGAGATGGTGTATCTTAGCAGCTCCCTCAATGTAATTGGTGAAGGAAGAAAAAAATATTAAGATATGAGAGCTAAAGTTGGAATAGAAAGAAGAAAATAACTTCCTACTGTCAGTGGGCATACGAGGCTACAGTAATCTATTTTAATGTCTGAAAAAATATTTTAAAAACCCCAATTCAAGCTAAATTCTCATCATTGTACCTTTGTATTCTTTGGACTTCAGCCACCAGAATTCACCAAGAACTCCCCCAGACAGAATGCTAGGAACTCCTAACAAAAAAAGCCAGTCTTCTCACAGGTGGAGAACAGACCATCATTCCTTGCCATTCAGAGTTGGCAAAGGAACTGGAAATGAGTGGGAGCAAGAAAGCTCCACAAAAATTAGGAGACTGGTAATTTTTGAGAGAAAACCAATGGACAGAGAGACTACCAATTCACTATAAAATAAGCAAAAATTGAGATAGGAAACATCATTTTACAGCTCATACATATGTCTCCTGCAAGCAAGCATATGGTACAATGAAATTGCAATGGGAACACAACTTGAACATAATGTAGCAATTCCATATCTTACCTTTTTCAGTGCTAGAAAAAATAGAGATGATTTTGTTTCTAGGCTTTTTCTCTTCTGGCACAGAGGGCAGAGGTTTTAAACTATGATTAGCCGATAATGGATCTTTGCCACCTGAACTGAAGATGGTACTGCTCATCCGAACTGGTGGAGCTGGCGGCTTATCTTCAAGTTCCCCGTTGTCAGACATGATACTTAACGACTAGACAATGTACTGAAATTGAAAAGAGACACAAAGACACAATAATAACACATTGTGTAAGTGTGGGTTTTTTTCATATTCATTAATATTTCATTCAAAAAAAGTGACTTTCTAGTATTGTCTCAAAGGCCCTGTTGATCTATACCAGGGTGGCCAAACTATGGAAGCAGAAGTGCCCATGTAAACACACCCACACATATGTAAACGCTGCCATAAGTGCACCTGCAGCTGTTTTAAACACATTTACGACATCCGTGGATATGTTTTATGGCAGGAGGAACAAGGTGAGTGGCCCACTCAACCACGTGACCGACCCGCGGCACAAAAAGTTTGGGAACCCCGATCGATACGATACAGAATACGGACATCAAATTTATGTCAATGAAGCTTATTTTTCATTGCTGAATTCTGGAATACAATTAGCGGAAATAATCTTAACTCATGTTATAACAAAAAAGGGGGGAAGGCAGCCATACAAGATCCTTTGAGGCATACAGAAAACTGAAAGATAAGAAATTTTATGTCAATTTTCACTGCTTTGTTTTGAGAGGTTATAACCTGCTATTGCTCAACATGGATAGGTGTGCTGTAATCTAATTAATGTAATTCTTTGTATGTTTTTGTTTTAGACACACTGAGCTTTGCTATATTAAATGTGGTCCACATGGGGGGAAAACTTTATTTTGTTTACTACAAATATTCCCAGATGAAGGTAACCGCCTTTCATTCAGTTCAAATATTTGTCTTGGGGCCTGTCCAGATGGACATTTGTCCTGTTGTTTGGTATGTTGAAGGGGCAAGGTGATCCACTCCTTTTTCCAACATCCACACGTAGTAACTACTGGAGTAGAGAAATCTGTTTCAACCCACACCTATTTGAGTCTGTCAAGGGGTTCTACTATTTTGGTACGGGTTGGCAGGTTCTACTTTAGTCTGTTCCCTATGCATGCAGTTGCTAGGAATAGACTGAACTCAAGCAGTTGTCTAAGGCAAATGTAGAATTTAACTGGGCCCTGCATCTTCAGATGTTTGATCCTTCATTATGTTCTGTATGAACTGAGAAACTCTATCTACTAATACTTTGAGGGGCTATGCTCCATTAAACACAGACTCAAAATTCATGGATTTACAGCCAGTATTTCTGAAACTACATCATTCACCGTGGTGGTGGTGGGGCAAAACAATATTACCATGGGTTCAAAAATACTTCCCCCCCCCCCCCAAAAAAAAAACCCAAACAGAAAGAGATTTCCCCCAAAATGGAAGAATCATGCCTAAAGGGGGCATATTTCTTTTCCAAAACAAGGTATGAGACACTATCTTTTTGAAAGTGTTTTTCTTACTGCCGGTTTAATTTGAAGGGGCTATTATATAGGCCATGAAGAATCCTGAAGAAAAAAAAACAGAGTTGGTTCATACTTGTCCAGAGTTCTAACTTGCTTAAAAGACTATTTTACTTAGAGCAGGAAGGGTGTTTCCCTGTTATTCACACCTGTGAGGATTTACTGCATAATAATCAAATGCATAGGTTTGAATTAAAAAAAAAACTAAACCTGTAACAGTTCAGTAGCAAGAGTTTTACAATTAATGGATTTAGACAACTTTGGTTCCCTTTCTTTCCAGGTGCCTCTCTAGTGTTTTAATTTGATCCAATCTGCAACTGTTTTATATCATTAAGCACCCTCAAACTCAGGACATTCACTTATCACCTGATTAAAGAAATCTTAGCTGACTCATTGTATACAATCTAATCAAAGTGAATAGGATTCTTTGCTTTTATATGGCACTTCATAGCATTAGCATCCACTCCTGACAAAAAAAGGGGATAATTTTTTAAGATGGCACTCGCTTTCTCATTTTTCTAAGTCCTCAGTAATAAAAATATTTATTTTTGTTTACAAAAAATGACCATTTACTGACTTAGCTAGGGCACCTTCCCAGTTAAAACCAAAGCTTGCAGATGCACTTTTCATATTGTGTTATGTTAAACAACTAGTTAGAAGTACCATCACTGGCTTTAACCAAGCCAGGATCCTCAGGACCCTGCTGTCATAATTAGCGAGGGAGTCAAAGAAAAAAGATTTCCTTCTGCCAAGTTTGTTTTTTAGGTGTCACTTATTTAGATTCTTAAAACATTATGTCTTAAAAACAAGGTAACAGCACTTTTGTTTAGAATATCTTCAGCTAAGGTGTGATGGTATGTGCTTTAAATCACTTTGGTTTCTCTCTTTCCAAACTGGAACCATTCACTGCATCTATTATTATTTTTTACAAAGTTAACCCTTTATTTTATTGAAACTAGCTTTTCAAAAGTAGTTAAAATGCATTAACTATTTTTCTTCATTATATAAGAGTAAATCATTTTACTTTAAAATCAGGTTAACCAGAAATGAATTACCATAGACAGCCAACAACAAATCAATTTTTTCATAAAAACATGGCAGAACCAATAGAATGTACAAACACAACTAACAACACATTTTCACTCTATTCTCCTGTACACTAACAATAGAATAACTGGTTAATTGTCTGCTATTTTTCATCTACCACACCCTAAAAGATGAAGCTAAAATACTTTGGACATCAAATGAGAAGAGAGGATTCGCTTTAGAAAGCCTTGATGCTGGGAAGGGTGGAGAGCAAAAGAAGAAGGGGGCGGCCAAAAATGAGATGGCTAGATGGTATTGTAGACACAATGGGCACAAAGCTGAGCGAGTTGAGGTGGATGGTGGAGGACAGAAGTGCCTGGCGGACAGTGGTCCATGGGGTCGCAAAGGGTCGGAATCGACTGTGCGACTAAACAACAACAAAACATGCATGTTTTCAGATATAAGGTCATCCGTCATCCTTGTAATTAAACAGAGCCCAATTTCCACATTGTCAACTCATTTTATAGCTGGGCCAGAGAAAATTTTTCTCTAACTTTCATTTACTGATCACAGCACAACAGAAGTGAAAAGATAACAATGTTTTACTGCATATATAAAATATAATTAATGCATTGAGCAAACTAATTTTGTTTAGTTAACTTTATTTCACCTTCACTTTTCTATTTTTCAATAAAACTTTATTTTTTAATACAGCACACTAATAGGTGTGATATTGAATTAACTGACATTTAGGCATACCCAGTAATTTCCATCCAATCAAAAACACTAAGAAAGAGTTGGTACATCCAATAGACAAAACACTAAAAAATCTAAATAAATTGCTCTTGTGATTCACAAAAAAATGCAGTACCTCTGCTTAACAATAATTGTAACAAAACAACAAGACAAAACAATGCAAAAATAGAGCACAGTAAGAGCAAATTCAATGGAATACAAGACTATCTTCAGCCAACAAAATTTAATTGCTAAGAAGTATTTCATCACTGAAAACACCATACAATTCTCATTCTTGTCTTATTTAACCTGATGCTCAACCAAAACAGACACCTGATATTATGCATCTCCTTTTCTCTTTCATTAAGCACCTGATCAAGTCCTTAATTTTCACCTCAAAAATAAGCAAAATGTGTCCATCATATACATTTACTAATACATTTACTAATACGCTCTTCATTCCCTTTTCTCTCTCCTGCCATTACTACTCACTGGATCTATTTTAACTTCATTAGCACCTTCAGCTTCCACAGGCAGATTTTCCTATTGTTTCTGAACTGGCTTGGGGCATAGAGCAATGCTACTTTGACATCAAAGTTGATGGTAACGCTAAGCCTCTTATTTCTTTTTGTATCTCAAAAAATAACTTTACCCCCACCCTGATATACTACAAAGATCAAGTCACACAGAAAAATGCTTTCATGTTTGTTTAACAACTATCTTGTAGACTTACTACATATATATTAAGAATAGACACCTTTCAATTATGTTAATAGCATTCTGAAATAGGAGATTAAAGAGACTAATTATGATAGAAAGAAACCCTAAAAATTTTTTTAAAAAAACCAGTCTATGAATCATGCTGTTAGAAAATGTTTCCCCAAACCAACCCAAATTAATTACTAGATATTAAAAACTTTTACATCCACCAGGTAAATGTGTGTGGGGGTGGGTGGGGGTGGGTTTTTTTAAAAGACTATGGCATTTATGAAGCTGGGCATTTAGGAAAGGCATTCTTTTGATTCAATGTCTACTCCAATGCACAATATCCTACTGATTAAGGCCTCGGTAATACAGTCTGTTTTTTTCTGGTGAATTTAATATCAGTACTGAGATTCCCCTCCAAGACATCTCTTAGAACTTCATATCATCTATGAACCTGTGCATGGTAATTTCTAGATCAGCATTCAGGTGGACACACATCAAATCTGTATCTCCTGCTGCCCTAGATGCAACCAGGGCAGTGGTGGTGAACCTTGGCACTCCAGGTGTTCATGGACTTCAATTCCCAGAAGCCCAAGTCAGCACTCCTGCTGCTCAGAGCTTCTGGGAATTGAAGTTCAAGAACACCTGGAGTGCCAAGGATCATCACCACTGAACTAGGGTGATCTGGGTGGTACTGAATGGAAATTAATATGCTTCCACTGTAAATGTCAGATCACTATCTGGTTAAGTTTAGGCATAGAAGAACCACAGACTTCATGAATGGAGACATTAGAAAGGTTCACTCAGCAGACATACCTCTGTCTGACAGAACGATGAAAGGGGGAAACAACCTAAGCCTTTTGCACAATTGTTACTAACTGTCCCTTCGGCTAAATGCTAAGCCAACTTATTAATGGTCTGCAAATCACTAGATAACACTTAATCAAGCCAAAAATGCTTACTTTAAAGAAAAGGAGAAATATCTCAGGGGTATCAAAGGTGTTTTTTTCATTTGCTAGCAGCCCAGGAGCCATAATCGGCAACAGGGCTGAAGAAAAGCTAATGTGACTACTTAATTTGCATTGTTTTTCAAAAATTGTTTAATGCAGCAGCTACCTACTGTAACTCTTGCTACAACAGATTTTTCTTAACTTTAAAAATTAGTTTTTAACTATAAAAACTCTTTGTATTCTTTTGTTATCAATTTTTAAAATTAAAATACTTATTTTGGGTTGGCTCCAAGGATGCAAGGCTCATCTCTAAGCATGGCAAAATTGCCTCTCACATCTCTAGATGGGATTATGTTTTGTTGTTGTTGTTGTTGTTGTTGAAAAAAATCTTTAAGGGTGGCTGTGATTTTCTTTTTAAAAAGGGACTGGCCTCCAGTGGTGTTGAAATCACAAAAACAGGCCACAGGCTACATACATTGGAACCTCAGTTAACATAATTAATGCATAAAAATTGCATAACAAAAGGAAATCCACAGAAAATAGTGGCTTGGTTTATGGAATTTTTTGGAACAGATTAATTGGTTTTCAATGTATTCCTATGTGAAATTCAGTTAAAGTAATTTTCACTGTAAGAAATGTCCCAGAGAACGCATTAATTACGTTAACCAAGGTTCCATTATACATTAACCGAAACGCAGTTTCCTGTAGGAATGCACTAAAAACCAATTAGTGCGTTCTGAAAAAATTACGTAAACCGAGCCACTATTTTCTATGAATTTCCTTTTGTTATGCGATTTTTATGCTAACTGAGCCGTTTGTTACCATAGGTTCCACTGTATAGTCAATTTAAATTTAAAGAATTTCATTTGTTCCTAAAACATGACAATACACTAAGAAAATCTATTTGAAAGAAGCATTTTCTGCTTACCTTGAAGGGATTAGTGATTTGTCTCTGAAAGTCAATGGCACAGGTGTACCCTGCAGTCAGAGCTAGGTTGGACACACATACAGTAATACCTCGGATAATGTTTACCTCAGATAACACTACAATCGCATAACGTTATGTAATCTGGGGTGGAAAATTGGATAGAATAACGTTAAAGTCCTATGGGATGGATCGGATAACAACCGCTAAAGCCTGTGTGGTTACAATGTATCTCTATGGAGCTTTAAGCTTATCCGATCCATCCCATAGGATTTTAACATGCATCGGGTAACACTAAAAATCGGATAACACCAAGACTTGTGGAACCAAGTTTTAGCATTATCCAAGGTTTTACTGTAATATGTTTACACATCATGTGGTGCATTCATCAAAGAGGTATGATGCAGTTGGTATGCAAAAGAAGCAATGACAACCTTATTTTGTCTGTGTATTATATGAGGAATGGTACAAATGGGGAACTACAGGCCAATCAGCCTGATGTCAATCCCAGAGAAAATTCTGGAGTAGATTACAAAGTGGTCACTCTGCAAGCAACTTGGAAAAAATGCAGTAATAACTAGAAGCTAAAATGGATTGCCAAAAACAAATCCTGCCAGACTAATCTGATTTCATTTTTTGATCAGGTAACTTCTATGGTGGACAGTGGGAATGCTGCTGATGTAATATATCTTGACATCAGCAAACCGTTTGACAAAGTGCCCCACAAGATTCTGTTTAGCAAACTAACTAACTATGTGTGGCCTGGATAGCACAAGTGTCAGGTAGATATACAGTTGATTACAGAATCATACTCAGAGAGTGCTTATTAATGGCTTGTTCATTCTCAAGCTGGGAAGCATTAACAAGTGGAGTACCACAAGGCTCAGTCCTGGGTCCAGTGCTCTTCAACATTTTCATAAATTACTTGGATAAGGAAATGCAGAGAATACTTATCAAATTTGCAGAGGACACCAGGTAGAATAACTAATATATTGAATAACAGGAGCAGAATGCAAAAAGATCTTGATAGGCTTGAACATCAGGCTGAAACAAAGATAATTAAATTTAACAAGGATACATGCAAAGATTTACACCCAGGGAAAAAAAGCAAATGCAGTTACAAGATGGGGAATACTGGGCTCCGTAATACTATGAGCAGAAGGATCTTGGAATTGTTGTAAATCACAGGCTAAATATGAGTCCACAGTGCAATGTGGCTGCAAAAAAAGGTCAACACTGTTTTAGGCTGCATTAACCTATAGCAGTGATGGTGAACCTTGGCACACCAGGAGTTCTTAGACTTCAATTACTAGGAGTCAAAGTCAGCACTCCTGCTGATCAAGGCTTCTGGGAATTGAAGCTCCAAAACACCTGGAGTGCCAAAGTTTGCCATCACTGACCTATAGTCTCCCAAACCCATGAAGTACTAGCCCCCTTCTATTCAGCACTACTTAGACCTCATCTAGACTACTGTGTTCAATTTTTGACATTGTACTTTAAAAAAATCTAAACAAAGACTGGATCAGAGAACTGGAAGAGGATTTTAGCCAATGTGACTATCAAATGTTCTGCATGAAACAAACAAGCTTAATATAAAGTCAAAGGGTTGACTGAAGACATCTTATAACACAGAATCTTCATTACCACAGGGTGTTATGACCTACTTCTTATCCAAGAATGGGAAAGAGCATAGAAATACACAACACAACATGTCCAACATCACACAGGAAAGCATGAAAGGAACAGAAATGAAACTCAAATCTCCTAAAGCCTAATGTATTTTCTAAAAGGTATTATTGCTATAACTGAACTTAACAGAGTCTGAACCATTAGATCATTTGCATTTTCATATTAGATAGCATTCCCAAGCTGAGTGCCTGTAAATTGCCAAAATAAAAAGGCTCAAAAACGGGGGACAGGGGACGACCCTATTTTTTTCCAAATTGCAGGACAGTTTCCAAGACCAGGGATAAACTTTCATACCAATTTTTATTATGCACATTATTTGCAGCTAAAAGATAGCATTTAGTCCAAGAAGTTAACAGTGTAGTTAAAAGAATGTTTCTTCAATGTTACAAGGGTGGGGTGGGGTGGGGTGGTAGCATTATTTAGAAACTGCCAGTCTTGTCCAAAAGAAAAGAGAAACACTACATTCCTAATTGAAAATGCAAGCAGATGATCAGGGATGTATAATTGCATTTAAAGACGATTCCTGTTAATACATTATTATTTAAAACCTTGAAATGCATTAAAAGCTGGAAACCAATTTGGGAGCTTGTTAGTCTGCTATAAGACAAGCACAATAAAAAATGATAAGAAAAATGCAGAGAAGTACCACCACCACCACCACCACCACCACCACCACCACCACCACCACCACCACCACCACCACCATTATTATTATTATTATTATTATTATTATTATTATTATTATTATTATTATTATTATTATTATTATTATTATTATTATTATTATTATTATTATTATTATTATTATTATTAATGTTCACTGAAGAGGATGAAGGCCAAGTACCCATTCTTGACCTCATATTTTCAGAGAAGCTCCGGGCAGGCAAGGAAAAGCCATGTTAAATAATACATCTAAGATCCTATTGACAATTTTAAACAAACAAATCACTCAATCCAGATGGTATCCATTTGAGAGTTCTTTTTTTCCAACTCAGACATTAAATATCTGATCTCCAAACAAAAATATGTTACACGTCACCACAATTTGCCTCTATAAAACAGATTTTAAAATAGTTAATGAAACTCAGTTTTTGAAGAAATTCTGGGATAGTGAGAAGGTTCCAAGAATTACAGGCAAAATAGCTTAACACCATTGTATGTATTAACAGAAAGCATGTAATTTTACACTGTATGGAAAAGACAGAAAGGCTTTCTTATTTTCTGTAATTCTAGAACCTTAGTCATCCCAAGAAGCAGGGTGATGGAAAAGCTAAGACAAATGAAAGTACTTTACTCCTTTTCATAGCACACAATTGAAATGACAACTACAAGCTGTAGACCAGGGATTCTCAACCTTTTAAAGCTGTGGGCCAAGCCTGGCCCCCTCAGACAGCTGAGCAGGCCAGACTGGTGGTTCCCCCGCTATAAACACTGCCACATAAAATTCATCCACAGCTGTCATAAATGCGACCACTTCCGCCGGTAGCGGCTATGAGGACCACATGAAATGGTGCCATGGGCCGTAGGTTAAGAATCCCTACTGTAGACACACACCAAAATGTTTTTTTTTCTTCCAGGCATTCTCAGATTAGATATAATTATCAAATATTTTACTGACTGCTCTTTTAGAGTTACATAAAATAAACTATTTTATACTACATTTTATTTCGCTTAAAGAGTTATTTGTTTCGCTTAAAGAGTAACTCGCTTAAAGAGCAGCATTTTCTCTGAATATTCGCTACGCTTAACAAATAAAACCAACCAAAAACTCGCTTAACAAATAAATCGGTGTTTGCAATACCCCCCACAATTGGTCATTTACAATGGTGTTTCGCTTAAAGAGCAAACTCGCTTAAAAAACAACCCGGTGGAACGCATTATGCTCTTTAAGCGAGGCACCTGTATTTGTTAAACAAGAAAGCATGACAAGAAGGGTAATTCTGTGAGCTTCCGCCGGACATCAGGTTAGTCACTGTCACTAAAAAACAAAGCTGGACTGAATAGCTACTGCCTGATTCAGCACATCTCTTCTGAAGCTCTTCTGGATGTATGCAAAATCAAACAGAAGACCTTTCAGAATACACTACCCTCTATTATTAAAGCATAAACAACTCAACAACAAATCTTTTTCAACATTTCTTTTAATATACAGAATGAAAGTTTAAGCACTCTCCTGCAGCCAGCAATTCTACAATTCTTTAAATGATTGAAGACTAATATTTCTAAGTAGCGAAGAGTGCACTGTTGACCAATGAAGTAATTTATGGGTTTGGGTTGTTGGTTTTTTTGTTTTGTTTTTTGCTCAACACCATCATCACTGAATGAGTCTTGTGTCTTTAGAAAAAAATATCACTGAATTTTAGATAACTTGTTTGTGTTTGGGGAAAGCACTATATTTAGAATACTAAAGATAAATACGAGCATGGTTACAATGGCTCCAGACACTAGATAATTAGTAGTTCAACTGTACACAGTATGGCAACACTGATGTTTTGTCATAACACTCCCTGACATCAAGGGAAGCATTTCATCTACCTAACAAAGAGGAACAGAGAAATGAAATAACACCACTTTATCATACAACTTTCCAAAAGCAAGAACTTCATTTTGGAACAGTATTAAGAAAAAAAGCAAGAATTCCTTATACTGCAACATAAGTCATACAGATGAAATACTGGTGCTTTGTTATGCAGGCAGAAGGCATATGACAAACTATTTATTCCTTTTTAGCTGGCAATTAAACAGCATTCCCTGGGATTCTCAAGCATGCACCAAGCAAGCACGCATATGCACTTCTAAGAATCACAGCAGCCTTTTCTAGCTCTTTTTGGTTTTCAGTTTCTATGCTACTGAATCAGCTATACAACTTTGGATAGAAACAGCGATTCTGGAATGCTTCTGGTAACCAACCAAACATATCTAGGGGTCACAATATGCCCATGCCTTCGTAAAGTAAGGCCTTGCCCTGAAACTGCTTCACCTTTGAAATTCAGCACAACATCAGGGACACACCTTTTGAAACACAATCAGGCATATCCAGGTAACAGCAACCTTGTGTTGCCGGCTAGTCTTTCTCACACTAGGTCAAGTAAAAGAAACTGCAGAATGAACTCGCCAAAGGGTGTTTTTGTTTCGGCAGTTTCACACCTGGCCAAGGCATGGAAGAAGGAGGCAACGAAAGGAACTGCAGAATGAACTCACCCAAAGGTGCCTTCATGTCTGCAGTTTCACATCTGGCCTAGACATGGAAGAAAAAGAGTGCAGTCCACTTCCAGTTCAGAATTTGCAGAAGAAGAAAAAAGGATGACAGGTTTCTCAAACTTGAGCAATTGACTCAAATTCCAGCTAATGTACTTCCTTCATTTTGTAACTGATGAATGAAAGTTGAGGTACATTGGCTCTAATTTGTGAACTCCTTTAGCACAGAAGTAAACTTGTTTGGCTTTCTACTTCTATCCAGCAAGAATAAAGCTAGGACACACTACAGGATTCCACCTACTCTAGGAACTTAAAAGATTAAACCTAAATGTCATGTAACTCTGATTTTGGAAAACTTGAACTCGCCTCATTTGCAAGTGTCTTCTTGAACCCTCAGTACACCGAGAGGCAAGCAAATCCTTGTAAAAGGAGTTTTCTGTATAAGCTCTGCTTTTTAAGGAAAGAAAGGGCTTGACATTTAAAAATGACAGTGACAGTGGTCTGAAAACAAGGACAGCTGAAGTCACTGCAAAACACTGTGGTCTCTTTCTAATGAAGTGAATTACTAAAATATTATTTCGGTTTATTCTAGTGGTCCAATAACTGCTGCTTATTTCTTTCCAGGCTCCATTCAACATGTTGGCAATGACATATCAAGCTTGGAATATCAGAGCTGAGCAAAATTAAAAACCAACTTGACATATATTAGTCGGGATAAAAATAAAAAAGGAATACAGTATATCAAAGCAATATTGTACACAAAATTTTATAATGTTGGAAAGTTAAGTGTCTGCTACCTATTACAGGGATTCTCAACCTACAGGATCTGGCCCATGGCACCAAATCATCCAGCCTACACCATTGCTCCATCCGTTGCTGTTGCGGAAGTGACTCCAAACACTTTCCAGGCAGCTGTGGACACGTTCCCAGCAGCTGCGGGGGCTTTCTGGTAGCCACTGATGCGTTCCCAGCAACTGTGGGAGGGTTTTTCTTCACCCACACCACGCAGCTCCTCCAGGATGGTAAGCAGGAGAGTAGTGTGGTGGGCTTTTTTGGGCTGGGGCGGGCTGGTCCTGCCATCATCGCCAAGTCCAGCCTGAAAATAGCCTGAGGGGGCATGATCCACGCACACCCCGGCTTTAAAAGGTTGGCTCTCACAAAGCTTTGACTGTTTAAATGTGAGATTTATGGATGGAAACTTTATATAGCTATTAATCTGGTCATATTTTATGACAGATTATCTTTTTATTTTCATGTTTTTATTCTCCTGTATTTTTTCACTGAGAGTAAGAAAGGGGTTTTTTTCCTTCTGTTCTCTTTTTCTTTTACTCCATCTTTCTTTATATTTCCATATGATAGTAAGAAGGAAATGGGAAGGATCCATTTGTAGCAAGGATATCTGAGTCTCAACTATTTAAGACCTTTTTTTTTGGGGGGGGGGGGGATGCTCTGCTCCTAAATTAGGCTGCTGAAGTCAAGAAAATATAAAAGAAACCAGAAGTGTGTGTGAGAGTGTGTGTAAAATTCTGCATAAAAACCAGCTCTGTTACAGAAAACTAGACCTAACATGTGCTCAGAACCAATTTGCTCTACAACTCCATGCCTGACTTCTTCAGAATTTTTACACCTAACTCCAGCTGATTGGCCTTTGCGGTTCAAGAAAAGAAGAAATTAAACCCTTAAAAATGAATGTGCACCCCTGCTGTAAATAGGAAAATTATACATGCTTTAGCACTTAGTAGCAGTTATTTCAAGAGGAAGCCTACAGTGGGATAGCTGTGAAATAATTTTCCAGGTCACAAAGACTTCCTCTGAACCAATCAATAGCAAACAGTCTTGAAAAAGTATTTGTGCCTAAATTAATTACTGATTATTAAGTTCTTTTATCCAACTTTATTTTATACAAGAGTCAATAACAAACTCTAGGGCACAAGACAATCTACGAAATGTTTAAGTTGCAATCTTCTTCTTTGCTTCCTCTTTTACTGTTGGGTGTCAATGGAATGGTTGCAGTACACCAGCTAAATATAATTGGGCAGACAACAGAACATTCCAAAATAGTTTGCAGTTATCTCTTATTAAAATACCTAAAAAGTGGAACATCTCATTTGTTTAGCATTTTTAAAAGTCAGGCTCCAATTCTGTTGCATGTTCATAGAGATTAAAATGTGTTGTCATGTCAAAAAAACAAAAGATAAGAGTCAACTGATGAGTCAAATATTGCCTTGGGTACCTATTCCTCACTGTGATCAAACACTTAACATTTCAGAAAGGTCACTATGTACCGTAGATGCGTTAAAAAGGCAACCATGCTGAGAATTATATTGTAACAAAATGTGATAATATCCAATAGTTATTTTTTCTCCTGTTTAAGAGTTTTTTTCTTCTCTAAAACAGGGCAAGCCCTAAAATGTTGGAGAAATGTTAATAAAATAATTCAGTATGAAAGTGTCCATACTTCTTTTTTGTTCTCATCAACTCACAAGGTAAGAGCAGTAGAGCACAGTTTGCCTACATAAATAATAAGTATACCTGAAACTATACTGAGGATGTGTTTTCATCTACCGAATAGTCACCACTGAAGAATCACATTCTTCCTCTTTCCTGCAACTCAATCTTCATCCTCAAAATCTGCTCTGGAGGGCTGATAAAATTCTCTTAAAAAACAGATCTGAGAGGCATGTAGAAAAGGTAGGTGTTATAAACTATTTTAAAACAAAATAATAATTTAAAAAAACAACATTGGCATGTTTTAAATATTGCAGACACAGCACTGCTGTCTCACAACACCAATGAAATTCTGCAACAAGTTGTGCATTCTAAAGATAGCCCAATTCTCTGAGACACTACTTCACATACACAAAAAATAACAGATGTAAAAAGGGATAATTAACATGCAAGTATCCCCCACTACTTGCTGAAGTGTGCCCCCCATTCAGCATCAGACCGTAATCAAAGCCCTCTGTCTGTAACACTAAGGCTAACTTAAAAGAAACCAAGATAAAATAATTATGAAGAAAGACAATTTGGAGAACTTAAAACACAAGCATTTAAAAAATCAAGAAGCCTTAATACATAAACAATACAGTATGAATAATCTTTTACAGAATGGCACACTATCTTCAATGAAGCAGAAGATTAATTCTAAATACTAAGGCAAAATATTTATTTTCAACTACACTGAGGTCCTCTGAAATAATTTCCTCCTGAAATACTTTCCTAATGCCTACTTCCTGAAACTTCACACAGAATACGTGTGAATATGAAAGCACCATTTGTAGGTCCTCTAGATTCGTGCAGTACTGTATAACATCCAATATTTTTTGTTTACCAGATGGAAGTTATCATGTATTATTTGCATAGGAATTGGCCTATAGAACCTGGCTGCAAAATATACCATGGCAGACAACACAAGGCTAGAAAGAGGCACCAACCAATCCCTTTTCCCCTCTTAAAATTAAACTGAAAGTGTACTTGCAGCTTCAAAGTGATCTGTTCCCAACACATTACGCTGATTTTTTAAAATAGTAGCCAAAGGTTAATAAGGTTAAGCAGATAACCTGAGATATCACTTTTAGATTCAAAGAATGCCAACTACTTTGGAGAAGAACAGATTACTACAGACAATTCAAACAGTTGCCTGTTTCTCAGAAGAAAGTTAGTAGGACTGGTGGATTTCAAAGGGTAATCATTGGTCGCAAATGAAGAAAGGCAATGACTTCATTCTGTCACTTACTCAGTAATGCTGTATTTCTGGACAACAGGATGGTAGGACCCATCAGATCCTGCAGACCAAATCTTCCCTATTCAATTACTAAAGGAAGACTAGACAACCCAACCGATGCAGTGATTATTTCTTTATCTGAAAAGCTTCAGCAGGCCCAGCTATCCAACTCTCTGCCTCAAACTGATGGCAAATATAGAAATGGTCTCCTACAGCAAGAATCAGCAACCTACAGCCTGCGGTGCCAAATTATCAGGCCCCTTCCCTCGCTCCAACCCCTGCTGCGATGACCCCGGAAGCAACCATGGACAGTTACGGCTGTCATAAACGCATTTATGACTGCCACAGACACGTTTATGACAGCCGCAGACGCATTTACGGCAGCGTTTACAGAAGGGACCACCAGTCCTCCCCCTGCCCCCGCTCAACTGCCCCTGACTTTAAAAGGTTGCAGACCACTGTCCTAGAGAGGGAGGAAAGGCAAGCAAACTGAAATAGCGATGCCTGTTGCTTATGACCATCCTTCACCCAATCCAATCTTTACTGGGTATGAGTGAACAAAGCAGTAAAACAGGGAGGAATAGACAAGCAGTGTTTCTGACCAAAAAGTGTCTCTTCCTCTTTTAGCCAGCTTTTATCCTTCTTAGCCAGCTTTCCCATTCTTCAAGAAAGAACTGGGCCTGATGTATAAAACCAACTCTGCTTCCTTGGGCTTCCTCTCTGGAGATCATCGTAGAAAAATATGTGCTCACTAGTCTAATTTCAAAACCTGCACCATCCAAGGAAAGAGTAAAAATAAACAAGTAAAAGGTAGGTCAGCCCACTTGTACCTTTAGTCCAGGGGTTTCCATCCTATGATTCATGGGCCAGACCCAGCCCGTGGCATCATTTCATGTGGCCATGCCACCACCACATCCAGAAGTGGAAGCTGACAATTTTATGCATGTAATGCTGATGGCACAGTGCTTAAACTGCTGTACTGCAGCCAGAACATTGTGAGTTCAATCCTGATGGGGATCAAGGTTGACTCTGCCTTCCATCTTTCTGAGATTGGTAAAATGAACACGCAGCATGTTGGAGGCAAAATGCTAATTAGCTTGTGAACAGCCCAGAAAGTGCACTAAGCCCTATGGGGCAGTATATAAGTGTAATTGCTATTGCTATCTTCAGGGGGGGGAAATGAGAGAAACAGATACAAAGAGGAGCTGGAGTTGACAGCTCACTCATTCAGGGCTAGCCCCTTCTAAGTGGCAGGATATACCCAATCTTAGCAATTCAATCTCCCATGAGAGACAGAGGAGAAAGTGGAGAGGTCACTGTTCCTTGCAAATACAGTCAAACCTTGCATAAAGAGCGCCTCACTTAAAGAGCACCTTGCTTAAAGAGCAGCATTTTCTCTGCATGCTCGCTTCGCTTAACAAGTAAAACCAACCAAAAACTCGCTTAACAAATAAATCAGGGTTCACAACCACCACCACCCCACCAGAATTCACAATTGGTCCCTTACAATGGTGTTTCGCTTAAAGAACAAACTCGCTTAAAGAGCAATCCCATGGAACGCATTATGCTCTTTAAGCGAGGTACAACTGTACTGGTCTGTTCACAAGGAGAATCTCTGAATCACTAAGTTGGAAGGGGACTATGAGTCCCTTGAGTCCAACTCCCTGCTCAATGCAGGAATCCAAATCAAAACAGATCTGACAGATGATGTCCAATTGCCTCCAGCGTTGCCCTGCCTCACCTTGTGCTCTGAGTGGGAGGAGACGGAAGAGTCCTCCTTACCATTCAAGGCACTTAGCCAGAGTAGCTGATGGGTGGCCCTGCCCAGAGCCTCCCCAGGGAAACCTATTCCCAAAAACTACCTGTAGGCAATTTGTACTTATTTCCAGGGCATGAATCAGACTAAAGAGAAAAAAGTCCTGTTACAAATGATTATGATCAGAAAACATCTGAAGAGCAAACTCTACCGCAAGCCAATTAAGGAGGTGGCCCAAGCGAGCTTGTGTTTGCCAGGAGTTCCCCAAACCTTATGCTTTAAAAGTGGGGACCCCAAGCCTTGCCTTAAAAGTGGGGAACCCCAAGCCTTTTTTTTTTAAAGGTGGGAACTCAAGCCTTGCCTTTAAAAGGGAGGATCCCAAATCTTGCCTTAAAGGTGGAAATTCAAGCCTTAAAAAAGGGGGTGGGTGGGTTGGAAATTGGAGATAAGAATAAGTGAGACCTTTGTTTATATTTGTTAAGATATTAACGATATTAGTAGATGTTGGGGTGTTGTTGTTTTTCTTATTTTCTACATTAACTGTTGCATTGTTAGTGTTGTAATTTTGGATTATATATTATTTTACTTCTGTTTATATTAAATCAATAAAATTGTAAAACAAAATTAAAAGGGGGGGACCCCAAACATGCCTTAAAATGGGGGGGAGGGGGACCGGCTGGGGAAGCTGCTTCTCGTAGAGCAGCGCCCCGTCTTCTTGCTCACCTGCCCGCAACGCTTTCCTTTTTCCAAGCCGAGAGCGAGACTCGGAAGCCAGCAGGTGAAACCCACTTTCGGGGCCTGGCTGCTGGGCAGCTCCTGCTCCTTCCCTCCGTCCCCAAAGAGGAACTACCTACCGACCAACACCAACACCCTCCAACACGGCGGGCGGGAGGGCGGCGCGTTGGCTTGCTTGCTTGCTGGCTTCTTTGCAACGCCTGGTCGTCTCGGCTCGAACCCCGCTCTGCTAAGGCGGACGGAGCTCGGGTTGCTCCCCAACCCCAACCCCTGCCTGCCCTCCGCGGCTCAGACTTACCAGGCCCTGGCCCGAGCGCCTCGCTTCCCGGCCGGAGGAGTTGGAGGGCAGGGCGCGGCCTCGTACAATGGCGGGGGTGGGGAGGAAGGGCCCACCGGGGCGGCCGGGAGAGTCAGCGGAACCGCCGCGCGTGGCCACAGCCCGGGAAAGGAAGAGGCGGAGCCCGGCCAGGCAAGGCAGCGCCAGGCTCAGGCTGCGGCAGGGCGTGGGATGATGATGATGATAATTATTATTATTTCGTGTCTGGGTTGAAAGGATTTTTGCTGGAGAAATTCCGCTCAGGGGATGCACCTTTCATGTCCCCAAGATCTTTTTCCCACCCAAGTGGTGCCTATTGATTTACTTGCAATTTCTTGCTTTCGAACGGAGCTGGGACAGAGACGGGTGCTCAAACGGTCATGCAACACCCGGGTTTCGAACTGCCGACTTGCTGGCTTTACCAGCTAACAAGGCGAGCTTCTTAACCACTGAGCCACCGCAGCCCAGTGGAGATGGAGTCGAGTTGTGTGGAGACCACAATTCCCATCGGGCTGCGGCGCCGAGGCGAAGGACTGCAGGGCTGGCGTTGACAGAGGGAGAAAACAATTTGGGAAGTATTGCTTGGAATCTGGAAGTGATTTTCGAGGGTCACAGAATGAGCTGAAAGTGTCTCCTCTTTAATCTGAAGCGTCTTCAGCTCCTTTTATTGTGTGCTAAATTATTATTTTTTAATACTATAGTAGCTGTGCGAGTCTTGTTTTTCAGCCATATCAGAGAAAAAACAAAAATGCCGTAGCACTTTAAAGACTTATATTTTAATGTGAGCTTTGGTGGATCAAGTCCACTTCGTGAGTCTTTAAAGTGCTACAGCGTTTTTGTTTTGTTTATTCTCTGATATGCTACATTAAATGTATTAACTGTCACAACATTTTAATAGAGACAGGTTGATGTTGTTGCTATGTTTCTGCTTATGTGCTCTTTGTTGCTGTGTTGTTTTTAATTGGGGGTTATCATTTGTGCTTTTGTTGATATGTATAATTTATTCAGTTTGTTTAATTTTTATTGTAAATATTTTTTTAAATATGTTGTAAGCCGCCCAGAGTGGGAAAATATCCTAGGTGGCGGGATATAAATGTAATAAATAAATATTAGAAAGATTCCTCATAGCGAGAGAGGAGTATAAGGAAAGCTATGAGTTTTTATTTTATAATAATTGTCTAACAACTGTCCTTTAATTTTTTTCTAAGCTTCCAAATTACAAAGGAATGGAAATATCCCAACAACCGATCTGTTAGAAACAGCACTAAAGAACCTAGCATGTTCTTCCTGGCTAGTTCTGTGCTTCTTTTTTGTTCTCAGTCCCCACATTGGCAGGACTCCAAGACAGCTTCTGACGTAAGGACAGCTTTATTAAAATCAACAAACACTCAATGTGCTCCTTCTTGTTTTGATTTATGGCTGGTTGCTCTGCGCCTGACCCTATTCACAGCCAGTTGCTTTCACTGATGTTTAGTACTAAATTCAACAATGCAGATGCCTTAAAGTGGAGAAAATATGCTGCTAAATAACACAATTTTATGCAAATATTTATATGAGATTTTAGTGTCATCAATGGTAATTAAATTGACCTAACAATAAAGCTTTAAAAATAAAAATAAATTTAAAACCTGAACCATGAAACAACAGATAAAAAGGTTTATGTCTTATACTCCAGATAAAAAACAGTTCAAATAAATCACATACCGTATTTTCAAGAAAACCCCCACAACCTATATGGTAAGACTAGGACCAGTGTGTCCAATCTTCATTGTCATATTACTCAGAGGAGAAGGCGGATAAGTAAATAGTGGATGTGGAGCAAAGCTACTCTGTACTTGTACCTTCCACGCTCTGAAGTGCAGAGTGCCAAGGTGATTTCTGATGGAATCTTTTTTACATAGTTTTGGAGAAGGGTGTGGAGACAACATATTAGCATGTAAACATAATGCGCATGCACAACACACATCACTACAACTCATGGGCATTTTATTTATGCCAATGTACACACTTTTAAGACTAGTACCATATTCAATTACTGTATATTTAATAGCCTACAAATAATAGGAGGAAACTCCTCAGAACTTGGAATTTGACAGCATTAAAATAGAACACTCCTCTTACCAATCTTCTAATAAACATCAACCAGGGCCAGCAAAACCTGGCATGGTAGGATAAATACATGGGCCCCAGAAGGCCTATTTTTGAGTGGAACTAATGCTGTAAAAAAGAAAAATTAAGCTTGGTTTCTGCCACTACTACTTTCCTTTCTCCAAAACATTGGGACCTTAGACATATTAGATTAAGGCCCAGAGAGTGTGCTGGTAACATGAAGGTATCCATGGTTGATCAGCCACTTCCATCTAATGTTTTAAGTGGCTGCGGTGGCTCAGCGGTTAAGAAGCTCGCATTGTTAGCTGACAGACCAGTAAGTCGGCAGTTCTAAGACCCGGGTACTGCATGATGGTTTGAGTGCCTGTCTCTATCCTAGCTCCTGCCAACCTATCAGATCGAAAGCAAGAAATTGCAAGTAAATAAACAGGGACCACTTTGGTTGGAAAATATCTTGGGGACATGAAAGGAGCCTCATTCGGGCATCCCCTGAGGGGAGTTTCTCCAGCAAAAAATCCTTTCAACCCAGAATAATTTCTGACATGAAATTATATCTAATGTTTTCTACTAAGCACCAATCTACCTGCTGTCACCTTTCTCTTATTTATTCTTTTGCCTACTGTGTTTCCTATTTTTATTTCAAACCAAGAGAGAAGGGTGAAGAGTGAAAAAAGGAGATACTGTATACTGTATATAAAATCATGATTTGGCTATGTATTTACATTAAGTTAACCATATATCCATAAAAAGGCTTTTGCTTGGAATTAGCATTGGTAAAATACTGTTCACATGTAATAGAAGTAGTAAGATTTCCTGACCTTTGAGTGTTTATCTTTACAGCCATAAACTATAGATCTGCTGCTGGTAATAAAAGCTTGCAAAATCTAAGTGCTGACCATCAGTTAAATTCCAATTTTCAGGAAATTAGTTTACACGTGTAAACATATTTACAAATATAGGTTAAAGTAAGTGCATATGCTCATATTTCTTTTGTCAAGACTGGGCAAACCAATGAAGACTTAAACAATTAGCTCCCTCCTTATTATGTTTCATGGATCTCTAGAAACTACAAGTCAAAACCAAAAGATTGTTCACAATGAATCATTCTCTAAATCAAGAGAAACTGTGCACACACCTCTTCCTAACAAATGTATACCTGTTGCCAATGAAACATGTAAATACTTAGGACACACAATGATGGAATGCCAGTTTGCTTATAGGAACAAAGAAACCAATATGACAATAGAATGTTTGAGGGGTCCAGGAATTTTCCCTGCAACAAGTTGTATCTTGCATGCTGAGCTAGAAGGAGAAGTACTGCTTACTCACCCATTATTATTTTTGTCCTGCTTGTAAGGCTCTGCTTCAGGAGGGTGACAGATTATTTTTAGATAGCAGCTTGATCACTTATCCAACACAAGTTTAGATGGTGTTACAAGCCATGTAGCACGATCTAAAACTTTGCTCCATTCCTCCTTTTGTAAATGACTGAATTAAAAAAAAAAACAACATTCAGAGTTTCTACCAGTGATTTAAAAATCCTAGCAGTTTATATCACTTTATTTCAAGCTGTTCTTTCACTATAGCACTCTCCTATAACGATTGTATGGGTGGGAATATGTTGCCCAAAATTTTAAGGGGGGGGGGGAGAGCAAGCAAGCAACAGCTGTGTGTCAGTCATCCATCTCCTGCAGAAATTGACAGCTGGAATGATTCTATGGAAATCCAATGCAGTTTATGCTCTGGCATCTCACATCACCTTCCATACAATTGCTTTTCCTTTAAAAAAAATTAAGCACTTCACTTAGAGACAAAGTCATCTGTAACCACTTAATGCAGGGGTCCCCAAACTTTTCCGGCCATGGGCCAGTCACGTGGTTCAGGGGGCCGGTCACTATGGCCCAGGGGCTAGATCCGGCTGCCAAAACCAATTCATCCAGCCCATGAAGGTCTCATTGCTCCCAGAAGCTGAAGTAAAATGTGCCCACCCTAAACCACATTACCAGCCCACGGCTTGAAAAGTTTGGGCCATAGTTTGGGCACCCCTTACTTAATATATTATTCCACAAGACCAGGCACATTGCCATTTTCAAGGTGTTTTTAATTGTACTCAGTCACAATAAAATCGCAATGTAAAATATAGCCATTTAGAGGTTTTATATAGCCCCTTTGAACATTCCTCCACGTTTCAAGAGATGCTGTATTTAAAGAATTTCTGCTAGCCAACCATTGTGTCCCTCTGTACCTGGTGTGTATAATTTGATGCCATGAAGTCTTTTACATCTGATGAAGTGGACTTGATCCAGGAAAGCTAACATTAAAATAATACAATTAATCTTTAAGTTACCACAACATTTTTCGGTTTTGTTTACCCCAGTTTGCAATCTTTTTCTTTAATGGCTCCTTTCTGCCAAAATAAATACAGAGTAATCTTCACAAGGAGCCTGAGGTTCTAGCTGAAGTAGTGGTTCAGCTATTATTCTTCAGTACTACACACAGGGAAAACAGAAACCTAGTGCATTAGAACAGATCAGCCAGTAAGGAAAGATGCCAGAAAACAAACATTTAATAAAAAGCTTTGGCTGGGACTCAGAGAAAAGATAGGATAATTTGAAGACAGCAATAATAATGCAAGTAAGAAATAACCAACTATATGCCTTCAGGCCATTAATGGGCGCAGCATATTATAATAATAGAATATAAGGAAAAAACAACAGTTTTTATTTCTATTCATTATAGTAAAACACCATGTCTCCCTTGCTTGAAAGCTAGTTGTGTCCGATTTAGGGGGTAACACTCATCTCCATTTATAGCCCAAAAGCCAGCACTCTGCGTATGCAGATGCTTCCGTGGTCATGTGGCAGGCATGACTAGACGTCAGAGCACACAGAACACTGCTACTTTTCCTGCCGAAGTGGTACCTATTTATCTACTTGCAATTTCTTGCTTTCTAATGCCTAAATTGGCATGAGCTGGGACAGATGACGGCCATTCACTCCATTGCACAGCACGCGGGTCTCGAACTGCTGACCTGCCAACCTTCTGGTCTTCAAGCACAGCATCTTAACCACTAAGCCACTGCAGCCCTTTATTCATTATACAAACTAGTAAATATTCAATACGCTTCATGGAAAAATAGGATATTTCCCTTGGACTCTGACTTACATGCTAGCAGCCATTTAATGCCCCCTAGTGATCTGAAACACTTGTTGACAATTGAAAAATTAAGTAAACTTTAGGGCTGCTCAGTTTTTCCATTAATGAAGCAATTTCCTCACTGTATTTCCTTGTTTTCATCCCTAATGATTTACATCCAATGTTATTCAGTTCTTGGAATAATTCCACCTATTCTATTATCTTCTCTGGATATCGTATTTATTCAGTTTACTACTGGAATGCAGTTTTGTCTATTTTACCGGTAATTTCTATTACTGAACATTCATAGGATAAGAATGATTAAACACATTCTCCCATTCTTTGTCATAGGCAGGCAGGGATCATTATCACAGAAATAAATGACATAAAAGGTTTGTAGACAAACAGGTATCTGATACAGTTCTAACTCTTCAGAAGACTTTGACAATATTCTGAGAGTAAAATGGATCAGAAGTTAGTTATACAGCAAAGTACACTTGGCAAGAAACAGTAAAATAAGAACTACTGGATATGCTTCTAATCTATATGCAAATTATAAACCTCTTCTTCTCTTCCAGTCCAGATACTGTGTGTTGTACTGTATTTAGGTAGTCTAACAATTTCTCCATGATGATTAGATAATAAAATCGTGTTTGGTTTCACCGAGAACTCTGAACAAAGGAAAAATCTCCATGCTTGAATAAAGCTGACAGGACAATGCTGGAACACAATACTGTGGCAAGAAGAGTTACCATGCATACCAATGTGAGATGACTGCTGTATCCAACTGGAATCTGCAATTTTAATTCCTCGTTTATCTAAAAAAAAAAAAAAGCAAAGGGGGGGGGAGTCAAGTAAGATCTCTTTTAAAATACATATTCCATGGCATATACCAGGGGTTCTCAACCCACGGCTTCAAATAATCCAACCCTCACACTCGCTCCAACTGCCACGGCCACCAGGATCGGCCAGACTCATTTACAGCCATCATAAACACATTTATGACAGCCACAGACTCATTTACAGCTGCTGTAAATGTGTTTACAACAACCGTAAATGAGTCCACAGCTGATTTCAGCGGCAGTGGTAGTGACTGGACCACCAGTCTGGTCTGCCAACTGTTTGAGGGAGCATGACCGGGGGCCCTACTTGAAATGGTTGAGAACCCCTAGCATATACGTTCTTGGCATTTCAACCACAATGATTCGATTAGCCTGGAAAGTGATACAGATCTCACATAAATAAATATCTAATATCCTTTGACATAATTTGGTAATGCTGTATAGTTCTGATAATAGTTTTCATGGTTTTAAATAGTTTTCAGTGTTCACTTTTAAAAAATATTTAATTGTTTTATTTTCCGTAATTCACGAGACCTTTTGATACAGAACAGGATAAACTATGGTGCTATATAAAAATCTTATTTTTAATATTTCCTCTTAATAATCCATTTCAGCATTCCTATTTTAAAAGACTCAGTGTGATTGAGTTCAATTAGTTTAATTCCAAATAAATAGGCATATGGAATATATTCCAACTAAAATAGGTCCGTTGAATCAATACCCTGATTAATTGGCCTACTCTAGTTGCAGTTTACTACTGGATTTCAGCTCCTGGGTTAATCCTTCTACCATAAAGCATTAGAATGAAAATTTTGAAAGGTATAATTTCTAACTGACTGGCCTTTCTATAGGGTAGAATAATTAATTTTAGAAAGAAGAGTTACAGTCCCCTGAACAGACAGTCTAAATATATATAAAGCAGATATCTCAGACATTATTATAGACAGGGGCATTTCAAGAAAAACCATGTGATGTAAGGAACGCACAGCTTTAAACTTCACATTGTCCCAATGACACATCTTTAAACTCTTCTCGGAACATGGGGCTTCCATGTCAGTTTCTTTCAAACATTCTACAGATAGGAAGGCTAGGAGAGAAGCAAAAGAAAAAAGAAAGAACACTTGGAATAAACAACATATTCAGAGAACAAAAAATTCATATTTTCTGAATTCCTTAATTTTTGCTTAGGTGCATCCTTAATTGTGGACTGCAACTCGTATCTGAGAATGCATTTTTTCCTGAAGCAGGAAAAATGTAATTGGCTTGAATTTGTTTAAAGTGGATCCTAGATTGCCATAAAGTGACCCACACACTATGATCACAGAGACACCTCCTGCGGCACACATTAAATGAGACATGCAGGATTTAACACCGGGACTGCAATGGACTGCCACAACCATGAGGACAAGGTGCGCCTTCACAGCCAGTCCATCTGGCATGGCCTCCTCCGCCTCCATGACCGTTCGGAATCAGAGTTCCTCCTCTGCTCATTTTGCCATTGGGCCCAATGTGATGGATTTCAGTGGTATTTCCTCCACTGAGGAGACCATCACCCCACCTAAAGGGGCTCATCCGTCCATAGCCATTGGCCCCTTTAGGGAGTCAGGTTAGTTAACTGCAGAACATCCTTAATATCTCTATAAAATATATGTCCCCTGGAATTTTTTGATTCAGTAAGACCCATCATTCCAATAATCCCCACCTTATTTCCCAAAACAAAAATGAGTGTTCTCACATTTCTGACAACTGATCAATACTTCTGGATCCTCCAATACAGTTGAGATTTTTCCTTCACTTTGCACTGGTCGGTGGTACCGACAGTGCAGAGGTAATAATGCTTGAAAACAGGAAAAGCATTCAGGATCAGGTCTCATGTAAACAAGAACAGAAATGTCAGTGGCTAAGTATTCAGGAACTTCCAAATCCACATTATTTGCAATCACCAATGCCTGTAGAAAGATAACAAAAGCATAATTAAAAACAGTGAATTCCTTTGATCCAGCTCTCTGTCACAGTTAGAATGATGACTCATTAAGCATATGACTTTCCTTCCTTCTCTTCTTTTTCTGGTTGTTTATTATTATTATAAAAATAAATCAGTTAGATTCATAGTCAAAGACTGGTATAAAATTAACAATTCAAGCCCTAATCAAGGACCTTCTTCTTCTTCTGTGTCTAGGTCAGACATTAAGCTGCCAAAATGAAGGAACATTTTGTTGAATTCATTCTGTAGTTCTTTTTACCTGACCTAGTGTGAGAAAGATTAGCCACCAAGGATCTAAGAACTGTTAAGGTAATGTCTAAGTATATATGCAGTTCCTAGTAGAGGGGTTTTTTTTTTAGAGATAGGATGTTCAAGTCCAATAAGTCCAGCGATGGTGAACCTTGGCACTCCATGTGTTCTTGGACTTCAATTCCCAGAACCCTAAGTCAGCACTCCTGCTGATCAGGGCTTCTAGGAATTGAAGTTCAAGAACATCTGGAGTGTCAAGGCTCACCATCACTGATCTAGGCGCAGTGTTTCTCAAATGCTGGGTTTTGGACTTCAATTCCCAGAAGCCTAAGTCATTTCCCCAAAGCACTGATCAGCCAATGTACTGACAGGCTTCTGGGAATTGAAGTCCACTAGTGGACTGTGTACCCTTGTTGGGAACCACTGATCTAGGGTATCCTTTAGATAATGCTCCAAGGGCTCCGATCTCTATCGGTATGAAAATAGATTTATTCTTCCATAGACATTTAACGTCGCGCGTCGGTGGGGGTTAGGGCAGGATACGGGGAAGACCTCCATATCCTGCGCTAACCCCCACCAACGCGCGCGCGCCTGCAAGCCACCCGATGTTCCGAAAGGGTAAGGATCTTTACCCTTTCGGAACATCGGTCGAGCGGTGCGCGTCGGTGGGGGTTAGCGCAGGATACGGGGAAGACCTCCGTATCCTGCGCTAACCCCCACCAACGCGCGCGCGCCTGCAAGCCACCCGATGTTCCGAAAGGGTAAGGATCTTTACCCTTTCGGTACATCGGGAGAGGAGAGGCGCCTCTCCGCGGGATCTCCCCGGCTTGGGAAAGAGGCGGCTTGGCCGACATTCCCTCCCCCTGCGCGGGGGTGAGGATTTCGACCAAGCCGCCTCTTTCCCGGGCTCGCTATAGCAACGAGGATCGCACGTCAAGGCAATTGCCATGACGTGCGATCCCCGTTTCGCTCGCCTAAACAAGGGTCGGCTTTTCCGAATTCCCCCCTCCCCCGGGGAAGGGGGAATTCGGAAAAGCTGACCCTTGCCCAGGTGCGCGAAACGGGGATCGCACGTTAAGGTAAGGGATCAAAGTGGGGGGTGGCACCCCCCGCTTTGATCCCTTGCCTTGACGTGTGATCCCCGTTGCTATACCCGTTTGGTAGAAGAGGCTCCCACTGGCGTGACTTTTCCCGCGAGTGCGAGCGCCTCTTCTCAGGTTTTTTTAGCATTGTTAGATGTATACCCCGGACAACGCTAAAAACCAGACAACGTCATGACTTGTGGAACCATGTCATAACGTTATCCGGGGTACTAGTGTATAGGATATGTGCTGTGTTTTTGTCTTTGTGCAATTTGTTGGCAAAACTTGTTCCTGAGCTCCTTCTTCAAAACTTCTACTCTTAACCATCCCCATGTCAGCTTTGGGTCAGCCTTGACTTCTATGTTTTTCAACTACTGACCATGCATTGGCTTGTTTTTCTAGTTTGCAGCTTGATTTTTCTCTCCTTTCCTTTCTACATTCTTTCTTCTTCACTGTTTTCAAAAGTCCTCCTTTGTTCACTTCCTGAAGCATAGAGTCTTTACTTTTCTTAATGTAGTCATTCAAGCAATTCTTTTCTTCCTCTACTGTCTATTTCACCTATACGAGTCCTCTGTCACCCTCTGGTCTTGGTAAGTACAAATTATGAACATAACTTTTTGGGTGCAGGGCATGATGCTTCCTTGTTTTTCCGTCTAGGTTGTCTAAATCCATTTGGGTCCAATCAATTATTCTAGCTGAATATCATACAACAGACACCGTCCAGGCATTAATTGCCTTGATGATGGTGGTGATGATGATTGATGATGATGATGACTGATGATGAGTATTATTATTATACCATTAGATTCACAAAGATGGGTATAAAATTAAAAGTTTAAGACCTACCTTAGTGAGATTGTGCTCTTGCAAAGAGGTAAGTTCATAGGGATCTACATATATTCCTTTTGGAAGGTTTACTTTAATTGCCACTGTGCAGCTTCTTAAGGCTTCATCAGCTATACCAAGATTTACTCTAACCAGGAGATCTCTAATATTTAAAACAAGAAAATGATTTTAAAGCGGTCTTCAGACATCAAAATCTTACAAATAAAACAGAACAAGCATATCAGTCTCCCTCCTCTGAAAACATCTTTAAAATACTATAAAACTGTATTTTTATATTTAATCTGCAATTTGTTTTCTGATGCAACAAGGTTACACACTTCAAAATAAGTTCCACTGAAACCAAATAGGTGAATACATATAAGATCAGGCTACAAATCTTATTTGGTCCGCTGCTCTTATTCACATCACAAAATATAAGCAGAAAAGATCCTGGTTCAGTTAATCACGCAAAACTTTACTACAATTTCAATATGACTAGGCAGTACGTTAAACTGCCTATGAAATTATATGACAGTACATAGAATTTATAATAACAATTATTCCTGAACATTCCCTGCTATGCCACACTAAGCCACAATATATATTGTGGGTTTTTTTAAATCAGGCAATGTAAAAGTTTGAAGAATTCATTTTTGCTGAAGACTTTAATTTAAAAAAATCATCTAGCATCTGACTGTCATAGACTCACCTGTGAAAGCCATCTTTCAAAATCTGTTGCATAACCTCAGGGCATGTGTCCTGTGCATCTATAAGAGGATATGAGAAATGTTTGGGTGTTTTGTTTTGTTTTTGCTAATCGTGACCTATTTGCAAATAACACAAAGCGGATACTTCAACACAAACCAAGGTGACTTTTACAAGAGAGATTAAAATTAGAAGTTTACGATCATGTAAAGGGAATTCTGTCTTGAAATTTTAACAGACAACAAATTTGTGAACCAGCCTTGCAATATGTTGTTCATGGCTTTCCATGACAACCATGTTATCTGTTGGGTTGTCTTTTTCTCAGTGATGCTTTTGAACTGTATTTAAAATGTTTTAAACTATGTTTTTAAGTTCTTTTTTAATAGATTGCTTTGTTTTCTGCTTTAACTGTAGGCCATTATTTACCATTAGTGTACGTACCATAATAATGTTAAATAACATTAAAAATAAAATTTTACATTTAATTTACATTATCAAATTGTTAAATTTATGAAACTAAGGAAACCCAGCAGCAAATGCAATATCCTGCCCAACTTTCCTCTACTACTTCCTTTTTTAAAACAAAAAGAAAAATTAGGAATCCATGATTAGTGACTATGTTACCACATGTTTCTTACCAGACAGCACTGTACACTACAGCAGCCAGTTTCTGGCTGTCTTCCATTTTGCTGGTAAAAAGAGAGGAAAAAATACCAACAGCCATTGGAAAGCAACATTGTATTTATCCAGCCAGGGAAATAAAGCATAGCCCTGTGGCTATTGATAGCATTTTCAGAGGTAGAAGACATTTAAATGAAGAGGGGAAAAGGATAGGCCTGGAATAATTGCTTAATTTCTAGGCCAGTTGAACCTTTCAATCTATAGAGTTTATAACAGGAAATCTCATCATGAGCGGGCGGCATATAAATGCAAAAATTAAATTAAATTATATATTTTATTATTATTATTATTTGAGGTATGAAGGACGAACGTTTAGTAAACACAGTCAGTCATTGCCTGTTTTGAGTCTGAACAGCCAATCTGCATGCTAAATGTAACTGCTCCAAAAGTTACTGTTTTCCACTCTGTATATATGCTGAGCTCTATATGTGGGTGGTATTGCAGTTCAGTCTGTCTGTTCTGTCTGAGTTGTTCACTTGTTCAGTCTCGTTCAGTCTCATTCTGACTCAAAATATTAGTCTAGAAATTTAGTAACTCAACACCTTTTTACAACCATCATTTACTTGAGAGATTTTCCCCTCCTGATTTTTGCAACTAAAATGAAGTGAACTGCTGTACTGTATTATATTTTTGGCCATCTACCTGACAACTTTATTTGAACACAAGCTTTCTAAGTAAACTGTCCCTTTTTCTCTCTGTTAAAGCTGTGCCTGAGTATTTGTTCCATGACTGGACTAAGAGAATAGAAAAAGGGAACTGAGGAAGGTTTACAATTCAAAGTATTTAACCTTAATCCTTGGCTATACACTAGCTGAACCCACCCTGCAAAGATTATCCAACAGAATCTAGGGATTAAAACTAACCATTCACCACAGTGATGAGATACTCCTATGGATTCAGTGTTCTGCTAAAATAATTATATATCAATAAAAAGAGCATGCAAATAAAGCCACTGAATCCTGAATACAGTATGTTACAATGCAGTCAATAAAATGAACTACATAACATAAATGCCTTAAAATGTAACACTGTAGCTATAAAAGTCATTTAAGCAACATATCATACTTCATATTACCAAGGCAATATACAGTACTGTACATAGGTTACCTTGGACCAATCTACACAACAAGTAAATTTCCTAGACACCACTGTGAAGCTACAAAATGGACATCTCAGTACCACACTGTATCACAAGCCCACTGATCGATATACTATCTGCATGCCTCCAGCTTTCATCCAGAACACACAACAAAACCCATCCTCTTTCAGTCAAACTCTCAGGTACAACCATGTTTGCTCAGATCCACAAGACAGATTCCAAGCTCAAGGATCTACAAAATGCATGTCTCAGACTACAATACCCATCCAATATAGTCAAAGAACTGATCAACTGGACAAGGCAAATACCTAGAACCAACCTACTGCAAGACAGGCCCCACAGGGAAAACAATTGAGCTTCGCTGGTTGTCAATTTCAGCCCACAACTGATACCTCTCACACCCATAATAAAAGACCTCCAACCCATCCTGGACTAGAATACAGTACAGTGGTACCTCATACAACGATTTTAATCCGTTCCACAGGGCTCGTTGTTGTACAAAACAATTGCTATATGCTGCATGCACCATATAGCAATTTTCCCTATGAGATGTATCGTACAACGATTTTGTTTTCGCTACATGGTTTTTCTCATTGAAAAATGGTTGTACAATTCTTTCCATAAGGAAAATTGTTATGCGGGATACCATTTCCCCCAAAAAGCTAATTGTTATGTAATTTCATTGCTATACAGGGTGATTGTTGTATGAGGTTCCACTGTACTTCACTTTCCTAAGCTCTTGGTGGTAGAGCTCTACTTGCCTACAGACAACCACACAATCTCAAGCAACTACGGACACTCAACAGACTACACAACAGTGAAACACAGAGATGGGAACTAAATTCTGCTGCAAACCCAGATGCCAGCTACTCTGGCAACACAATTACAGGACCCAATAACATCACACACAACATTAAAGGCAATTTTACTTGTTCCTCTGCTAATGTGATTTATGCCATCTCTTACCCAAAAATGCTCCTCTGCACTCTACATAGGATAAACAGGATAATCTCTCCACAATAAGTTAATGGACATAAATCAGACATCAAGAATGGCAAAACAGAGAAACATGTTTCAAACCACTTTAATCTACCTGGACACTCTACACAAGACTTGAAAGTTGTCATTCTGGAACAGAAAAATTACAAGACTAGGATCCAGAGACAGATAGCAGAGATTAAGTACATGCTGGAGACCCATCTCAGGAGTTTGAATATTAGTCAAGCGTTTCAGGGACATTATCAAATTTGATGTACCACAACTAACAAACCATTGTCAATAGATGCTAACTCATTGGCAAATGTGTAATGCCACAATGTTTGTTTTGCATCCATCCTTTGGATTTGATGCATCAGCTTGGAAGGGAAGGGTTTTTGTTTTGTTTTTTGCAAACTTTTGCAACTCAACGGGGCCAAACTTCACAGGAAGTTTGAATAACAACCATGGATTTTTCATTATTGCCAGTTGTAAAAAGCTACAGTGTTACTTTTCTGTTAGGTTGGCCAACCATTGTGTCCCTCTGTATCTGATACCATGAGGTCTCATTCTTATGTCTGAAGAAGTTGACTCAATCCATGAAAGGTAACATTAAAATACAAGAGTTAGTCTTTAAGGTGCAACAACATTTTTAGTCTTTTGTTGTTTTGTTTACTTTCTGATATGTTTTATATAATTTACTCAAAAATAGTTTCATTAGGTGCGCGTGGGAAGATAAATTTCAACTTACTAATATGCTTTGCCCTGCACAAACACACAAATATCCAAAATGGAAGAAAGTCCATCAGAAGAACCACTTTGTTTTTCTGCTGTTAACATCTCAGAAAGAGACTGCAAAGAAAAATACATTATAACAACAGCTATATAGCTTAGAATTTATTGTGATAAATTTGTATGCCAATAATACTGTTTTATTCAGTCTAAGAAAATGCTTTAGAAATTCCCCAAAAATGGGGAAATCTTGCTATTTTTAGTATAAACCCCTCCTAACACTATGTTTGCACACTTTAGTATAACCTATGAATCTGTATGCTTCAAATACTAAAAAATACTGCAGAACTCTGCCATAATGGAGTAATTACACAATATATCAGAGACAAAGAGATCATACAAACACAGTCCTCAAGATAATGCAGAATTGGCATGTCCAAAGATCTAAATATGTACATATTTAGCTATCTGGACAGAAGTTTAAAATAAATATTATTCCTAATACTGTATGTGTATTTTTAATAGATACACTTATAGTGTACTCACATACTCAGACAACCAATGTCAATGGAATGGATGTGTTGCAGTGAGAAAAAAAATTGTGACTTGAAAATGTAAACTAGTAAGTGACTTATGGTGATGGAATAACTAGAGAACCAACAGTCTCTGTTAATGACATTACAGTACTGTATATTGTATTCATGTCCTGCTACCGTAGCAGTTTTCTTATAGACATCGGACTGGTCACTGTGAAAATGGAATGCAGCACTAAGCAGGCTTGCCATCTGTTCTAGCAGGGCTCTCATTGCTTGAATGAAACATATCATAAGTAGGCATATCAAATTTATATCACAGCAACATTAGGCCATACTGCATCATAAATATCACCAACAGCTGTGATGTTATATGGGGGATTTGTATACTTTCCCACATGGTAGTTTTTCTAGTTTTAAAAGCTGTTTATTAAATGTTCTTTTGATGAAGGCTGATGCAATCTTCAACTGAATTTACTGAATACAAGAGCCATTGAGATTAGCAATTAGAAAACTCAATATATAAGCCGTTATTTACCTTCAACATTTTGCATTCTAAATGTTTTTGTGCTAGTCAAGGTACCTCAATCAAGATGCCAGCATTTAAAAATCTGTAAAGGAATGGATGAATGGTGCAAAGCAAGTAATGTACTGTATGTCATATTTCAGGGAGTGCTACAGCTCTGTAATGCTGTATTAATTTATCTGGGAATGTGGGAGGGGGATACTGTGATGTTATATGGGGGATTTGTATACTTTCCCACATGGTAGTTTTTCTAGTTTTAAAAGCTGTTTATTAAATGTTCTTTTGATGAAGGCTGATGCAATCTTCAACTGAATTTACTGAATACAAGAGCCATTGAGATTACTTTGTTACACTGTAAACATTTAACTTTATTCCAACAAATAAAATGTTTTCAAGGATATTAAGCAATTTAGTGGTCAAGATGCTGAGCTTGATGACCAGGTCAGCAGGTGAGCAGTTCCAAGACCCAAGTGCTGCATGACAAAGTGAGCTCCTGTTGTCTGTCCCAGCTCCTGCCGTCTGTCCCAGCTCCTGCCAACCTAGCAGTTTGAAAGCAAGAAATTGCAAGTAGATAAATAGGTATTTCTTCAGTGGGAAGATAACAGAGTTGTGTGACTCCGTGTCGAGTCATGCCTGCCACATGACCAGTGCAACGTCTACAGACACAGCGCTGGCTCTTTTTTGGCTGTAAATGGAGGTGAACGCCACCACCTAGTCAGACAAGACTAGCTTTCAAGCAAGGGAAACCTACCTATTACAGATGACATTCGCCCCCCCACCACCTCATCTTTTTTGTTCTGCTTAAGGACATTTTAGTTAGCAATACAATTTGTTTTTTTAGCTATTAAACAAAGAATGTTTTTAAATCCCTCACAATAGCCTCAGAAACTATAGGACTGCAAACTTCCATAGGATTACTGTGAAGTTTGGTTGTAAATGGTTAGTAAAGTTAAAGGTCGCCTTTGCTCGAAAGCCAGTCGTATCCGACTATAAGGTTCAGTGCTCACCTGTTTATAGCCAAAGAGCCAGCGCTGTCTGCGTTTGCAGACGTTTCCGTGGACATGTGGCAGGCATGCCTAGAAGACACCGGAGTGCACGTAACGATGGATGCAAAATAAACATTCATTGTAGCGTTACATATCTGCTAATGAGTTTATTGAGGATGGTGTGAGTCTGGCTAGGTCACTCACACCATCCTCCCACCTGATATGTATAAATGCCATGAAGTCTCCCTCTGATCATATGTCTAATGAAGTGGAGTGACCTATGATAACATTAAAATGCAGGAGTTAGTCTTTAGGGTGCTACAACGTATTTTGCCTTTTTGTCTTGTTTACTCTCCACATTTCCTTACCTCCGACACAGGGCAGCTTCTTTCGCAAGGACCCCAAGGTTCCTGCTCGGGGTGTCTTTTTTCTGCGCCTGACTGGAAAGCATAGTGATTTGGAGTGATTTGCTTGCCTTCTTAAAGACCCGAAAAGATATGGACGGAGCAGAGCTACACAATATTCCCAAAACTATGTTAAAATTAAGGAAGTGTGCCGTATAACCTCACCCTCTCAAAACAGGCAACTCTTTAGGCAACAAAAAAGAGGGGCCCTGAATTGATAGCGGCGCGGAAGCTGTTGTTATGGTAATAAAAGGGCGTGGGGTGGGTGGCGAAGAGAAAGCCTAAGTGGAAAATCAAAGTTATTATTTTATTGCTTTGCTTATTAAACGTATATACCGCTCTTCCGGCCAGAAGGCCAGTCAGGGCGGTGGGCATAATAAAAGCGTCAAAAATAAATATAGAGTATAAAGATATGAAAACTACAGGCAAGATTAAACTGTTTTTTGGTTAGTTGTAGGAAATAATAATTTCGTGTCAGAAATTATTCTGAGTTGAAAGGATTTTTGCTGGAGAAACTCCGCTCCTTTCATGTTCCCAAGATCTTTTCTCCACCGAAGTCGTCCTTATTTATCTACTTGCAATTTCCTGCTGTCCATCTGCTAAGTTGGCAGGAGCTGGGACGGAGACGGGCACTCATTCTATCATGCAGTACTCTGTCTTGATCTGCTGCCTTGCCAGTCTTCCAGCTAGCAAGGCGGGCTTCTTAACCACTGAGCCACTGCAGCCCCTTGTTGTAGAAAATGATCACCCACTAATTCCTAAGCTTTTTTGCCCTCCCCGCCTGCCTTCTTGCCCCTTTAGTATTGTGATGCGAAGCGCTGGGGGGAAAGTATTGAAGACGAGAGTAAATGGCTTCTAAAAAGTCAATTCTTGCTAAAGAACCAGCACATTTTTAACCCAACCTACCCTCTCCTTCAGTAATCAGAATGAGGGCTCTGTGGCTCCCTGGAAACGAGGAAAGCAAAATAGTGGTAACAACGCACAAACCTCAATCGGATGTACTCTAGATAGGTTGGGGTTAATACTCCCTGTCTCTCAGGCAGTGAGTGAAATACTATATGGTAGCTGCCAGGTTAGAGTGAGCACAATATTGGGTGCTCAAATTGCTTACGCCTGAAGTGCATGTTTAAAATACAGTAACAATAATTTTGTGTCAGAAATTCTGGGTTGAAAGGATTTTTGCTGGAGAAACTCCATTCAGGGGACACCCGAATGAGGCTCCTTTCATATCTTTTCCCACCAAAGAGGTCCCTATTTACTTGAAATTTCTTGCTTTCGATCTGTTAGGTTGACAGGAGCTGGGACAGATGGGTGTTCAATTCATCATGCAATACTCTGGTCTCGAACTGCCAGCTTGCCTTGCCAGCCTTCCACCTAACAAGGCAAGCTTCTTAACCACTGAGCCACCGCAGACCTTCTGTTTAAAATAAACCCATGTCTCTCCAATTTTTGTTAACCCTGGGGCCAGCTGAGTTTACAGAGGCCGACCATTAAAACATTAGATTGAGGGAGAGTAGAGTTGCCATCTTCTTCAAGTGCAGTGTCTGATTCCGAATATTGGTGATCATCACCAGCCATGAAGATTGTCCTGTGGACATTATAACGCAGTGGTCGTCCATTTGCCTTCTGCATTGCAGTGTGACACCCGTACCACTGATCCAGTTCTGCAAGTCACTTTCTGGTCCTGAGCCATTTTGGCACACAAAGTCCTCATCAGCCCCAGGCCAGTATTGATGAAACTGTTCCCTCCATCAAGATTGATTCAAGTGGGATTTAATCCACTTGGGGACCATCACCCTTCCATGTGGACTTCGCCACCCAAGGGCATTAGTCCTCAGGGTTGTCAGGTTAGTTAACCACTGCCTGACATTCAACATTGAGTTGCTGGCAACAATGAGTTGCCTGGCCAGACATGACCTTATATATATAGGTAAAGATAAAGGTCACCCTTGCTCAAAAGCCAGTCTTATCTGACTCTAGGGTTCAGTGCTCATCTCTGGATGTCAATAGACGTCTCTGAGATTGTGCAAAGCGATTTTCTGTTGCGGCTCAGCCTGCCACAGAGAAAGGGGACGGGGCTGTTTAGTCCCTGCATCCCTTCCAAGGAAAATTGGGTGTGCCAATTTTAGGGTCTGGTGGCCAAGGCCACAAGACAAGGAGCGCCAGAGTCCAAAGGTATCGGACAAGAGAAAACCCCACCCCACCCACCCCCAAAAAAGGCAAAAACGTTGAGGCACCTTAAAGATCAACTGCTATACTGACCAGGTCCCTCCTTGGCAAGGAGGGGCCGGGCCCTGGTTGGCAGGGGTCTGCTGATGTTTTTGCTGATTATCTAGCAGGGAAAGTCGCTCAGATCCGCTCGAAGTTTAATCCCGGCGTGGAAGGTACTGAACTGGGGTTGACCAAGGCACAGTCTAGCCATGTTATCTGGGATCAGTTCGAGCCAGTTGGCCCTGAGGAAGTGGACAGGCTTCTTGTATCTGTCCGCGCCACGACCTGTGCACTGGACCCATGCCCTGCCTGGTTAATTAAAGCTACCAAGATTGTGGCAGGTGGCTGGGTCGAGGCGATTATTAATGCTTCATTAAAAGAGGGGCATTTTCCAGCACCATTTAAACATGCTTTAGTGCTCCCCCTCTTGAAAAAACCTTCCCTCGACCCTATGGTAATTTCCAACTACCGTCCAGTGTCTAACCTACCTTTTTTAGGTAAGGTCCTGGAAAAAGCTGTGGCGCAGCAGTTACAGGATGTCCTGGATGAAGCGGATTATCTGGACCCGTTTCAGTCAGGATTCAGGCCCGGATATGGTACTGAAACTGCACTCGTCGCTTTGGTGGATGATCTCTGGAGAGAGCGGGATGGAGGGGAGCCGTCTGTCCTTGCTCTCCTCGATCTCTCAGCGGCTTTCGACACTGTCGATCATGGCATCCTTCTGGGAAGGCTCCGGGGTTTGGGGATCCAGGGCACAGTGTTGTCCTGGTTTTCCTCATTCCTGAGGGACAGGACCCAGTCGGTGTGCCTGGAGAAGGAGGAGTCCAGCCCTAGGCCCCTGCAGTATGGGGTGCCTCAGGGCTCGGTACTCTCTCCTCTCCTATTTAACATCTACATGAAGCCGCTGGGTGAGATCATCCGTTCCCACGGGGTACGGTATCATCAGTATGCTGATGATACCCAGTTGTACATCTCAGCCCGTGGGGACCCAAGCGGTGCAGTGGAAGTCCTTTCCAGGTGCCTGGAGGCTGTTGAGGTCTGGATGGGGGAAAACGGGCTACAGCTGAATCCCGGTAAGACTGAGTGGCTATGGGTAAGGGGCCCCGCGTTGACACGGGAGTTACCAGCTTTGGTTCTGGATGAGGCAGTTCTGCCCCAAACAGACCCGGTGCGTAATCTGGGGGTCCTCCTGGACTCACGGCTACTGTTCAATGAGCAGGTGGCAGCCGTGGCCAGGAGGGCTTTTGCACAACTTCGTGTAATACGCCAGTTACGCCCGCTCCTTGACCGGGACGCCTTGCTTATGGTCACGCACGCTTTGGTCACCTCCAGACTTGACTACTGTAATGCGCTCTACATGGGGCTGCCCTTGGTGACCATTCGGAGACTGCAGCTGGTCCAAAATGCGGCAGCCCGGGTAGTGATGGGGCGCGGGCGTTATGCTCGGGCCTCTCCACTGCTTAGGGAGCTGCATTGGTTGCCAGTTTGTCTCCGGGTGCAATTCAAGGTGCTGGTCATTACCTTTAAAGCCCTATATGGTAGTGGGCCAGGATACCTAAGAGACCGCGTCACCCTAAGAACATCTGTCCGTCCCACCAGGGCGGATCGGAGGGGCTCTCTCGTTGTACCATCGGCTAGGGAGGCTCACCTCGCTAGCACCAGGAAGAGGGCCTTCTCCGTGTTCGCCCCGGCCCTCTGGAACCTCCTCCCAACTGAGCTGCGCATGCAGACAGAGCTCCTGTCCTTCCGGAAGAGCTTAAAGACCTGGCTGGCAGGACATGTGTGGGGTTCCAGGGATGTGGGATCCCATGTGGGGTGGTTAGTCTAAGGATTTTACCCTTCTGACGACACCCCCAGATACTGTTTTAGTCTATGAATTTTTAAATTTTTTATTGATGTGTTTTAACTTGGGTTGTAAGCCGCCCAGAGTCGGGCTTGCCCGATTGGGGCGGGTTAGCAAGTATGAAATATAAATAAATAATAAAATAAATAAATCTCTGGTGGCACAGTGGTTAAAATGATGTACTGCAGCCAAAACGTTGTGAGTTCAATCCTTACAAGATTGACTGAGCCTTCCATCCTTCCAAGGTCGGTAAAATGAGTACGCAGCATGTTGGGGGCAAAATGCTAATTAACCTGTGAACTGTTCAGAGAATGCACTAAGCGCTATGGGGCGGTATGTAATTGCTATTGCTATATATATTTAATACATTTTAATGTGAATGTTCATGGATTAAGTCCACACTCAGTTCCACGAGGTGCCTAATCCCAAGGGACTGTAGATAGACAGCTAAGGTGAAACACGTCACTCCCTTTCTTCCTTCCCTCCCTCCCGGCCTCTTAGCGCGGCTCCATAGCTTGAGCAGGGTCGGGAGACAACGCAAGAAGCCGCGCCTCCTTTCCAGCTGTCCGTTCCCACGTTGTTTCCGACCCGTGTCCATCAACTATTCTACTTCTCCCATCACCTGATGCCCGACGTCACTCCGGCGAGGGGAAAAAGAAGAATGGTGGTTGCTGTTTTGCTCCCAGACTTTCTTTTCTAGCCTCCACCCCCACTCCTTCAGATGCTCCTTTATAAGTGCTACTGGGCGATCCGGAGTCTCATCCTTAAAGGACAGTGAGACCGGATTCTCTCTCCCGATCCTGAAGGATTCCTAATTTGCCAGAGGCAGTAACAAAATGGGAAGACTGTCGGAGGGATCCTTTTAAAAACCCTGCTGCCTAACTTCTCTCCATAATTTTCCTAACGCTACTTGTTTCCGGGACAGAAATGAATGAGATGTCTTCTGACTGAGCTGAGGGCAGGGATGTCTTATATTGCAAAGAAGTGTGGCATCCGATTACAACCTCCATCTGTCATTTTAATCTATGAAGATCAGCTGAAGAACACCATGCGTAAGCGCATCATGCCTATCAGGAATTTCTCCAGGTTTTCAGGTATAGCATGACTATTTTGGGTAATATATTGGTACTCCCTTCTAGCCCCTGACTCCTGGTGCTGGGGAGAAAGAGTGGGACCAGGCTAGTGTGTTTTGTCCTGCTTAATATGACAAGGCGGAACTCTACTTAAAATAAGCAAATATGGACACAAATGCACCACAGAAGGCATCATTCCTCTGATATTAAAAGAAGCAACTTATAGCCATAGATAGTCTTGGTCTTCTCTGATGTGTACAGTCTCCCTTTTAAATCCTTTGTGTTTGTAGATAATAGAGAAGTCATCCCCAACACAGATGAAAATAAGACATTCAGCTTGTGTTTATTCCTTCCATATGCCTTTAAATTCAGCAGTTTGAGACACGGGTACTGCATGATGGTTTGAGCGCCCATCTCTGTCCCAGCTCCTTCCAACCTAGCAGTTCGAAAGCAAGAAATTGCAAGTAGATAAATAGGGACCACTTCAGTAGGAAAAGATCTTGGGGACATGAAAGGAGCCTCATTCGGGTGTCCCCTGAGTGGAGTTTCTCCAACAAAAATCATTTCAACCCTGAGTAATTTATGACATGTTGTTCTGGGAATTAGGCTGATAGGTTAATAGTATCTATTGCTGTGGGCAGACAAACTCATCATCAAGGTTAACTTGTGGAAAATGTGTGAAAGTTCCATAAACATGTAGAAGAAAATGTTTCTAAATACTGTATTCCTAATTAGCTGGATCCTAGACATCCTAAGAAGAAATTGGATCTTGAGTTTTTTAGAAGGTTTCCAAAATTTTATCTAATGTGTTGGTTTTCATGAAGCACTTTTAAAAAAAACATAGAAGATGTACACAGAAACAAAACTGTCCTGATGACTTCTGTTCATATGTATCCCTGCAATTTCAGGTGTGAATTTGGCTTTGTAGTTGTGGAACATGCTATGAATTATTTTCTCCTACTATGTCTCTCTTCATGTATAGAATGAAACACAACAAAATATAGACATAGGTCTAATATTTAAGACATAAAACCTAACTGATGATGGAGAGAATTAACTTGAGTAATCTTTCACTGTCTTTATGGAAGCACCCTTTCTGAAACTTTTGTTGACTACGCTTGAAAGAATAGTGAATACTTTTTCTGTTTGGTTCATGGAAGTTTCCCCCTTCTGCTTTGTGGTCCATTTTAAATAGCTGCATGGGCTTCAAGAAGGCAGAAATGCTAGTAAATAAATTAACTCAACTGAACTGTCACAGAGTTTGAGGCCTATAGTGCAAAGAAACAGAAATTACGGTACATATGACATATAAAAGTATGTGAAACATCAGGGAATGGCAGTGTTTATAGCTTTTACTTTCTGCACTTCTATAAATATTCAGTAACAGCTGAGTACACTTTCAGACTTAACCCAACCCTTGGCATCAGCTACATATTTGTAATTTATCAGTAACAGAAAATTGCTCCAGAATTCTGCCACAATCCAATACATGTTATATCAGTCTGCAGATTGTAGTGGTTTCTCGGCATACAATTGATAAGGACAGAAACAGTACTCATGTATTCTCAGAGTTACCATAGGAAAAACTTTTCTGAAAGATGTTAGAAGTACGTATATATATATATTGTTTACCTTGATTTTTTCTCCTTCCTTTGATGCAGACTGCAGCAGAGCAGCAGAGCAGCTAAAAAATAACCCTCGACACAAGATCTATTTGGAAGGGGTCTCATTGGAACAGTTACAAAAGTTATACCGTTTGCTACGATACCACTTGGAGGGGCAAAGTCTGGCTCAAAGTTTGGAAGCAATTGAGCAAGAAAAAGCAGTTGATCCAGAAGAGGATCTGAACAAACTGGATGACAATGAGTTAGCCAAAAGGAAAAGAATAATGGATGAGTTGTTTGAAAAGAACAGGAAAAAGAAAGATGACCCTGATTTTGTCTACAACGTAGAAGTGACATTTCCACAGGATGAGGAGCTTGAAGCTTGTGAATGGGATACAGAATCAGATGAAGGGTTCTGACCCAGAATAAGGTTCTGGGTTACATGGGATCTGCTTTCACTGGGATTGTCTAATTACCCGTGTTTTACCTATGTAGGTAAAACATACCTCCTCATACTTTAAGAGCACAAAAAAGGACAAATCTTTCTAGTTGCTGCTGTGTTTTATATTGTCAAATCAGCAAAGCTGATGCTTTTCTGTTTGTTTGTTTTTAATAAAAATGCAAACATGCTGATACTTGCTTTTAAAAAGAGAGATTACTACACTGAAAGAATTTATCAGAAGAATAGTGTGCTTGTTCTGGCACCTTCTGCCTTAATTAAAATGTTGACCAAAATTCTATTACACATTCATGGCAGCAAAACTTCATCAACATAAATCTCAACAGCAAATTGACACAACATAAGAAGTCAGCATAGGAATTTGTTGTTGTATGCTAAGTTGTGGAATTCAGCCTGAAAAAACAACTACCTATATGACCTTTTCACTTGTAGGAATTGAAATTTGGATTGAGCTGGGTGATAGGGATAACTAACAAAATTCTGGCAATTGATACTGCCCCAACAAAATTTTGATTTCACTCTCAAAGGCTTGTTAACATACATGCCAAAAATACTACTCTCTAAAGGGAAAAAACGACAGAGTCCAACAATTATCTCTTCCAATGCATGGCATAAATAATGCAGCCCTACAGGGAACAAAGAACATCTGTAGTAGAAACAGCTGCCTCCTATGATCTCAGTTCTTCCTTCCACTCACAGCCTTTCAGTAGTAAAGGAGCAAATTCTAAGCACATAAAATATAACTGGGAGATTAAACTTCAGTGGGTAAGATGTTATCTTTGGAGTCTAGTTTCTTCTTCTTTTGAGATCTTTTTAGTATTCTAGAACAAGCTCCTCTTCATGAAAAGCATTATTGTTTCCCAAAAAGTGAGAAGTCCTTGAACAAGTCACACCACATTCTGACTATTCTCAGGATGTGAAGAAAGTGTTGCTAAAGTTATTCATACCAATAGTTGCCTGTGTTGGCAAAAATTCCTTTCGTATGAACTGTGTTCCCTTTCCTTGCAATGGCATAATTTTCTTATACTGTATGTTTCAGTGTTAGCTGTTGCATGGATATTCCAGAGGGGAAGCACACATATGTAACTCATTGTGAGAGGAAGGCGGTGGGGTCGTGGTGGTATTTTTATCTTCCAAAAATTGTCTACTAGAATTGGAGACCACAGTTACCAGTGGAAACCCCTATCAACTTTATATAACCCTTCATTCCATTCTCAGCTCTTTTTCTATCTCTCACATTTATTTTGAAAGCTAGCAAGCAGTAGTCCTTTGCCACTGAAACATAATGGAGTATGTGAGAAGAAATAATTTAGAATGCTACATGTAGACACTGAGGTTTGTTGTATCAGCATACATGCATACCTATGCAAAATACTGCACCAGAAAGAATATACAGTACTGTATAAACTAAAATCACCTCTAACGTTGGTCTGCAGAGGGCAATGTTGTAAAGGTTGAAAAGTCTTTACATGTCAGGTTTTGGCAAATTGATTTACAGTCAGCGCCTTGCTTAAAGAGTAACTCACTTAAAAAGAAGAATTTTCTCTGAATGTTCACTTCGCTTAACAAATAAAACCAACCAAAAACTCGCTTAACAAATGAATTGGGGTTCGCAATCCCCCCACCCCCACCAGAAGTCACAATTGGTCACTTAACAATGGTGTTTTGCTTAAAGAGCAAACTCACTTAAAGAGCAATCCCATGGAACACATTATGCTCTTTAAGCGAGATACAACTGTACTTAGCAGTGTGCTAAGTTGACTGTGACTGAACAACAAAATTTTATATTAATCATAAGATATATTCAGACATAGAATAGATTAGAAGTAAATGTAACTATTGCTGACTCCCCCCTCCCCTTTGTGTGCCTAATATCCTTCAAGATGTTTAATCCATGATAGCACATTATTTTGTGAAGGTAACTTTATTGCTATGTTGTCTACTGTGTGATCCAAACAAATATAAGATAGCCATGAAATGTCAGGTCTGATTTGTACTTTGATATCCGATAATGTAATATTTCTCAATATTCTGTCATGCCGGCATTGTTTAAAATATTTAATATCTCAAGTATCTGCATCTTTCCTTAGAAAAAAGTCTTACTGAGGTGACTTAATTTCTTCCCAGGTTTTTGCAGTTGTGAATAGTTCTCCCATTCCCAACCATGATGCTGTCATATTAAAAATGTTAATCTTTGTTTTCTTGAGATATGTGTTGTGTTTAGTGATATTACCTAAGAATACCAGTAATTTATTTTCTCATGTATATATATGTTTAAAGTCTTGGAGATTCAACAGCTTAAAGGCAGAAGAGAGATTTATAATTCCAGAAAGACAGATAGTAACAGACTCGTTCTATGGATCCGAGAAAAGTACAAGTAGGCTTGGGGAACTCTAAAACTTATTGAAACATGCAACAAATGTTTGATGGGAGACTTAAGATGGGGCCTTCAGAACAGATTAATAAATGCTATATGTGGCTTAGTGGAAACAAAATGCTGGCTGGGGCAGAGACTGAATGTTCTATGTGAAAATTGATAGGTAGTACCCTGAACAGAAACATTTCATATAGCATCGTTTTGTTGGAGAATTCACTAACCATAAATCTACTAGTCTTGTTGTTGTTGTTCCTGTTGGTTTGTTGGTTGTTGTTGTTCAGTTGCACAGCTGAGTCCAACCCTTTGCAACCCTATGGACCACCGCACGCCAGGATTTTAGACAGTATCAAGAATGTGTAATGCAAGTTATAGTTGAGAAAGTGAAGACCTTTCAGCCAGATAAATGACCTCTGGCAGCTGTTGCTCCAGGGGGAAGTCCAGTAAAGATGGGGAAATAAGTAGTCTTAATCGATTTAGTGACATCAAAAGCTTAAGAACAGATTTGCAAACAGAAATCCTGTTATGCAAAATAAAAAAAACTGAGTGGGAGTGAAAAATAAATAGTGAGAAAGTAAGTGCCTAAAAACCAGAGTGTCTTCAGAAGACAAAGGGTGGAGGAAAGGAGACATGATGGCAGCCATTAGACAGTTGGTCACAATTAAGTACCTTGCAGAAAAACAGCAGAAGATCCCAGAAACAGAAAAAGGAAGCATCATGCAGGTGTCGATCCGAGGAAATGAGACATGAGTTGAAATACTGGCCAACCTTGTGACCAGTCAGGCTGATTTTAATTCCCCATCTTCAAGAGTCCTGACAAAAATTTCTCTGATGCTGCTATGTACATTTCAAGCAAAACTCCCACAATGATGGATGAATGCTCTCATGCAAAAATAAGTGTCTTGCAGCAAAGTGCGATAGAACAAGTGTGGAGATTTGTTGGCTGTTATTCACTGTGTACACAGAAAGCTGGGTCTGGCATTTACCTCCTCATACTCACCTGCAGCTTATTTTAAGACAGGGGTGCTCAAACTATGACCTGTGGGCCAGGTCTGGCCCCTGACACCAATTCGTCTGGCCCACAAAGCCCTCATTGCTTCTGAGAGCAACAGGGGCTTCATGGGCCGGATGAATTGGTGTCGGGGGCCATATCCAGCCCACAGGTCATAGTGACCGGCCCCCTGAACCATGTGACCAGCCCACGGCCAAAAAAATTTGGGCACCCCTGTTTTAAGATGATGTTTTTCCAAATACACTACCATCATTCAATGGGCATTGAATTAGGAAAAATCTGAATAGGAGAGAGATGTAGACAGGAGTTGCTGATGAATAATTTTGGAGACTATAAAAAGAATAAACTAGATTTGAAAAGTAGTAAAAGGGTTGATGGAATCATCGTTGGACATGTTATTTGGAGAAAAATGGGGAATAACTAGTGAGCAAAAGCTGTTCGACATAATTCAGATTGAATTCATTCAGTACAGTACTGAGTTGCAATAGTGGCAAATAAGAGTTTAGAGATATATGCCTCATAAAACAATAGTTCTCTATGGTATAAAGAGAGGCTTCATCACCAATGTAGAGTGGAAGAAGAAAGCCACTGAAACAGAACATAAGAAACCTCTGAGGTATAAACACTTGGAGGCAGTGTTTGAGGTTAGCCAAATGCAAACAGAGTGGTGCTCATCTGGCTGGATATGATTTTTCTTTTCTGTTTTTAAAAAGCTCGATATATCCATGTCTTTACATGCATGTTTATTGAAAATTTGAAAGACTATAGCAAAGTCTATGGATTAGATCGCAAACATGTTAAGACTGTTGATCTTAAAGAAGCCATACAGTACTTGTATCTGAGCAGGCAAGATGCTCCCTCCTCAAACTCTGTGGTAAGAAGCCTCCGTTCTCATTTCTGCCACAGTCAAGAGTCATGCAGGAAGTTCACAAAAACACTAATAAGGCAGAATAATTGTGGTCATTACCACTTTTCTATATAACATGGTCATTCTTAGCTTGCATCTGCCCTGGGGAGAGTGGTGTCTATGTGTGGCTTATATATGCCTTCTAGCAGATAAGAATTTACAAAGCCTGCCACCTGTCTCAAAGTGCCAGTGGAAGTAGAAGTTATCCCTATCAAAAGGCCATTTGAACAGGGCCAGACAGCACCTGACCTCTCAGCATGGTGCCTTTGCACTCAAAAAATGGTATAAAACATCCCCATCCCCAAGCCCTACACAAGATAGGCTTTGTTTCTTGGAAGACATCAATGTTCTTGCGACTGGAAATTAGGACTGCAGTGGCTTAGTGCTTAAGACACTGAACTTGATGACTGGAAGGTGGGCAGGTCAGCAGTTCAAGACCCAAGTGTTGCATGACAGAGTGAGTTCCTGTGTTCTGTCCCAGGTCTTGCCAACCTAGCAATTCGAAAGCAAGAAATCGCAAGTAGATAAACAGGTGCCACTTCAGTGGGAAGGTAAATAGCATTCCATGCACTCCAGTGTCTAGTCATGGCTGCTACATGGCCACGGGAACATCTGCAGGTACAGACAGTGCTGGATCTTTGGCTATAAACGGAGATGAGCATCAAACTCTATAGTCAGATACAACTGACTTTGGAGCAAAGGTGACCTTTACCTTACTGGAAACTACCTTAGAAGATTGTACAGACTATACTGCAGCCAACTAGATGTACCCCATTATGAGGCTACAGCAGAGACCCCAAATATGACTTAAAATCAGTCATGCAAAGATCGCAGGGGCCAAGTGGGCATTACAGATAAACCACTATATAATAGCGTGTGTGTTTTTTAAGTCCTGGGAACATCTGATTTTCACAGCAGGAGCATTTTATATCTGCAACAGCTTGCAATATAATTTGCCTTGTTATATGATTAATCACCTGGAAGTAAGCACAGGCTTCATCTACAGCAGTGTTTCCCAACCTTTAGTTTTCACTTCCTAGAAGCCTAAGTCAATTCCCCAAAGCACTGATCAGTCAATGTATTGACTTAGGGTTCTGGGAATTGAAGTCCTCCCATAGGGCTTGGGCCCCACATTGGGAAACCACTGATCTACAGGTATGACTGCTTCAGTATGAAGAGCTGCCTGAATCACACATTTGGAATATTAGCAGATTAGCTTTTAGAGACAAATTATAATTATATCTAATTTTCCCCTTAGTTTATCTAAATTATTATGTTTCTTTTCCATATCTCATCCTTCCCTGCACTTCCTCAGCGAACAGCTCATGCCTCCTGTAAGCCCTCATGAGGGAAGTCCCTTTAAAGTCTTTGTTATCTATCAACCCTTCCACCTGCTGTACCAAATGAATTATTAAAGCTACCATGCCTGGATTGATGAGGAGCAGAACTTAAATGGTCTTGAAAAGCATCCATAAATCCACTAATTAGTGTCATATTCAGCACAAGGAACCAAGAGTAAGAAAATGTGGTTATGAAACCAAATCACATAACAGAGCTGATTCACGTACTTATAGTGTACACACCATTACATTTCTCAAGCCTTAATCTTCAGCCTGAATGTGTGATGTGAGTCTCTATTGAGAAGCAATATATTTGAGGTTATCAGAAAATTCTCTCTGTGATATTTGCCTTGTGATTATTCATTCATTTACAAGCATACATCATTAAGTCCAACATCAAACGGAAGGCACCAAAAGGTTGGTCAGCCCAACTCTCTGCCAAAAATGAGGATCATCTCACTCTCAAGTCTAGTGTTTACATAGATCAATATTTTCAAGCAAAAGAATGGCACCTCACAAGCCAGGAACATGAGCACTGAGAAAAATGCCTGCACAGCACAGAGCACGGCTGTTGCTTTCACAAGAATTCTTTCACAGCTCCTCTCAAAACTGATGTGGTTTCGTAACTGTTGTTTTGCAATCAGATAAATTACAAAGTTCTTTCTCTCTCCCCCCTTTCCCTAAACCCTTACTGATTTTTCTCTTGGGCAGCAGCAGATGCCCATGCTTTTTAACCACATGCTGAACTGAAGGTGCTTTCCCCATAACACACATACACACACGCACAAAACAACCCCAGTTCATCTTTCTTGCTCCTATATATGGTACAGAGGAAGCAAACACTTCTGCTAGTAAGGGAAATAAGCACAGTCATTTTGAGCTTCTCACAATGGCATTAAATGAAGCTGTTGAGCAAATGGGGGCGGGAGGCAGGAAGGCATCTTGTGCGACTCTAACCAGTTTGGAGACATGAGGCATGCCAGTATAAAGAGGTTGCGGACTCCAATGGCAAGGAATTTACAGTCCTCTTCTAGGGAAGGATTCCTCAAACTTGGCTCTCCAGATGTTCTTTAACTTCAATTCCCAGAAGCTCTGGTCAGCAGGTCTGCTGATATGGGCCTCTGGTAACTGAAGTCCAAGACACCTGGAGAGCCATGTTTGAGGAACCCTGTACTTCTTCATGTGCCATATCAATTCCCGATATTGGCTATCATCATGGAGATAGTCTTCCTGTTCTTGACTCCTCAGAACAGTTCTTCTGAGGACATGCCATACTAATCCCTCAGGTTCTTCAGCCATGAAGTTCATCTATGTCCAGGGCCTCGCTTTCCACGGATCTTTCCTCGCAGAGCTAGTTGGAATATCCTATACAGTTGTACCTCACTTAAAGAGCATAATGTGTTCCACGGGATTGCTCTTTAAGCGAATCTGCTCTTTAAGCGAAACACCATTGTAAGTGACCAATTGTAACTTCTGGTGGTGGGGATTGCGAACCCCGATTTAGTTGTTAAGCGAATTCTTTGCTGGTTTTAGTTGTTAAGAGAGGCGACCATTCAGAAAAAATGCTGCTCTTTAAGCGAGTTAGTCAGTGGCGTCGCGCAGTGTTCAGCCGCCTGGGGCGAATAAGAAAATCGCGGGGGGGGGCAGCTCCCCGCTGCCGCCGCTGCCGCCGCTGCCGCCCCCCCGGACCCAGGCAGAAGGCGCCCCCCTGCTGAATAGCGGCGCGCGCGCGCTGGCACGCGCGCGCGCCGCACACCTCCGCCCGCTCGCCCTCCAGGGGCCCTCCGTCACCCACCCCCAACGAGCGCACCTCCACCTCCGGCAACTCGCTCGGCCGGCTGGCCGTCGGGGGCTCTCCTGGCGGGCGGCCCGCGTGCGCGCGCACGCTACCCACCTCCTCCTGCCCAGCCAGCCGCCGGGGCTCCCCGCCATGGCGCCACCCACCCCCGACGAGCGCCCCGTCTGACGGCAAGCTGGGTGGGTGGCTGGGTGGGCGGAGGCGAGCAGCGTGCGCGCACACGCGGGCCGCCCTCCAGGAGAGCCCCCGACGGCTAGCCGGGCGGGCGGGCCCCCTCCTTGAATTGTCCGCCTAAAAAAAAAACCCCTTTTTCTCCTCCTCGCCCCCGACGGCCAGCCAGGTGGACGGAGGCGAGCAGCGCTCGCCAGCAAAAGGGCCGCCCTCCACCTGGGAAGTCCTGCTTCCTAAGCCCGGCCCCAGGCAGAGGGAGGCCAAACTGGTGGGGATATTTTGCCGCCCCCTGAAATCCGCTGCCCGGGGCATCCGCCCCCCCCCCCCCCCGCGACGCCACTGGAGTTAGTCTCTAAGCGAAGTACCATACTCTTTATGCGAGGTTTTGCTGTATTTTATGTTGTTCCTTATGATATAGTCAAGATATTGGAGCTTTCTTTGCTTAATGGTCTTAAAGAGTTCTTGTTCTTTATCCATTCTGCACAATACTTCTATGCTAGTCACATGGTCACCCCATGATATCCTTAGCAGCTGTCTGTAGATCCACATTTCAAAAGCTTTGATTCTTTTTTCAGATGCTTTAGCATGGGCGTAGCGTGGGTTTCAGCCACCTGGGGCCCAGGCCAAACTCACCCCCCCACACACACACACACCTAGGCTTGCCGCCGCCACCCTGCCTAGGCTCTCCCCCCCCAATCAAATCCAAAATGTTACTGCGGTGGGGACCAGGCAGTGGCGTAGCGTGGGGGGCGTGGGGGGGCGGATGCCCCGGGCAGCGGCTTTCAGGGGGCGGCAAAATGTCCCCACCACTTTGGCCTCCCTCTGTCTGGGGTTAGGAAACAGGCCTTCCCAGGCGGAGGGCGGCCCTTTTGCTGGTGAGCGCTGCTCGCCTCCGTCCACCTGGCTGGCCGTCGGGGGCTCTTCGCCGCCTGCCCCTGACTCCGCCTCCGTTGCAAGTTCGATCCTGGCGGGATACCAGATTGCCTAAGCCATTCATCCTTCCGAGGCTGGTTAAATGAGTACCCAATGGGACGGAGGCGAGCAACGCTCGCCAGCAAAAGGGCCGCCCTCCGCCTGGGAAGTCCTGCACGCACGCGTGCACGCTGCCCACCTCTGCCCGCCCAGCCATCCACCCAGCTTGCCATCAGAGGGGGCGCTCGTCGGGGGTGGGTGGCGCCGTGGCGCGGAGCCCCTGGCGGCTGGCTGGGCGGGAGGAGGTAGGCAGCGGGCGCGCGCGCGTGCAGGACTTCCCAGGCGGAGGGCGGCCCTTTTGCTGGTGAGCCCTGCTCGCCTCCGTCCCATTGGGTACTCATTTAACCGGCCTCGGAAGGATGAATGGCCCAGTGGTCAGCAAACTTGGCTCTCCAGCTGTTCTTGGACTTCAGTTCCCAGAAGCCTTGATCAGCAGGAGTGCTGACTTGGGCTTCTAGGAATTGAAGTCCAAGAACACCTGGAGAGCCAAGTTTGCAAACCCCTGGCTTAGGCAATCTGGTATCCCGCCAGGATCGAACTCGCAACGTTTTGGCTGCAGTGCAAGAAGGCTGGAAAGTCCATAGGGTTGCTGTGTGTGTGTGTGCGCGCGCGCGGGGCGCTCGTCGGGGGTGGGTGGCGCCCCTGGCGGCTAGCTGGGTGGGCTGGCGGGCGGAGGTGTGCGACACGCGCCGCTCGTCAGCAGGGGGGCCACCTTCTGCCTGGGTCCTGGGGGGGCGGCGGCAGCGGCGAGCTTGGGGGGGGAGCGAGTTTGTTCTTCGCCCCCGGCGGCTGAACTCTGCGCGACGCCACTGGGACCAGGAGGCACTTTTTCCTCCTCCGCCACCTTCATTCTCTTCTTCAGCCTTCCTCTTCCTCACAGCCAGCTCATGGCGCCAGGCGGTGCTGCCCAGGGCCACCTTTGGTCCGGGGTCAAGACCCAGAGGCGGCGGAAGCCCAGCAAAGAGCCCACCGTCGCCATCCCAGGTGCACAGGCATTTTACTTCCGCTTCCAGGAGCGACAAGGGCTTCGCGGGCTGGATGAATTGGCGTTGGGGCCCACACCTGACCCCCAGGCCTTAGTGACCGGCGGCTCCCTGAACCACATGATCAGCCCACGGCCCAAAAAGTTTGGGCACCCCTGAGATATACAGATAGTTCTTTTCATTTTTCTGAAACAGCACAAGTTGACATTGCATGTAAGACCAAGTGATACATGAGTACCATACACTATCATGTTCTCTTTCATTTGTAATGCATGTCAGGGATTCCCCTAGCGATATGTGTGGCTCGATAGCAGAGTAGCACTTTAAGCTGTTACACAGCGAAAGCTTTAGGTGCACAATGACACACACACATATGGCTTCAGTGAAAGGTACGCTTTACTTAACAGTGAGGGGAAGGCAGACATACACAGGTCTATATACAACAGTCTCTCTCCAAGCCCCACAGTTGGTACACAGCTTGGATTCCTCTGTTGGGTCCAATCCCAAGAGCATGCACAGGTCCTGGTGATCTTCAGCAGTTCTTCCTTCTCAGTTGAAGGAAACTCTCATCAACAGCATGACCACTTTCAGCAGTCTCTCAGTAGCTCAGTCCTTCTCTTCAGTATAACAGCCTCCTCAGTATGACAACCTCCTCAGAATGATAACCTCCTCAGTATGATGACCTCCTCAGTATGATAACCTCCAAACATAGACCCTTCCCAGAGGGCCACAGTTATACCCTGCTGTTGCTGGGCAGATTCTCTAATCAGCCACAGCTGGGCTGTTACATGAGCACGTGGACAAGGCATGCACAGCCTGGCAATCAGTTTGAGGCTCTATTATGTACACCTGTGTTCAGAACACATGGAGGGCCTTAAAGTTGTACTATTTCACTGGGCAGCAATCTTTGTACAATACCACCAAATGAAAAATGTCCTAACGCCTTCAGCCTTCCTCTTCCTCACAGCCAGCTCATGGCGCCAGGCGGTGCTGCACAGGGCACAGGGCCACCTTTGGTCCGGGGTCAAGACCCAGAGGTGGCGGAAGCCCAGCAAAGAGCCCACCGTCGCCATCCCAGGTGCGCAGGCGTTTTACTTCCGCTTCCAGGAGCGACGAGGGCTTCGCGGGCTGGATGAATTGGCGTTGGGGCCCACACCCGACCCCCAGGCCTTAGTGACCGTCTCCCTGAACCACATGATCAGCCCACGGCCCAAAAAGTTTGGGCACCCCTGAGATATACAGATAGTTCTTTTCATTTGTCTGAAACAGCACAAGTTGACATTGCATGTAAGACCAAGTGATACATGAGTACCATACACTATCCTGTTCTCTTTCATTTGTAATGCATATTGTTTTTGTGTTAATTGCAACCTATCCCCTTCTTTCAGAATGAAAGCTGACTAATAAAGATATCCACAGTGTGTGCACGTATCACCATGGGCTGAGGTTTTCTCAAAATGTGGTTTTCTGGCCTGCAAACCTCTACCTCACAAAGTCCCAGGCATGCAGCCCTGATCCACATACATATTAAAATGAACTTCAGTATTTGCTAGGGTAACTGCAGTTACCTGTGAAACAAGGGCACTGCTCCCATTCTGCACCATCTGCCTTAATGAGAGGTCTTGCCTCATGTATTAATATCCAGAGGGAAGTAATTTAGGAATTAAGTATTTAAAAACCTGTTATATTATTCTCTTCTCAAATCAAATTTTCAACCTCTGTATAACTGGTATTTTCACCTTGCTCCAGTGTGGCAGCAAAATTCAGGCCATTTTAGACCTGCTGGAAACCTGTAGTAAATTGATGTGATTTCCAGAGGGACTGGAAATGAAGTGGCATTTCTCGTATGTGACTATACCACCCTGTTTGGACTGATCAAATTAACAGAATTGTTATGAGCTTCTTGGCTGTATTACATCTATAACCCAGTTTGCTGCATTCATTTCAAACATTTCTGTTATTTAATCATATTACAAAACAATGTAAAAAAAGTTAAAGAGGCAACAACACTAGAACTGTTTTTAAAAGTGGATTTGCGATCTATGTTATCACCCCAGAGACAGGGGTATGCAGGGCACCATGGGAAGGCACTAGACAGGGAGTGGGAGGTGGGGACCTATTTGGGGGAGGGTGGGTGGGAATCCCATACATTGCTATTGGTGCCCCAGGGCACCAGAGACAAGGGCGGGGTGGGCTCAAGCCCAATTGTCCGATATACCAACATGTGCCTGCCCAGAGAGATTACTTCACAGAAAAGTTGCAAAGCACTGACAGGTGAGGATCAAAAATAACATCCTCTGTCAGCTAAGAATTCATCAGCCAAGTAGCCATACAGGGAAAGGGCCAAGGAAATTTTTCTAAGAAACAAAAGATTATACTGTATGTAGTTCCTAGCTAGATGCAGCTTTTTGTGTTTATTTACGTACAGCAGTAGCATTTTCATTTACCTCTTTTCTCCTCATCTCTATCTTCTAGATCCATTTCCCCCATCATTCAAGTAATATGCCTGAAGTACTGTAATTGTAGATTTCTTTCAGTTCTCTCTCTTCATTCCTTAGGCAAAATGACAATCTATACCACCACACTAGATAGCATGGAATATTCTGTTGAACAATTCACACATTTGTCATTGGGATACACTTAAAGACAAATATAGTAAGGGTAAATATCACCCTTGCTCGAAAACCAGTTGTACCCGAATCTAGGGTTTAGTGCTCATCTCCGTTTATAGCCAAAGCACCAGTGCTATCTGCATCTGCAGACATTTCTGTGGATACATTGCAGGCATGCCTAGACACCAAAGTGCACAGAATGCTGTTTACCTTCCCACTGAACTGGTACCTATTTATAAACTTGCAATTTTTTGCTTTCAAACTGCTAGGTTGGCAGGAGCTGAGACAGAGACTGAAGCTCACTCTGTAGTCCAGCATTCGAGTCTTGAACTGTTGACCTGTCAACCTTCCAGTCATCAGGTTCAGCATCTTAACTATTAAGCCACTGCAGTCCCCAAAGACAAATATACCTGCTGTTAATTAAAGAGAATTGATAAAAGATCAGAATTTCCACTTATCTATTAGCTAGTCATCTGTTTCTTTTAAAAGAATTGTTTGGATATAACAAAAGCGTGGATGCAAGAACATCATCTTTATTTTATGGACTTCCACAATAATTGGTGTTGGTATACTTTTTAACTATTCAGTGAAAAAGGCTTAGTCATATGTGACAGTAACAGAGCATTGAGGAACAATAACTGAAGATTGAGGAAAAACCAAAGTGTGGCTGAGAAACTGCAGTTGGCAGATGTTTTACTGGCAAGATCCTCCACTCAATTGTCTTGGCCTCTAAAAAAAACCACAAGCTTTAGTTTCTTTCCCCATACTCTTAACAAGGGGAAATGCCTTAAGGCAGGGGTTTCCAACCTTTTCCAGCCATGGGCCAGGTCATGATCTCTCAGTCAGTTTCAAGAGCTGCATGGCCATTTTGCCCTGCCTGCATGATGGGGACAGCCACTTTGTCTCAACAGCTTCAAGGAGGTGGCCATTTTGTTTCTTGAATGCCCTTGGAGGGGTAGGAGGCCACATGGAATGGTGCCATGGGCCAGACCTGGCCCATGGGCCTTAGGTTGCAAACCCCTGCCTTAAGAAATATAAACCACCACCACCACCACCCAAAGAAGAAGGGAGGTATAAGGAGAGAAGGCAAGGAAATTCTGAAGGCCTTTCTAATCCTTTCTACTTTGTATACATACAGCTACTCAAGCTTTATAATGCTCTGTAGGCTGTGCTTGACAACCAGAATGTTAATTAAATACATATGTATCCCACCCACATTGAATATATCAAAGGAAGTGGCATGTGTCTACCAGTAATCCAATATCAAAAACATGTGGCTACTCAAATTTTGTTGAAAAGCAACTCCTAGCAGACCAATGTAGCACAGCTGTTGCTGAAGAATGATGGACATTAACATCCAGAAGACCTGGAGGACCATGCATTCCATGTTACTACCTTGTTTGGCTGCATTCTGCTAGGTTTAATTCAGTGCCTTCTTGTCTAGCTCATGTCTGACATTAGATCCTGGCTGGGGAAATCCCCCAAAAAACATGCACGTCAAGGGCCTAGATCAGGGGTGCCCTAAGTATGGCCCTTAAGCTGGATCCAGCCCCTGATGCCAATTCATCTGGCCCATGCCGCCCTCATCGCTCCCAGAAGTGGAAGTAAAACATGCCCAGGTGCGTTATACTTCCACTTCCAGGAGCGATGAGGGCGGCGTGGGCTGGATGAATTGGCACAGGGGACGGATTGGGCCCATTGACTGTAGTTTGGGCAACCCTAGTTTAAGCAGAGAAAGTGGCAGCTTAAACTCTAACTCATCCTGTTGTAAAGCAGATTGCAAGGCACGTTTTACTTCTGCTTCCGGTGGGAGGAACCAAATGACCAGCCTGTTGAACCATGTGACCGGCCTATGGCCTGAAAACTTTGGGCACCCTGGCATAGATTCTTCTCTCATGTGTCCAAATTTAGTGTAACCATATAACTTCTGGCTGATGAACCAGCAGCAGTGGAAACATTTGGTGTTAGTTTTTAAATGGATGAATTCAAGATGACAGTATAATCATTCTGTAACGTGACCCACACTGTTCCTATCTGCATTGTGCAATGACCTTTGCACACTACATTATTTTCTATGCAAAATATACATCAACTATATCGTAACACTTCCTCGCTCTCTCCCATATTGAGATGCCATGCAGTAACCCGTAGTGCTATGATGGCTTTAACTAATTAACTAAAAAAAAAAGCCACAATCCTTTATACTATTGGATCTGAAAAATTAGTCTTTTCTTTATTGTGCAAACAATGCTGCGTATGGGGAGAAGAGAGGTGCTTTCAAGAAAATGAAAATGAGTTTTTTCTTGCCCAACATATGGCCTCTCTTATGTATGTGTTCAAAGGTATTTGATTCCCAGGAAAAGTCATTTTAAGTCCCGTCCCCTCCCCCTGGTAAAGGCACTTTCTTCCTATTGTGCATTGCAACTTTATTATGGGCATTTATCTCTGCATCAAATTTGCATGTTCTTCCATCTCTCCCAGAGGCATTAACATGAGTTTACTAAACTAGCTGGGCAGCTTCCTATGATGCCTCACCACACACCTGCAGCTTTTTGGAACCACGCCAGTTTCTGCAGGGTTTTCCAACTTTTACACCATCCCACCTAAACTCATTCCTGAGGTTCAATAATGTACTTTTCTCTCCTTCATCCTGTACACCATAAAGTCAATATGGTTTGGATGTTCTGTATCTGCTCTTCACCATTTGAAGAATTGGTTGCTTAAAAGTCAGGAAGATGATGGCAGAGGCAACTAGTAGGGCCAAAAAAGTAGGGAATACAAGCACCAGGTACAGCAAAGTCTTATCTGGTATTAGCCACTTGCAGTTGTGTAGGACATAATCAGGCAGAATTGCTGCACTGACAAATCTGGATGAATGGTTACAAGTCACTTGACTCATGTCTGCAATTTGTATAGTGCTATGGCTGCGGAAAGTATCCCACCATCTCAATTTGCAGCAGTCATAGGGATTCTGGCTGAGGTAGATCATTTGCAAGCTCTTTCCAAGTTGCTTTTGCATAATGTCCTGAGGTAGGGAATGGAGACGATTTCTCCTGAGATCTAGAGTACGCAGTTTAAGGACAGTTAAAGATTCAGGGAAGCTGCCCAGAGAGTTTTCAGACAGATCTAGCTCAACAAGTCTCTGAAAAACAGAAAAGTCCAATTCTGTGTTTGCAGTAGAGAGGCCAGTCTCCCGGACAGAAAGCAACTGCAAAGATTGTGCAATATCTTCCAGAGGTCCCAAGCCATTGAGAAGCGCCCTAGGATTGTTAGATAGGTCTACACATACTAAGGAGGTCCCTTGAAAGATGTGATTGCTCAGATCATATAAGTCACAATCAGCCAAGAAAAGATTCCTTAAAGAACCAATATTACTGATATCTACACAGCTGGTGCTTCCAGCATCATGTGGAGTACAAATTTCTATTGGATTCTTACTGAGGTTAATTGTAGCGATATTTGGTGTGTGAGTAAAGATTTTAGCAGGCAAGCCATGAAGTCTGTTGCTGTTTAGATTCAGTCTTTGGAGTTTAGGCAAGTTAATTTCAGCACCAAAGTTCACCTGTATATTCAAAAGCTGGTTATAGCTGAGGTCCAGGTCTATAAGGGTTTTCAACAATTCTTTCTCCTGCATACGCAAGGTTGTTAAGCAATTGTGACTGATGTTTAAGTGGGCAAGGGAAACCATCCCTTCAAAAAAGCTATCTGGAAGATACCAGATCTGGTTCCAGCTCATATCCAGAAATGTCAAGAAAGAAAGGTTACTATGGCTCTTTTCATCCCAAAGTTCACGGGTGGTAATGTTGGTGATGCTGCCATCCAAGAAGAACAGTTGCACAGAACTCTCTGAATGATTGAAAAAATTTCCATAGAAGTTCATTTTGTTGTGCGTCAGCAGCAGAGTTTGCAATTTATTTAGCTTAGGCAACTGCGGGAAGAACAGAAGCTGGTTGTGGGAAAGATCTAGTGTTTCTAGTTCAAAGAGAACATCGTTTTCAACAGCAAAAAACCACTCAACGTGATTATTGCTAACATTTAGAATCCGGAGTTGTGTCAGGTCAAACTCCACAATGCAAGGGACGTAGTTGTAGGCCAGATTCAACTGCTGCAGCCCTTGCACACCACCAAAGGCACCAGTCTCAATCTCAAAGATGTAGTTCTGCTGTAAATCTAAGTGGCTCAGTTTGGGCAGGTTTTTGAAGTGGGAGTTGTCCAGCCTCATGATGGCATTCCTAGCCACAGACAAAGATTCTAGAGAAGGCAAATGCTGGATCAGGGTGCTCATCATGGCTTCAGTGAGCTGGTTTCCAGATAGGTCGAGCTTTTTCAGGGCAGGCAAAGTCCACAGAGCTGCCGATGTCACTGAATAGTTCATGGAGAGGTGATTGTCAGCGGCGAACAAGGTAGTGAGACTCATGGTGTGAAGGAAAGCTCCATCTTCAATTATCTCCAATCCATTATTGCATAGACTGAGACTCTGCAGAACTGGATACTGTACTAAAGATGTATTCTTCAGCATTTGTATAACATTGTCATCTAGGAAGAGATTCTCTGTTCCAACAGGCAAGTCTTGCAAGATGGTGTGCAGCTTCTTCCTGTTGCAATATGCAGTTTTCTCTTCCTGCAGCAAGAAACAGATACACTACATGGAAAAGGAGACAGTAGGTTGTTTGCCAGCTAAACCAATAAAGTGCAGTTCAAATAGGTTTAAGAACAGTGGGCAAAGAGCTTTACTGGATCCTATGGTCCCTAGGTACAAAGAGCTGCTCATCTTTGCAAGATGTCAGAATATGAATCTACTTGGGTATGTGGTGATACAAGTAAGACCCAAAGACCTGTTCTGGCATCATCATATGAGCAAGTTTCGCATGAGTAAGGTATGAACAGGTCTTAGATACCCAAAGATCCACTACTTTGTGTTTGTGGGCTAATTATCATAGACTATATGCCATAAGACAGGGATGGACAACTTACAGCCCCGGACTCAGCCTGCGCCATCACCAGAAGGATTTATGACAGCTGTAAACTGGCCCATGGCTGTCGTAAACACTTTTACGACAGCTGCAGACACATTTTAAAGTAAAGGTAAAAGTTTCCCTTGCTCGAAAGCCAGTTGTATCCGACTCTAGGGATCAGTGCTCATCTCTGTTTCTAAGCCGAAGAGCCAGCGCTGTCTGCTTCTGCAGACATTTCCATGGTCATGTGGCAGGCATGACTAGACACCAGAGCGCATGGAATGCTGTTACCTTCCCACCGAAGTGGTCCCTATTTATCTACTTGTAATTTCTTGCTTTCGAACTACTAGCGTTTATGGCAGGAAGAACCACCAATCCAACCTGCTCAGCTGTCTGTGGGAGCATGACCTGGCCCCTGACTTTAAAAGGTTGGCAACCCCTGGCATAAGAACTTAACAACCATACTGTATCAAACAAACAGCCAATCTAGGATGATATCTTATCTCATAGTGGACAGAGTCATACTGTATATACAGCCCACAAGTGGTACAAAGGCATAACCACTCTTAGGCATATCTCCTAGTGGTTTGTATTGAAAGACATGCTGCCTCTGATAAAGTGTTGCTTAAAAGCATAACCTCTTTAAATGCCAATTTTCCAGTCAAGAATTAGATTTCTGTCATTATGAATAAGTAATGGAATTAGTGATCATGATCTCATCAGATTATTGTAAATTTCTAGACATGAGATGCTCCCCACTTTGCCACAGTAGCCAAAAAAAATCATATGAAGGTTAACCTAGGAAATTGCAAATTCTTTAGATAGTATTCAGTGTACACACTGATTTGATGAAAGGAGTTCCACCGTCTTTATTTTGATCCACCCATGTTATGTGCTATAACTTTATTAGAAGTGTAAAGTTACTTAATTCATTCTCACATGAGTTTTTATTACTAACATTAATTTAACAAATAAAAGTGCCTGCTTGAAAGCAGAAACAATATTGCTAGCAAAGTTTGCTGGTAAACCTAAGATTTGCCAAATGCTCCGTCTACTAAAATAATGTGGCAACAATTTGTAAAAACAAACAGGATCACTTCACATGTTTAATATATTGATGCAGAATGAACATTGTGCATACTACAATGGAGTAAAGAATGCAGGGATATGTACTTTATAAAAACAACTGGTGAAAAACAAATACTATCTTCACAAATACAGAGGGTTTATTGCTGTTGGATTACACCTCACATCTGTGCTGGAGGAAGAGAGGAAGCACTCCTGTTGGGCTGCTGGGCAGAGGGGTAGGGTGGACTCTATGCTGGTGGAGAAAGGAAGTGTTCCCATTGGTCTGCTGGACAGAGGGGCGGGGAGAACTCTGTACTGGGGTGATAGCTCATGTGCCCACAGAGAGGGCTCTGAGTGCCCCCTCTGGTACATGTGCCATAGGTTCGCCACCACTGTCCTAGTTTCTTTAGTCTTCAGGTTCAAGTAAGCTAATTTACTTCCAAAGGTTCCCTAAAATGAATATGCAAATGTTATGATTTGAACATTGTGGGATAATATTGTTACTTCTGGACCTGTGGAATCAGTAACACTTGGGTTAAATATTAATATGAGATTGAAATGTTGTTGTAATCACTTCTATCACTACAAATAAATACCCCACACTGAATTTCCCACCCACACTTTTTATTTTAAAAAAACACACTGATGAAATAAGACATTTAGAACTTCCAGAATAACTCACTAGTTTGCAGAGGCTGTGAAAGTCAGAAGATTTGGCTTCCCATCCTGTACCTAGGATAGCCATACACAGAGAGATGCTCAAAACAATTGCCGCCATTTCAACAGCACAACTCCTGTGAAAAGATATAAAGCAAAGAAGAAAATTCAATTGTGTTCTGTATTTTCTTATCTATGTTTTATAGGCCAGAATTTTATTAATGTTCTTGTGGAATCTGTATGACCTGCTGTGGTTAATTGCAACTAGTTAATAATGTGCTGGAGGGCATCTCAGTTAAGAGAACTTGGCCCTTGATCAGACATGTGAGTAAGATGTTATCTTTTCAATTAGCTGCAGCAGGTTTTGCAAACCTTATGCAAATAGCAATAGGATTCTGGCCATAAAATGTTTGTACAGTATTTCCAAAAGAACTAGGTGCCTACTAGAAATCATACAAGTTAAGAGCCTAGAAAACCCAGGCAGTGTGCTATTACATCTGTTGCCCTTATCTGAGTGCCTGTTGCCTCCCCTCTTCCAAACAATTTTTTTTCATTTTTAAAAAATTATGTTTACCAAAGGTATCATTGTACAGTATCAGACAAGCAGTATGTCAGGATGAATCTATACAATTTGCTTTGACGTTTTTCAGACTGGCTCCCTGCTGATTTCCATTGGTGGAACTGCTTCAGCCATTATTGCTTTGCCTAAGTCAACAGAGACAAAGGCCCTGTTTTATTTTTTATTTTCCAAAGTAACATTGTGCTTATCCTATACAGAGCTACCTTTGGCAAGCATAATAATATTTTTTAAAAAAAACAACAAAAGAATTGTTTGGCAGAAAGGAGACAACAGGTAACTTAGTTGAGGGAAAACTCGTGTAATAGCACACTCACTGTTACCCTTGTAACTGCCTCTTTGCATCAGATCAAGCAATCACATACACCAGAAGGCAGAGGAAATGATGCCAGTCAAATCAAATCAAATAAACTATGACTTACCAGTTCAACAAAGACAAACGATTCCCCAGTGCAAAATACCCAACTGGCCTGTCGTTAGCTTTATGTCATGTGCTCCTTATTTTAACTTTGACTTTATATGTACCAAATCCAAAGCAAATTGTGGGGCAAAAAACAGCCAGTGTAGTCAGTCTCTCAGAGGTAGATATTAGGTTGTGGATACTCCACTGTGCCTTCCAGCCTATGTAGTCATGGAGAAGCTACATAGTCCCAGGGTACCCCTAGAGTACTCTTTTCTGAGTACTCCCTACCTAATAAACCCTGGAAATGCTCATCAAGGCCCAAATTCCTATAACTGAGATGTACCCTGCCACCACGTCACCACCACTACCATCACAAAAAATGAGCTTAGAGTATTTTCACACAAAAGTCCATTCCTGGTTCCCCCCATACACACTCTCTCACCATTTAGCAGCTTAATTTAGGTGTGTGCAGCAGGGAATATTTGTTTGTTTGTTTATTAGATTTCTATGCCGCCCATCTGGAATATTTTTCCACTCTGGACAGTTTACAATAGTTAAAACCAGACATATACATACAACAACAATGGATAGAATCCAGGGTGGCACAGTCCAATTATATGCTTATTCACTGGCTATAGGGAGAATGTTCTTATAAGCCTTTTTAAATAATACTACTTATTAAGCAGGAATCACAGTCTTTGTTAATCTCCTGCAAACTTATGCCATTTAAAAATACTCTTTTGTTTTTGCTTCAACAGACTAATGCAGTTATCTTTCCCACTCACTCATTCACACAGACACACATCGAGATTTTATTTTATTTATGAGACCAATTGAGGGCATGGGGAAGAACAGAGAGTTTCAGTCTTTTTTTTAATCAAGGCAACATAATACAAAGGCCTGAGCTTGAAAGTATTTCTATATCTTTTCTCTATCAATGACTAGAATGGTTAATTACCCTAAGTTTCTCCTCAGTTTATTTTGTCTTTTTGTTCTTACACACTCCACCCTTGTAACTGTTCAGAGAAGATAAACATTCATTTCCCCAGAATAAGGTATTCTTCAAAGTAAATTCTGAGTTTTCAAGTTGCCAGTAACCATCCCTTACCCTGCTTTGTCTCTTTCCATCTGGATATCACTCAAGATACAACTTCATTCTGTCAGAGGAATCTTCATCATATACTGTACTCCAAGAACCACATGGCGTAGAACTAACCACAAGGCATGGAACTGGCTCTTTCATATGCAACTTAGTTGTATTTTAGGGGGCATCTTTTGCAGTGCAGGTCATAATAAAATAGTAAAGGGTTCCCTTTGCTTATCATCAGCACCCCTTTCAGAAGGCATAATAATAATAATTTCAAGTCAGAAATTATTCTGGGTTGAAAAGATTTTTGCTGAATAAACTCCACTCAGAGGACACCCAAATGAGGCTCCTTTCATGTCCCCAAGAGCTGGGACAGAGATGGGAACTCAATCCGTCATGCAGTTCCCAGGTCTCGAACTGCCTATTTGCTATCCTTTCAGCTAACAAGGTGAGCTTCTTAACCACTGAGCCACTGCAGCCCCTCTTTCACAAGGCAAAGAACAGAGACAGATTGGGTTTTTTGTTACTCACCAGTTGGAGCAACATGCTCAGTCTTGGGAGGGTCATTCTGCAGCAGAGCCTGTCATCTGGTCTAGAGGTTATCTTTTAAAACAAACAAATAAATTAATAATTGAACTTGCTGTTTGCTCTCACTTAACATCAGATTAATTTAGAACTTGCGGAAGGAACTAACGGAAATGGTTGTCACATGAATTACAGAGCAAGTTGCAAGCTGCGTCCTCACCCAGCAACCCCCACCCTGAACTAAGCCATTGCACACAAGCTGGTTGTGTATACACAAACCACTTGAAAATGGGAAGCAGCCACGAAGAAGGGAAATGAGAGGAAGGAAGCAGTGCAGGGTGACTCTCAGTGGGTGCTGCCTTTTAGGACTTTCTTATCAACAGGACCCAGATTCTCATAGCTTCTTAAAAATTAGTAAATATGCAACAGCATAAGGTTTGCATACTATAGTCTGGCCAGGTTATCCTGCTATGGTAATAGAGTAGGCCATACTGCCAGCAACTCAATGTCACGCAGTGGTTAACTAACCTGACATCTCTGAGGACTAAGGTCCTTGGGTGTTGAAGTCTACAGGAAATGGTGGTGGTCCCCTAGTGCAGTGATGGCGAACCTTGGCACTGCGGGTGTTCTTGAACTTCAAGTCCCAGAAGCCCTGATCAGCAGGAGTGCTGACTTGGGCTTGTGGGAATTGAAGTCCAAGAACACTTGGAGTGCCAGGGTTTGCCATCACGGCCCTAGTGGATTAAATCCCACTTGAATCCATCTTGTTGGAGAGCAGCAGCTTCATCAATCCTGGCCGGCGCTGATGAGGACTTTGTGTGCCAAAAGGGCTCAGGACCAAAAAATGACTCAGAGAACTGGAACAGTGTTAAAGGGGTCACATTGTGATGCAGAAGGCAAATGCAAGGCCACTGCATTGTATTGTCCCCAGAAAAATCTTCATGGCTGATCACCAGGAGGATAAACAATATTCAGAATTGGATATATGGTATTTGAAGAAGAATAAATGAGTATTGCAAACACAAACATTACAAAAAAATTATATAGAGATATATATCAAATCAACAAAAACAGTGATATAACACAGCCCAAAACTGGATGTGATGATTTGTAAACCTTGAGTTCTTTTCACCAACATCAGAGCAGGTGTTGCTTTTCAAAACAAGGAAGAATACAAATGTCCCTTTGAAGTCAAATAAAAACAAAGTCCTAGATGTATTTATCAACTCAGGTAGGACATTTACAACTTAAAGGAATCATCTCCAAGTATACAGTCTCTAAAACCCTAAACCAAGGTGATAAGGACCTTGTTGTCCTCTATTGGTAGAGCAGGTCTTGCTTCTTCAGTGACATGGAAATTTAGCCCACTCTGTTCTCCCCTGCTAGAACAGTTGGGAGCAGTCTGGAAAATGTTAACTACACAATATTTTTGTTAGAGCATCACCAACCATTTCTAATGCATACCAACCCATCCCAGGGTGGTGTAGGGTACCAGACTACAGTTTACTTTGGATTATTGCAGATCATTCCAGGTAAACACACTGTCTTGCATCAGTGTCAATTTGCTAATATTGTGAGGTGGCTTAATAAATGAGCCCCCTCACAATATTGGCAAATCAATCACTTCCCCTGCTCAGCAGAGAGCAGGGGAAGTGATTTTATTCTCTCTTCTTCTTCCATGTCTAGGCCAGATGTGAAACTGCCAAAATGAAGGCACCTTTTGGTAAATTCATTCTGGAGTTCCTTTCGCCTGACCTAGTGTGAGAAAGATTAGCTGGCAACACAAGATTGCTGTTACCAGTGTATGCCTGATTGTGCTTCCAAAATACCACAATCTTTGAGGAGGCTCTTTATGTGTAGCCCTTTCTCTTTGTTTTTCATAGCTATGGATTTAACTGTAAGAGGTTTCTCAATCAACAAACAAAGAAAATATTTGTAATATATCTGACATATCACATCAACAATAGCCTTAAACAGGAAAAACATTTTTGTTTTGTTTTTCAATTTCAATGCCCTTTGCCTAGCAGGTGAACTGATTAATTTACCACTATCCAGAAGTGGCTTACTTACTTAGCCACTTCCTGATTTTAGCTGTGGTACAGTGGGACTTGATTAGATTGTTCTAATTAAGCCCTACTATTCTATGGCAATCAAAAATAGATTGTTCCTAGGTGCTAATGTAGTTGCATCATGACTGAATTCCTATATCACATTCCCTTCCTAAGATTTCTCTCCTCATTGAGCTGAACCAAATAGTCCACAAGGGTTACACTCTCTCAAGGGAATAGTAAAATATTTGTACAAAATAGTATGCCTGTAATCACAGAGAAGTTGGGCTTGCAGTGGCTTAATGGTTAAGATACTTAACTTGATGACTGGAAGGGTGGCAGGTAAGTAGTTTGAACGTGAGTGCTGCATGACGGAGTGAGCTCCCATCATTTGTCCCAGTTCCTGCCAGCCTAGGAATTCGAAAGCAAGAAATTGCAAGTAGACAAATAGGTACCACTTTGGTGGGAAAGGTAATAGCATTCCATGCACTCTGGCATCTAGTCTTATCTGCCACATGACCACAGAAAGATCTGGAGATGCGGACAATGCTGGTGCTTTGATTGTAAACTAAGATGAGCACCACACCCTATAGTCAGATACGACTGGATTTTAACCAAGGGAGACTTTTACTTTACTAATCGCACAGACCTAAGACAATGTTATGATGTTGAGGTGACAAGAAATCTGGTCATCTGTCTAAAGTCTAAACAAGTGGTTCACAACTTTGGGGCCCATGCCACACAAGGGGACTTCAATTTCCAGAAACCTAAGTCAGTACATTGGTTGAACAGTGTTTTGGGAATTGACTTAGGCTTCTGGGAATTGAAGTCCAAAACCCAAAGACTGGGGAGCACTGGGATAAACCATGGTGAACAAAGTGGAATCCAGATGTTAGGCTGCAGTTTCCCCAGTATTCTTCATCACTGGGTATGTTTGATGGGACTGTTGGGAGTTATAGTCTAGCAACATCTGGGAGGACCATACTTCACCTGCCCTTACTAGAATGGAAATTGCCATTCCTTCATGGGTATAACAGTACCGAGAATGATTGTGCTGATTGTGCTTAACTTTTATACCTGAGAACAACACAAGCACAGTTTAAATTGTCACTTTCCCCAGTAAATTAGACAGAAGAAGGCTCCTTCTCTTGATTGAACTGCTGGAAATTGCCAAACTAATTGTTATTTTTATTTTTAATGGTTAAGGAGAGTGTGTTTGTTGCATTGGAGGCAACTTTTCCGTAATAGAGAAAGGGAAGTGAGAATCAGCTTGAAAAACAAGTACTCGTCAGGCTGCTGAGAAGGACAAAAATAAGCAAATTTGTTAGGGATTTGTTATGTTTCTCTAAGAAGGGAGACAAATGTCAGTGTAAGCAATGCTGGAGGAGGAGAAACTCTGGTTTTATTGTGTGTGGTGGGGGGAATCTATGTGACTTGAGAATCAAGATTACTCCAGTCCATGCCTTGGGCTACACCTGGCTTGTAGTTGGTTATTTTTGACCATCTTTCTTTTCTTTTCTTTTCTGGGGGGGAGGGGGGAGAGTAGTGGTGACTGTACAATGATTTCCGGATTCCTTTTAGGGGAAAGGGCTTAAGAGGGACTCCTCCCTCTACTACCCAGTCCATAAAATATAGCTCCTGGAAGCATCCAAAGTAGAAAGAGATATTTTTTATTCCACTTTTTACCTGTACATTTTTTAAAAAAACAAAGGCGCTCTCAGATGGCCTCTGGGGCCAGAAAAATACCACATGTTGTATACATATTTAGTCTATAGTACTCTCGTTAGTGGAAATGCAGAATAATCTGTGGGTCCTGCAAACACAACACACACATCCCTGAATGCCATAGAGTAGGGATTCTCAACCTGTGGCCCACAGGCCAGATGCGGCCTGTGGCACCATTTCAGGTGGCCCCTCACCCCCTCCACCACACCAAGAAGTGTCATATAGTGGAGAAAGGGCAAAATGGCTGTCCAGCTCCCGAAGTGTCTGAGGGAGTGTGACCTGGCACCCAGCTTTAAAAGGTTGAGAACTCGTGCCATAAAGCTTATGAACTGCATACAGAATGGAACATTCTGCACATACTGTATTCTTCTTTCCCCTCCATTTGTGTAAGAGTAAAATCCACTAATGTCATGCAGAAGTGGAAATCACTATTGTATTCCATAGGGTAATGTGTAGCTTATATGACTGCAAAGCAGGGGTTGTGAAACATATATTTTATGTTTGCCAGCAGGACTGTGATAATTGCTTTCCCATTGTTATACAAGGTCCTGGTCATCAGAATGATCTGTCCCCTGGTCTCAGGTATGAGCTCCGAAATCTCAAGGAATAAGAAGCTAACCTGCCAATCTATCTCCTCTCTTGCTGATAAGAGGCAAGTGAGGTAGGTATCCAGCTGGGATGAAGGAGAAAAATCATCTAATTTGTCAGACATACCCTGTTCCAGTAGACTATTCCTCTTCCCCATATTCTGTTTATCTGCATTAAATGTCACTGAACATTGTGCATCTATTCAGCATTCTTTGTTATATTTCAGCAGTGTGTCTCTCTCTCTCTCTCTCTCTCTGTGTGTGTACATGTGTGTGTGTGCACACATAAGCACATGTGTGTGTCCTTTTATATGTGGTTATTGTCCACTTGGTTAGCCTCACTCCTCCAAGAAACTTGTCCCCAATATGAGACTGAATAATATGAAGCTGAGCTGAATGTTACATGGCAAGGGAATCGATTACAGCATTGTTTAGCACCTAAATACCTCAGTGTGACACTTGACAGGACACTCTCTTTTAAGCAGCACTGCCTGAATACCAAAGCTAAAGTTAGTACAAGGAACAACATCATCAGGAAATTCACAAACTGTAAATGGGGAGTTCAAACATCCACACTTGCGTACATCACCTTTGGCCCTGAGTGAGTGAGCATCTCCATGGCAGAGTATGCTGCTCCAGTATGGAGTGCCTCCACATACGTGAAACAAGTTGACATTGCTGCTAATGAAGCAAGGCGGATAGTGACAGAATGCCTCAAAACTACAGCCATTGAGAAAATATATCCTCTTGCTTTTATTGCTTCACCTAAGATAAGGAGAGAAGTAGCAGCAGACGCTGAGAGAACTAAGCAAGAGAATGACCCTCAATATCCTCTGAATGGACATGAGCCTTAAGTCCACAGGCTCAAATCCAGGAAGAGCTTTAGGGCACCACGGCAGTGGAGGGCTCTCACCAGGACCAGATTCTTTCTTTTTCTTTTTTTACTTCTCTTGGACTTTCTCCAGTTACTTTCTGTAGGATTTTGTATGTAATCATTGCGGGATTCAGTAAATGTGGTTTTTGTTTTTGCTTTTGTTTTTTGTAATACTTTTTTGTAACATTTTACTGTGATATTAATACTTTTTTTATTGTTACTGTGTTATTTATATATATATTCTGGTACTGTGATGATTATGATTATGATAATGTGGAATTTGTGACTGTTATGCTGTTACTTTTTAATATCTGTAAGCCACCTAGAATCGGGTTCGCCTGAGTAGGGCGGGATATAAATTTGAAACCACCACCACCACCACCACCACCACCACCACCACCACCACTCTTGAGGTTACACTAGAGCCAAGCCAAGTTAGAAGATGGAGGAAGGAGCTCACTGGACAAGGAATAACACTGCAGATGGAAGGGTCACATTAAGAGAGATTGCTCCCATTCAAGTGACCCTTTGCAATGCACCTTTGCAGCCCTAAGATTTCATTTGCAAATAAGATTTTATATAAGTTGTTCTTCCTGCTATGTATCATCAAGTCACTTCTGACTTACAGAAACCCTAGGACTTCTAAAAAGTCCTATCATTAACACCCTGGCTCAGGCCTTGCATACTCAAGACCTTGGCTTACTTTGTGGTGTCAACCCACCTCTTGAATTTCCTGCTTCTTTTCCTGGTGTTACTGTCTTAAATAGTTAAAACTTCCATAGCAGAATCTTCTGCATAGAATAAGACGAAAGTCATAAATAAGTATTATCCACAGCAGCAAACGTGTGACTCCTGACAGTACGTATACGTTGTATGACTAATACTTCTTGGGATTTCTTGTCAAAATAAATATGGCATAGGAAGGACAGGTGATTTGAAAGAGTAACACTAGCTTAACAACAAATATATGTCCCTTGTAATTTAAAACAAATGTTTTCATTGGATCCCCACAAGTGTTTTGTTCCTCTAGAATTTTCAGATGATATGGGCTGTTGAAAATAATTTTGAGCAGAAGGAAAATTACATAGGAATCCAGATAAGTTAATATCCAGTGAAATGGGAAAACCAGGGCCGTAGCCAGAGGGGGCCGGGGGAGGGGAACCTTTCTTAGCTAACAGCACCCTCAACCCACCACGGGATGCCAATGTTATATATGTGTGTGTGACATTGTTGCCCCACCTGAAAAAAAAATTCAACACCCCTCACCCCCCCAATAATAATAATAATAATATCTAGAATCCTGGCTACGGCCCTGGGATAAACAGGGGGATTTCCACTGTTTGTATGAACTACTGCATATCATAATAAGGATCTGAACCTTTTATCAGAAACTTGGTCTAGTCATGATGAAACGTGAAACCATGACATGATATGAATGTTCCTTTCTACACTGCAATACATTTCTTCCTTTCATGATTTGCAAGGAGAACATAGTTTGCTGTTACCTCTGAACTGGCAAACTATGTTTCGTCTTGCCACAAGAAACAAGCCCTTAATTGAAACCAATGTTTGTAGGACACAGTCAAATGACTGATTCAGATGCAACAGCAATCAATGGTGGGCCAGAAATCCAAGAATGGTAGAAGAAAATCATATAACAAGTAGTGTGAAAGGCCAAGATTAATTCATGGCATCTAAACACACAATTTAACATTACATTCATTGGAAATTATAAACTATGGTTTAGAATCAACCACAAATTAAATACTAATTATAGACTATGATAGATATATTGGTACAGAACTCTAACAAAATTGTTAGGAACAATGGTCAAACCTGAAATGCTTTTGACAACCTCATTTGTTTTCATTATTTCGACCAATGACCTCTGTCAGGAAACAACATCTTTTTCCTAATGTTCCCAAAGCTTGGTGAAGTTGTAGTTTCAAATAGGCCTCAGAAAAAATCCTTTGTCTTCTCTGAGCCTCAAGGCTGTGTTACAGACAGCATGTTTTCCAGTAATTCTTATCTCTCTAAGCTAGCTGAGATCCAATGTTATGTCTAGGTGCCAGAGCACTCTCTGTGCACGTGTGTAAACAATGTGTTGTTTTGAGAAAGTTTTCTCTGTTACCTGATTGGCTAAAGCTAAACCACCTGATGGCAGATTCTCCATTTTGCAGAGAAGTAAGGAGTTCGTTTCTGCTTCTCCATGAGTTAAGACCTGTTTTTGATTAGAGAGCTTTTTTTTCTGGATCTCTATGGGCTAACATCCTTAGCCTAGGAGCTATGCATTTTTGCTCCTTAAAAATGGTTACCTAGATTACCTGTGGACTATATTGGACTGACTTATACTACTGACTTTTATGCTTTATGAACCTGATCAATAAATCTTCATCATTTTCCTGAACAACGTGTCTTCATTGGACTAAAAGGATAAGAGAAGCATTGCATTTCACACACAAACCTTTGAACACGCTACCAAATTAAAACTCCTTTTGGCTGATAAGCAGATAAGAGCTGTAACTCTGTTTTGCCGTCCAGCCCGCCCTTTTGGATGCTTTGGTTTAGGGGTTTCCCAGAGAGAGGGCCAGCTGGTATGTGACAACCTCCTCTAAGAATCTATGATGTTCTTGTGCCTTTTGATGCTGTCAGCTTGCCAAACATTCTGCAGAAAAAAGCTGTTAACACTGATATTCTGGCCAGAGAACACAAAGATTAAAGGGCTCTGGAAGTAAAGTCAAAACAATCCAAGGAATTATACTGATAATGGCTGAATGAGGAGGCATACAGACAAACACAAATCCAATGGCAGAAGGCAGACACCATCCAAGGTCAAACATAATGAAGTCTCAGAGTACAAGAAGTAAACAAGAAATAAAGTCAGAAACAACCCAAGCTCATATGTAGGATTTCAACATGAAAAAGGAACACAGCAGCAAGTAGAAAGTAGAAAGGCAGACTAAAATCACAACACAGAGAAATATCTAGAGCTGTGGTTCCCAACATGGGGTACATGCCTCACAGGGGGGCAATTTGATTTTTAAAGGGAGAAAATCAAGAATGAGTTATTAACAGTGAATGGCCTTTCAGGCTTCCTCCACATGAGTAGGAGTTCACTTTTGAATAATAAGAATTATATGTTGGGTGGGGGTAGGGTTGCCATAATTGTCTCCCGCTAAACTGGGACAGCCATGTGACATCATTGCATTCTTCAAACTGTGCATGTGTCAGATGGGGCTGTCAGGGAGACTGCAGGTGTAAGACCCCGTGGAATCCCTGTCTGGGGCGGACAGCCTTCATCAGTTTAAAATAAACTGTAGTCAAGAGGTTTTTCCCTGTGTGATTCTTCTTGCAAAAGACTATTATTAGACTCACCCTCAAACCCCACACGAGGATCCCTTGGAAGAAAGTTCTAAAGAGGGGCCTGGAATGGCAATGCAGTCCATGGCGCCTCCGTTTCCCTCCAGAAAGAGAAAAGCAGGAGACAGGAAGGGACTTATTTTGGAAGAGGACCTTTGTGATGGAGGACTCTTCACTTTCTGCCCACCCTGTTCCCTTCCACTCTAGGAATACCAACCCTATGCAATTAACCCTTTTCTGGTCACGTGAAGAAGGAATCATCTGTCCCAGTGTATGGTGGGGGGTTTGGCTTCTTAGATATGGATATTTCTTGCTCCCTCCTGGCTTTCGAGGAAAAGGGCTGAGGATGACTCCTTGTCCCCCAAACTTCAAGATGAGCTAAGGGATTTTTGTAAAGAGTTATTTCACTGGCTCCGTGCCTTTGTTTCAATTATCTTGCTTGCAAATGTCTCCCATCTCTGGTGGGCTTCTCGGGGTGCTGTTTTGCCTTTGCTGCTTTCAAACAGGATAACTGAAAGAAAGGTAGGCAGGCAGTAAATTAACTCTTTACAAAAATCCCTTAGTGATGGGTGATCTTGCTTCCTTTGTTCAAATTTAAAAATCCGGGGGTTTTACATGTTTTTTCTTGAACCGGCCGGAACAGCTTATATCCGGGAAAATCCAGGAAAACCGGGACATATGGCAACCCTAGATGGGGGAGTTTCAGGGTTTTAGAGATGCTTAGGTGGAGCATGGCCAAAAAAAAAGAAAGATTAGAAACCAGTGATAGTATACAGTACTGTATAGTATTGTTCCAGTAGTCCTTTTAAATGCCAAAATGTGTAAATAGGAACAACTAGAGTTCACCCAAGCTTCTGGGGCAATATGCTAGAGCAAGAATTCTCAGCTTTTTTAAGGCAGGAGCTGGGTCACGTTCCCTCAGATAGCTTCAGGGGCTGGACGGCCATTTTGCCCTTCCTCCACCACATGGCACTTCCTGGTACGGTGGAGGCAGGGGGGGGCACATGAAATGGTGCCACAGGCCACATTCAGCCCACTGGGTGCAGGTTGAGAATCCCTGTATTAGAGGTTTCTCAAAGAATTATCCTCATAAGGAGACTGTTATACACAGGTTTACTCATAGTACAGGCAGTACTCAGCTGCTCTACTGTAGCTGAGTACTTAAGGTTCTTGTTTGCTCTTTTATATGTCAGTATTATTGGGGGCTGGAAGATAGTTCTGCTTCTTACTTTGGTCCCTTTTTCTTGGTCTTTTGCTGTCTCTCCTGAAATACTCCTCCTTGATTACAAGATCAGACAATTCCTGCCTTCACTTCTTCATGTGCATTCTTGATCCTCTTGATCTCTTCCATGATCAAGTAATCACAAGTTCATTTTTATAGTATGGTTGTTGGCTTCACAGTTTGTACTTTACCATTTCCTGAAAAGTTCTCAAAAATGAAGAAAGATGCAAGAGGTCTCAGATTATAGCAGACTATTGTTCAACATTGTCTTCTACTGTCCCTTAGATCCTTTTGCAACTTGATCCTAGTTATTTCTAGCCTACTTTCCTTCTGTCAGAAGTTGAAAGGTTACTTTTTTGGATTCTAGCTCTCAGAATCCCCTGGCCAACATGGTCCCAAGCCCTTTTGATTTAGAAGATTTTGGAAGATGTGAAATCCCAAGAGATAACCTTTCTAAGCTCTTGGCAAGATTTTATATATGCCCCTAAACACTTTCTATGATGCTCACCTGCCAGGCTCCCTGTCTTTCCTGAATGTTACAGATTTTTAATACACTTAAAAGTAAACAAAAAAGATTGGCATTCTCTCAGCCCATTGTGGAGCAGAAGGCATTCACAGAAAATAAAAATGGTAAGCAACTGCAGCCTAGCATTATATTCAAAAGTGTATCTCCCTGCCCAGAAAAAAGGGAAAGTGTGTATTACAAATGTACAGCCACTTTGAGTCCTTTGATAGTAACTTCCTCCTCAATGGTTTTCTTGAAGAATCTTTGGCAAAGCAGTGGTACTGAGGTTGGAAGAGGAAGTAAAACCAAACTAAGAAGTGTTGCAAGTATTAGTATTGCCCACAAACCAATTTTAAATTGGGACACATCTCCTCAAACAAAATTGTTTTCTATACTCCCTTTCTAAACAGCTTTTATAGTCCAGAGATCTAAGCAGGAGAAAACAAATAGCAACTTCCATCTGCTTTTGAGTCATCCATCAACATCAATCAACTTAAATTCACTTTAGAAAGTTAATACAGTTAAGACTTTTTTTTTGTTTTGTTGTTCAGTCGCACAGTCGATTCCGACCCTCTGCGACCCCATGGACCACTGTCCTCCAGGCACTCCTGTCCTCCACCATCCCCCTCAACTCGCCCAGCTCTTTGCCCATTATCTCTACAATACCATCTAGCCATCTCATCCTGGGCCGTCCCCTTCTTCTTTTGCCCTCGACCCTTCCAAGCATCAAGGCTTTCTCAAGCGAATCCTCTCTTCTCATTTGATGTCCAAAGTACCTTAGCTTCATCTTTACTATTTGACCCTCTAAGGAGCAGTCAGTGTTGATTTCTTCTAAGATGGACTTATTTGTTCTCCTTGCTGTCCAGGGGACTCTCAAAACCCTTCTCCAACACCACATCTCAAAGGCGTCTATTTTTCTGCGCTCAGCTTTCCTAATGGTCCAGCTCTCACAACCATACATTGCCACAGGGAATACCATTGCTTTGACTATGCGAATCTTTGTTTGCAATTTGATGTCTCTACTTTTCACTATGCTCCCCAGGTTTCTCATCGCTTGCCTCCCAAGAATCAGTCTCCTTTTTATTTCATGGCTGCAATCACCATCTGCAGTGAGCTTTGATCCTAGGAAAGTAAAATCTGTCACTGCTTCTACTTCTTCCCCATCTATTTTCCAGGGACTGATAGGTCCTGTTGCCATGATCTTGGTTTTCTTGATATTGAGTCTCAAGCCAGTCTTTTCACTTTCTTCTTTCATCCTAATCAGGAGCCTCTTTAGGTCCTCCTCACTTTCTGCCATGAGGGTGGTATCATCTGCATATCTCAAATTGTTGATGTTTCTTCCAGCAATTTTGATCCCAAATTGTGATTCCTCCATTCCTGCATTGCGCATTATGTGTTCTGTGTATAAGTTGAATAAGCAGGGTGACAAAATGCAGCCTTGTCTTATTCCTTTTCCTATTCCAAACCACTCCGTCATTCCATTTTCTGTCCTGTTGCCTCTTGATTCATGTACAGATTTCTCATGAGACCTATAAGGTGTTCCGGAATTCCCATCTCTTTAATTACTTGCCACATTTTGTCACGATCCAGCCGGCCCCCACACTTCTGGCTAACCCCTGGAAACCAAAATCAAAACAACCGAGGCGGGCTGGACGGCTAATTAGAACAGAGATACAACTCTCAGCTGCTTATCAGCTCTTAAGGGGTTTTTAATTTGGTAGCGTGTTTGTGTGTGAAATGCAATGCTGCTCTTACCCTTTTAGTCCAATGAAGACAAGTTGTTCAGGAAAATGATGAAGATTTATTGATCAGGTTCTTAAAGCATAAAAGTCAGTAGCACATGTCAGTCCAATAAAGTCCACAGGCAAATCTAGGTAACCATTTTTAAGGAGCAACAATGCATAGCTCCTAGGCTAAAGAATGTTAGCCCATTGAGATCCAGAAACAAAAGCTCTCTAATCAAAAACAGGTCTTAACTCATGGAGAAGCAGAGACGAACTCTTTCTTCTCTCCAAAATGGAGAATTTGCCATCAGGTGGGATAGCTTTAGCCAATCACGTAACAAGGAGCAACAGAGAATAACTTTCTCAAAACAATAGTTGTTTACACACGTGCACGCAGGATGCACTGGGGCTAGCCAAAACATGGCTCTGCTAACTTAAAAAAGATAAGAAATACTGGAAAACATGCTGTCTGTAACACAGCCGTGAGGCTCAGAGAAGACAAAGGATTTTTCTGAGGCCTATTTGAAACTACAACTTAAACCAAGCTTTGTGAGCATTAGGAAAATGATGCCATTTCCTGACAACATATATGACCCAACAGACCCAGCTGTGTTCCAAAGAACCCGCAATATCTGGCCAAGATGGCCAACTGTGTATTATATGGAGTACACACTAGCTTTCCCTATCTGTTGTCTTCCTGATTTTTAACTTCAACTCCCATTAGTCCCAGCCTATATAAACAATTGTAGTCCAAATTATCTGGAGAGCATCAGTTTGGGTAAGATTGATAGTCTAATCTGGAACAGTAATTCATTCTAAAGCTTTTGTTCCCCATCCACCAAAAAACTTGCATGCTTCTTCTAAAACTGGAGATGGTTCTAAGTGACAACTAGATATTATCTTTTCAAGAATGGATAAGCCAGCTGTACCTGTTCCTGGACAAGTTACTGTGATCCAGTAACCATGAGCCTGCAATATATTCCTTGCATGGATGCTCCCCCTTGAGGTTAATTGAAGTTAGTGCAAAAGCTGCAACACCGCTGTTGCATGGAATGCAAGGAAGGCACTGCCATGTAATAAAACAACTGGAATTAAAATCGCTTGAAGGAGAAGATACATAAGGTGTCAGAATCTTGTAAAATTTGTAAGAAGAACAGCAGTATTAGATCACAACTAAGCTCCCTACTGGCTCAATCAGCAATTCTCAGGAAGAGGCACTGCAGGACAATTTTGAGAGTACCCTGGACGGCAAAGAGAACAAATAGGTTGATGTTAAAAGAAATCCACCCTGACTGCTCCTTGGAAGGTCAAATATTGAAAATCAAGTTAAAGTACTTTGGGCATCCAGTGAGGAGAGGATTCACTTGAGAAAGCCTTGATGCTGGGAAAGATCGAGGGCAAAAGAAGGCGGCGGCAGAGAATGGGATGGCTAGATGGCATTGTTGACGCAATGGGCACAACACTGAGCGGGTTGAGGAGGATCGTGGTGGATAAGGATGCCTGTTGTGTGGTGGTCCATGGGGTCGTGAAGGGTTGGAATTGACTGAGAATCAGTTTGCCTTAAAGATTGTCTTCAGCTCTACACATGTGTATTCCTGGGTTGCGTGTGTAATGTTTGCCTTCTCATCTTACGTTTGGTATTTGTGTAAATGTACACAGGTATATTAGACAAACAAACACACACTTCAACATATAGAAGTGTAGGGAGAATGCTGGCTGAGACCAATAAGATTAGTAAGACACCAGCATGCTCCAGCTGTGAAAACAGGGCCTCCACCCTCTTCCTAAGAATTGTTGACTGGGCCAATATGAAGTTTAGTTGTGATCTAAAACTGCTGTTCTTCTTACAAATTTTACAAGATTCCAACACCTTATATATCTTCTTCTTCAAGCGCCATATCCAATTCCAAATATTGGTTGTCTTCATGGCAATCAGCCATGAAAATTGTCCTGGGAGCAATATAATACAGTGGCCTTCCATTAACCTTCCACACTGCAGCATAGACACCTGTACCAGTTCCACGAGTCACTTTCTAGTCCTGAGCCCTTTTGGCACACAAAGCCCTCATCTGCCCCAGGACAGTCTTGATGAAGCTGCTACCCTCCATCAAGATGGATTTAAGTGGCATTTAATTCATTTGGAGACCACAAGCAGGGTTGTCAAGTTAACCACCGCCAGACGACTGCCATCGAGTTGCTGGCAGTAGGGTCTACTCTATTACCATAGGATAGCCTGGCCAGACAATGGCCTTATATATAGGTAAAGGTAATGGTCATCCTTGCTCAAAAGCCACTCATAACTGACTCTAGACTTCAGTGCTCATCTGTTTATAGCCAGAGCCAGTGTTGTCTGCGTTTGCAGACATTTCTGTGGACATGTGGCAGGCATCCCTTGACACCAGAGTGCACACCAGTGTTTCCCAACCTATGGTTTTTGGACTTCAATTCCCAGAAGCCTAAGTCAGTGCTTTGGGGAATTGACTTGGGCTTCTGGAAACTGAAGACAAAAAACCAAAGGTTGAAAAACACTAGTCTAAACCCTAGATCCCACTGAATCAGTGGTTGACCGGGTAGACAACATCTACAGTATGCAAATTTGGCTTACTCAGAACCTACACTATCTGAGACTAGCTGTTGGATTTAGTCTTTAAGGTATATAGTATATACCAGTGACGGCAAACCTTGGCACTCCAGGTGTTCTTGAACTTCAATTCCCAGAAGCTCTGATCAGGAGTTCTCACCTGGGCTTCTGGGAATTGAAGTTTTATTTATTTATTTATTTATTTTATTGAATTTATTACCCCGCCCCACTCGGGAGAACCCGACTCTGGGCGGCTTACATCGTCATAAAACGGAGGTAAAAAATAAAAACATATAAAATCATGAAATTTAAAAAATTATCTAAAATCAATTAAAGTTAAAAAAGTTAAAATCAATTAAAGTTAAAAAACAGTACAAACTACACGCCAGTTCAATAACACCTGGAATGCCAAGGTTCACCATCACTGGTATATACCATTGTTTGCCAATGTCACTCCTCGAATCCACAGGGAATACATTCTGAGAGCTAACAGATACCTAAAACTGCTGATATCAGTGTACCCTATATTTTACATTGCAGACACTGGCTTCTAGTGGCCAGCTCTAGAAATGCACAGAGAAATACATATACAGTACCTGTATTGGGGTGGCCAACCTTTTTTGCACCATGGGCCTGACCACACCCCCGGTCAGGTGAGTGGGCCGGACCATGCCCCCCCCCAGAAGCGGAAACATTTACGGCTGTCGTAAATGTGCCCACTTCCGCATTTATGACAGTCACAGGTGCGTTTGCGCATGCATAAACACTTCCGAGTGCGGGGGAGAAGTCAATTGGCCTGATAGAATGGCTTCATGGGCCGGGGCCAGCCTTTGGGCCGTAGGTTGGGTGCCTGACACATATTATGTAGTTCAGGACTTTTTACTGAATATTTTAAACTTGTGGTTAACTTAAACTGTGGAAGCTGAACCTGAGATATGATGTGTGTGTGTGTGTGACCTGTATACATTGCTATTAAAGGAGAGAACCTGGGTAATGTAAGTCATATGCATGTTTGAACCACAACCCACTGACTTCAGTGCAATTTCACCTTAAATGTGAATGGTTTGCAGCCCTAACTTCTCCAAGACTGCAAACTATCTAGCATCTCCAGAACTATCTCCTCTCATCCCTGTATTCATTCTGCTTTTACTCCACATTAGAGATCTACTTTGCTAATATAGGGGAAGAAAGGCAAAAGGCCAAGAAGGGCCATAGCTGTGTGTTCTTTCATAGCATTAAGAATTTAGAAAACATCCCTTTGTCATACACAAGGACCTGGAAATCCAATATTAAATTTCATCATCATTTTCTAACATTGTGATTTACATATCATAAAGTCTAACATACCTCTGAGTCAATTGATGCATAGCCTAGGCACATAGGTGCTTCAAGAAATGAGTCATTAAAAACAAGCCTTACATTTCCCCATCCAATATACAACCTTTAAATTCTCTTTACAGAGTATATGCATGATGGAAAATGTCATGAAAATGTGGAATTCTATGGCAGCCGATTAGAGGAGGCAAGTATTACTTATGTAACCTCTGGAATAACACCCACCCACACTCACACCCAAAATCAAAACTACTGAACCAACAGGAACATAAAGTTACGTTTTTGTGCCCAGACATTTTTCTTCTAATTTTCCATATATGAATATGGAATTTTGCCTGAAAAGTGAGTAACTTCATCACAGAAATATAAAAATTCTATGTAGTACATTCAAAAGAAACTATGCTAGAACCACTACAACAGACCACTCTTCTTTATTCAGACACTCAACTATAAAACAATGTATTGTGTAGCAATAGTTTATGTTTTAGCAATTTATTTCATTTTTTACAGCTTGCAGTTGGTTTTTCAGGTAATAAGTTACAAGAGTTATATACATACTTTTCCCCCATATGCCCAGAAGAGTTATGTACCAATATGCCAAATGAATGGAGAAAGAAGGCAAGGCATACTGTATCTATAGGATAAAGTAACAGAATTCTCTCATACATTTCTCAGGATTAGCTCTCTCAACTTCAAGTACATAAATAAATGTGGAGGCTAATCTGGTCAGTGCTGTGCAGGAAGAATAGATTAATTTAACAATAACAACAAAATTATTTCCTTTTCCCCTGGTTCACATCATAGGATCTCAACTGTAGTGATACATTTTACAGCATAGTATACAGGTTTCCTTCAAAAATCACACTTTCCCCAAAACAGTCACTATTTTTAGTACCATGCATTGAACGGCATTCACTATTTTCTTTTGACTTCGCTTTAGGAATAGACAATGATAGGATTTCTCCCATGGAGTGACATACCAACACATAAAACAAATATTTCTGAAGTATCGATTCACACATGCAGCAATTCACAAATGCAGGTTGTAAAGTATGGAAGGTAAGAATAGCAATAGAATCAAGTCTGAACGTTAGAAATCATGCAAACACAGGATTCTCCCAACAAAGCCGCTCCCATCTTCTCATCAGCCTGTGAAGAGAGTTCTTTTTTGCCTAAGCTGATGTTATCACCACTATGGATTCCTGCCAGTGGGAGAAGAATGCTGGCAGGGAAAGGAGTTGACTCACAATCCAAAACCAAAAATCAGTCATGAATTCCTTCTACAGTTATTATAAAAAGGCAATAGCAGAGATTTGGAAGGAAGAGTAAAACCAGATGTGCGAATGTACCAGGACAGTAGGACAGATGACAAGCAGGCTAAGCCTACAGCAGGGGTGGGCCATATTCAGTCCCTTGGATCCTTGCTGTCAAGGGTTCCAACACCGATGGGGGTGGGGAATCCCAGTGAGTCCACTGTAAAACAAACCTGCACGAGAATTGTGCACTTTGATTTCCAGCAGAATTACACTCTTACTGGGCAGTCAGGAGGACAATACTGGCGGAAAACAATGTGCATTTTCTCAAAGTACTAAGTTTTCTAGCAGACTCGGTCAGATGTTTTTATGGCAGCAAACATGTAAACTATAGCAGGTTTGGAGCAGTGGGAGAATGTGACTCACAATGTTTTCTTGATGCATCCTCCAACCCTAGAAGCCCACTCACACTGGCCCTTGACAAAGTTATATTGCTGGAAAAATCACAGTATAACCCAGGGGTGCCCAAAATACACCCCATGGGCCAGATCCAGACCCCGACACCAATTCATCAAGCTCATGCTACCCTTGCTGTTTGTGGAAGTAAAACATGCCCATATAGGTGTGTGTTGCTTCCGCTTCCAGGAGCGGCAAGGGCCGGATGAATTGGTGTCGGGGGCTGGATCTGGTGCACTGGCTGTAGTTTGGGCACCTCGGTATAACCACTGTGCCTACTGTTCACTGAAGTTCACTGCCACTACCGAAATACTATTTTAAAGCTTTCACTTTTGAGCTGGAATGCCTATGATTAAAAATACAGTCCCATTTAGCAGCACACAAAGACCTCAGCCAGCTTTCCATGGTTTAAGCTGGAACGAACCAACGAGAATGGCTCTCTTTTGCACATTTAAGAGAGGGGGCTATCATTTGCCTGCAAGTCTGCATAGTTCACATTATGAAGTAAACAACGTCAGCAGAATCTCCTTTTGCCCTCAAAGGCAACAACTCTTTATATCAGGGGTGTCCACAAACTACGGCCCATGGACCAGAGCTGGCCCACAGACCAGATTGCCGCTGACGCCGGAAGTGCTCTGACGTCACAGGAAGTGCGAAAATTGGTCCATTTTCACACTGAAATGCAGAAAAACATGCTGAAAAAGATTAAAAAGGGCGCGATTGCTCCCCCAATGTTCCCTCCTCCAAGGGAAGCATTGGAGGAGGGGGAAATGCCTGCAAACATGGTGTGATTTCATGCACCCCCGACTGCTGCTGGGAGGAACCATGTGACTGGCCCGCAGAGCTGACTGAGGGAGTGTGGTCAGGCCCCTGGCAGGAAAAGTATGGACACCCCTGCTTTATATACTTAGCTAAGAATATGCTCGAGTAAAAACCGTGGGATTTACTTTGTAAAAAATATGCACAGGATTGCACTGGAAGTGTTTGATCACTCACCCTCAAATAAATATACATGGTAGAACAAAATAAAATTTTAGTAACAAGACCTGACCTTTAGACTTACAAGATTAAGATATTTCAGCTGTGCAGGATGGCAGAAAATGAGGGAAAGAACTGTCCTCATTTTGTTCAAGTGTTTCATTTGTACAAAACTCACAGCCCACTTTCACACTTTGTAGTGGGCCACAATTGTAAAGAATTCTGGCCTCATGTGAATTAGTCAGCATAGTGGGACACAGTTTTTCACTTTTTTCTCTTGTGCCGGGAGGAGAAGATAGCACAACTGACCTTCCACCAATGTTTGTTTATTGTACCGTATGAATTGGGTACTCTAGCTTGTTTCTTCTGCCACAAGACAGACAGAAGCACCCAACAACCCATAACTTATGTTTCCAGCTGACCAGGGTAGAGGCAAGTCAAAGTTCATGACTTGCAAGTAACAATAAGTAAGTTTGTGGTTTGTTTAACTTCACCACCTTATGGAGCAAGCCAGATGCCATACATAAACATCCTGCCTGTAAACAATAAGCCAGAGTCACCTGGCTTATCATTAAACTCATTAACTTTGCTGGAAGCCATCTCAGCCTCCATCACAGAATTTAATACATTTATATTATACCTCCCTGACTATAATTTGAATATATACAGTGTGATCCCTATTTAAAATGCAAGGTATCCAATCTAATGCTTTAAATATTTTTCATATTAAAATTTATAACTGTAGACTAAGGGTTCGCAACCTATGGCCCATGTGCCAGACCCGGCCCGCAGCACCATTTCATGTGGCCCACTGTGTCCTTGGCGCCACCAGTAGTGGTGAAAACAGCCAAAAATGTGCTGTAAATGCACCCGCAGATATCGTAAATGCGTTTACAACAGCTGCGGACATGGTTTTTGGTAGCATTTATGGTGGGAGAGCCACATGTCCAGCCCGCTCAGCTGTGTGAGGGTGTGTGGTCCAGCCTACAGCAGGAAAACGTTGAGAACCCCAGCTGTAGACAATTGAGATTTTGAAAACCTAATTTAAGAAAAAATAATCATGTTAGCAACAGGTTTTCATCCTTGCACATGAGAATGCACACACTGTTCCAGCTATAAAACCTCCATTATTACAACCAGCCTATTTGCCACAAGAGGTGTGCAACAAAACAAAAGAACCAAAACAAACAACCAAGTTGGATGGCCCTAATACAATGCAAACATAACAGGAGGCAGTATCTTTAAAAGACCATTAACAAATGAATTAATCAGCAAGCATCTGTGGTCAAAAATACTGCTTCTTCACTTGTGCATGAAATTTATATGTGAATGTTTCAAAAATCCATGGCAAATGTTTGCTAGGCATGTTTCTCAAACTGAACTGGATGGAACATTCCAAACACATGTTACCAAGGGTGGAGAATTAAATCATACACCCCAGAGCTCCGTGGTAATTTGCTTTGAGCGCAACTTAATGTCTGGCAAACTTCTGCCATGAACATTTGGGATAATCATATATAATTTTTCCCCTTGCACTACACACAAGATATTGGTGTATAACTTGAAGAAGTGGTATTTAACCATGAAAGTTTGCCGATTGATTTTTAAGAGATCCAATAATGGCATCATCTCCTCCTGCAAAACAAAAGAAGTGCAATTGTATACATATTTCAAACCCCAGCAAAAGCTGGCAACCGACATGTAGTGTTGTTGTTGCTTTATTTTAAAATTTACACTTCATTTGAAAGCAACCCTTAGTTTTGTTCTAATTGTTAAAGCCTTTTGTATAAACCGTATTTAAAATAACACTTCAGTCTAGCTGCACAATGGTTAAATATGGAGAAGTGAGATTCAAGGAGCACTTTTCTTCAGTACTTTTAAAATATATTAAATAACCAGTTACCTTTGGTAAAACACACTGGATCCGAGGCCAGATGGGAGCAAATAGTTTAAAAATGGAAATATTTTCCACAATATGCACTACTCACAAGTTTCAGGAAATTTCCTCAACCACATCGATTAAACATTTCCTTAAATACATATAGGATTCCACGCTGCCACGTTTGCCACAAAGTTGTATGCAACATGCATGCAGTTAACTGCCCATTCAACCAACTGCAACCCCCTGAGGATTTTTCTGGTCCGGCAGAAAGAAGGAAATGTCAATGCAGTCTGTTTCATTCTGCTGGTCTTCTAAAACACACATTTTGGTTTTCCTGGATGTTTCTTGGACACGGACCACACAGTCCACCCATGTTTTCCTTTTAATCAACATGCAGGGTCTGCCATACGGTCATCTTGAGTTTCATGTCTCAGTAAAAAAATAATAATAATAAAACAAGAGTGTCATCCATCTAAAGGTTTTCCTAGATAAACTAATGTCACCTCAGTGTTTCCATAAACAGCAGACACTGCTGGATAAAGACACGTCTTTGGCAGTCCTCGGAATGCAATTCCTAGGAACTCATAGCCTCGTTCAAAAGCCAGTGTTTTGTCTTCCATATCCAAGATGACACGAATCCTCTCACCTATCTGTAACAAAAGGAGAAAGATTTTAAGGGGGGGCACACACAAAAAAACAACAACCACAACACCTGTTCGGAAGGATACAAAATACATACAAATCTAAGATACAGACTAGCCTTATGAAGAGGCCTTCTACTGGTTAACTGCAAAATTAAAATACAACCAGTGAAGAGGGACCACAAACTGAAGAAAACATCTACTTATGCCCACCAGGTAACACTCTTTATTGGGCTTTTCCTGGCTTGTCCTGCCTGGTAGGTAGACCAAAATTTGATCCCACCTCTCTGATAGAGGTCATCATATTTCTGTATTGTCTTTTCACCAGTCCCTCAGCCAAACAGGCACCTTGTGTTCTAAAAGTAAGCAAAGTGTGGAGGTACATACAAAATATTTGGCACTTTTTTGTTTAAAGAGCTGGGTGGAAAACTCAGCATATATAATTTTGGGGACTCCATATCACTCACCCTCGAGCAAACAAACTTTTTTCTGAACTATCCACAAAACCTGGTGCTTAGCCTGAAGATGAGTTGTCATTTAACACTAGCTGTCTGTTCAATTTTAAGTGATCTGATAAAGGTATCACCCGTCATTGCATTTGTATTATTTTAAGGACCACACACCCTTTTCCTAATTTTTTTCACACAAAGAGCTGCAAGTAACTGCAGCGCCTTAACCACACATGGACTTTAGCTTCATTTCGGAGCAAGATCTACTAGAAAACAAGAACAAGAACCAAAATATAGTGGCTCTTTACAATCTGTGAAAACTCACATTGAAATAAACTTTCAATCTTCAATGTGCCACAATACATTTGTTTTGGTTATACAGTCAGGTTATCCTGCTATGGTAATAGAGCAGACCATACTGCCTAGTGTCAGGCGGCAGTTGACTAAACTGACAACCCTGAGGACTAACAGCTTGGGTGCCAAAGTCCACAGGGAAGGATGATGGTCTCCAAGTGGATTAAATCCCACTTGAATCCATCTTGATGGAGGGCAGCAGCTTCATCAATACTGGCCTGGAGCTGATGAGGACTTTGTGTGCCGAAAGGGCTCAGGACCAGAAAGTGACTCACAGAGCTGGATCAGTGGTATGGGTGTCACACTGTGATGCAGAAGGATGGAAGGCCACTGCATTATATTCTCAGGATAGTCTTCATGGCTGATCACCACGAGGATCACCAATATTCAGATTCAGATACGGCACAAGGAGGATACAGGTTGAACAATGCAAACATGCACCAAACTGTGCTTAAAACAAAACATGTCACAACCTGCTAAACAAGACGTTACTGAAGACACAACTCTTCAGAACCCCCAACAGAGCTTTGAGGACACACCAAGTCGCACTCACTTGATATTTTGGGGCATTGTTACATTGAGGAAAGCTGCCGTTGACTTCACCATTATGTAATAAATTATTGTCCACCAAATTCCAGCCCCAGCTCTGGTCATCACTGCCCAAAAGTGCCACATAGCCCTGGCACTGCATGGGCGCACGCTTTGTAGCAATTCCAATGACTGCCACTGTGCCAAGAGGACCTTCCCACCAGACCTCCCATGCATGGCGACCTTCACTGAAGCCAATTTTGGTCCTTGCTCCATCTGTACTCTGAGCGATGGGATTCCGGTGCAAAGTAAATCCATTCTTCTTAATATAAACATTTCGAGAACAATCGTTGGTGCTGAAAGCATGCTGAAAGGCACGAACCTAAAACAGAAGGTTTTTAAAAGAAAAGAACTTTAATTAATATTGTCAAAGTATGCAAGATTCTAATTGTACAAATGTTCAAATTCACTTTTTAATGAAAGTGACTCTCGTTAGTTCTTCCTTTAAACCCTGAAAACTGTTGATTTACTTCTCGAGCTATTTGAACATAACTTTTTTTGAAGTGATGAGCAATAATATTGCCACTGAAAAGATGACCTAAAAGCCAAACATTTCAACTACAAGATAAAGGGAGAAAAGTTGAACCATAAAGTTCAGCATGAGAGGGGAAGTTAGAAGTTAGCTACTCACAAAACAACAAAAAGACTGCAACCAAAACAACTGTTCAGATGTTCTTTACAAGTAAAGGTAAAGGTCACCCTTGCTCTAAAGCCAGTAGTATCCAACTCTAGGGTTCAGTGGTCATCTTTGTTTCACAGACGAAGAGCCTATGTTTCCGTGATCATGTGGCAGGCATGCCTCAACACCGGAGCGCATGGAACATTGTTTACCTTACCAATGAAGTGGTCCTTATTTATCTACTTCAATTTCTTGCTTTCGAACTGCTAGGTTGGCCACCCTCTATTACAGTGGTACCTTACTTAAAGAGCATAATGTGTTCCATGGGATTGCTCTTTAAGTGAGTTTGCTCTTTAAGCGAAACACTATTGTAAGTGACCAATTGTGACTTCTGGTGGGTGGGTGGGGATTCCAAACCCTGATTTAGTTATTAACCGAGTTTTTGGTTGGTTTTAGTTGTTAAGCGAGGTGACCATTCAGAAAAAAATCTGTTCTTTAACTGAGTTAGTCTCTAAGTGAGGCGCTCTTTATGCAAGGTTTTACTGTATATTCAGTATTCTTTAGTTTAATCACTATTTATATATTACCCTATAAATTCAGCTACAAGATTATTAATAGCTAAGGAATGGAAAATGTGCATGTATTTTGGAATGGAGGAATGGTATAAAGAACTATGGAATATGGTTATAAATGACAAGCTGTCATGTGAATTAAAATTGAAAAAAGGTGTGGCAAAGAAAAATGACTTCATAGAAAAAATTATGAAGATGTATTTTACAAATCAAAAGGAGTTAAGCTCAGTCAAGAATATTCAACATTTTGGAGTTAGGGGATAAGATATTTATAAATGAACAGATAGGTTTGTTTAGAGAGGCATGAATAAGAGAACAAGGTCCCATGGTGGAGGGTGCACATTGTATATGTATTATTAAATGCTTAGATGTGTGTGATAAAATTACTTTTTTGTAATATCTAGCTGAAAACAAAGATTCATATAGTCAAAGCAATGGTATTTCCGGTAGCAATGTATGGTTGTGAGAGCTGGACCATTAGCAAAGCTGAGTGCAGAAGAATAGATGCCTTTGAGATGTGGTGCTGGAGGAGAGTTTTGAGAGTCCCCTGGACAGCGAGGAGAACAAATAGGTCAATCTTAGAAGAAATCAACCCTGACTGCTCCCTAGAAGGTCAAATAGTAAAGATGAAGCTGGAGTACTTTGGACATCAAATGAGAAGAGAGGATTCACTTGAGAAGGCCTTGATGCTGGGAAAGGTGGAGGGCAAAAGAAGAAGGGGGCGGCCAAAAATGAGATGGTTAGATGGTATTGTGGATGCAGTGGGCACAGAGCTGGGCAGGCTGAGGAGGATGATGAAGGACAGAGGTGCCTGGGTCGGAATTGACTGTGTAACTGAACAACAACAAAAGCTTGATTTAAGTGCTGTAATATGTGTGTTTGTTTTTAAGTTTTAATAAAGAAAAAAAGTAACTGCCCACTTAGCATTTGGCACAAATTGCCATTAATAACCTAACAGATGGAGACAATATTTTATAACGTTCAAACATGTAATTGTGAAACATTTGCAAGCTTGCAAGCTACTATAACTCAAAGATGATGATAGTAGCAGCAGTAGCAATAGTAATGATGGAGAAGACAAAAGAGGAGATCTATGTACTAACTGAATCTTATGAAAAGTTTTTTTAAAAACTCAAATATATGCTTTATCTTATGAGGAGCTTACTTCTGCAAAGGAACAGCATAGGAAAAAATGAAGGGGCACCACACATTTGTAATGTCACACTTCACCACCTGCATAGCTGGACTAAACCTGGCATTATATTTAACACAGAGTTCTACCAAAGAAATAACACTTATATACTCCCCCATAGTGCTTAGTGCACTCTCTGGGTGGTTCACAAGTTAATTGGCATTTTGCCCCAACATGCTGGGTTCTCATTTTACCGACCTTGGAAGGGATGGAAGGATGAGTCAACCTTGATACCTGGTCAGGACTGAACTCACAACCTTTTGATAGGAGTACAGCAGTTTAACCACCAGGGATAAATACTTTTTGAAACATGGTAGGTAGACAAAAGCAGCTAGACAAGGCAGCTAAACAGCAGCTCTATTCCAGTTCTGCTGGTTGACAGCATCTGCACCCAAGATGAAATCTATGATTGCGCCTCATTTGTTGGCATTATTTTATCTCTATATATATATACAAAATCTGCTTATCCTGCTCTGCAGCATTCAAAAAAAATTGCTCTGAGTGGCTGGTAACTAATAAATAACACCATCCTTGTCAGCTTTACAAGAAGCAAAGACTCAACACAAAGGTACAAATAAGGAATGACACTAAGTCAAGGATTCAGGAAACATTGAAAAGTTCTTACAAGAACCAATGGAAACAGTTCAGAAGGAGAATGAGGGGGGAAAGAAGCCAGTCTTCCAGCAATATTAATTTGAGTACAGTACCCCTACTTTCCTTCCTCTGCTGCAACCTGATGGTATAGCTGTTCCCATTTTGCAATGCACCTGGCTAAGCATAACATCACAACACTCAATATAAAAGATATTTGGACCACAATCAGCAGTTGGACAGAGGTGCCATTGTACACTTCATGGACCAAGCAATTTTTTTCCTTCCACACCACTAGTATACACTCATTCACGAGTACCCAATGCGTATGCCAATTAATTTGTGTACTACCCAGAGAGTGAGCAGTATATAAGTGGAATTTCTCTAATTGCTATTGTTATTCATAGGGTCATCACGCACTGGAGGTATCTTGACAGCACATAATAAGATGCCTCTTGCACTTCACCTGAGCTACAGAACATGCCCAGCATTTATTTTAAGGGTCACCAACATGGCTAAAACCAAAGTTGACAAGCAGAGATGTCTAATCCTCTCTCCCTATTTATTTTTATTTATATATTACATTTATATACCGCCCATTTGGGATATTTTCCCACTCTGGGCGGCTTAGGTTTCCCTTGCTCGAAAGCCAGTCATATCCGACTCTAGGGTTCAGTGCTCATCTCTGCTTCTAGTCAAAAAGCCAAATGCTGTCAGCATCTACAGATCTTTCCATGGACATGTGGCAGGCATGACTAGACACTGGAGTGCACAGAACACTGTTTACCTTCCCACCAAAGTGGTATTCATTTATCTACTTGCAATTTCTTGCTCGCCTCAGGTCTATGGAGCTGTCTAAGGAGAGATCCCACTGTAGATCCTTTGTGGAATCCTCTACACTGTAAGGTAGAAGAGGAGGTGATTGAAAAAGAAGGGGACAGCAGAGAATGAGATGGCTAGATGACATTGTTGACGCAATGGGCACAACGCTGGATGGGCTAAGGAGAATGGCGGAAGATGGGGGTGCCTGGCGTGTGGTGGTCCATGGGGTCGCAAAGGGTTGGAATCGGCTGTGTGACTGAACAGCAACAACAAGCAAGCAATTTCTTGCTTTCAAATACAGTACTAGGTTGTCAGGAGCTGGAACAGAGACGGGAGCTCATCTTGTCGTGCAGCCCTTTTGTCTGAAACTGCTGACCTTCCAATTGTCAAGTCCAGTGTCTTAACCACTAAGCCACCACAGTCCCCTGGGCAGCTTACAACATATATATTTTTTAAAAATATATATTTACAATTAAAATTAAACAGATTGAATAAATTATAAATCTCAACAAGAGCAAAAATGATAACCCCCTACGCATCCTGCTCTGAAGGAAACGCATGCAGATCCCAAGAGGCGACCTCTAACCAGCACAGAACACCGATCCCCCTCCGATTCTGGGACCGAGGGTAATGTGAGGATGGAGACTAAAGCAGGGGACGGTTTCCGTGGGGCAGCGGTGCCTCTTCTCCCCCTTCCCCTCCAGTCCATTTGCTCGTGCATGGGAAAAGAAGGGGCGCCGCAGGTAGCCCGACCTTGCCCTTGTAGGTGGGCACATTGCAGAGGATGTCGGTGCGCAGCGTCTCTTCGGCCAGGCTGCGCGCGGCCAGGCTCCGCCACACCTCGCTGTTCTCATCCCCGTGCAGGACGCGGTACCACGTCTTGCACACCAGGGCGCAGCTCTTCAGCTCCCGCAGGTCCAGGTAGGAAAAGACCGACTCCAGCACCCGCCCGGGAAGACGCCAGCCCGCCGCAGGCGCAGCGCCCGACGATCCACCGCCGCCTCCTCCACCGATAGCAGCAGCAGCCGCCGCCGCCGCCGCCATAGCCTTAGCAGACCCGGCGCCTCCACCGACCCCAGGCGAAGGCGGTGCGAGGCCGCGAGCCCAATCCGGGACACCCCGTCAAAGAGGCAGGAAGAAGCCCGACGCTCAACGCCCGCCCACTCCCCTGCCGGCAAGGGAGGGCGGAAGTGGCTGCTTTCCCCCTGCTCAACTTGGCCCCAGGAAAGCTTGGGAAGAGCCCTTATTAGGAGGGAGAGACTTAATTTATTGGCAAAATTAAGCCATAAAATCAAATGCGATGAGAATTTGCCTGAAGAAGTGACCTTTTAGTCACAGAAGCTTGCAAAGTTTTGTCTTATTTTTTAAGTGACCTTATATAAAAGGTATCTCCTCCATTCTACATTTGTTTTGACCTAATTTGTTGGAGCACTTTAAAAAATTAAACATTGCAAGACCTTTCCTGATTCAAGATCGCTGCTTCAGGCATGCACCAGTTTCTTGTGGATAGGAAAGCAATGCAATGTCCAGGGCCCTCCATCAGGGAATTGGCGGTGTATAATTTATCTCCTGATGGAAGGCCCTGGAGTTTGCATTGCTTTCCTATCCACCTGAGATAAAATCGATGATAGTGCCTCACTTGTGGCATTATTGTATCTTTTTTATATATGCAAAGACTGCTTATCCTGCTCTGCAACATTCAACTGCAGGAGGAAAATGATACCATTTATTGGAACACTTTAAAAAATATCAAACATTGTGCGAGCTTGCATGATTCAAGACCACTGCTTCAGGCATACAGCAGTTTCTTGTGGATAGGAAAGCAATGCAATGTCCAGGGCCCTCCATCAGGGAATTGGGGGTGTAATTTATCTCCTGATGGAAGGCCCTGGAGTTTGCATTGCTTTCCTATCCACCTGAGATAAAACCGATGATAGTGCCTCACTTGTGGCATTATTGTATCTTTTTTATATACGCAAAGACTGCTTATCCTGCTCTGCAACATTCAACTGCAGGAGGAAAATGATACCATTTATTGGAACACTTTAAAAAAATATCAAACATTGTGCGAGCTTTCATGATTCAAGACCACTGCTTCAGGCATACAGCAGTTTCTTGTGGATAGGAAAGCAATGCAATGTCCAGGGCCCTCCATCAGGGAATTGGCGGTGTATAATTTATCTCCTGATGGAAGGCCCTGGAGTTTGCATTGCTTTCCTATCCACCTGAGATAAAATCGATGATAGTGCCTCACTTGTGGCATTATTGTATCTTTTGTATATATGCAAAGACTGCTTATCCTGCTCTGCAACATTCAACTGCAGGAGGAAAATGATACCATTTATTGGAACACTTTAAAAAATATCAAACATTGTGCGAGCTTTCATGATTCAAGACCACTGCTTCAGGCATACAGCAGTTTCTTGTGGATAGGAAAGCAATGCAATGTCCAGGGCCCTCCATCAGGGAATTGGCGGTGTATAATTTATCTCCTGATGGAAGGCCCTGGAGTTTGCATTGCTTTCCTATCCACCTGAGATAAAATCGATGATAGTGCCTCACTTGTGGCATTATTGTATCTTTTTTTATATATGCAAAGACTGCTTATCCTGCTCTGCAACATTCAACTGCAGGAGGAAAATAATACCATTTATTGGAACACTTTAAAAAATATCAAACATTGTGCGAGCTTTCATGATTCAAGACCACTGCTTCAGGCATACAGCAGTTTCTTGTGGATAGGAAAGCAATGCAATGTCCAGGGCCCTCCATCAGGGAATTGGCGGTGTATAATTTATCTCCTGATGGAAGGCCCTGGAGTTTGCATTGCTTTCCTATCCACCTGAGATAAACTCGATGATAGTGCCTCACTTGTGGCATTATTGTATCTTTTTTATATATGCAAAGACTGCTTATCCTGCTCTGCAACATTCAACTGCAGGAGGAAAATGATACCATTTATTGGAACACTTTAAAAAATATCAAACATTGTGCGAGCTTTCATGATTCAAGACCACTGCTTCAGGCATACAGCAGTTTCTTGTGGATAGAAAAACAATGCAAACTCCAGGGCCCTCAAGTCGGAATTAGGGATGTAATCCTGATGGAGGGCTGGGCTCTGGAGTTTGCATTGCTTTCATCTGGCCACGAAGGAAGCTACAGCTTCAAAAAGGCCATTTGGGAGACAGCACTAAGCAGATAGTGTACCTGGTTTCCTGAATATCAGAAAGTAAACAACAAAATGACAAAAACCAACAACACACCATTGTGACACCTTAAAGACTAACTGCTGCATTTTACAGTATTGTTAGCTTTCATGGATCAAGTCCACTTCCTCAGACTCTGGTTTCCTGTCGTTATTGAAGGCAGCCTGCTGCTTTTTCACAATTCATTTCTAAGAAAGAACATCATGTCATGAACATTTGGGACTTTCATTGATAATTTTCCTGTCCTATCCACAAGAAACTGATGCATGCCTGAAGCAATGATCTTGAATCAGGAAAGCCCGTACAATGTTTGATTTTTTTAAAAAGTGATCCAATAAAGATTTCGCCTTCCTCCTCCATTTGTTTTGTATATGTGTCACACGGCTATCTTTGTTTGTTTATGGAACTTTCTCCCTTAAACTCTGTGACGAAAATAATCTAATCCGCCCCCCAATCGGTCGTCCCTGAGTCGACGGAACGGTTACGCGCCTCAAGGTTTGACCTAGGCCTGGAAGGTCGGGCAACCATTTTGGACAAGGGCAAAGCTATGGGGGAAGCCTGCGCAGGAGCCAATCAATGGTCAGAGCGTGTGATGACGTAATTTCTCTTCGCCGGAAGAGAAGGTCAGTGTTGGGAAAGCCTGGGATATCGCGGGGTGAATCCAGGTGCGATGGCTTTGCTGAGAGTGGGGCGGAGGCAGGGGCTGAGATTATGCCTGTTTATTTAGCAGTTTTGGGAATAAGGCCTGTTGAAGGGGTAGCCTTTTAGCAGAATAGGTTTGAACTGTTAATGAGTTTATATATGGGTCAGTTCTTTTCAGTTTTTAAGTATTCACCTCCTTCCAGTTTTGGTTTAGCTTGTTTGTTTATGTTGAGTAAACAAAGATGAACAAAATGCATAACTCCATGAACTTTTGCGTGCTGGAAGCGTAAAGCTGCCATCTCATTTTAATGATGTCTGCGTGATATCATTTTATTGATGTTTATTGTTTATTTTAATTTTGTTTGGATTGCTCTATTTTTTATATTACTGTATTGTTGGCTGTTCTTTTATTGCTGTAAGGTCGGAGTGGTGGTTGCATCAATTGGGACGGAGTATAAAATAAATAAAATAATCAGTTAACTGACTGGCCCCTTTTCAGTGCTGTTGCTTTTACCAACTAACTGATTTGTCGTCCTTCCCCTTTTTTTCCTTCCTCTTTCATGTCCAGATAAAACTTTGGACTGCCAAAATGAAGCCACTTTCTTGCCTTTGTTGTTGGCCAACAGTAAATCTTCATTAATGCATGTTTCTGGTAGTAATCAGCAGACCAGCAAATGGGCCAGACTCTGTGTCTCTCCACATTCACACTGTGTGCTGTTTGCCCATCAGCAGCTCCCACTTGAGCATGTTGGTCTTGCATTCAGGGACTCCAAGCCTCAGCCTGTTCAAGGTCCTCCAAGTGAAGTATGGGAAGTTGGGTTCCTCAGCATGATATAATTTGATTGAGGTTCTGATTTGTCCAGTAGGGTTGAATAACATGTTAATGCTTCTCAAGACTTTTGATCTCCGACTTATTTTTCTTTGGAAGTTCAATCCATTCTAGTGGTGTTGATTCAATGAATGGGGGATTCATGAAATCTTCTCTCTTATTTGGTATTGGCAAAAGACTTTAAGAACACTCACCTGAGACAGGAGCTTGGGAAATTCTCTGTTTAGATTACAACTGAGTTATAGTCCAAACAAATACCTTTTCCAAGTTTTTGTCAAAAACAAGTCACATTGGACTTTCTGGGATGTATGGGATTTACTTTAAATTACCCTTTTCCAATCCTGGGTTGACAGGGACTCTAGTTAAATATTGTTTGTCTCCCCTATCCCTTTTAAAATAGTCAAATCAAAGTCTCTGGTGTGTTTTTTAAACTACTCTCCCATTGGGACAATTTGCAGAGGATCTGCGTAACTGATTCCTCTCTCATTTATCCCAGAGCACAAGAGTCCGAACAGAACTGAACATAGTAGTCCAAATGAGATCTTCATAGTGTGAAATAAGCTACTAAATAACTTACTGTGTTTTTTTGTAATAGTAGCCAAGTTAGTCTGTGTTTCAAGCATCTCAGAAAATAAATAACAAAAATGTAGCACTTTAAAGATTAACTGCTGTGTTTTAATGTTAGCTTTCGTGGATCAAGTTCACTTACTGTGGTTTGCTTATGCAATTGAATATAAAATATGGTTGTACAGTCATTGAACTCATTCTCAGCTACTAAACATGTGTAGGTTGGGGACAGCATGACTGCACTGTCAGAAGTCAGCAGTTGGGGTAGTAACTGTCATCCCACTCCCCCATACATATTTATTAAATATACAGTATAGATAGAATATGAATTGTAGATAGGTGTTTAATCAATTTTAGTTACAATGTATCTAGGCAATCCATCTGGTATATCCATTTATTATACTACTGTATTTTATGAAATGATATTGTAGAAATAAAAAAAAATTCCACAGGCTAATCTATCGCCTTTTACTGCCTGACTTATGTGTCTTTAGCAAGAGCAAGTCTTCTCCTTTGTAATCCAGTATCTTTCATGGATTTGTTTAAAAATAGAATAGCACATTACTATCATCTAACACACAGCACTGAAAACCTTGTGATGTCTTGTAGTGATAGACACGCTTGATTTATGTAAATACAGTTTATGCAATAAAGAAGGAAATATCATAAATATAAATTGTCACACTGAAAATACCAGTAAATTAATAAGGTAAATGTGCATTACACATATACATTTTACATATAGTATACATTTACACAATGTAAATATGCATAGTCACACTGAAACTGCTAGTTGAAAGTACCAGGTAAATTTGGACTTTTGTTTTTGTCAGTTTTTTAAATTGCATGACAGATAAAACATGCAGCCTCTAAACAATAAATTGGATAATAGACTAAGTGGGACACATAAGACATAACATAATAATTATTACAGGATGATATTTTATAATACAAATCTTGTATGGATTAGATCTCACAGAAAAGAGTGGATACCTTGGAGTCGTTATTCAGCTAGGAGTCTGCGCATTGGTAGATATCACCACAACAACATTCTGCACATGCAAATGGACCTGGGAAATCAAGTCCATTTTCATGCAGTGTTTTAGCCATTTGGATATCACATTACCCGCTGGCTAGGCAGACCATGATGTGTGCCCTCCACTTTCAGCTTGCCCAAGGGATCTGACAGATGATGCTTTGGTGAGTTTTAGTCCTGACATAACATCATTGACAAGTAATGGACAACACTGCCTAGTTAGACCGCTCAAGTCCCTGTTCCTTGACAAGGCTCTTGCCTAGTGGGAGTGAATATTTAAAAAAAATATTTGAGGGTGATAGTTTTCAAGAAACATTTTAGAATAATGTTTTGGTGATGAATTTGTTATTTAAATTTGTGTAACTTGCATTGCTCATTGGTGTTTGCTTGTTTTCAGTGTCTTGTGAAATGTCTGAGAAATGGACCAGTGGACACTCCTCTTCAATATTGTGCTTGAATGTGAGCAAAGATGGCCTCCTGGCTTCAGGAGCAGAAGGCGGAGAACTCACCATCTGGAATAAGGAAGGGAGCCCATTAGAACAAATAAAACTCCATAAAGCAGATGATGTCACAAGTATTGTGTTCTCTCCCACCTGTCTCAACAGGCTCTATGCTTCTCATGGCGAGACTGTTAGCATACTGGATACCAGGTATCTCAAAGAACCAATTGACCTTTTTCAGGTAAATGAAGAAGAGATCAATTGCCTCTCAGTAAATGAGACAGAAGATTTCTTAGCTGCTGCCGATGATTCTGGAGCAATAAAGATAATCGACTTGAAAAACAAGAGATTAAGCCGGTGCCTGAGGCGACATTCAAATATTTGTGCGTCTGCTGTGTTCCGTCCTCAGAGACCTCAAAGCCTTCTTTCATGTGGTCTGGACATGAAGGTAATCACCAGACTATACCCTACGACATATTAAATATGTTTTCTTTTCCCCCTCCTATTTGAGCTTAATCTTTTTTGGGAGCCTCATATAACTAGACATACATCTTCTCTATTGTATATTTAGTCTTCAGGAAATAGGGCATTTCTGTTAAAAGGATCATAGGACTGTGAGCTAAGTTAAACAAGCAGGCAATAATAAAAGAACAGGGTTTGTAGAGTTGGCTAAAATCTCAGCATCAGCTATGTCAGTGGTGGCAAACCTATGGCATGTGTGCCAGAGGTGGCAACCAGGGTCCATTCTGTGGGCACCCATGCAGTCACCCCAGCTTAGAGTTTGTGCCGCCTCTCTGCCCAGCAGCCCAATGGGAGCGCTTCCTCCTTCCCCCAACACAGAGTTCACCCCACACCTTCTGCCCAGCAGCCCAAAGGGAGTGTTTCCTTCCTCCCCTGTTCCTGTGTTGGCACTTTGAGATAAATAAGTGGGTTTTGGGTTGCAATTTGGGCACTTGGTCTCTAAAAGGTTAGCCATCACTGAGCTATGTAGTCAACATTAAATACCTAAGTCATTTAATATAGAATCTAGAATTGGAACATGTTAAGAAATAAAGTTGTAGGGATGGGTTTTTTTTTTAAGATATGCAAAGTATTTTCTTCCTGGTCCACTAAGTATCTGTATCACTTTGATTAAACTCTAGGAATATGACTTTAATAATTGGCCTTGACAAATCTCTTAGCTTAACCAAGGTTCTTTAATGCCTGCTTTGTACTCTTTAATAATTTTAATAAGAAATATTTTACATGTAGTATATTTAAGTTTATACACCATGTATAAATGTTACAAGTTATGAGCGTGCAAGCTCCAGGCTGCCATGATATTCTAATCTCCAGACTGTAACTGAAAAATTGGGAATGTGCAGCATGCTCTCAAATTTCCCTTGCGTAGATTCCCTCTTCCCTTCCAGTGTCCGTTTTTACTATAAAGCAGAGGAATACATGTAGAAAAGGTATTGGGTTTTTTTAAAAGAGAGAGATAGGAATTTTCCCAAGAACAGAGGTAAGTGCTCTCTGGCATTTCCATACAAACAACTAATATTTGTTGTGTGACTGATGGCACCATTGGTTATGCAACTAGGCATAAAACCAAGACTTTACCAAGCAGTGCATTCATTTGTGCTTGTGTACTAGCAGAACACTGGTCTCAGAATCAAATACTGTATTAGGAGACAGAAGAGAAAAGAATGATGAATTCACTTATCAATTCTAAGATGGTTCTATAAAAAGTCTATGAAATCATATATAACTATTGTTTTATTTTTCATCTTTGTTTCCATTACAATTAGAAAATGAACTTCCCAAATCAAAACCATGTGATATTGATTTATAGTTTGCAGAGTTAATGTTTGTTCTTTGCAGTAGGCCTTCTAGTTTCAAGAAAGGAGTAACATTCCCCTATTATTATTTTTGCTTACTTAAGATAACATATAGGTCTACAGGTAATATAAGGAACACTAACTAAATTTTCATTGCTTAGATGGTATCACTGTGTCAGACCTCAGAAAACTTTTATTCATAGCTAAGGACATATGAGACCTGCCAGAGCATAAAGTTATGCCTTGCAAGTTTACAGGGAGTTATACTCAGGCAATCCACATTGCATGCATAATTGCACAATGTATTACATAGTTCACTGTGCAATAAGTTGCACAATGAGCTTATGTAATCACTTGTTCAATATGACTTCCGCTTCGGCATGAATTTCACTACTGCTTATGCAATTTTATACAGAGATAGCCTTGGACTGTCCTGGTGTAAAAGTAAAGGTCACCCTTGTTCAAAAGCCAGTCGTATCCAACTCCAGGGTACAGTGCTCGTCTCCATTTATAGCCAAAGAGCCAATGCTTTCTGTGTATGCAGATATTTCTGTGGCCATGTGGCAGGCATGACTAGACACAAGAGTGCACGGAATGCTGTTACCTTCCCACCAAAGAGGTACCTATTTATCTACTTGCAGTTTCATGCTTTCAAGCTGCTAGGTTGGCAGGAACTGGACAGAGATGGTAGCTCACTCTGCCATGCAGCACTCGGGTCTCAAACTGCTGATCTTCCAGTCATCAAGTTCAGCATCTTAACTACTAATCCACCTAGTCCTAGGATTTCAGCTATCATTTTTCACTTTGGTTGAAGTTAATAAACAAATGCAGTAAACATACTGTATTTTTGGAGGTGAATTTTGCATAATTTCTTGACTTTTCTCTTCTTCTTTTACCCTTTGAGTGGAAATACAAGGGTCTTGTTCTGGTACTTCTAGCATCCTCCACCAACTGCTTTTCTTTCTGTCCCTGTCTGCCAACTTCAATGAAGCTTAGCAGAAGAGGGGCTGAACAGAAGGGATAACAGAGACAGTTGCTTTCTGTTGCACATTTCCAACAATTCTCAAAGAGTAATAATTGAGACCAATTTTATATCAAATGTAAAGGTTTCCCTTGCTCAAAAGCCAGTTGTATCCAATTCTAGGGTTCTTTGCTCATCTCTGTTTCATAGCCGAAGAGGCAGCGCTGTCTGCTTCTGCAGACATTTCTGTGGTCATGTGACAGCCATGACTAGACATGTTGTAGCTAATAGTGCTTTCCCCCCCTCCTTATTGATGAAGTATAGGAGAACGTCATTTGTGAGAGCTCCCTCAGGAAATGAGACAGCCTAAAAGGAACTTTAAATGTTGTAGAGCAGTGATGGCGAACCTTGGTACTCCAGGTGTTCTTGGACTTCAATTACCAGAAGCCCAAGTCAGCACCCCTGCTGACCAGGGCTTCTGGGAATTGAAGTTCAAGAACATCTGGAGTGCCAGGGTTGGCCATCACTGTTGTAGAGTGTTACAAATGTTACATCTCTTTATTGTTCTTCAGTATATTCCTTATTGCTAATTCTAGATTGTCCCATTTGAAGGTAATGATGTGGAACTTACAGAAAGCTCGCCCACTTTGGATTGTGAACTTGCAAGAAGAAGAGGTAGATGAGCAGTCAACTGATCAACTATTTAACCCACCCTTGGCCCATTCCTTATCTGTTTCTGTTTGTGGAAATGTATTTGGCTGTGGAGCTGAAGATGGTAAAATCCGGATCTTCAGAGTAACGGGTGCTAAGTTTGAACAGGAGATGGTGTTTAAGGGTCATTCCTTAGGTGTCTCACAGATTTTGTTTTTACCTGAACCCTATTGCTTTGTTACTGGAGGAAATGATGGCAAAGTAATGTTGTGGGATGTCAGGAATGAAGCAGGAAAGCTGAGGAGTCCAGTCAAGTCCATTCCCAGAAGGAAACCTAGGATGCCCACCACCAAAAAAAGTCATAAAATGAATGCAGAACATACAAATGAATGTACACTCTTTTCACCAAAATTGACCATTGACCATGGAGAGAAGATCAACTGGATTTTATGTGCAGAGATTAAAGGATCAAGGAGAGTACTGGTTGTTGATCAGTCTAGCAATATATCCAGCTATCCTATTATTGACCCATAGAAGTTTCTTGGCAAGTAATGTGTTTCCTGGTATGTGGGATACCCCCTCCCCTTGTGGAAGCACCATTTCTAGTAAATTAAACCAACCACAGATGTTCTATATATGCATCTAAACATATTTATTTTGGTAATGATAAGCCTAATTCATTGTATTGGCAACAGCCTCTTTTAAGGTAAACTAGTATAATCCTATCAAGAGTCTTGAAATAAAAATTGTCAGTTATGAGTGTGTGTAAATGTGAAGATCTGATTTATATTTTAAAGAAAGAAAAATAAAGTGTATTTTGCACATATTCTTGTAAGATGTGTTGGTGTCAAAAGACTGGTCTTCAGAATAACTGGGCTTGTAATTAAGCTGTAAGAGAAGGGCCAGAATGTGGTCTTATGAGCTTTAGGCAAAATGTTCTCTGTCTCCATCTGCCAATCTCACTAAAGCTTAGAGCAGTGTTTCCCAACCTTTGGGTTTTGGACTTCAATTCCCAGAAGCCTAAGTCAATTCCCCAAAGCACTGGTCAGCCAATGCCTTAGGCTTCTGGGAATTGAAGTCCCCCTGTGGGGCATGGGCTCCACGTTGGGAACCACTAGCTTAGAGGGAGAGGGACTGAACAAGGGAGAGCAGAGCCCATGGCTTCCAGCAGGTACAGTTCATGGCATCTAGCCTAGTAATAAGAAGAGCATTTGGTAAAGCAGGTGCATCCACAATACATTGCATCACTTCACATGCTAGGATCAATCGGTGCTTGGGTTGTGGGCAGGGATGTGCACCCATCCCTGCCCACAACCCAAGCACCGATTGATCCCAGCACATGATCGGCGCTTGGGAATGGATGCGCACACCCATTTCCGCACACACACACACAAGCGCCGATCACACGCTGGGATCAATCAGCGCTTGGGTTGTGAGCAGGGATGGGCGCCCACCCAAGCCCTGATTGATCCCAGTGAGTGAGCGGTACTTGGGGGGAATGGATGTGCGCCCCTGGCGCTTGGGGTGGTGGAATAGAGATCAGCGCTTGGGGTGGGGTGGGGGTACGGGGGCGCGCACCGATTTCCCCCTCCCCCAATCGCGCACTGGGATCAATCGGCGCTTGGGTTGTGGACAGGGATGGGCACCCATCCCTGCCCACAACCCAAGCACTGATTGATCCCAGAGCACGATCAGTGCTTGGGTTGGGGAGGGACAGGTGCACGCACCCATTCCTCTCCACATCCCAAGCGCCGATTGATCCCAACATGCAATTGGTGCTTGGGTTGGGGGGACAGGTGCACGCACCCATTCCTCCCCACAACCGAAGCCCTCATAGCAGTACAGGGGTGGCATGGCTGGGAAGCCAACCGGGGACTCCCTGTTCCCCTTCCCAGCCACGCCACCCTTGCGCCTGCAGTGGCGGTGTGGCTGGGAAGGGGACTGGGGAGTCCCCGGTCGGCTTCCCAGCCATGCCGCCCCTCCACGCCACCCCTTCAGACCATAAGATGCACCCTCGTCCCCCCCTCCCACTTTTTTTGGGGAAAAGTTCATCTTATGGTCTGAAAAATACGGTAGTTGATTCTGGCTGGTAATTAAGAAATCACTGCTGGCTTGGTACACAACTGAGAATCCCAGTGCAAACTTGTTAATTGACAGCTAGAAGTTATTGCTTGCCTTCTGCATGAATAACTGCAACAGGATTTCAACCAATGGGGCCATTATCAGATGTGAAGTTACATGGACCTTGGCATGAAAATAATCTAAGATTTCCAGACAAGATGCCACTGGATAGAAGAGTTACCACCAGAAAAGGTACAGGAGGGTTGTGAGGCCAGATTGTTAAAGCAGACTATAAAACAGCCCAATGCTTCAAGGACATTGTTTTAAAATACATGACTACAAACAACGTTTATAATTTTAATGTGCTGCAGTACATCCAAAAAATGGGACCTCACTTGACATGCACGTATATACAGTGGTACCTCATACAACGATTTTAATTAGTTCTATGGGGCTCGTTGTTGTACGAAACAATTGCTATACGATGCATGCATCGTACAGTATAATGATTTTCCTTATGGGATGCATTGCACAACAATTTTTTTCGCTAAGTGGTTTTTCTCATTGAAAAATTGTTGTACAATTTTTTCCATAGGGAAAATTGTTGCGCAGGACACCATTTTTTTCAAAACCTAATTGTTATGCGATTTCATTGCTATCCGGGGCGATTGTTGTATGAGGTTCCACTGTAATAGATTTCTGCTCAATTCTATGCATGGTTCTTGGATAAATATGAGTTTAATATCTTGGAGCAAGGCATGTTGTAAGTAAATGTGTATTGGATTGGAATTTGCAATTTGCATGGCAGTAAAAGGTATTTTCATTTTATTTTGATGCAAGCAATAGACACGGTCATAGTTGGTCTGTTACAGTTCAGTAAATAATATGCCTGCAGGCATTGGTTAATAAGCTATACTTAGATGCCCTTCCTATAAAAAGCATTACGTGAAAATGACCTTCAGTACAACTTGCACCCTTGTGTGTATAATTATGATCTGCTAGAAAAAGGGAAGCCAAACAAGATTCTGAACAATCTTTTGGAAGATGGCTAGAGAAGTTGTATCTCTGTGTGCTCTGAACAAGACACTAAACAGGTCATAAGGGTGAAATGACAACTTTGTTGGGAAAGGGTTGTGGGAGGATCTAATTCAGTCTTGCTGTTAAAAATCTTATATATTAGATGTTTAAAATATTAATATCATACCTGATGAGTTTCCATGGAGACTTGCAATGGTGTAGTACAGTAATGTGTATTAAACTTAACAAGATTCCTTCAAAAAAAAAGTGATGACTTTTAAAGGCTCAGAGGAGATGAAGATGTTGGAAAATTACTTTTTCAGGTCTTAGTGATGAATGCTTTTATTGGACATTATTTAACCTCTGTACAGACTATACATGGAATGAAAATACTAAGTATACAGAATTAATATCACAAAATTGCAGGGTTAAAAATATTTTTCTTTACTTTAAAATACAACTGGCCATAGGATAAAATCTAGCTGGACTGCCCTGGTATACTGTTTGTGTTGCACATATTCCATTGCAAGCTTGCAACTTGACAAATGTTTTGTTCCTATTGGACCAAGAATCTCAAAAAGCTGCTGCTTTTTGCGGTACAAGAGAATAAACACTCATTTCTAAATGCATCTGTGAATAAAACTACAGTATCTTTAACATAAATATGTGAAAGATTATCTCCTATGGGAGGTACACAGAAACAGCCTCAAATATTATGGTATTTTTGAACCACAATTGGGCTTATTCTGGGCAATGGTAACCTTGTGCCGGCTAATCTTTCTGATACAGTACTAGGTCTGGTGAAGGAAACTACAGAATGAATTCATCAAAAGATGGCTTCATTTTTGGTAATTTAAAGTCTGATCTAGACACAGAAAAAGATCCCATTAGGGGGGAAATGTTAGAATACCTATAAGATTGTCCTTTACTCCTCTTAGTTCAACATTAAAATCTTTATAAGCATATAAAATATACATCAAGGAGCAATGGTGGGACCCAGCAGGTTCACCCAGTTTGCCAGAACTGGTAGCAGAAATTCTGGCTGGCCCCACCCATCCAAAATTTGAAATAAAGTCCTAATTTGGGTGCAACACAGGACTTTCCCTCTGGCCATGCCCACTTTACCAAGCCCACAAAGTAGATAGTAAAACTTTTTTAATCCCACCACTGTCAAGAATATGTTTGGATCTGCTGTGATCTGCATTTTTATAAAGACATTTCTGTGATGATATCATTGTAGCCATCCAGACATCAAACAATTTCCATGGTGTTGTAGCCATTCACAGACAATGAATGGTTACAGCATGAGTTTGCTGAGATCCAGCTTTATGCAGGGAAAAGGGAGGAGGAATAAGTCAAGTGAAACATTTTTATCTGCCAACAAAGGCTGGGCTCACTGGTAGCTTCACTGCTCAGTTCTCCTGATTTCAACAAAGGACAATCCTGAAATAATCTTATCTCTTTCTCTTCTTCTTGTGCTGTATCCAATTCTGAATATTGGCGATCATCATGGCGATCAGCCATGAAGATTGTCGTGAGAATATAATGCAGTGGCCTTCCATTTCCATTCTGCATCACAGCATGACAACTGTACCATGTTCCACAAGTCACTTTCTGATTCTGAACCCTTTTGGCACACAAAATCCTCATCAGCCCCAGGTCAGTAATGATAAAGATGCTGCCCTCCATCAAGATGGCTTCAAATGAGATTTAATCCACTAGGAGGCCATCACCCTTCCCTGAGAACTTTGCCACCCAAAGCCACTAGTCCTCAGGGTTGTTAGGTTTGTCACGGTTACTGCTGCCTCAAGATCAGCATTGAATCGCTGACAGCATGGGCTACTCTATTACCACAGCAGAATAACCTGGCCAGACTGGCTACCCTCCCTGCCCTGGTCTTATTACTGAGTGAGAATCTGGCAAGAATCTATCTCGGGGGATATATTGAGGATATTGTAGCTCTTACATTGGTAGAAGATTGCAAAAAGTACAAGGGCATATGCAATACAGACATTAAATACACTATGTGGGTTCAAAGTAATTGTGACCTGGGGATTTAAGGATTCTTATAACAAACAGAAAGTTATAGTGAAAGAGGCTCTAATTTTAACCATCATGGCTTCTACATCTTAACAGAGTGGAGAACAAGCTGCAGGCTGTAGATGCTCAATTCACTGAACTAGATTCCAACATCCAGAAATTATCAGAGAAGTTTGACTTCCGTACTACTGCCTTAGAGCATCAGATGGACCAGGATGAAATGTGGGCATCACTTCTAGAAGATGGGTAAGAAACTGAAATGAAGAACTGTAACATTTTATTACCTTTGCTGCAGTTGTTTTCTGACACATGACTAGGAATGATTAGCAGTTATTTCTGTTTTATGTTTACACACAAATGGATTGCAGTAATTATTTCATGACTTAATTATCTGTCAGTACATGAATGTGATTACTTAAGAGGTACACAATAGCCTTCCTAGGACAAGGCTTGGAATTTCTGGTGAAAATATTATTTCTGCCACTTGATTCATATCTGTTCAGAAATAAGCCCTATTGAGTTCAGTAGGATTTACTCCTGTGTAAATGTGTTTTCTCCTCAAGGATTGTTGCCTAGCAGTGGTGAGGGGGCTTGTGCAGTTCAATGACGCTTTGGGCTGTGCTGCATAGGGCCACCCAAGATGGACAGGCCATAGCAGAGAGCTCAGGCAAAATGTCATCCACTGGATCTCACTTACTCCTTGGAAGGCAAGCTATGGCAAACCTAGGCAGCATAATAAAAAGGAGAGACATCCGGTCGACAAAAGTCTGTATAGGTAAAGCCTTCCTAGTAGTAATGTATGGCTGTGAGAGCTGGACCATAAAGAAGACTGAGTGCAAAAGAATAGATGTTTTTGAACTGTGGTGTTGGAGAAGACTTTTGAGAGTCCCTTGGATTGCAAGGAGATAAAATCAGTCAATCATAAAGGATATCAACCCTAACTGCTCCCTGGAAGGATAGATACTGAAGCTGAAGCTGAATGGAGAAGCTGAATTCCTAAAGGAGAAAAAATGGTCATTCATCTTTGTTATCTGAGCATGAGACAGAAAAAACCCAACAGTACAGAAATGTGGAGAAATCTATTCATTCAGTTGCTGCCCATCCTTATGCTTTATTTTTCTACACAAACTAGCACTTTGCATGATTCTTCTTCGATGTCTAGGCCAGACGTGAAACTGCCAAAATGAAGGCACCTTCTGGTGAGTTCATTCTGCAGTTCCTTTTGCCTGACCTAGTGTGAGAAAGATTAGCTGGCAACACAAGGTTGCCATTACCAGGGTACACACAATTGTGGTTCAAAAATACCACAATCTTCGAGGAGGCTCTTACAGTGTAGCCCACTTTGCATGATAAAGTTACTCTAGAAACATTTAAAATAGGAAACGGTATGGAGCCTTCAACATATGGAGAGAACCTCCATGCTTGTTCCTTAGTCAAAGGTCAGGGGATGAAGAGGCTATTAAGAACAAAGACAATGGAAGTAGGGAAAAACAAGAAGAGTGGGCAGGGGCTTGCTTCAAGTACCAAAAGGGAAAAAGAACTTTACCAGTCAAGTTACTGACAAATGATAATCACATTAGGCTGTAAAGTTACCTCCCACTGACACCCAGTGTTAGTGCATGTAAGGTTGCTATTATCCCAACATTTCCAGCATCCTCCAGCCAGCATGACAACTTTGTGGGGGAGAATAAGCTTTTGCTGTTAAAAATCTAATATTCTCTGACATGTTATATGAAGTGGAATATATCTAGATAAATTTGTTAAATTTCCTTATCTGTTTGCAGATTCACCTCTGTAGAAGTAAACCTTTTCTACAGTTACATATGTGAAGCCATTAAAACCATACATTCTGAAGTGACCAAAAAGCTACCAGATCTAGCAAGAGTCCTTCCTACTCTCTCTTCTGTTTTGAGGCTAAAAGGAAAAAACTGGAAAATTCAGATGGCATGGGAATCAGCACTGGAGATACTGGGACTCCAAGAAGGAGATGTTAAAGCCCTCTGTGCATTTTTTATTACTCATAGTTCTAATGCATGTTACTATCCTGCTAGCCAAAGGCAAACATATACCAAAGATATCAGCTGCATGATAAAGAAAGTGGTGAAGAACCAAATCCTTCAGCACAGTCTGTTGCATGCTGTTTGTGTGGTAGAAAAAGGGAAAGCTTGATCATTTCGAAAAACCAAATAGTACTATTTTTAATCTTCTTCAGGTTTTAATTTTTAAAAGTTTTAAGGTTTTTAGATGGAAGCTCCCACTTCCTAATCCTTGGCCTTATCTGCCCAGGGAAGGAAAAGACTAACGTCCTCTGGCCGGAAGGAGGAATGGATTTTAGATGGCTGCGTTGTGTGTGTGTTATTGTTGTTTTGTTTTTGTGTTGTTTTTTCCTGATTGTAAACCGCCCTGAGTCGCCACGGTGAGTGGGCGGTGATATAAATCTAAATAAATAAATGGAATGTGTAAAACTAATCATACCCTTCTTAAACTGTGGTGCTCAGAACTGCACGCTATATTGTGAATGAGATCAGAACACAGCAGGATAGTTTGACTTTATTCCTTTTCAAGTTAGAGCCACAAGCAACATATGGATTTTCTCAGATTGATGCAGAATGATGAGGCTGCACTGAGCAATGCAAGCAATGACAACTGCAGGACATCATAGAAAGATGAGGTCTGACCAGAAGCAGTTTGACTTCGGCACCAAAGGTCATCCAATGGACTTTTCAACAATAGAGCTAATCTACAAGTAAGACAGCTCCATGGTCAATTATTGGGGTGGGGATGTCAAAATGTGGAATTATGAATGTATCACTTTACCTAGCAGTTCGAAAGCAAGAAATTGCAAGTAGATAAATAGGGACCGCTTCGGTGGGAAGGTAACAGCGTTCCATGCGCTCCGGTGTCTAGTCATGCCTGCCACATGACCATGGAAATGTCTGCAGAAGCAGACAGCGCTGGCTCTTCGGCTTAGAAACAGAGATGAGCACTGACCCCTAGAGTCGGATACAACTGGCTTTCGAGCAAGGGAAACCTTTACCTTTACCTTACAGTGTTAAAATAATTTCTGGAATTTAGAAAATGCAGCTTGGACAATGTACATTATATTCTAAAAATTAAGTTTGAATAGCAGTTTAATAAAAGTTACTGAAAAACAATCAACAAGTCTGGAAGCAAGGTTACTGTACAATAACATTGCCTTGTAGATAATCTCCTTCATGCCTGACAGTCAAGCTTGTCTTTTTCTTAATTTTTTTTTTGGGGGGAGCTTTCTGTAGCCCAATAGCAATGTTCAAGAAACTGAATTCTCTTAACTCCTGAAGAGGGCTGTAGTCATTCTGAATTGGAAGAGTTTACAGTAATGACTTGTAAACAGATCATCAAGCTGACAATTTATCAAGACAGAATAATGACGGCTATTAAACAAGCAGATCCTGGATGGTTTTGTATTCTTTCAAAGAATCAAGTGAATCACTAGGGCATGTTTCTGGATCTTCTTTCATGTCTAGGCCAGACATGAAACTGCCACAATGAAGCCACCTTTTGATGAGTTCATTCTGCAGTTCCTTTCGCCTGACCTAGTGTGAGAAAGATTAGCCAGCAAATTCAGGGACCTATTCCAGGGATGGCCAACCTAAGTCAATTCCCCAAAGCACAGATCAGTCAATGTACTTCGGCTTCCAGGAACTGAAGTCCCAAAACCAAAGGTTGGACACCCCCGTGTTCTATTTAAAAAGTAGCCTAAGTACTGCATGTTGTTTAAAATGAAAACTCCAGAAACTATACAGACCATCCGAAGAAGGCACAAAAATTCGTGCAAGCTTTTGAGATAATTTAACCAGGGATGAGGTCATCTTGTGTCTAGGTCAAAATGATGCCACTTTTTGGTGAATTCATTCCAGTTCTTTGAGAAAGATTAGCCAGCACAAAGTTTTTATTTATTTATTGGATTTCTATACCGCCCTACTTGGTGCGACCAACTCAGGGCGGTGTACAACATAATTAATATACAGTCGATCAATAGAGTCCAACAATAAAGGCAGAAACATACAATATATAAAAAATGTAACAATATAATAGCAAGATAATATTCCATTCAGCATTACAAATATGATTCAGTGTCATAAATACAAATATCAAGTCACAAATACAAATACAAATATCATCAACTTTCACAAGTATAACGTACGCCCGCCAATAGCTGTTCCTAATCAGCTGTCGGGAAATAGCTGTTGTCAGTGCAGGGGCTATGCCTGACTGTGGTTCAAAAATACCACAATCTTTGAGGCGGCTTTCTGTGTACCCCAGGGATAAGGTTATTAAAAAAAATAAGATGTGGGAGCAGAGGGGATAGTAAATAGAGAACTGATGTCGTGACATCCAGCTTGCACAGTAAACTCAAAAGCAGCCACGTTAATAAAACCCAATTTCCAAATGAGAATATGAAAGCTAAGAAAACGGAATAAAGCGCATAAAATGTATCTGTTCAAGCAGGGGGGCAACCTGCGTAATCTTCCTCTCAAACTGATACCACCCTCTCTCAGTCGCTGAGAGACTGCTCCGTCCCTGCTGTGGAGCGCCCTTAAATAGGGGCCGCGCCACCAGAGGCGGGACTTCAGTCTCACAGCTCGGCGGCGCGATTGGCTGTCCCCGCCTGCCGTCTCGCGCCTGAGGAGGAAAGTGGGAGGGAAAAGAAGCCGTTGGGCTCTCGCGCTCCCTCGACCTCGTCTGAGGGGCGGGGCTTCGTGGGGTTTTTTTTAGGCTGAGGGAAGTGGTTGTTTTTTAAGGGGCCCATGAATGGCGGGAAGGAGGCCCTGAGGTAACGTGTGTGGCGTTCGCCTCATGGAATTGAGTCGGACTTCATTTTCCCTCTTCGACGTGTCAGGCCCGTGACGGGGTGTTAATGCCTGGGCTGCCCCACTTTTCACCTGAGGGCCTACAGTCCTGAGGGGGACGACGACGTAGAAGAGCTTTCCGGAGCCTTTCCATTCCGAGGATCATGGTGGATTGATATTCTCGTCATGGCCCGCTATTAAAAAGGAATTCAATGTGAGAGACGTTACAGTGTAAAGTTTCTTGTGCGGCGCGCTCCTGCTCCCGTCTCCACCCTCATGTACTCCTCGAGTATAAGGGTCTTACTTGAGTCCAGCCTCATTGACCGGGTGAGTTTTAGGTTGGGGTTAAGGAAACATGGGAAAATTTACATCCTGATTGTACTGCCTACGTGAGTTATGGCTTTTAAAAAAAGAATCACAGCAGCCCATTGATATTTTTTCTTCAGAAAATAGTGTTGTTTTGAGTTTATATTCTAGTATAATAGTAAACTGCATTTCTCCCCCCCCCCGTCCTTTGCTTTCATGACCATATTATAGAGAATCTGCATTAAAATACATGCCTGAGTGTAAATTATCACTCCTGGTGTGTCCTTGGACTTAAAAACAGTATCCCAGACTCTTCAGCTACCTTTGGATTGTAAAAAATATGATATGGGCCCCTTTTATTAGCTCGTTTTCATTCTGTATAGTAAAATAATACAGTTAACTAAAAATTGCATACTCTTCCTCTTGTTTGTTTTATTTCTTGCAGCATGAAGCAAAGAAGATTAAAGTGATTTAGTTATGCTTTCAGTGCAAGGTTTGTTTTGTTTTTGGTTACTGGTTATATCTGGTAAATCCAATATAAAACTACTGATGGAAAAAAGGTCCTCTTCAAATCAGGATAATTTAGAACTGAGTTTGCACTGACTGGAAGGCGAGAGGTCATTAGTTCGATTCCCAAGTATTGCAGGACAGAATGAGCTCCTGTCTTTGTCCCAGCTCCTGCCAACCTAGCAGTTTGGAAGCAAGAAATTGCAAGTAGATAAATAGGGACCACTATTTGTACAAGTAAACAGTGTTCCGTGCACCCTGGTGTCTAGTCATGCCTGCCACATGACCATGGAAATGTCTGCAGAAGCAGACAGCGCTGGCTCTTTGGCTTTGAAACAGAGATGAGCACTGAACCCTAGAGTTGGATACGACTGGCTTTCGAGCAAGGGAAACCTTTACCTTGCATTGTTAGAGGGTGTTTACCATATTGTTTATTAACATTTTATTAGATACTTGAATTCATAGAGATAATAAATTGTCAGACTATTTTGAAAATGGATACAGTAAAATGAGATGAATAGTGCCATGTTGAAAACTGATGAGTCTGTTCACACTTGTTCATTGTTGACAGGCATCTTTGAAACACTTACATGTGTCAGGTAACATTTGAATTTTTGAGGAAAGAGAAAACTGCAAGATAATGTGAATGCTTTGCATGAAATGAGCCAAAAACCTGGTTTGAGTGGTCCTGACTGTTTCATTTTGCATTTAATTTTAAGCAGATGACATCTCCTGCTTCCAGATACTACTGATGTGTTAGACACCTGCTTTTGGACTCAAAATGATGAAACAGCCAGAGGCCCCACTCTCCTTGTCTGACTGTCGTTGTAACATTTGCATGGATATTTTTCTGGAGCCAGTGACACTACCATGCCACCATACTCTCTGCAATCCCTGTTTCCAGCTTACAGTGGAAAAAGCCAGCCTGTGCTGCCCTTTCTGTCGTCGGCGAGTATCTTCTTGGGCAAGATATAATACCCGCAATAAAACTCTTATTAATTCTGAATTATGGGAGAAGATTCAAAAGTATTACCCAGAAGAATGCCAGCGCAGAATTAATGGACAAGATCTAGAAGATAGTGAGTTAAACTGCACTGTATTTGTTTTACCATGAAGCAGATTAGAAACCACTGATATTTGGAAACTTTGTGTAATGTTTCAGAGAAAGAAGTAAAATAAGCATGTTTCAACCAGCCACCTAAGTACAGTAATACCTCCGATAACATTAGTATCGAATAACACTAAAATCGTATAACATTAAGCAATCTGGGGAGAAGAATTGCATCGGATAACATTAAGATCCTATGGGATGCATCAGATAACAACCGCTAAAGCCTGTGTGGTTACAATGTATCTCTATGGATCCCATAGGATTTTAACATGCATCGGATAACACTAAAAATCGTATAACACCAAGACTTGTGGAACCAGGTTTTAGTGTTATCTGAGGTTTTACTGTATCGTAGTCTGTATTAAGAATCTGCAGATGATTGGACAAGGATATGTTTCTGAGTTCAAAGATGAACTTGGAGCAGAATTTTTAAAAAGTTGCACTAGTACCTCGGATAACAATGAGACTTGGTTCCACAAGTCTCATCGTTATTCAATTTTTAACGTCGTGCGATGCATTGATCGCACAACGTTAAAAAAAAGCCCTGTTCCCCTGGAGGCTGTAGCAAGCCAAAAGATCAGGATTTGAATCCCGATGTTTTGGCTTGCTGCAGCCTCCAGGGAGGTGGGGAAACTTTGGAAACAGCTTGGATTGGGTCCCCCGACCTGCTGGAATTTTTTTTTACCCATTTCGGGCTCTCTGTCCCCTCCCCCAGCTCCGGGCTGGTCGGGGGACCCGATCCAGAGCTGCATGGTCGGCTTCCCTAGCCATCCCGCCCCTGCCTCTGCAGCTGTGGGGTGGCTGGGGAAGCCGACGGGGGAGCCCCCCGTCAGCTTTCCAGCCACCCCACCCCTGCCTCCACAGCTGCAGGGTGGCTGGGAAGCTGAATGTAGAACCCCGTTCAGCTCTCCAGCCACCCTGCTGCTACGAACGACTGCATAGGATAACGCTAACAGATCATTATCCAATGCAAAATTTCTTTAGAAATTTTGCATCGTCATCCGATTTTAGCGTTATCCAGTGCAGTCGTTATCCGAGGTATTACTGTACTCATATTTCAAAATCAGGGAAGTGCTGTCTGTACTTGCAAAAATTTTAATTACCACATTGGGTGACCAGAATCTTGTTACTGTCGGTTGGACAATGCAAATCTAGTTGGACTAGTGGCATATTGCCAGTAGTAAAGGAGTGGAAGCTTATATTTCATATCAGACATTCTGCAGTGTGTCTTGGTGCATGATGAGGAATACAAGCCTCAATTTCATAGCTAATGGCAATTCACTAATGATTTATACCATTTGATGTACAATAATAACCTAAGGATAGGATATCAGCCACTTAATTATTTGCAAATTGATCATTCAAGTAATAGTGCAATTTAGGTACCCAAGCATTGCTGAAAGCGAATGATAGCCTGGCTGACTATTGTGGCTTCGTTTTCTTTGAATAGTAAATGTTCATTTCATTTATTCTGTGAAAATCTTTCCTGCATGTAGATGGCAGCAGCAAACCTTGGGAGTTAATATTGCATAGGCTTGTGTAGGGTTTTGGGCTTTTTCAATCCTCACCCAAAGATTTGCCCATAAGTGAAGGTGTCTTGCCAAGTCAAAAATTAAGAAACCTACCAAAGGTTAAAACAGTTGCAGTGCGTGCGTGTATGTGTTGAAAAGTTGGAAATCTCTTCATTATCCTTGAGTTTTACTTTACGCCTTATGTACAGAGATACAGTAAAACCTCAAGTTACAAGTAAAATCAGTTCCATGGCCTTGTTCATAAGTTGAATTTGTTTGTAACTCGAGGCATTCCCATAGGGATAAAGAAAAGTCCCCCCCCTCCAAAAACCAATCAAACCACCCAAGAACAACAGCAGCATTGAAATGAAAGCGTGCATAAGCAAAAATGTTCCTTACCTTAAAGAAGCTTTGGAAATGGACAGAAAACTCAGAAAAATCCACCAAGAAGCAGCCACAGACAGCCATTTTGGCGCCGAAACTGCAAAGAAATCACTCCAAACACTCTACTGCCACCTACAGGGCTCAGGAAGGCTGCATATACACTTCCCAGGGCGCAATGCATTCTGGGGAATCATGTAGAGGAAATGGCATTTTTTTTGCTTCATTGGAGGCAACACAGAAAAAAATTCGTATATTGGGGCATGTTTGTAACTTGAGGCATGGATTTCAGTGCAGAACCAATTCGTAAGTCGAATTATTCGTAAATAGGGGCATTCGTAAATCGGGGTTTTACTGTAGTAGGAAACTAAATAGTAAGAGGTATTAAGTACATCATGATGTGATTTACATGTTTTTTGTCATATACAGTACCACATGCTTTATGACAGAATATAATATTTGTTTCCATAGGAATACTGCAAAAATAATTCCATAATAATACTGTAATTATATTCATTCCATCTGTTCTTACTTTTATAGCATCTGTACCTCAGCCAGTACATTGCTTAAGTAAACCTGGAGAATTAAGGCAAGAATATGAAGCTGAGATAACCAAGGTAAATCTAGAAATCTAAATGGGGCTATTATTAGTTATCCAAGAAAGGACAAACTCTTTAACAGGCAGCTGGGGTCAGTTCAATGGTTGTGACAAAATGGCGGTCAAGAAGCCTAGCCAAAATGTTTGGTCTCCCATCTGACTTTACAGTACAAAATTAAGATATTCAATTTATAAATAATAATAACAGGTTAGAAGTAAATAATAAAATGCTTGGTTTAGGCAGAAGCAGAACGACGTGCTCATGAACAAGAAGAAAGAAAAGCAAGTGAAGAGTATATTCAGAAACTGTTGGCAGAAGAGGAGAATGAGCAGAAGTTAGCAGAAGAAAAGAAAAAACATATGGCAGAACAGTTATTACATGATGAAATGTTGGCACATGAACTAAGTTTCAGTCTGGTAAGTTGATTAAGATGAAACTATAATCTGTCTCTTAATTTTTATACATCCTAGTGCAGTTAAATGTGGGCCCGGTGGTCCAAATTTAAGGTAGCTGGCTCATCCAGCTTTTAGAGCCAACTGTATGATATCGGAAGACAGAGAGGGTAGGAACACAGAAGGAACTACATGGAGAGTGGGGAGAATGAAGCCAGTTCTGGACACAACCTTGGGATTCTTTTGTGACCTGGTTCTTTTTTGCCTTTTCTGGTGAAGACAGGGCAGTCTGTGACTTAGCCAGTGCCTGGAGTACCAGCTCCTCCAAGCACAAGTTGTCCCTTTTTCTTTGTAGAGGAAGGTATAGAGCTCTGTGTCTGTGAAGTAAGAAAAAATAGGCTAAATGATGTCAGAGAATGGAGTTTTAAGGGAAGGACGTGCATTAGTCTTTTAGACTGGTCCCTAGAAGCTGTGTTTTGCTGTAACATACTGTCCACTGTATAAAACCATAATTTTTTCATTCTGTCTGGTTTTTTACTTTGAAGAACAGTTCTGCTGAGGAGAACATACGCAGCACCCTGTCACCCAGCCCATCCCCTTCCAATTACTGCAGAACGTCAAAAAGCAAATCAAGCAATTCTGGTGACATTAAAAAGTAAGTGAAATCCAATGATATCCTGAGTTGGCTGATAGAGCATCTGCATTGCTGTACAATTTATATGCTGTGTGATAGGTTAGGTTTCTAGCCTAATTAAGCTGTTCATAGTACAATATATATTTGATTGGGAAAGTTTTCCAGTGATACCTCTTGTTATATTAATAACAATTGCCAACAAGCTGCAAGAGTCAGGGCAAATTAAAAAATGGAGTCAACCTGGTTCTGTCAGCTAGTGAGGGGGCCCTGGGTTTCAAGCCATCGCAAGAGAAAGAAAACCTATTTTCCTAGAGAAGTGCCTTGCCAGCCCTGCAAACCGTTATCAAGCTCCGTGTCCAGTTCCTCATTCCCGTGAGAACAGGCCAGGGTGTTATCAAGTTGGTGCCATGTTCCAAAGCATGTTGAGGCCCATGTACTCCTCTGCAATCCTGTGGGGAGGGTGCATTCCTGGTGCATTAGCGAAGGAGGGGCTGGTGTAACATCTGAGAGGGTGGTTCCCTAATTTCCATAGTAGCTCATGATGGATGGTCGGTCCAGCATCATGGGATATGAGGTGACGGGAAAGGGGATAAGTTACTGACCCATACTTTCTGTTCTGCACTGTTCTGCTCTGTTGAGTTCTGTAGAATTTGTATCCATGTAGGTTGTTAGCCTAAAGGAGGGGGTGCCCTTAGGGCTCCCCAATACTAGGAAGGTTTCTTTGTTTTCGTTATGCTTCCCAACCTGAGTGGCTTCCTTTTTGTTATGCCTTTTTGCTTCAATAAATGATGGAACTATTAAGAATAGCCTCATTTTGATTCTTAAACTGCTTAGACTCTGGTTTTTGAATATAGATTTGCTCCACATTTTTGTGGGTTTTCTGGAAGTTTTCAATTTCTTGTTGAATCTACAGTATTTTCTTTTTTGTTTGCAACAACTTTAACCCTTGTTTTGATCTTTTTTCTTGACACCAAGGGCATGTAATGAGCGCTCAGTCACCTCCATCTTGTTCAATTTCTTCCTACATTTGGTGTTCTTCCCAGGGGACTTGTATATTAGTCAAGTCTTCTCTAAAAGTCACTCTCCATGTTTTCTTTAGTCTACCTGGTTTCCTTTTATTGTCATATGGCAACTAGTCCATCACTATTTTTAGGTGCCAGTTTGTTTTGTTTGGGAACAGAGTGATTGGTTTGACAATAATCCAGCCCTTGTGCGGGATATTTAAGAAATCTTTGGTTTTGTGGGGGTTTAGCATTTTTATCTAGTAAGGCTGGCACACATGCCAAGGTGTACAGGTTCTTGATTTTGGTAATTCTTCCTAGTACACTGGAGGAGCCAATTGTCCAGATGTTGGGAGAAGCAACCAGACAGGGAGTTTTCCGTGGCTGCAGCATGATAACTGAAAATCACCCTCAGTGGGGAAATGTGGGGGTAGTGTGGCTGATTGGCTTGTTTGGTCCTCTCTGTTATAGCCAAGTTCTTTACAATATCTCACAGCATACTTAAAAATAAAAGACTATGTTGGCTTTGCCTGAAAGTCTATCCTAAGGTTGTGTTCTTAACGTACACTAAAGTTTGACTTTTGCCTCCCCTTAAGGTATTTATCTCCAAAGTCCTACAATGCCATACCTGCCAGGTTGCCCTTCAGAAAACCAGAGGAAGAGAGGATTGATCCTTTTTCTGTGGTAACATAAATATAGTTGTTTTCTCTGTAGTATAAATGAACAGATTTCAGTCTTCTCACACTTATGGAGTGAGTGTCCTCTCTCATTTGGGCATAAATGTCCAAAACTGCATGCTATTTTTATCTTCAGTTCAGATTTTGAACATGTGTCATCTAGCTTTTTATATTATAAACATTTCTATGGTCAGTAATAGTAGTAATTCCAGTTCTATTTAAAAATACTGATACCTGTTTATTCAAAATCTCATAGGGAAAGTTTAACTGTGTTTGACAGTATTAACCTATGTTCTGTTTCTTCCAGGAAAGTAATACAAGCAATTTTACATCAGGAGAGAAAAAAGAGAATGAAATGCCTGTACTGTCTCCTCAACTAACTGATGAGGCAAGAAATATTAAGGATTCTTCCCTAGAGACTTCTGTGCCTCACCGCACTATGTGTACTACAACTGAGTCAAATCCAAGCCCCTCACATTTTTCCAGATGCCAGACAGATGAACTTTCTAGTGTTTCATGCAGAGAAATCTGTGCAACAGAGTGCCTTTTCTCAAAAGGAGCTATAGCTGGTTGTGACTTTAAAAGTGAGAATTTTACAGACAACATATACTTAGCAAACAAGACAAAATTTAGTCCTCAGGAATCTGGTAACCAACAGGATGATTGTATTAAAATCTCTCACCACACCAAAACAGAGAGTAGTCAAGTAGAAAACAAAAGTCAAGCATTAAATACAATCACCAAAGAGATTCCAAAAATAAAATCTCAAGAATCATCCTCTGAAGCAACAATAGAGACATATATAAATGAGAAAAGGAAAAGAATTTCCTCGCAGAGTGATGATGATGAAGAAGAAGAAGAGATAAGAGGTATGAATGTAGAACAGCAGATACGTCTGGAACAGCAAATTTATGAAAAGCGTAAGCAAGAAGAGGAGGATAGACGTCTGGCTCTAAAGCTTCAAAGGGAACTGGATAAAGATAAATCACTAAATCGCAAAAAAGGCTCTCCAGATGAGTATCTTTTGCGTCCTACAACATCCCAGTCAGCAAAAGAATCTCCATCTGTTAGAAAACATTGCAAACTTTCAAATCCAAAACCTAGAAACAGACAGTCTGAAATAGATAAAAAATCACGCAGGGGGTCTTATAATGAGAATTGGAAGCCCTCAAATAAACTCCAGTCAAAGTCATCTGCAAAAGAGGCCAATATTTGGAATGGTGTCCATAATACAGACTCAAAAGATGCAGAATTCCTTCCTTCCAAACAAAAAACAATCCTTCAGATGTTCAAGAGGCCTTCTACAAACTAGACTAGAGCATCTGAGTTCTTTGTGGAAACATTGTGGTATTCATAGGATTTAAAGTGTGAACATTCTTGAAATACTGGGTTAAACATTTATTTGTTCAGGGATCAACTGCTTATTATCGTCTTTATTTGTGAATTAGTAGTGCCTGCTGTATTTCCACCAGCTTTTACTTCTGTCTTAGTTCTTTAATCCATTAATGATGTCCAATTACTCTGAATATAAAGAAATATTTCTTTTAAACCATCATGGTTTTAAGTTGGAATGTATCATAGAAACACCCAGTATTTCATGCCCAACATAAGTATGTGAGAAAATGACAGAAGGTTTTGATACACTGTGCTTAATGTTAACTGCAATTGTTTTCCATGTTCCTTCCACTTACATTGTAAGTCTTGTATATTAAATGTTCCAGATGTCATCCTATCATCCTCTCCTTATGGTGTGTTTGCACTAAGTGATTAAGATACTTTAAACTCTTTCCAAGTTACTATAGTTTTCTTAAAATTCTATGTCTGCATTTGTTTAGAACATAAATGAATGTCAGCATGCTCAAAAACCAATTTACCTTAAATAAAGTCCCACAACTTTATACAAAATAAATTTGATAAAATTTAAATTTTGAAGCAGCTTTTGTGAGAACACCAGACTTACATACAGTAATACCCCGATTAGCGTTTGTCCTGGACAACACTAAAACCAAATAATGTTGGGGAATTTTAGGCAAACATTTGCACTACACAACGTTAAGATAATGTTGTGCGATGCAAATGTTTGCCTCAATTCAGAGCTGAAGTTTGGTTGGGGGGAGGGCGCGCGCAAGCCCGTTCTCCCCCGAACGAAACCGGCAGTCTGAGCCGGTGATCGCATGCTGCTATCACTGATTGGGTTGGGGAGAGAACGCACACCCCTCCCCAACCCAACCAATGCTTGGTTCGATCTGCCTGCCTCTTTGGAAAGGGCAGTGGGGGTTGTACGCATGGAATCCCCGCTGCTTTTCCAAAGAGGCAGGAGGATTGCCCTCCTGTTCCCTTTCCTCTTTGAAAAGGGAACATGTTTTTTTTAAACATTGTGCGATCAATGCATCACACAATGTTAAAAACCGGATAACGCTAAGACTTGTGGAACCAAGTCTTAGCGTTATTCGGGGTATTAGTGTAGATGTTCACATATTTTCATAATAAATGATTTATTATTGTTGGCGGTGGCAGCTGCTACTTGTATCCGAGCACATTTTCACTGGAAGTCATTTTCACAGTTGATGGATGTGTCTCTGGTGACTCAGTAAACCAGTCCTGGCATGAAACATGGCCACCACACACATGACGCTAAATAGATGGTGGTGGGCACAGCGGAGTTTGACGAAGTTTCCGTGCTTGTCACCTTAGCCTCTTCATGTCTGGCATTCTCCTTCAAAGTGATCAGTAGCAGCAAAAATGGTTTGGCACCAAAGTGGATGATCTACAGCTGCTGCCTCCCAGGTTTGTGGGTTTATATTACAGTAAAACCCCATTTATGCAAAAAGTCCATTCTGTAGGCTTTTGTTTAAATCATTTTTTATGTTACTTAAAGCAAACCCATAGGAAAAAGGAATTTTTATGTAACTCGAAGCAAGCCCATAGGAAAAATGATTTTTTTATGTAACTCAAAGCAAACCCATAGGAAATCATGTTATGTAAATTTATGTAAATCAGGACATTTATGTAAATCGGGACATGGTTTTAGTACAAAATGTGTAAGTTGAATTTTATGTAATGGGGCATTTCTAAGTTTTACTATAGTATTTATATATTATATATACACATTGTAGGGGGGAAATGCTAGTGTTTAAAATGCCTCTCTTTTGACTACTGTATTAGGTTTTCCCAACCCTAACAGAAAACCACCTCCATTTATTTTCAACTTTATAGCAAACTGTTGTAGTCACTAGTGTTGGGAACATGGTCAGTTTGCAAGAAATTGAGTATTTAAGAAATTCCAGAAATCACTAATAGGTGATAAAGGGAGAAAAAAAATACAGCCAATCTCCTTCCAGTAATGTTGCCTCTTGGTGACTTAAGCCGTGACTTAAATGTCTCTTGACTTCATTTAAATGAATAGTCATACTTCTGAGAGATTTTTATACTGCCATTTATATATGGATTGTTCTGTATGTTACATAATGTAAAGGTCACCCTTGCTAAAGAGCCAGTTGTGTCTGAATTGAGGGTCTGTGCTCATCTCCGTTTAGCTAAAAAGCAGTACTATCTGTGTCTGCAGATGTTTCTGTGGTCATGTGTCAGGCACGACGATGCTGGAGTGCACAGAACACTGTTTACCTTTACACCAGAGTGGTACCTATTTATCTACTTGCAATTTCTTGCTTTCAAACTGCTAGGTTGGTAGGAGCTGAGACATGGGAGCTCACTCCATCATGCAGCGTTTTGGTCTCAAACTGCTGACTTGCTGACCTTCCAGTCAAGTCCAGTGTCTTAACCACTAAGCCACTACAGTCCCCTGGTTTCACATGTTTGTTTTTATAAGGATCTATCATACTTCTTGTGGAGGACAAGAATGAGCCTCCACAAAGAGTGGAGAGCATTGAAAGTACATGGGTACTGGCATGAGCCAACTAATTCTGCCTACCCAGAAACATTGCTTTGTAAACTTGCTGATTATTTAATATTCTAGTCTTACCTTACCTTTGAGCGTAGGGGCTTTGGATCTGGCATAATTCAGTTGCTTCACCTTTTTGGCTTTTCTGGCAGCTGATATCTGGTGCAGCAAATGTGCGTGCATATTTTATATAGGTGGGCACAAGGGCAGTAATGAAAAACCACTTACCGTAGTTTTGAAGAAAGTTCATTTATATGCACACTTTGGTTCTAGCAATAATTGCCTTTCATCAGCTATACTGTATAATGAAAATGTATGATTTTATAATTTCATTTTCATACTGAAAACCACTGGTCTGTTTACAAAACCTATTTGAGGTCTCACGTTAAGAATGCCTCCTACATTCTTGAATATAGCATTTCAGCAATAATGAATATTCTTTTTATTGAACTGATTTTACATTACTTTTCATGAGTGGGATAGATAAATTAGTGAAACTTGTAGGCTTTTTCCTCAGTGAAGGTGAGTGTCTTTAAACCGACAAATAGCGAAAATTCTGCAAGTACCCCATGTGGCGGCAGCATCCTTTTATGGTCTATGACGTCAATGCACATGAATGGGTTAACTCCACAGGTGGGCAATAACTAGAGATGTAAAATTTCTTTTAAAAATGAATACATGGGGATTTCCACAGTTTGGGGGCAGCAGAGACAATGTTTGAGAAAAAATAAAAAGATTAAAAGTAACTAGGAACAAAGTATGACTACAATTACTGTACTACAATTGGTATATTTGATATACAGTGTATTCAAACTATTACAAGTGGAATTTATTTTAAATTTATTTTTAACTTTGTTGCTCAATTTGTTACAATTACAATCTCATGAACTGTATGGACAGAACCTCTTCTGTTTTGCTAGTTTACGTGGAACAGGCAAAAAATATTTTTAAAACATTAAGAAAATTATCACCTTTTCATAAATATTTATCATGCTAAAATAAAACATTCCACCATTGATTTTTTTTTCAGTTTGGGAGGGGGGGCAGAAAAAAACAGGAGGAATTCTAAATTTTTCTAGGTTTTCCCCTAGATCATCAAATCTAACAATAACGTGGGGTTAACCCATAGAACGGGTGGCCAACCTTTTTATGCCACAGGCCTGACCATGCCCCCCGGACAGCTGAGCAGGCTGGACTATGCCCCCCAGAAGGGGGTGCATTTACGGCTGTTGTAAATGCACATTTATGACAGCGGCAGGATGTTTGTGAAAGCTGCAGGCATGTTTGCACATGCGCAGGCGTCTTTTATAGCTGACATAAACATGTCCACGTCCACTTCCATGTATAGCAACAGTCGTGGGCCAAATGGAATGGTGCCATGGGCCTTAGGTTGGGAACGCCTGCCATACAGGGGTGTTGGGAGTGCCATTAATACTTGGAAAGGATTATGTAACATCACAATGACTAGTCCATGGTCTAGTAACATCCAGTTTTGGCATCTGTAGGAATAGAAAGGAGAGGACTATAGTGGCTTAGTGGATAAGACACTGACCTTTAGTAAACTTGTAGGTCAGTAGTTCAAAACCTGATGTTCTGTGATGTAGTGAGCTCCTGTCATCTATCCCAGCTCCTGACAACCTAGGAGTTCAAAAGCAAGAAATTACAAGTAGATAAATAGGTACCACTTTGGTGGGAAGGTAACAATATTCTATGCACTCAAGTGTCTAGACATGACCACAGGAATGTCTGCAGAGGTAGACTGCACTGACTGGATACGACTGGCTTTCGAGCAAGGGAACCCTTGGCCTTTACTAATAGAAGGCCCCCTCTTCCATTCTTTTTTTGTTGTTCAGTCGCACAGTCACTTCCGACCCTTTTTGACCCCATGGACCACTGTCTGCCAAGCACTCCTGTCCTCCACCATCCTCCTCAACTCGTTCAGCTCTGTGCCCATTGTGTCTACAATACCATCTAGCCATCTCATTTTGGGCCACCCCCTTCTTTTGCCCCCCCACCTTTCCAAGCATCAAGGCTTTCTCAAGTGAATCCTCTCTTATTTGATGTCCAAAGTACTTTAGCCTCATCTTTACTATTTGACCTAAGGAGCAGTCAGGGTTGATTTCTTCTAAGATTGTCCTATTGGTTCTCCTCGCTGTCCAGGGGACTCTCAAAACTCTCTTCCAACACCACATCTCAAAGGCATCTATTCTTCTGCGCTCAGCTTTCCTAATGGTCCAGCTCTCACAACTATACATTGCCACCGGGAATACCATTGCTTTGACTATATGAATTTTTGTTTGCAATTTGATGTCTCTGCTTTTCACTATGCTCCCCAGGTTTCTCATAGCTTGTCTCCCAAGAATTAGTCGCCTTTTTATTTCATGGCTGCAATCCCCATTTGCAGTGAGCTTTGATCCTAGGAAAGTAAAATCTGTCACTGCCTCTATTTCTTCCCCATCTATTTTCCAGGGACTGATTAGGGCCTGTTGCCATGATCTTGGTTTTCTTGATGTTGAGTCTCAAGCCAGCTTTTGCACTTTCTTCTTTCAACCTAATCAGCAGCTTTTTAAAATCCTCACTTTCTGCCATTAGGGTAGTATCATCTGCATATCTCAAATTGTTGATGTTTCTCCCCACAATTTTGAACCCAAATTGTGATTCCTCCATCCCTGCATTGCGCATAATGTGCTCTGTGTATAAGTTGAATAAGCAGGGTGACAAAATGCAGCCTTGTCTTACTCCTTTTCTGTTCTATTCCTACCCATCTTTTCCAACACCGAGCACCTTCTCCTCCCCACGTGTCCCTATGACAAGACGCGACAGGAAACCACGCAGGTCCTTTAGTAATTTGAGCTGTTCTGCCTTTCCCCAGTTTAGGAGAAAGAATCCCCTTATCCGCTAGAGGGCAGCAGAACCCGGAAACCCTGGTCCGGTCTAAACCGGAAGAATGACTCATACGCCACTTCCTCTTTCGCGCTGTCTCTCTCTCTCCTCCTCTCTCTTTGGTCTTTGCTGTCTAATAAAAGTTTGATGCTGAAATCGAGCGGGGCGAGCGGCGCCTAATGCGCGCGCGGCGGGTTCTGCGCGTGCGCACTGGGGGCCAGCAGGTGGCGGCTGTTGTTGTTCGGGTGGTAGTGGCGGCAAGATGGCGGCGCCCGGAGGCTCCGCGGCCGCCTCGGCCATGAAGGGGTTACTCCAGCAGTTCACCGCCATCACGGGTGAGGCGCGCGAAAACACGGGACTAACTCGGGAGGGCCCTGGAGGTCCCTGGGCTGGGAAAGAGAAGGGGGGGGTATAAGGCAGGGGAGGGAAGCGAAGGGGAGACGGCGGTGTGTCTGTGAGGGAGGGGAGTTGGCGGGGGACGGGGCTGGGTGGAGGCGCCGGTAAGGAAGGTGGGCCAGGGCTGCCCGGGCTGCTGCTGCTGCTCCTTTTGAGCCCCGATCAGGCCTTAATGAACTGCCAAAATGAAGCCACTTTCTTGGCTTTGTCGTTGGCCGAACTCAAGTTCTCCTCAGTGCATGTTTATCTGGCAGGAAACAGCAGACCAGTAAATGAGCCAATGGATTCTGTATCTCTCCATGCTCACACATCATGTTGTTATCCACCAGCAGCCCCCCACTTGAGCATGTTAGTCTTGCATTTAGGCACTCCAACCCTCAGCCTATTCAGGGTCCCCCAAGTGACGTGTAGGGGGAGGTCGATTTCCTCAGCTATATGTCCTCTTTTCATGTTGCTCCTTGTCCAGGGAGCTCCTTCCTCCGTCTTCTAATTTGGGTTGGCTTTTGCTGCCAGGGCTGAAAATAGGATGCTAAGGAGGGACCTGAGAGGGAAAAGGATGGAGTAGGAGGTGGTCATCATCACCAGATAACGTGATGAGGAGGAATGTTGATGTGCCGGTTAACTCTTTATATGGTAAAAATGGGCCCCTGTGTGTGCTTTGCCCAGAGAGACCAAGAATGAGGGCACTGAAGGGGGCTAGAATGGCTGGCCCCCAGAGGTATTTGGCCTGAGCCTTGATGGTGGTAGCTATGAAACCTCTCAATGGAAAGGTAAAAGGTCTCCCTTGCTTGAAAACTAGTTGTGTCTGATTCCAGGGGGTGATGCTCATCACTATTTATAGCCAAAGAGCCAGCGCTGACTGCGTTTGCAGACATTTCCGTCATGTGGCAGGCATGACTAGATGCCAATAATGCACAGAATGTTGTTACCTTTTCTGCTGAAGTGTTTATCGACTTGCAATTTCTTGCATTCGAACTGCTAGGTTGGCACTAGAAACCTAACCAGTTAATCTCAGAATTCTGTGTTAAAGAAAAGCTGTCATCCCTCTTCTTCTTTTGCTTCTGCAGACAAACTGAGTTACTTAGTTAATCAACCTAACTAAGTCATAGATCAAAATCTCCTTTTTGAGTGGGTTGATCGTTGGAAAGAGATCTGATTGCTTTTGCTGTGAATTGGAATATTTTACTGTCAGAAACAAGCTGTTCCTATTCATCATAATCAAATTTTGACAAAAATAGTGCTTCCACTGCAAATATTTGGGAGCATAAGATAGAAAACATCTAAAATGTGGAAGCAAAAAGGAAACTGTTATGGTGTTGCTGTTTCATTGTAAAGTAAATCTAGCATTTTGTTTCTCAGTGAACCAGACCACTGGCTAGCTCATGGCAAACTCATCAATCCATTCTGGATCATAGAAGCAGAGTGTGGGTGATAATATCAACTCTAGCCTTTTTTTGTTGTTCAGGCGCACAGTCTATTCCGACCTTTTGCGACCCTATGGACCACTGTCCGCCAGGCACCTCTGTCCTCCACCATCCTCCTCAACTCGCTCAGTTCTGTACCCATTGTCTCTACAATACCATCTAGCCATCTCATTTTTGGCCGCCCCCTTTTTCTTTTGCCCTCCACCTTTCCCAGCATTAAGGCTTTCTCAAGTGAATCCTCTCTTCTCATTTGATGTCCAAAGTACTTTAGCTTCATCTTTACTATTTGACCATCAAGGGAGCAGTCAGCCTATCCTGATGTTTTATTCTTAAAGTGTGCTTTGTATATGAAACATCTTTTTGTGATAATTGCTAGTTGTTGCTATCCCAATTGATAGGAAATTTATCTAACCCATTTTTAAATAGTTAATCAAGGCCGAGTTTTGTTAATTTTTCAGCCTTCATTAATAAAGTTCTTAATTGACTTTAAAGGTTTTCAAAAGACCAACATGTAGTTATTATATTTAAAATCACTTTACAACTTAAAATAGTTGTTTAAAATAAGCTGTAATTTTGCAGTTTCATCAAACAGTTTATTTGCATTTGTTGCTACATATCTGAAGATAGTACTTCAGATATGTAGCAACAAATCCAGTAGAAGCATTTTAGTTTTTAAAAAAACACAGAAAAGAAATGTGCTTTTAACTGACAGAGAGCCAGACACATCTGTCTTAAAAGAAAGATTTTAGACTAGAGAACCTTACTGAAAAGATCCTATTTCTTGTGCAGGGCCAGGGAGGTATAATTTTCCAGGTTTTGTTAGACTGCTTTTCTTACCATTGGCCATGATGGTATGAATTGCAGTCCAGTGACATCTGGTGGAACAGCTATTCTTTTTTTAAAAAATTACAGTAGTGACTTAAAATGATAATACAGTATATTCATGTGGCATAGATTCAACTTAAGCCATTTAGGCATTAAAGTACAGCAGCAGGATTTTGAATTTGATCCAGAAATGAATTGGCAGACAGTGCAGAATTGGTGTAGTGAGATCTGACTAGACCAGGGGTTTCCAAAATTTTCGTGCCATGGGCCAGAGCATGCCCCCTGGACAGCTGAATGGACTGGTCATGTGGTTCCTCCCGTCGTAAACGCTGCCATAAAATGCATCCGTAAACGTGTTTACAGCAGCGTTTATGGAAGGCTTGGGTGCATTTATGTATGTGTGGGTGCATTTTATGGCTATCGTAAATGCTTCTGGTAGCGGCAAGGGCAGCAGCAGGCCACATGAAATGGTGCTGCGGGCTAGGTTCGGCCTGGCCTATGGGCCCTAGTTTGGCCACCCTTGGGCTAGACCCATTTAGGGTCTATACCATCTGCAGTTCTGTACAGTTATACAGTAATTTGGATATAGCCCTGTATATGCACCTGAAGATAAGTCTTCTTTTCCTAGTTGGAGTTGTAATTAACTAGAGGAAGTATACGCTTTGGTTACATTTCTGTGGTACAGTATATTACTACAGCTAGCCCCTAGCAGCCACTCTGCAATGCACCATTTACAAGGAATAGGTTTCCCTTGCTCGAAAGCCAGTCGTATCCAACTCTAGGGGTCAGTGCTCATCTCTGTTTCTTAGCTGAAGAGCCAGCGCTGTCTGCTTCTGCAGACGTTTCCATGGTCATGTGGCAGGCATGACTAGACACCGGAGCACATGGAATGCTGTTACCTTCCCACCAAAGTGGTCCCTATTTATCTACTTGCAATTTCTTGCTTTCGAACTGCTAGGTTGGCAGGAGCTGGGACAGAGACGGGAGCTGCAAATACAGTTTTGTTGTATGTAATTTCTCAATGAAATGGATTTTGCCATATTTTAGTGTATAGTCATCATGTATAATCCAAAGTATTGAGGTGTAATAAGAAAAAATGTAAACATAAATGTAAAGTATTACCTCTTCCATTTTACTTATGAGATGAACTGAAGTTTTGCATTTCTAAGCCACATCTATCAATGTTATGTTTAAATTTAAAAAACTAAACTAGAGAATTCTACTATACTCAAACTTACACAGAAGCAAATCTGGATAAGTCAGTAAGACTTATTACTATGATAGTAAATGTATATTTAACCAGACATTGGAAAGTTACTTTTAAAAATGAACTAATTCTCATTATACATCACAGTGACCAAAATGCTATTGGATATTTATTAATAAATAAATAAGATGGATTGTGGACATTACTGCTGCTAATTGATAGCATACCTAGTCATTTTTCCAATTGTACATTTGTTCAGGAGCTTGACAGTTAAATGCAGCAACTTCCACAATCACTTTTGTGCAATATAATTATCCAGAAGTTTTGCAGTGTTTAAAAAAGTAAGCCATTTACTTTGCAGTTCTTTAAAATACAGTAACACATATTACACGAATAAAAATACTTTGAAATGACTGATTAGATTTTTTTAAATGTTTGTCTAGTTACACGTAACTACTAACTATTTTACATATAATATATTGTTTGCAAGTTCAAGTTTAATTGTTTCTAGTTGATGAAAATGGGAGAGAGATTATGTTGACTTTTCATGCTCTGGAGTATTTTTTAACATAGAACTAAGGACTCTTTGAATTCAGGTAAACAGGCAGCTTTTCAGTGAGGGGTTACATTTGCCAACCCTTTATTGTTGCTTGGTGTACAAGAAAGGTCAATTTAAGTTGTTTCACATTGTTTGGTCTGATAGAAATATATTGTGGAAGACGTAAGAAGCCATGTGTAAACAGGAAAAAATCTCTTTTTATTATGTTAACACTTTGGATATTTGGGAGTCATAGTCCAGAGACTGTATGTTAATTCTTCATCCTCCTTACTTGAGATACACGCAGGATGGAGTCAGAGTTTCAAGCAATGTTGAAGTTGGTAGCATGCAAAAGATGTAGAAATCTTTCATTCTGCTTTTGTTTTCTCCAAAACTGAGGATAACATGAGATGTTTGCACATCGCTCCATGTTTGCTGTAGATCAGTGGTTCCTAACCTTTTTTTGGCCATGCTCTCTAAAATCTTGATATCCAACCCCCCCCCCCCCATGACATATATAGGGCTGTGGAGTCGGTAGATAAATGTTCCGACTCCGACTCCTCAGTTTTGTCTACTGACTCCAGGTACCTGAAATTCACTCCCGACGACTCAACTCCGATTCCAACTCCACAGCACTGGTTCAGTAGCTGTGACAGGACTGTGGAGTCAGTAGATAAATGTTCCGACTCCGACTCCTCAGTTTTGTGTGCTTCTGACTCTGACTCCAGGTACCCAAAATTTCCTCCAACTCCGACTCTTCGACTCCAACTCCGACTCCACAGCCCTGGACATATAATTATTATTATTCAAAAAGTGAACTCCTATTCATACGGAGGAAGCCTAAAAGGCTATTAACTGTTAATAACTCATTCTCAAATTGTTCCCCTTAAAAATCAAATCACCCTATTTTGGGAATCACGGCTGTAGATTAAAGAAAGCAGGACCATATCTTTGGAGTAGGCTGAAGCTTGGACTAGAGAATATGTATGCTTGTTATGCATTCTGGCAAGAGTGGGGACTTGACAGTCTGATAGGGTAACACTGTTAAGACGCTGACCTTGACAACTGGAAGGTTGGCATATCAGCAGTTTGAGACAGTGCTGCATGACGGAGTGAGTTCCCATCTCCTAGCTCCTGCCAATCTAGCAGTTTGAAAGCAAGAAATTGCAAGTAGATAAATAGGTAACACTTCAATAGGAAGATAAACAGCATTTTGTGCACTGTGGTGTCTACTCATGCCTGCCACATGTTCATGGAAACGTCTGCAGACACAGACAGTGCTGGCACTTTGGCTATAAACGGAGATGAGCACCAAACCCTACAGTTGGATACAACTCACTTTCTAGCAAGGATGACCTTTATCTTTACCTAATGAGAAAATTTATAATGCTAGTCATAAATCTTTATTTTGTGGCATTTCATGCTATACATGGGGAGAGGAAATATATTGGAATGCTGCTTAATATTGGTAGGATTTATTCAGTGTTCTCCTCCATCTAATTATAATACAAATGAAGGAAAGGAAATCTAATTCTGTGTCAGACTTACTGTCTCTTAATATGTATACCGTGTTTCCCCGAAAATAAGACACTGTCTTATATTTTTGAAAACACCAAAATATGCACAAAGTCTTATTTTCAGGAAATGTCTTATTTTCCCATGACGAAGAATACAGTACACATTTATTGCTGATACAGCGGATCGCCAGGAGAAGATTTAGGTGAATGCCTTATTTTCGGTTGGGGGGGGGACCTTATATTTCTGAAGTGGGGAAAAATAGGGGGGTGCCTTACTATAGGAGGAGGTCCTATTTTCGGGGAAACAGGGTAGCATCTTGCTTCAATAGTTTTTTAAAATCATAAAATGTAAAGTAGAAATATTTAATAACATTATTATTAATTTTAAGAAAATAAACACATTATTTTTCTGAGTCATTTTACATAATCTTGGATCTGTATTCTTAAACTATGTTTAACAACTGGTTTTGTTTTGCTTTGTATCATAGGTGCCAGTGAAAGCGTAGGCAAGCACATGCTTGAAGCATGCAACAATAATCTGGAAATGGCTGTTACTATGTTCCTTGATGGTGGAGGGATAGCTGAGGAACCCAGCACTAGTTCTGCAAGTGTATCAAACCTTCGCCCTCATACAGAGTATGTATGAATATCCATAAAATAAATGATTTGCATTGAGATTTATCAATGACGGATCTTATGAGATATTTTGAGACTGTAAGGGTCTGGATGGGGGACAATGGGCTACAACTGAATCCTGGCAAGACTGAGTGGCTCTGGGTCTGGGCCCCCGTGTTATCCTGGGAGCTACCATCTTTGGAGCTGGATGGGGCTTTTTTGATGCAGACAGACCTGGTGCATAATTTGGGGGTCCTCCTGGACTCACGACTCCTGCTTGATGAGCAGGTGGTAGTCATGGCTAGGAGGGCTTTTGCACAACTTTGTGTCATTTGCCAGTTATGCCCGGTCCTAGACCGGGACTCCTTGCTTATGGTCACACACACTCTGGTCACCTCCAGACTGGATTATTGTAATGCACTTTAGATGAGGCTGCCCCTGATGACTATTCGGAGGCTGCAGCTGATTCAGAATGCAGCTGCGTGTGTAGTGATGGGGTGCGGGCGTTATGCCTGTGCCTCGCCCCTGCTATGGGAGCTGCATTGGTTGCCAGTGTGCCTCCGCGTGCAATTCAAGGTGCTGGTAATGATGGGCCAGGATACTTAAGAGACCGCATCACTCCAAAGCATCTGCTCATCCTACTAGAGCAGACTGGCAGGGCTCTTTAAAAATACCAACTGCTAGAGAGGCTTGCCTCTCTAGCACTAGAAGAAGAGCCTTTTCGGTATCCGCTCTGTCCCTATGGAACCTTTTGCCAGTTGAACTGCGTCTCCAGACAGAGCTGCTGCCCTTCAGGAAGAGCTGAAAACCTGGATGGCAGGGCAGGTGTGAGGAGGTGGAGAGGGAGCAACCCTCCCCCCCCAACCAACACACACTGGCTCATTTAGAGCAGGATCACTCATGCTTTTAAAAAATGTTAACTAGATTTTTAATCGGTGTGGGTGGGAGGTAGTTTTTCAGTATTTTTAGGAATTTTAAGGGTTTCTATAGTTTAAATATTGGGGATTTTATATACGCCGCCCACAGTCGTATGTTGATTGGGGCAGCTATACAAATTGAATGAATGAATGAATAAATAGGTGCACTTATAGTCTTTTACCTCCCATTTTATTAGTTCTTCTTTAACACTATCTGATTCCAAATATTGGCTATCCTCATGGTGATCAGCAATGAAGATTGTCCTGAGAAAATATAATGCAGTGGTCTTCCATTTGCCTTCCATGTCGCAGCATGACACCCATACCACTGATCCAGTTCCCCGAGTCACTTTCTGGTCCCGTGCCCTTTTGGCACACAAAGTCTTCCTCAGCCCTAGGCCAGTATTGTTGAAGCTGCTGCCCTCCATCAGGATGTATTCAAGTGGAATTTAATCCACTTGAGGACCATTACCCTTCCCTGTGGACTTTTACACCCAAGGCCATTAGTCTTATTCATGTGGAAGAGACAAAAAAGGGATACTATATTGTCCCTTTGTTTGCTGATAGATACAGTAATACCCCAGATAACGTTATGACTTGGTTCCACAAGTCATGACGTTATCCTATTTTTAGCGTTGTCCGATGCATGCATCGAACACCGCTAAAAAAAAAAAGCCCTAACTTCAGGGACAAACCGCTTTAAAGGCAGGCAGGGAAAGAAAGAGACCTCCCTGCCTTTAAAGCCACCCCCCATGCACAGCGGTCACTGCGACTGCAGTAGGGTCAGGGAAAGCGATTGCATCTTTTTTCCTCCCTGTATTTAAACAACAGGGAAAGAGATAACTGCTTTTTTCTTTCTTTCCCTCCCTGTATTTAAACTACAGGGAGGGGAAAGAGAGAGATGTGATTGGTTCCTGTAGTTTAAAAACAGGGAGGGAAAGAGACAAGGAGTCTCTGCGACTGCAGTAGCGTCGGAGGAAAGGCGGGTGCTTTTCCCCGACCCTACTGCAGTTGCAGATACCGCTGCGCGTGGGGGGTGGATTGGGTTGTTCTACCCAAACCACCCCACACCAGCAGACCATTGCATCGGATAACGCTAAGAATCATTATCCAAAATCGTTATCCGATGCAAGTTTTTTCCAAAAAACTTGCATCGTTATCCGATTCTAGCGTTATCCGATGCAATCGTTATCCGAGGTATTACTGTAAGTGGTTTCTATTGTACTCTTGATTTATATTGCTTTGAACTTCTATGGGGAAAAGTGGGGTAGAAATAAATATTCTTGTTTTTTAATATTGTGAGAAATATCAAAATGCTCTTGCCATTTATTGCAAAAATAATCCGTGTTCTGGAAATTCTTGTGTGAGTTAAATGCCTTAATATATTGTGCATTTTTAAAATATGTATGCTGAGATGGTATAAATATAGGATTTCAATTTATTTATTTTAATGTGGTCTATTACAGTCTCATCCAGTTCTCCTAGCCCAGTGGTTCCCAACAAGGGGTACACAGCCCACTAGTGGACTTCAATTCCCAGAAGCCTCAGTCAGTACATTGGCTGATCAGTGCTTTGGGGAAATGATTTAGGCTTCTGGGAATTGAAGTCTCAAAACCAGCATTTGCGAAACACTGTCCTAGCCCAAACATTGTGTAGATAGCTACTAAAAATCTGGTTTGAGACACAAAACCCTGCTATCAGTATTTGTTGCCATGTTCAAGCAGTTACGTGTCTTTAATCTTTATAGAGATGAAGTAAGAGCCCCAATTCCTCAAAAGCAAGAAATTCTGGTTGAACCCGAGCCTTTGTTTGGTGGTAAGTGAGTTCCATTTTAAAAATTTCTTGTTTGTATGTGGTAATAACTGAGAATGTACCCTACAACATTATGCTCTTTAAGCGAGGTACAACTATACTTGGTTGTCTGCTGTTCTGTCTAGCTCTCTCTGTTTCTTCTATCAAGTTGCAAAATGTGATCTTGCTGTACTGAACTATATATACAACAACTTAATCCCAGCCCTCCTAGTTATGCACAACAAAACTATTGCTTTCATGCTTAAATTGGTATCCTAAGAATATGTTTCATATACTGTACACTAGTACCCCGGATAACATTGAGACTTGGTTCCACAAGTCTCGTAGTTAACTGGTTTTTAACGTTGTGTGATGCATTGATCACACAACGTTAAAAAAAGCCCTGTTTCCCTGGAGGCTGCAGTAAGCCAGAATGTCGGGATTTGAACCCTGATGTTTTGGCTTGCTGCACTGGCTGAGGATGTCGGGGAAGCCCAGAAACAGCTTGGATCGTGTCCCCTGCCTGCTCCAGAGAGATCAGAGGACCCGATCTACAGCTGCAGGGTGGCTGGGGAAGCTGACGGGGACTCCCTGTCGGCTTCCCTAGGCACCCGCCCTTGCCTCCGCAGCTGTGGGGTGGCTGGGGAAGCCGACGGGGGAGCCCCCCGTCAGCTTTCCACCCTCCCCACCCCTGCCTCCGTAGCTGCAGGGTGGCTGGGAAGCTGAACGGAGAACCCCGTTCAGCTTTCCAGCCACCCTGCTGCTAAGAACGACTGTATCGGATAACGTTAAAAATCGCGTTATTCGATACAAGATTTTTCCGAAAATCTTGTAATGTTATGCGGTTTTAGCGCTATCGGGTACTAGTGTTATCCAGGGTATTACTGTATTGGTATATCAGAGAATAAACAAAAAAGTAGCACCTTAAAGACTAATTGTTAAATTTTAATGTGAGTTTTTGTGGATCAAATCCACTTCATCAGACAGTTAGTCTTCAAGGTGCTACAATGTTTTTTGTTTTGTTTATTCTCTGATATGCTTAAAACACAGACTAACATGGCTACTATTCCAAAAAATTCAATGATGTAAGTATATAAACTGCTGCTGTTCTCATTTTCTGGACAGAAAACTGAGGTAGAGTCGTTCTGCTTAAATATAATTTCCCAGATTCTGTTTGAATAGTTTTTCCATGACTATGATGAAAGACTTTTGGGTTTTATACTTAAAATCAGTTTAACTAGTGACAAGATGCTCCAGCGTTCTATGACAGAGGTAGAAAACATGTGACCTTGCAGGTTGGACTGCAGCTGGTAGTATCTGGAATCTGTGCTTCCTAGTTTTAATAGAAAAGGAAAACCAAGATTATTAGGAGAGTGAAAAGTTTCTCATCCTCATTTTTAAGGAAAGTCTGCTACTTTGCAATTTATTGAGAAATATAACTTGGATAGATCAGATGAGCATAATGAGTTACACATGGAAAAGTACAATTTTAGAATAGTACAATGAGATCAGGTTTTTAGCAGCTTGACATTCAAAAGGCTGCTTTTTTTAGGTGGTAGGAAAGTCAAAAAAGAATGACCCAGAAAAGTTGACTGTCTTGCAGTACAGGTAATGGGTTAGTTATAGGCTAAAGATGAGTACCATCAGTCAGCTTGTTGTAGAAAAGCATTAATATAATTCAGAAGGCTACCCGGTTGTTCTTTTATTTTTTGCTTAGATTACAAAAGTACACAAAATATTTATATCATAACAAAATTTGAACGGTATAATTAAGTTTACCTGCTACACCTATATATGTTGAATAGTTATTTTTTCTGAGGTGTTGACAGTCAATATATTTTGAGGCTGATGTAAATTTACATAAAATACATCTATAGGGCAGAGGATTTCTACAGTACTGAAACAAAAAGGTTGTATTTGCCAAATGAAAAACCCATTGAGCTAACCTCTCCTTACTGGTGCTTTCTCCTTTTTGCCCAGTGTCATTGCAGCTGTAAAACAGCAGCAATACTTTTAAGGTGTAGCACACCATTTTACCCTCAGTTATTCTTACACTGACATTTCTGCTATCTATCCCATCTCCCTGAAGAAACACACCTCTTTAGTCCTTTTGTGGGGAAAGCCAAAGGAGGGAGCTTTGAGTGGTACTTCCCAGAAGTGAGCCAGGCCGAGGAGGGGATGTTGTCGGTTAGGAATGTGTTGTGTCAAGTAATTTGTGATCTCTTGTACGACCCACAATTGTGGATATTTCACTGAGCTGTTTTTATTTGCATTGATTTTTATTGCCTGGGTCTGTAATGGATTTTTGTATTTTACTTACACATCATCTATCACAGGGGTGCCCAAACTATGACCTGCAGTGCCTAATCATCTGGTCTGCGGTGCTCCCAGAAGCAGAAGCAAAACGTGCATGTGCATAACGCTGCCGTAAATGACCAGTAGCTGTCATAAATGCATTTATGACAACCTCAGGTCATTTACGGCAGCGTTATTTATGGCAGTGTTTTACTTCCGCCTCTGGTGGGAGGAACCACATGACTGGTACGCTCAACCACATGACTGGCCCGTGGCACCCCGATCTATCAGTTGGTTTGAGAATGTTATTGTGGGAAAGTGGCCTTTAAATAGAAAATATACATCAGCCTGCAGATATGTGAAGAATGGGTGTATAGAATTCATATACTGTATTGAGTATATGTAGAAGGTAAATGAGCATAATGCATTATTGATATTGTAAAGTGACTCTGTCACTGAAATTGCAGTGATGCATCAGACTTTTCTATACTAAATCTACAATGTGGTAACAGTAATACCCCGGATAACGTTTATTTGGGATAACGCTAAAATCGCATAACGTTAAGTAATCTGGGGAGGAGAATTGCATCGAATAACGTTAAGGTCCTATGGAATGCATCGGATAACAACTGCTAAAGCTTGTGCAGTTACAATGTATCTCTATGGAGCTTTAACGTTATCCGATCCATCCCATAGGATTTTAACACGGATCGGATAACACCAAGACTTGTGGAACCCAGTTTTAGCGCTATCTAAGGTTTTACTGTATGTTAATTTTTTAAAATTCTGTTCTGATTAAGCTCCAAAAAGGCGCAGACCGGCTCGTTCAATATTTGATGGTTTTCGGGATTTCCAGACAGAAACTAGTAAGTATTTGTGAATATTACCTTTACATATCATTTTGCCTTTGTTCACTAGCTGTATCTGTGGTTACAATGTTAACTCTTTGGAGTAGACGTGTGAAATCTGTTATCTTGTTGCATGCTAAGTAATATGGCCAAATTAATGAGGGAAAAAGGTAAGTAACTTGTCCAGAAAACTGAATAAAAGGAGGGGAGTGACTTCCAACAAAAAAAAACCCGTCTTATGAACCAATCATTTTCTGTCTCACAACTTATTTAACAAAAGGCATGCAGTTGGAGCTGGGAGAGAAGTAACTTAGCCAGGAAGCTGAATGTGAGGCAGAGATTGTATCTGAGCCTCAAAGGGCTCAATCATATCTTTATCCCCATAGAGCAGGGGTCCCCAATCACCTGGCCACGGACTGATACCAGCCCACTGGCTGTCCTGAACTGGGCTGCGGGATGGTGGCAGTGCCGGAGGCACCAGGAGCCCCAATACCAACCTCAGCGTACTCCGCTGGGGCTGCCAGAGCGAGACCATGGGCTTCAGACACAGCAGATAGCCAGGTGGCCAGGCCCCTCCTTCATGTCGGTTAACTACAACGGGGCTCTGCTCCACGCCTTTGTGCAATGTGATACCTCACTTCCTGAGTCGAATGGTGTGGCTGGTAGTTTATCGTATTTTATTATGCCCTTGCACTGTCCAATCTCACCACCCCCACTTACCAGTCCATGGAAACATTATTTGGCATGAAACAAGTCCGTGGTGCAAAAAACGCCCTGTCATAGACCACAACAGTCAAAAAGCCCACTACACACAATTGTACTCCATATCCAAGAGAAAGATTCAAGCAGACCATGTAACACCTTACCATGCCACACCAAATATATCTAACACAAAACCAGGCAAAACAAACACCGAGTGAGGAGAACTGTTGCGTTTGTTTCATGTCATCCTCTTTAGCCCTCAGGAGTATGCTAGTGTGCTGTAAAACTCCCTCCAATGTATATTCCCCACTGTTTGGACCTCTGCTACCTTTCCCCTAGATATCTGGGTGCATTGCAAAAAGGAAGTATGTATTTTAAAACAAACCTTGTATACTTCTTGCTTTATGTCTGATGGAAATAGAATGTTGCTGTGAAAATGTGATCTAACTCCCTCTTTTTTCTTTCTTTCTGGGTCCCTGCAGTTCGGCAGGAGCAAGAGTTGAGAAATGGAGGCGCAATAGACAAGAAACTTACCACACTTGCGGATCTCTTCAGGCCTCCAATAGATCTGATGCATAAAGGGAGTTTTGAAACAGTACGTTACTATGTTTTGATCACATTCCATGGTGGCTTGGGCACAAATGGCTTCTGTGAATGTGCACACGTGTGTAGCTTTTTATTATGCCAATTCATTATGTTTACGTCCATCATTATCCCCTCTCACTTTTCATCAAATGTGTGCAGCCGGTGTTAGCAGTTAAGTGGCTCAAGTGGCAAAGATGCTGACTGGAAGCCGGGAGGTCAGCAGTTCTATTCCCAAGTACTGCAGAACAGAATGAGCTCCTGTCTTTGTCCCAGCTCCTGCCAACCTAGCAGTTCGAAAGCAAGAAATTGCAAGTAGATAAATAGAGGCCACTTCAGTGCACTCTGGTGTCTAGTCATGCCTGCCACATGACCATGGAAACATCTGCAGAAGCAGATAGCGCTGGCTCTTCAGCTTTGAAACAGAGATGAGCACTGAACCTTAAAGTCAGACATGACTGTCTTTCGAGCAAGGGAAACCTTTACCTTTACTTTAACCTTTATATTTCAGTGATTTAGGCACTAGCAAGCTATGTGCCTAAAAAGAGATTTGCACTTTCTTTATGCCTTAGTGAAGAAGTTCTTCTAACAGGCAGTTGTTTCAGAGGAGGAATCATCATTTAGTTATAAGGAATATGCTTTATGTCTATAATGCTCCAGTAGTAAACCTTAATAGTACACTTTTCAAAGGCCTCTGCCGTCATGCTGCAGAAGAAACTTGGCCTGAAATCATGAATAAAATACTATAGTCAGAGTAGGAGGTAAAGGGCTCAACTGACTAATTATCTGTCTCAGTTTGAAACAATTTCTTCTATCACTAAACTTCTACGAAGTATATGTTTTGACTGAAGCTTTGAAATTTGTTAGAAGTAAACTGTTCATACTTTTCAGTCTGCGTTATAAATTGGGGGGTTCTGGATAGCTTAGGACGGGTCCCCAAACTTTTCATGTTGCAGGCCGGTTACATGGTTAAACAGCCTGGTCACATGGTCTTTCCAGCTGTAAACACTGTCGTAAATGCAACTGAGGCTGTCATAAACGTGTTTATGACAGCTGTGAGTGCATTTACCGCAGATAAAGTTGTGTTTACGCAGGCGTGAGTACTCTTTAAGGCTGACACTTTCACTTCCAGGTGCAGTGAGGACAGTGGTGGAGCACATGAAATGGGATCCTGGACCGTAGTTTGGCCACCACTGGCTTTAGGGGTTTTGTTATCTGGCTGTAGAGCCAGAGGTTGGGAATTCAGTTCCCTACTGGTGCCTCCCAAGGGAAGAACCAGCCTATGTAGCTGTGGGCAAACTGCACAGCCCCAGGTTAGTCCCAGAAGAAGGGAATAGTAAGCCACTTTTCTGTATTCTTAGCTCAGAAAACCCTGGAAAGGATTAATTAATTGTTTAATGTAATTGTTCGATTTTTATGCCGCCCCACTTGCCTAAGCAACGCTGGGCGGCTAACAACAATACAAAAAGAACACAAAATATACAGCTACACTCAAACTAGCATAATACACAAAACTTTTCAGAACTAAAAAAAAAATCCCACCCAGAAACCAAATCAACTTTTAAAAAATTAAACTATATATTTACCAAAAAAAAAAAAACCTTCAAAGATTTAAAAGGTTAAAAAAGTTTAAAAGATTTTAAAAAGTTTAAAAGAGGGAGAGAGGGGTGGCTATCCCATCAGATCAGCCACCCAACATGGGACACCGTATTACTTGAGCCCCACACCTGCCCTGCCAGCCAGGTTTTTTGGCCATTCCGAAAAGGCAGTAGCTCTGTCTGTAGGCATAACTCAGTTGGCAGGAGGTTCCAAAGGGCCGGGGCGGACACGGAGAAGGCCCTCCTTCTGGTGCTAGAGAGATGTGCCTCTCTAGCTGATGGGATGATAACAGAGCCTCTCCGATCCGCCCTGGTGGGATGGACAGATGTTCTTGGGGTGACACAGTCTCTTAAGTATCCTGGCCCAGTACCATGTAGGGCTTTAAAGGTAATGACCAGCACCTTGAATTGCACTTGGAGATATACTGGCAACCAGTGCAGCTCCCGAAGCAGTGGTGAGGCACGAGCATAACGCCCGCACCCCATCACTACCCAAGCAGCTGCATTCTGGACCAGCTGCAGCCTCCGAATGCCAAGGGCAGCCCCATGTAGAGCGCATTACAGTAATCAAGCATGTGTGATCATGAGCAAGGAGTCCCAATCTAGGAGCGGGCGTAACTGGCGTATTACACGAAGTTGTGCAGAGGCCCTCCTGGCCATGACTGCCACCTGCTCTTCGAGCAGTAGTCGTGAGTCCAAGAGGATATAAGTCAGAATTGGCTTGACAGCACACAATGATTATTTTTGTTGTTCAGTCACACAATCAATTTCGACCCTTTGCCGACCCCATCGACCACTGCCCGCCAGGCACCCCGATTATTATAAATTGGGAAGAAACGTAATTGACCTAAAACATATAGATAGCAGTTATACTCGTAGAAATGAAATGACTGTACAGTAATACCTCGGATAACGCTAAGACTTGGTTCCACAAGTCTTGGTGTTATCCAATTTTTAGTGTTATCCAATCCATGTTAAAATCCTATGGGATGGATCGGATAACGTTAAAGCTCCATAGAGATACATTGTAACCGCACAGACTTTAGCAGTTGTTATCCTATCCATCCCATAGGACCTTAACGTTATTCGATCCACTTCTCCTCCCCAGATTAGTTAATGTTGTGCGATTTTAGCGTTATCCGAGGTAAACATCCGAGATATTACTGTATTTCTTTCCTATTGGGAATTTACACTTGTGTAAGGAAAATTGTGCAAATTGCGACAGCAAATTGCTACTCATTGATAAGTGCTGGTTCTGTTCCTGGGTGCTCAAGTATAAAGTGTAAATCATTCTAGCCATTATGCATAAAAAACTCCATGTAATTTAATAAATTTCAGTTATATAATGTGCAGAATTGTACACGGGATAAATGTCTTGTTTTCTTCTTTGTACCAGCTGCAGGATAAAGGGAATCAATGGGAATCAATTTGCTCATTTCTCCAATGATTATGTGAAACTAATGCTGGACTTTTTTTTGTATGTTTGATTTTGTATGCGTGTGGATCATTTAATCTGTTTTTAAAAGTTATTCTTCTGGTTCAGATGTGCCACATTCTTGACTGCTTTGGTGCTGCACCATTTGTCACTAAGCCTTTCTTCCTTCAGTAGTTTGTCCTTAGCTAGTTGCTAGCCCATCTATGTTCAGTGGTACGCTGCCTGCAGTATTTTTAACATGTAAAGTTCAGATATTCTTTCCCTGGTCTCAATTTTCTTGAAATATATCTCTCTGTCAATTGATCAGTGATGCTATTTCCCTCCAGTTCTCTTTATCCACCCCTGATCAGGCTTCCATACTTCTGCTAACTGCTCCTGAGTAACTTTCTTAAATGTTTGCATATTAAAATATATATTTATAGATCCTTAAGATAGAGTCTTTTTGCCTTCATTTTAATACTGCATGTGTACTTGTGGTATAAGCAGGTACTGTAGCATTTCTCTCCATTGTAACTCTGAATGCATACAAGAATGATTCTTGTGGGACAAGACTAACAGATGTTATTTGGACCAAGCTTTTGTGGACTGTAGCCCACCTCTTTGGATACTTTTGAGTAGTTCTTGTTAATTTTGCTAAAATAGATTAATGTGGCTACCACCACCACCATTAATTCATTGGAGCATATTTTTCTGTCAGTCAATTGCACTTTATATAGAGGGTGCCAAAACTATACATATTTTAAGAAAGAAAAAAACTGTTAAATTGTAATACAGTACTTAATATATGCAAATAACAAAAGATGAATACAAGTCATATCTGACTTCTGCAGTTACAAGAGGTGCTGAAAATGGTTACCATCAGCATCCACACACTTCTCATTACAGTGAACTAGTGCCCACTTGTATTGTTGTGCATGCCATTTAAATTCCTTTCTGAAGTACCACCAGTGTAGCTGGTTTTCTACAGCACACCACATCCTTTAAGGTCCCCCATAGGTAGATGTCAAGGGGTGTTAAGTTAGGAGAACACAGTGGAAACTCAACCACATCTCTTCAAAATGGTCTGAAAATAGTCTTTGCTTCCTCAAACAACCACCATGCTTCTGCTATTATCTTTGACTGTCCTGCCAGTTGCATGTTGACACTAGCATTAATTCTTTGGAGTAAACATCATACTACATATTGCTAGCATAATTCAATTCAACTTCGAAAAGAAAGACATAGATAACATCTCTTAAAATGTGTACACTGTACATTTTGGCACCCCCTGTATTTTAAGTCATTGAAACATTAACAGTACTGAAAAATTATAAAATGTTTTTACTGGTTAGGTGAAAATCCAGTCCTGTTAACAGTGCTGTTTATGATAAATGTTAGAGGAAAAGCAACGTGTATAGGAGTTTCTACTCATATCTCTCTGTGCCACAAGGGTTTCTTTTTATCTTTTTGTCTTGTTTACTCTGATATTTCTCTGTGCTTTGAGCACTGGGTTACTTCATGCCTCTTTAAAGCCCCCTGGTCTATCTCTGTGAGTCACAATAATTCCCTGCCGCTCTCAAGGTTGCATGTGAAGATGAGTCCATACAGAAGCTGCCTCCACACCCTTTCTACAAAGGCAGCCTCTGTCAGGACTTGTTTCTTCATACCCCTTCCTCATGCAAGGGAATTCTTACGATTCACAGAGGTGAATGGGGGCATTTTGGAAACTGATTAAAGAAGCTGTATATGAACAACATGGAGGCAGGAGGCCTCCTGTTTGATGGCTACCTGTCCCATAACTCAGTCTGGGGTGTCCACATCAAATTATGGGACGGTGAGTTTGTGTTTTCTGGAAGCCCCATTCCTAATTTGCAAATCAGCAATGTTGTATTGTAAGTGAAGAACTTTTGTGCATTGCCACCATATTTGCTGCCACACCTAAGCAACAAAGAAGTCACACTTTACTTTTAAAGCAGGGAAGTATGCATTTTGTTGCCATGATGGTTATTGTTCCTGCAGGCTTTCCAGAGTGCTGATCAGCATAGAAAAAAGGCATACAGTGGAACTTCGGTTAACAAAATAAAATAAAATAAAATAACACAATAAATCTATAGAAAATATTGGTTCAGTTTACAGATTTTTAAAAAATGGATTAATTGGTTTTCAATGCATTCTTTTGGGAAACTGCATTTCAGTTAGAGTATTTTGGTTTTCAATGCATTCCTATGGGAAATTGCATTCAGTGCATTCCTATGGGAAATTCAGTTAAAGTTATTTTCACTGTAAGAAGTGTCACAGAGAACACATTAATTATGTTGACCAAGGTTTCACTGTGGTTTGTTTTAAAGACAAAGTATGTTTTTTCATGGCCAGTTTTTTACATGGGAAGGCATTTGGTGGAAACAGTGATCAGAGCTGCATGTGATCCATAGTTTGTCTTTCCTCTTGCTCAACTGAATCCGCACCATTTAATGTGGCCCACTGCTGCCGGTAGAAGTAGTAGAAACATCAATAAATGCATCCATAGCTGTCGTAAATGCATTTACAGCTTACAACATCCACGGATGCATTTATGACTGTTTCCACCACTTCCAGAAGCATTTACGACAGCCATAAATACAGCCATGGCTGTCATAAAGTGAAGCTGACACTTTCTGGTCTGGAAGGTCTTTTGTTTATTCTAGCTTTTTAATTCTGTAAGATTAATTGGAATTGCTTGTTATTCTATTGCACACCTAAATAGATTAGCAGTACTGTATAACTTAAAAGTAAACCAGTATCCTTACTGGAAGTCAGGGCAATCAGTGACTAGCATCTTTACATGTTGGAGAATAAACTTCAAAACTTGCCCAGCTATGAGCTGACTGTAGTTTCAGTCTAAGTCATTTTAGTCAGTCCTAACCTAATAAAATTGGCACGAGGCTAAATTTGAGAAAATTGGAAAGCTATTCATGCAAATTTCAGGCTTTGACTTAAGTTATAATGTCTTTATGGAAAACAAACAGTTTCTCTTCTCCCTCCCTTTCAGATGAGTATTCAGATAAACTATGGAGTCTGTGCTTTGTAGAAATGGCACAAATTTAGTTTAGAATGGGCCCAAGTTAAAATCCTGCAATTGTTTTATTGTTGTCATTCTTAGCCCTACAGCCATTTTTTCTAAAAATGAATGTTAATTTCTCGAGGAGGTATCCCCCCATATTAATACTAGAGTGATATTTTTAGGATACCCCAGAAAATTAGAATATGCAAAACAAAGAAAAAATTTCAGAGCAAAATGTAGAAAGAAGAGTCAAGTGTCTACTTTTGGTGGATGCTTGCAGGAAAATGTATTATCTTTAAGGTTTTTAAAAGAACCTGTGAAATAAATGTTTTACTTCCATAGTTGTGGCATAAACCATGTATCTCTTCATTAAAAGTTACATAAACAAAATACCCTGAATTTATGAATTGTCAGTTTCACATCTTATATAGTACCTCTGCAATGTAAAAATGTAAAAAAAACCACTTTATACATTTACAGACAAATTTGAGTTTGCACCCTAATGAATTTATTTTTAAGTTTTAAAATGGTTCTGCATTGCAAGAACAAACTTAGAAACTAAGTTTGGAGAACTCCAAATGTTGGGGAAATCCAAATTTTTTTAGATTCTTATTTAGATGTATTTCAGGAATTTGTAAACTCCACTGAAGAATGAACCCAAGAATCCTGATCTTAAGTCTAATACAGTAATACCTCGGATAACGCTAAAACTTGGTTCCACACGTCTTGGTGTTATCCGATTTTTAGTGTTATCCGATCCATGTTAAAATCCTATGGGATGGATCGGATAACGTTAAAGCTCCATAGAGATACATTGTAACTGCACAGGCTTTAGCGGTTGTTATCCGATCCATCCCATAGGACCTTAACGTTATTCGATCCAATTCTTCTCCCCAGATTACTTAACGTTATGCGATTTTAGCGTTATCCTAGCCAATTGTTATCCAGTGTTTTATTGTAGAGCTTTCTTAAAATACTTCTAGAAGTTGCACACCCAAATCTTCAGTTGAATACCAATGTTTAAATTGTCACTCACCATAATGTGCATTTGCAAAATACCTGTTCAGGTCTCTCAGACACTAGTGTTATTCTGAGGTAAATTGCTGAGTTTAATATCACAGGTTGATCATTTACTCATTGCCTAAAAAGAGGGCAAAATGAGGCAAAAACTGAATTGATTGCTTTCTATGAACAAGAGCAAACTAGAAATATTTCATCTCATTTACATAGAGAACCTAGCAACACTCTACTGTGCTATGTAGGAGAACAACTGTCCTGCATTACCTTGCACAAGTTACATGATGATGATGATCTACATAAACATAATACATCTTTCCATAGTGGGGAAGATTATGACAATTTCTGCCTGCTCAGTCTGTTGTTCTGGTAATAACTGTTGATGGGCCTTCCCTTCAGACAGTTATCTTTAATACAATTGGAGAATGAGTCTAATACTTTAGTTTACTTTTATTATTATTATTATTATTATATTTCAATTTCTATACCGCCCTACTCGGCAGGGCCGACTCAGGGCGGTTCACAACATATAAAAAGTTACAAATTCATGTCCATAAATCATAAATACATAACATCAAAATATCAATAGGACTTTAACTTCTTCCACGAGCAAAATAACAAAGAACTAAAGTTATTTTGTAAGTTAAAGATTTAAAATGTTCTAACTTTTTTTTCTAAACCATGCTCAAATTGCCATCATGCCAAGAATATATATTTTCACACCAAAGTGTCTTCACTAGAATATCATGCTAGTGATTGACCTGAGAACTGTTTTTGATGTGATATTCTTTTAAAGAGTTAGGTGTATCTAGTTTTTTCTCTCTTCCCATATAGGTTGACTATTTTATTTACTCATTCAGTAGTTAATAAATCAGATGTGTCACATTAGAAAAGTAAAATATTATTTTCTACAAAGCAGCATTAGCAGGACATTCATGTTTTCTTTCATGAATAATTCAGTTAGTGCAGACTCTGGCATAAACCTCCTTTGAGGAAGTCCATACAATTTTTCCTATTTATTCGGGAAATATGAGCATTCTAATTTTTGATCTAGCACTCTTTTTCCCAACAGGTATGACAATTCAAGGATCAGAATTACATTTCTTGATCAAAATCCTACATTAACTTGCAATCAACCAATCAGGCAATGCCAACTTTGTGACCCAAACCAGTAAGATTTCTTTCTGCAACTTCAAGTCTTCCCATCTCTCACACTTGCACTCTGAATGATTATTGGAAAGTAGTTCTCCAGCAATGTTAAAATATAACCTGAGAATGAACAGTGGAGAAAGAAACTGCAATTTTGTTAGTAATGCAAATACACCACAGTTTTGCCTCTTGGCTCAGCTAATTTGTCTTGCAATCCAGTCCATATGATTAGAGCTTTGAGAAGTTTACTGTTTTGGACTGCAGCTCCCAGAATCTCCAGCTAGCATGGCACTGACTTGTGTGTTAGGGAATTCTGCAAATGCGAAAACAAAAACTTGTTTGAATCTTGACGTATGACTCCTATTATAGTCTACTATAACATGTTTTATTTGCCTTTTCAGTTTTCAGTTTTGGAATAAACAATTGCTTCTTTCCCCAGCTTTCTTGTGTTTGACATATTTAACAGCTATCAATTTGGGATTACTAGTGAGTACTCTGATTTTGCACACTGCTTGTCAGGCTTGCTTACAGATGATCTTTGTTGAATCTCCTGGTTCTGTTTTGTAGTATGCAGAAGGTTTAGTGAAGAGTGCACAGTAGGCAGAAACGGTCATTGGTGGCATTGTTTCTTGCTGGATCTTCATTCTTCACTCACATGTCTAATCTTTTTTTATCTTCAGGCCAAGGAGTGTGGTCAGATGCAGAACAAGTGGCTCATGATTAACATACAGAATGTGCAAGATTTTGCCTGTCAGTGTCTCAACCGTGATGTTTGGAGCAATGAGGCTGTGAAGAATATTATCCGGGAACACTTCATTTTTTGGCAGGTAAGCTTTCTTCCTGCAAAAAAAAAAAAAAAAAGCAACAGAGTCAATATTTTGTATTTAATTTTCCTGACTAATCTCAATCAAATCATTTTGGGGCAGTAGAATAATGGACACTATGCTGTGGCTAAAAATCAGGTTATACAGAGAAACATTGGTTAACAAATCACTTGGTTAACATAAAAATCACATAATAAAAGGAAATCCATAGAAAATAGTGGCTCAGTTTACGGAATTCAGAACGGATCAATTGGTTTTCAGTGCATCCCTATGGGAAACTGTTTCAATTAACGTAATGTATTTTGGTTTTCAGTGCATTCCTATGGGAAATTGCATTCAATGCATTCCTGTGGGAAATTCGGTTTAAGTAATTTTTACTGTAAGAAATATCTGGGAGAACTCATTAATTACATTAACCGAAGTTTCACTGTACTTCAAAATGGTGAAAGTCCCTTTAATCTTAGCATATTCTCAAGCATTAAAGCATTTTTTTTTTGCTGTTTTGTAGGTATATCATGACAGTGAGGAAGGACAAAGATATATACAATTCTACAAACTGTCAGATTTCCCTTATGTATCTATCTTGGACCCTCGGACTGGTAAGAGTAAAATCAGCTGCTTATACTTACTTACTTACTTACTTACTTACTTACTTACTTACTTACTTACTTACTTACTTACTTACTTACTTACTTACTTACTTACTTACTTACTTACTTACTTACTTACTTACTTACTTACTTACTTATTATTCGTACTTATATGCCACCCTCCTTGGGAAACCACTCAGGGCAGCTAACAACAGCAATATAGTACAATAGTCTGGCAATAAAGTTCATTCATAAAAACTGTGACAACCCCCTTAAATTTATCAGGTTAAAATATTTAAAAGATAAAACAGGTAAAACAATTAAAAAGTTAAGAGCGGAAAAGGCATTCAAATCGACCAGCAGGTTGGGGTCTTCATATAGTTAGTACCCCATACCTGCTCTGCCAACCATGTTTTTATGCTCTTCCTAAAGGGCAGCAGCTCTGTCTATATACTTATGCTACACTAGAATAAATACAGTACAGTAATACCCCACATAATGGGTGCACTGCACAACATTAAAACTGCACAACATTAAGAAATCTGAAGAAAAATTAAGTTAATGTTGTGTGATACATCATGTTTTCCTCCAGATTTCTCTGCTTCAAAGCCTGCAGGACTATTCTCTGCCTGGGAGCAGCCCTGCGGGCTTTGGGGCTTCGGTCTACAGACACCCCCCTGGAGCCTCCCGCCCCAAGGGTACAGTACCTCTGGAGATTTCTGCCCCAAAGCCCGCAGGGCTGGTCTCTGCCTGGAAAAGCCCTGTGGGATTTGGGGGCTTGGATCTATGGATGCCCCCTTACTGTTTTGAGGCTTTACCATTTTGACTTGGGAAGGGCCGAGGAGAGCACCTAGAAGCTGCTCTATATTACTGTAGGGCTGCAGGGACTTAGTGGTTAAGACGCTGATCTTGATGACTGGAAGCTGCCAGCTCCTGCCAGCCTAGCAGTTTGAAAGCAAGAAATTGCAAGTAGATAAATAGGTACCACTTTGGTGGGAAAGGCGAGTGTCCCATGCTGTCCAGCATCTAGTCATACCTGCCTCATGACCATGGAAATGTTTTCAGATGCAGACAGTGCTGGCTCTTTGGCTGTAAATGAGATGAGCATGGTCCTCTAGAGTATGTCACAACCAGCTTTCAAGCAAGGGAGACATTTATCATATTACAGTTATCTGACTTTTGGGAATAATAGGGTGAAGTATTTCTGTCTTGTTGGTTGTTTACAGTACTCTTTTGCTCACTCTTCCAGACTGTTTTGCAGGGATTTTAGGAATCCTGTTGAAATGACACTTGGGATTATACTTTATTAGCCTCTTGCAATGCAAAAGTACTCTTTTTCTTCTTCCTTAGTACAGTGGTACTTAGGTGATGATTTAGGACTGCAGTTCTTGAAGCATAGCTTTTTATTATCTAAACAGGGCAGAAGTTAGTGGAATGGCGTCAGCTGGACGTAAGTTCATTTTTGGACCAAGTGACTGGGTTCTTAGGTGAACATGGTCAACTGGATGGACATTCTACTAGCCCTCCCCAGAAACGCACTCGCTCTGTAAGTATGGGATGGCTGGGAAAGATACACTGAGTACATTTTTGTCAGTAATATACACAGACATTTCATTCTTTCTAAATGACAAGATGTCAATTATTCAAAAATACACTAAGTGGGGCCATGCTTTACTAGTTAAGACAAATATGCTATTGAAAAGGAAAATTAATGCTCTATCTGCTCTTTTCTTCCACTTATTTAATTTAATGCAACTTTTCTTCCATTTTTGACTGTATGGGTTAGGAAAGTCTCATTGATGCAAGTGAAGATAGCCAGTTGGAAGCTGCCATCAGAGCATCGCTACAAGAGACACATTTTGACTCTGACCACGTCAAGCAGGAAAGCAGATCAGATGAAGAATCTGAATCGGAGCTTTTCTCTGGAAGTGAGGAGTTTATTTCTGTTTGTGGTTCAGATGAGGATGAGCTAGACAATTCTGCTAAATCTAGGAAATCTCCACACAAAGACATGGGGTGTAGAAAAGAAGAAGGCAGAAGGCCGCAGCATGAGCCAACAGCAAGGACTGAAACTGAGATGGTAACAAACCATCGAGGACTATCTTGCATGGATTCGGCGGTGCTAGAGGAGGATGGATCCAAGCCAGAAGGTGCAGTGAAGGAACTGAATGTAAACGGTAAGTGTGGAGATGTATATCTCTCTTTTTTGGCATTTTAAAAACTGGATAAACTGATTATTAAAAAGATAAAATTAGACTAGATTGATCATACCATGCTACATGTTTCTATTATTGACAATATATTCAGAAAAATTAGCAAAGTGACTCAGTTTTTAATCTCCCATTAACATTTACAAGTTCCAGTATACTAAGTTGATTTGTCAATAAAACTTTCAGAACTGAACTTCATTAAAATTCCAAATACATTTTATCGGTCTGTCTTGACAACTGTTCTGATTAAACTCTGGTACCATTTGTAATAAAATGTATATACTACACAACATCAGGCTGTTTCTCAGAAAGGGCAAGATATATACATTATTTACCCTCTAGAACAAATAGATTTCTTCTTCACCTAAGCATTACCTGACTTGCATAATTTCAAAGTTAATTTGTCTAGTTTATTTTTAAACAATTGTTTGGCATAATCATCCTTATATGTTACTTACAACATATCTAAACTGATATTTTAAAGCTGATGCTTGCAAGTCAATTAGTGTTAGTTTTAGTCTCTTAGAGTAAATTCATTGAATCTATGGAACTTCAGAAAATCAATGCTTAAAAGATGAAAGGCATAAAGAATCAAAATGCAAAGATGGATGAGATAAAAGTAAAATGGAGAGACAACATTAAAGCATTTCAGTAATATTGATAATAGAAATTGGCAAAATAAATTAAGATATAAAAATAAAAAGTAGTGAGAAAAGGAAGTAGCAGGAAGATAGAACTGGATTTTATTAGCGTATACTTGTTGGTAAGTACAGATGAATTTACCGGGGGAAAAGCATAACTAGGATCAAGAATAGAATTCTGAGTTGTTACTTTCTGCTGAGTTGTGGGCCTCCCATTAATTCAACAGTTTAGTTCAATCATCTCAGTAATATCTTTTGTCCTTTCTTACAAGTGTTTGTATTCCGTAGTTATTTAGTTACTAGTATACAGAATGCTAAAGCTAAATGGAAGGATTGTATTTTACATTTTACTCCCTTCTGATAGGACCAAAGGCACAGTTAATGCTGAGGTATCCAGATGGGAAGAGGGAACAAATTTCACTTCCTGAACAAGCTAAGCTTCTGGTAAGTAGAAGTAGCAGAAGAGCAGTTGCCAGGAGTCTTTTGTTCTTACTGGCTTTTTACATCTCTGTGTTCGGATGCTGATTTTTTTGTGGTTTTTTTTCATGCACCTGACATTTCTGCAGACAAAATGTGTTTTACTTTCCGCTTTCATACTGTCTGTTCTTCTGGACATTTCTTAATTGCTCAATCCTCTTTCTGTGACAAGATTAAGTGCAGCCTTCTCCCAACCTGATGTTCTCTAGATGTTTGGGATTTTATTGTCCTCATGTCCCCCATGATCATTGAGTATAGGTGGGGTTAGAGTAGAGATAGTCCACCACTTTTGGTGATCAACACATTGGGCAGTGTTGATCTAGTGATATCATTGAACAACTTCACTCAAATTTTTATTTTATGTTCTACTTTGCAAGTGTCCCTTCCTGGCAAACCTAAGTCATTTACTCAGGAGGATCAGTTGTTCATAGTACATTTTACTAACGGATAAGTGGTATTCAAAATGTAGGCTAGCATCCTTTTGTATAACATAAGCAGATTTATAAGATTTGGCCTGTTCCTTGCCAGGAAATAAATCCCCACAGTTTTGACAGCAGGAATTGCAGCAGGACTCTTCATTTACCAGCAAAAAAGCAGACTGAAACTTGCAACTTTGATTATTTTATACAACAGAGTTTTGTCCATTGTATTTTTCTTTGTTAGTGTCAGAAGCAATCCGGTGGTATCCTGGAGTAGAAGTGTCCGTTGACATGGCACTATTCTTGCCCAGGGTATATCTGATTATGTCCATAGTTATCAGTTATTGAAGTGTGATCCATGGCCAAATAATGCTTTAAAGCAGGGGTTCTCAACCTTTTTAAGTCACCACCCAGACCACACCCCATCAGACAGCTGAGCAGGCGAGACTGACGATTCTCCTGCCATAAAAACTGCCATAAAACGCTTCCTTGGCTGCCATAAATCCATTTATGACAGCCATGGGCGCATTTACAGCTGTATGAAATGGGGCTGCAGGCTGAGTCCACCCCATGGGAGAAACCCTGCTTTAAAGACTTGCTATATTCTTGCCGACATGTGCTTGCTTTTCTCCAGTCTTGTCTCCTTTGTAGATTTCCTCTCCTCTTAAGTCCCATTGTGTTATCTGCTCTTATTGTATGTTTGTGCTCCATGACTGACACTGCTTTTTTGTGTTTTTTTTTTTTTGCAGGCTCTTATCAAACACGTACAGTCAAAAGGATACCCTAATGAACGTTTTGAACTCCTCACCAATTTCCCCCGTAGGAAACTTTCCCATCTGGACTATGGCATTACATTACAAGAAGCTGGTCTTTGTCCTCAAGAGACTGTCTTTGTGCAAGAAAGAAATTAGTTCTGCTGCCTCCCTGTCCTCTTTGCCTACAATCGCCAAGTCACCCAAGTGTGTAGTTGGCGCCAAGAAATTCCAGAGCCGAAATTAGCCAGCCATTTGCTGACTCTTTCCTTTCCTGTTATTCTTGGCAAGTGATCCACCTGGAAATAGCAGCATAAATTTATTTGGCTTTGACACTGGAGGAGAGCATGCCTGCTACAATGGTTCAAAATAGGAAGGACTGTCCATATGTCTTTGTCCAGCATGCATGGGGCATTAAATAGCCAGAACAAGAAATGGTTTTCCTTTCTGTCAGAAGAGAAGTCTATTTTCATTAATATAATTTATTTTTTAAAAGGCCATGTAACCAGACATTAAAGACTTCTTCTGCAGACAGCTGCTGGTTGCATGGATGCCATTTTGTGTTCCTATTGCCCTAGGCAGGAATTGGTTTTCAGGCAAGCATAGCTTCTTTTCCTTGAAAGTCACCATGTGCTTAAAAATGGAATATCGTACATGGTAACAAGTGTATGTTACCTGATTGTCATGGGTTTGATACAGTTTTTCTGACAAGCAGCATATGCGTGGACAGCTGATTTAAGAAGTTTTGATTCTTGACAGCATTTGGAGGAAATAGTAATAAAACAAGGTCTCTTGACTTGTAGCCCTTTGAGATTCATAGCAAGCTCAGTTCCAGAAAGGACCCAGATTGTGTAACAGTATGACAGCTCCTTTTATTTAACAGATAGGACGAAGTACTTTAAAGACAAAAAGTAATTAGTAGATTTAGTATGACATAGCTCAATTCCACTAATTCCCCATACATGGTCAAAAGCTGTTCCATGCTCTTTCCTTTGTACAGTTAAAATGGGAGCAGGGGAGATGTTTTGATCTTCTGTTTTACCAGCAGCAGAATCTGGCAAGATAATTGACTATGAATGTAAAACAACTTCTGTCATAATTTAAGTGTTTTGCTTTACCATACCACATTGATAGAAATTTGTGGGGCCTTAGTCTATTTGTATAGGTACTATGTTTAAAGAAAACATTCCTTAAGGTTTTTCATTCATCTTGATTTTTAAGAAATTAATTAATACCCCAACAGCATAAACAAGGTAAGATGGTGTGGGAATGTGGCAATAGTTTGATGTCACAGCTACAGTTTAGATCAGTGATTCCCAAAGTGGGCCAGAGGCCCCACAGGGGTACATAAATTCCCAGAAGCCTAAGTCAGTACGTTGGCTGATCAATGCTTTGAGGAATTGACATAGGTTTCTGGAAATTAAAGTCCAAAAACCAAAGGTTGGAAAATCTGGATTTAGACATAATTGCTTGCCCTGATTGGTTCAAACTGGCTACAAAAAATGTAGATAAAAAAGATGTGATTTTATGCTAGGTGTAACTTTCTTTGGTTTGATAACAAATTATGTTTGGGTTTTAATCTCAGTAAGATGTCTTATGTTATCATTGTACTTGTTTCATCTGCATGTACAGGCTTATAATAAGAAAGTTTTTGCTCGGAGTCCTGTCGATGTTCACCTTTGGGTTTCATCGTTGATTACAGCTAATTGATGAAGTGACACAACATGTTTTGACCACACTCCAGGTGTGGAACTAAGATGCATATTGGCATCTTGTCAGTTAGCTGCAGCAAGTTATATAGTTCCTACATCAACACCAGTGGTATTCCAAAGTTCAGTTAAAAACGAGTATGCTGCATTGTAAAATGGAACATTTTCTAGAAGCAAATTTACACTGAGTTATAACTGGGAGATTACACTGTGTGTAATTGTGTTGGTGGGTTTTGAACATGGAAGACACAATTGGTTTTAAGCTAAAAATTTAAAATCACATACTTGGGAATATGTAAATTGAAGAGTAAAGAGTGGAGGTGGAACTAGCATCTAAAAGAAATGTAGGTTTCCTTTCGTTAAAACTGATGCCAACAAACAGTTGATTTGTTGGTAAGGAGCACAACTTATCTACAACTTAACTACAAATCTATTACTTAATAATTGCCTGGTTATCAAGGTAAAGTTCTCTTTTACCTTGTTGCTCCATTTTGCTGTCACTTCTACTTTTATTCTCAGGACTTTTTCTTGTTCATCTACCTTTTCTTTACTATTTCTTTTCTTTTGGTGACCTATTGTCTGATGTGTACTTTGTTTTCACACGTTTTATTTTGAGTTCACCCTTCCCCTTTATCATTACCTCAAAGGCTCTATTTCCAATGGTCAGCCTGTTTTACAAAGGTACAACTATCCATGAGACTTGTGTCATGTTTCAGTCAAGCCCATAACCTATTAGACACCTGTTCACAGTCTGCAAGTGGACTGACAGCATTACTAGAGCGTTGATCCCCGAGCTCTTGAAATATGTGTAAACCTTTCAACCTAAGACCATCTAACTCAGGGGTGCCCAAACTACAGCCCAGGGGCTGGATGCGGCCCCCAACACCAATTCATCTCGCCAGTGAAACCCTCGTCGCTCCTGGAAGCGGAAGTAAAACACGCTGGCTGGATGAATTGTCATCACGGGCCATATCTGGGCCATAGCGACCAGCTCCCTGAACCACGTGACCAGTCCAGGGCTCAAAAAGTTTGGGTACCCCTGATCTAACTGATCAAAGGCTTCATTGTCAAAGCACAATTCTGAGTTTTCTGCCACTGCTGTGATTAGGCAGTCAAAATGAAATATGGAGTAATATATAATTTTTTGAGGATATTTCCTTGGCCGTCAGTTCTGTAAAACTGCTCTTAGTCTTCATGAGCTATGTTGGTCTTGGTATTATTTCACATGTTCTCTGCTGTCATGAGATATCTAGAAGATCATAATTTTGAATGTCTTGGAGGACTAGCTTCTGCTGGCAAACAACTATTGTAGCGGGATTACAGAATACAGTTAGAGAGAGGAAGAACTGAATTTATTGGTAGGTCATTAACAATGCTCTTTGCATCAGCAATTATGAGAAATGGCAACTGCAACATGTACAGCCCATTTTAGGGTGTTCTAAATAGCAAGGGTTTTTCTCTCTCTTGAACTCAGTTTTTTCTTTCCATATTTTCTACCAACTTATCCTCCAACTTATATATGTAGGCATTAGTTAATGAAAAGTTACTGATGCTTCATGACGAACACTTCTGCATGTATTCTCTTATTTTGATATCTTGTATATTGTTCTTGAGCATAGCTTCTAGGTTGGTTTATAAAACAAGATAAAATACAAGCAAGCAACATCATTAACACCCTCAACAATTCGTTAATGCGTCAGAAACCTGGGGAAATAAGTACATCATTGCCTAAGTTTGAAAAAACAAGCAATATTGGTGCCAGGCACAAACTAGCCAATGCTAATAAGGCTGTTGTTGTCACCACTAGCCTTACCTCATTCTGAGTAGAGTAAATAGATATAATTAGTCTTACATGCATCTCCCACTGTCTCTATGTATCAGCTGTGCATGTAGACAGATCCTTTCTTTAGAATTGTTCCATTCAGAATGGAGGATTGTATCCATTGGGGTTTTGTTGTAAGGGGAAGTGGCTTCCAGTCAGCCAACTTGGAGCAGCATTTTTGCACACATAGGATCCTTGCAGCCATTCTTCCAAAGTAACATCTGGAGGCTAAGTTTATGACCCCTTGCTAAGTTACAGTTGAGATGGCTATTTTAAAGAACAACAGTATAAAGGATAGTTGTTTCATATACAGCTTCTTTTAAGGTACAGCAAATAACGTCCATAATTTTTTAATAATTGGAGCTGTTCTAATGATTAATAAGATCCATTAAAGAGAAGATGGGCAGCAAACCAATTTGAACAAGTTATTTTATATGGCCGAAATCTATAGAGCAGTGATGGTCAACCTTAGTACTTCAGGTGTTCTTGAACTTCAATTTCCAGAAGCCCTGATCAGCAGGTGTGTTGACTTTGGCTTCTGGGAATTGAAGTCCAAGAACACCTGAAGTGCCAAGGTTGGCCATCACTGCTATAGAGAGACTGGGAATAGTGTTTTCAGGGTGTTAAAAACAAAAAGCAGGGATGTCAGGAGAAACTTAAATGAGATTCTGATTAGACAACTCTGTCATCCTTTCATAAAGGTAATGGGTTCCCCCCTTTTTTCTTTTTCTAATTTGATGTTCTAATGGGATGATATTTAGCCATTTATCTAACATTCCCTGTTCTGCCTTTTATTCTATTTTTTTGGAATTGTTCAGGAAATCATCAGACAGTTGTGTGAGGCTTACTTATTCCAAAATACTCAGTGGTTTTGGGAATCTTGACACCAGAGCTCCTGTAAAAAGTGCCTTGAGAGCAGAAAGGCAGCATATAAATCACAACTTTAATGGAAAATAATACTAAACTGACACATTAAATTATGTTATTTTGAAATCTTAGAGCATCCTCCCCTTTAGCTCTGTTATAATTTTGGGTTGTTATGACATGGACACAAAAGGGTGTATAAGGGGCTTCTGAGTACTGATTTCACCCTGTTTCTGGCAACAAATGACAAGTCTTTCTTGACAATGGATTTTAGGGAGTGGTGAATTTCATGTTAGAATTAAACAAGAACTATGAAGCTAGGTTTTCCTTAGTGTTACAAACCTCCCCCTCCCTCCCCCAACAATCAAAACCCTGCAGATAACCTTAAAAATAAAGTTCCAGTTAAGGTATCCTGCATAGCTGCAGGATTTGATATTTGAAGGTAAATCCCAGAATAGGCACAGAGAAGATGGGTTGTCAATATTACAAACAATTTAAAGTGAGAGGACATGGTTGGGTTGCTGTTAAATCAAGATTTTGGTACCCTTTAAAACAAGGGTGCCTAAACTTTTCGGGCTACGGGCCGATCACATGGTTCAGGGAGCCAGTCGCTAAGACCCGGGGGCTGTACAGGTGTGTTTTACTTACGCTTCCAGGAGCGAAGATGGCTTTGCGGGCTGTATGAATTGGCCTCGGGCTGCATCCGGGCCCCGAGCCTTAATTTGGGCACCCCTGCTTTAAAACATTACGTTGACTTTTAACGTTGGTTGTCTCTAAGTCTTTGTAGCTTGGGCTGTATGAAACTGATCTGCTACATTTTTAGTAGAAACCATTTTCTTTGCAAGTAAGAGAAATTTCTATGATGGGGAGAGGAAGAGAAAGATTTCACCTTGCTGTGATGGGAAGAGCAAACTCAAGACAACCTTTGATCTATATATACACAACTGCTGCATTTTTATAAATACATGTAAATGTCCTTCCTACTGTAATATTTTGATCCTGGAAATAAAGCAGATCTTTTCACTAATTACTAGAGTGTTTGGTTTTTAGAAAATATTAAATGACTAGCAGTATGAGGAAAAAAATGTGTGTATGACATTGTTACAGAGATAAGAGCCTTATGTTTATATTTACCAACTTGTAAAAGGAGTTAGTGGCATGATATTTCTAAAGCTAATACAGTAATACCCCGGATAACGTTATGACTTGGTTCCACAAGTCATGACGTTATCCGATTTTTAGCGTCTGATGTATGCATCGAACAACGCTAAAAAAAAAGCCCTGACTTCAGGGACAAACCACTTTAAAGGCAGGCAGGGAAGGAAAGAGACCTCCCTGCCTTTAACGCCACCCCCCACGCACAGTGGTCTCTGTGACTGCAGTAGGGTCGGGGAAAGTTCCTTTCCTCCGACCCTACTGCAGTTGCAGAGACTCCTTGTCTCTTTCCCTCCCTGTATTTAAACTACAGGGAAGGGGGAAAGAGAGAGACGTGATTGGTTCTCTAGAGAACCAATCACATCTCTCTCTTTCCCCCTCCCTGTAGTTTATATACAGGGAGGGAAAGAAAGAAAAAAGCAATTCTCTCCCTGTAGTTTAAGTACAGGGAGGAAAAAACGCTAAGAATCATCATCCAGAATCGTTATCCGATCCAAGTTTTTTCCAAAAAACTTGCATCGTTATCCGATTCTAGCGTTCTCCAATGCAATCGTTATCCGGGGTATTACTGTACTTAAGGAAACAAAGTCAAGGTTTAAAATTACTTTAACAGAATGAAGTGCTGGGCCAAAACAATGAGTTTCAGTAGAGGAAAATGTAGAATTCTTCATCTTAGCAGGAAAAATCAGGTGCACAAAAATAGAATAGATTAAATATTTGTGAAGAACTACTGTCAGAAGACAAGTTCAGCATGAGTAAACAATGTAATGCAATTTTTAGAGAAAAATAGGAATAAATCTTTATGGCTCTAAATCAGTGTTTCCCAACCTTTGGTTTTTGGATGTCAATTCCCAGAAGCCTAAGTCAACTACTCCCCAAAGCACTGATCAGCCAATGTACTGATTTAGACTTCTGGGAATTGAAGTTCCCCTGTAGGGCGTGAGCCTCACATTGGGAACCACTGCTCTAAATAAACCTGGGATGATCAGAGTTTTTTCACATGCCGTGTGCTTCAGACCTACCTTTTAATCATGGACACAGAGTGTCCAGTGTCAATACCATCGTGGTGAAAAAACGTCTATTTTAAAGAGAAATCTCTAATGTGCCATGTTTTAAAAATGTGTTTGAGAGTGGTCTGTTTCAAATAATATCTGGGGTGGAGCTTATTGTATTTTCTTTGCTAGTTGTTTTTGTTCAATAGTTCAGGTTCTTTGACCATTTCACACTCCAGTACGCCTAAAAATTTTCCATTAATACTGAAGTAGTCTTCATGATGAGCGTGGGAAAAAGCAAGAAATGCTGACTCAAAGAAGGGATGATTATACCCACAAATTCTTATCAGTCCACTATTTAAAGAACAAAAACTGAAGGCAAATGAGAACTTGTGTACGCCCACAGTCTTTAAAAGAGCAGAATCATTGCGCAAGAATATTTCAACATGTGTGATGTAAGATGAACTCCTAATACAAGAATACAGAAATACAGTAAATGAGCAGAAAATACGTTGAAAACGGAATAACAATAGCATTTCTTTGGTCAGGCATTCTTTATTTGAGGCACAAGAGCTGGAATGGATTTTAGAGTTGCACACCTTCCTCCAATCTCATGTTCCCAAATACTATTAAAAGAATCCCAGATTAGCTGTTAAGTAGAAGAATTTTATGTTAACACAAAGAAAAAACACAAAAAAAACCCTGTTGGACTGTTAGGAGCAGCAGCGTATTCTTCAAAACTTTGTAAAACATTTATTAGTTTATTTATTTATTAGTTCAAATTTATATTGCCGCCCACTTGCCATGGCGACTCATGGCGAAAATAATTTTATTGTCCTTCCAAGTGGAAATACAACATTTTTGTGCATCTAGGCTGAAAGTAGATACTGTACTACTGCCGATAGGGACAAGTTCTGAAGGATTAACATATTCCATCAAACTTGCTGTGGGGAACTGTGATAGCAAAATTGTTTTGTTTGACATTAATTCACCCCAAAATGGATTAAGCTGAGAACACAAGCTAACTAGATGGTGTCATCACAGAGAACATGTTGGAAAATGCATGTCATTATTTCCCAAATTCCACTCCTAGTCATGCAAGTTTGAACTGCCCACCTGTTCTTCAAAATGCCCATCTATTCTTTCCCTCATTCTCCTCTTAGAGACAATAATCCCTCTTCAGCTTCTTAGCTCTGTGTCCCTATATCCTTCAGCCAATATTTTCCTACCAGTGACATAACAAGGATGAGGTAACTAATGAACTTGCTTCAGGAAAGCAAAGTTGAGGGTCATAGGAGGGGAAATATGGACTGACTGTACCATTCATTCATTTCATTTCATTTATTTGATTTATATACCGCCCTACTCGGTACAACCGACTCAGGGCAGTCTACAGAGATAATACATAAAGGCAATCAAAAAATAACATAGTTCAGGTCATATAACATAATACAATAAATAAACGATACAATACAGCAGTGTAATTAAAAAACCACACTGCGAAATCAAGTTACAAAATACAGTGTAATGAAACAAAACCACACTGTAACATAAGATACAAAATATTCCAATTACATATATATTACATGACAGAAAATAACATGGTAATCACAATCTCGTAAGCAATAATCCTAAAACAAAAAGTTCTTAAAAATTAATTAAATTAATATACAGTCAACGAGCCACAGGTGTTGCTAATGGCGGCGGCGCAAAGGTCCAGCCGCCACCGCGGCTTTTGAGCCCTGCCGGGCAGGGTGGTGCCTCTGGGCCAGGTGGTCGAGCCCGGGGCCGAGCGGAGAGGTGGCCTCACTCCCGCCGCAGGTGTCTCTGATGGAGGCGGCACAAAGGTCCAGCCGCCGCCGCGGCTTTTAAGCCCTGCCGGGCAGGGTGGTGCCTCCGGGCCAGGTGGCCGAGCCCGGGGCCGAGCGGAGAGGCGGCCTCGCTCCCGCCGCAGGTGTCTCTGATGGCGGCGGCGCAAAGGTCCAGCCACCGCCACGGCTTTTAAGCCCTGCCGGGCAGGGTGGTGCCTCCGGGCCAGGTGGTCGAGCCCGGGGCCGAGCGGAGAGGCGGCCTCGCTCCCACCGCAGGTGTCTCTGATGGCGGGAGAAGTACACATTTCATAAGTTCTGTTCAGCCTTTCCCTACATGTTCAGTTGTATGAGCAAAAACAGCCCCCCTGCAGACTGGTCAAAAACAACAGAGGAAGGAGGAGCTTAGGATCATTTGCACTGATTCCCAGTGTAAGGGATCAGTTTTGTTGAAGAGTTGTTCTTTTGTGTCTTGTCCACAAGGATGGAGAATATGGAATCAATCTGAAAACACTGCTTAGACAAGGACATACCATCTGCAGGCCTGGAAAACCTGAAGGAAAGGTCCATATACATTTATATTGTCTACTTTAACTCAAATCTAGGACTTCACATGATAATGGAATGGGTAAAAAGCTCCAGTGATGCACTATCTCTACCTTTTTATTATCTAAAACCTTTCTCAGCTATGTTCTAGAAAATATCCCAAATCATTTAACTGGATACCAAAGGGGTTTGATGATAACTTGCTGGCTAAGCAAACAGTGATGGCTGGATAGCTCCTTGATCACTTAGGTGTCTGGTTGCAAAGCCATAAGTTAAGAGTTTGGTTCCCCATAGTCGCTATAGGTCAGAATTTACTTGATGATGCATGGTTATTATTAAGACTACAGGATATTACCCCCATCTCTGTTGCGGCTGTCTTGCTTTGTGACACCCTCTGCTTCTATGGGGATATCTATATGTTAAAGGAGTATTGCAAAAACAAACATCACAATTTTTTTCTCTATGCATACTTATATAGCAAACAATAGTTATATAACAAAACTGAATTCTAAAACTTGTATACCCCGAGTTCTTTTCACCAGTACCAAAGTGCGAGTTGCTTGAAGAAATAAAGAATTCAAATAGAATCGATTCAGATGTACCCATTTATAAACCGTACAGTACTCCGTTTGGAAGGTGGGTTGATTCTCTCTCTTATATTTTACTGAGCAATAGACAGAAACTGTGTACATCAAAATACAAGATGTGCACTTGATGATTCATTGCCCTTCTCTTTTGTGCAAATTTCCGGCTCTCTCAAAAGGCTCAAGTCACACTCCCTTGTCCAACCTTTGCACTAAAACTGATTTCCAGGACTGTTACATGGTGTCATCTCTCTAACTCCATTCAAATGGAATCCTTGTCTTCAATCTTAGTCCTCAAAAACAAACAAAATTCAGTTTAGGTGTGTGTAATTGCATTGGTTTCCGTTCCTCCTTTGGTACCTGTGCTTCTTTCTATCTCTGACCCCACCTGTAGTATGCTTTCACAATTAGGCAAAAAACACTTATCTTCAAGCAGGCTGACTGGCTGTTTAAGAGAACTTTTTTAAAAGAAGGAATGTTTGTATTATTTGGTCTGTTTTAACAATATTTTTATCTCATTCTTTTAAAAAAAATTCTTATTTTTTTAAGCTTTTAATATCCCCTTTAATGATGCAAGCCCCCTTAGGTCCTTTTTAGGAGAAAGGTTAGATACAGTCAAACGCATAAAGAGCATTTCGCTTAAAGAGTAACTCACTTAAAGAGCAGAATTTTCTCTGAATGGTTGCTTCACTTAACAAATAAAACCAATCAAAAACTCGCTTAACAAATAAATCTGGGTTCACAATCCCCCCCACAATTGGTCATTTACAATGGTGTTTCGCTTAAAGAGCAAACTCGCTTAAAGAGCAATCCTGTGGAACGCATTATGCTCTTTAAGCAAGGCACCACTGTACATGTAATCTTGCATTATATGTCCCTAACACAGTTTATTTTAAATAGTCTTCAGGTGATTGTTTATTTTAAACTGATATTTGTGATGTGTTTAATTGTACCGATTTTGTGTGTGTGCCCAAGTGAATAGTTATATATTTCCTCAGAATATTTAGAAATGCATTTACCCAGGAGCAAGCTCTTGTTTCAGCACCAGGGGATGCATGTGATCATGATACAGGTATGAAAATAAAGCATTTTACAAGACTTTATAAAAGGATGCGAACATTGATTCACATTCCATATGACCATACATCAATTTGAAAAAAAATATATGCAAGTTTTGAAATAGGCTTTTTATTTCTCTAACTACAACTTAAGTAAACGAGTTTGTGCCTTTTCATCTCATACTCCTCTAATATTTCTTCTTCCAAAATACAATGGCTTTCAGAGATGTAACTGTGTAGTCTGTTTCAGCAACAGACTGAGCAGTCTGTTTCAGCAAGAACAAAAAAACTAAGTGGCAGGTAGAGTCTAATGACACTACCATCAGGGATTTAGTGCGTGAATTTGATGTGTTGAATTATGCTCATTAGTTCATTTATTTCTTTTATTTCATTCATTCATTACTCAAGGGTGATGTTTCAAATGGAGGAAAATAAAGACATTATGTTCATACAATTAAGGTTTTCATAAAATGTTCATTAAATCTAAGGTTTTCTCAGCTAAGGTAAAGGTCATCCTTGATTGAAAGCCAGTCATATCCGACTCTAGGTTTCAGTGCTCATCTCTGTTTATAGCCAAAGAACCAGCCCTGTCTGTGTCTGCAGACATTTTCATGGACATGTGACAGCCATGGAACTATGTTTACCTTCCCACCAAAGTGGTCCCTATTTATCTTCTTGCTATTTTTTGTTTTTGAACTGCTATGTTGTTTTAACCCAAAACCAGAAATCCCAATTTCAATTGTGTTTATTATTTTTTTATATTTTATTTTTCAATAAAGATGCTTTTAACCTTTATTTTCCATTCTCCCCGACTCTACCCACTATGCACACGTATCCATAAACAGCCAACTGTACAAACAACAAATCACCACAGGTGAATAACTGCAAAGGATCTATTTTTAATAAATATTTCAATAGTCAAGCTGCAAAGAAAAAGAGTTTTTCCTTCACAGTTCCTTGAAAGCAGTTCTTCAATAAGAGGGAAAGCCAAAAAGGAAACCAGTTATGACTTCAAAGGAGAAACTTCCTACAAGTGTATCCATTCTCACACCAATGTATCTATTCTGGTGTGGCGAGATTCTTTTCTTGAAGGAAAGAAGGTTAGAAAGAAAGTGTTTTTTAAATACCTTCATAGAAAGTGTTTCTAAAGTTCGATCCAAATTGTATAAGTATCAAAAGAAAGGTTATTCTGTTGTCCTTCAAGCGCACTTTAGATCACTTTGATCGGTGGATCTGTGTTTTTTGTTGGATCACTGCCAAACACCCCCCCTCCGAAATGTCATTTCAATGAATCATGTTTTTCCTCAATATTTTTTTTGTGGATTTCTGATTAGCCATCATTTTTCTCCACATGTTGTATGTGAACTGTATCTACCTCAGGAAGTTGTCATATTCACTTTTTAAATTGGTTTCCCCTCTTTTTGGGGGGTTTGTGTGACCTCTTTTTAGTGGTTTTTTGCAAAACACTTCATAGATTATGTTTCCTAAGTCCAATTCAAAATCTGAAAGTTTTCCCACAAAGGTTAATCTTTCCTATTTCAAACGCACTTAGGATCATCTGAATTGGTTGGGTAGTTTTTTCGCTGGACCCCCAACAACTGAACCCCCCCTTAGCAAAACTGTCACTTTTCCTATGCTTCTTCCGAAAGCGATGACATCATCGCTTTGCATTTTTGGCTTTTAGTTTATACCAGTGTTTCCCAAATGCTGGTGTTTGGACTTCAATTCCCAGAAGCCTAAGTCATTTCCCCAAAGCACTGATCAGCCAATGTACTGACTTAGGCTCCTGGGAATTGAAGTCCCCCTGTGGGCTGTGTACCCCTTGTTGGGAACCACTGGTTTATACTAATTCTTAAAGTCACTGAGACAATCTTTCAAATGTCATAACCCTTATTTTCATGGGTGCCTTAGTTTTAGTGTTGCAGCTTGGCAAATTATATGATTTTCGTTACATTGCAAGAGGTGTCAGACCACCCAACTGAAACATAAGCCGTTCATAGAATTCACGTCAAAAATATGGTGGCACCTCTAGAATAATTAATTTATTAGTGTGAGTTTGTGTAGATTATAACCTACTTTTTCAGACACATTGCATACAATATCTTGGCCAGAGGTTTACAAACACTGTACATGGTGTTCTATAAGTACGTCCAGGATGATGATTAATTCCTGGACCTAATTATAGAATCATAGAATAATGGAGTTGAAAGGCTATCGAGCCCGCCCCCCTGCACAATACAGGAACCCAAGTCAAAGTATATGTGGCAGATGGCTGTCTAACTCTCTTAAATATCTTCAGTATTGGTGCATTCATTATCCCCAAGTAATTAGTTCCAGTGGCACACTACTGTAACAATTAGGACCCCACCCACTGATATTCAAAATAAATCTGGCTTCTCATAACTTCATATATCCTGCAGTTTGGAATGAACAAGATCATTTTCCTGCTCTGTATGACAACATTCCAAGTATTTGAAGAGTGCTATCCTATCTCTCATCAATCTTTTCTCAAGGCCAAACATGCTTAATTCTTTCAGCCTTTTCTCGTAGGGGATGGTTTCCAATCCCCTGTTCATCCTCATTGCCCTCTTCTGTATTTGTTTCAGTTTATCTGCATCCTTCGTAAAAGTGTGGTGTCCAGAACTGGGCATACTGAAGTACTGGAGGCCTAACCAGTAACAAATAGAGGGGAAGTAGTCCTTCATGTGATTTGAAAATCATGCTTCTGTTAATGTAGCCTAAAATAGCATTTGCCTTTTTTTTGCAGTTGCCTTGCAATGCATGTTAATATTGCATGTTAATACAGTATGCAATTATCACTCCACTTGGTCCCATTTGCCACACATTCTTTCATCCATGTCCCCACTCCAAGTATACTGTTTAAACCTGTGGTTTATATATTGTGCTCCAGGCATCTGATGACATGGATTGTAATCCACAGAAGGCCACACTGAAATACATTTTAAATGTCTTAAAATTGTTTTCTTTTTATTTTGTTTTGTTGTTGTTACCTGAACGTTGCTTTCCAAATGGGGGTCCATCCAGTCTTTCTACTCTAGTTAGTTTCCAAATTCTATGGCAACGTTGTTATGCAAGACTTTATGTTATGCAAGGCATTCACATGATAAATGCTCATGTGTGAGCACAACTAATGAATCTTACTAGTTTCTCTATTCTTTTAATGATTCAGGCAAACTCATTATCACTCAGCAATAACAAATTGCAAGCATGATTTTACAATGTGCTTGCTCTTCATAATGAAATATCCTCTTTCCCAAATCACACTATCATGAACACCAACTGTTCCAATGCTGAATATTATATATGATTTCCTTTGTGAAAATGTCTGCATTTTGTGTATCAATGTATTTGAACAATGGTTGTTGTAGAATAATTAGGGTTATGGTGAGCATCAGCAGGTTCACACCAGTTCGTCAGAAACGGTAGCAGAAATTCTGGCAGGCCACACCCTTCCAAGTTTTGAAATAAAGTACAGTAGTCTTAATTCGGGTGCAAGGCAGGGCCTTCCCCCCAGCCATGCCCAACATACCATGCCCAGAGTGTGGTAGTAAAAAACAAATTGAGCCCACCACTGCTTAGCACCTAGGAAAAGTCTATTTTGGGATGGCATTGACCCTCCAGAAGTATATTGGATAATAGCAAAGCAAGCAAGCATCAAAACCACCCACTTCATGGACATCAACTCTCTAGAAAATGGCTAAAATTGAAAAAAGGTTTTCTGCACATTTCTCAGGTTCTAAATATTAAATCACAGAAGGCAAAGTTTAACCTATGAAGAGCAAAAAAACAACACACCTTGTTGAATGGACAAATGTTGAAGAGGTCAAGTTTCTAAGATCAAAGAATGATCAAGTAAAATTGAAATACTTGGCTAAAGGACAAATCTTCTATGAATGTGGAAAAATTCAGTCAATACAGCATTTATGTGCATTCAATGTATGTCCCACTGTGTGTACAAAAGGAGATCTAGTAAATGGCAGAGACAATACTACAGCCCTCTTCTAAAATACTGAGCCAAATTTTACTGATTTATAGGAGCACCCTAACTACGTAAACATGACTGAAGATTTATTGAACTGCTCCATATCTCTTCCATTATACACAGATATCCCTGCTCTGTCTTGTTTGTACATTTCTTCCCTCTAAAGCAGTGGTTCCCAATGTGGGGCCCATGCCCCACAGAGGGATTTCAATTCCCAGAAGCCTAAGGCAGTACATTGGTTGATCAGTGTTTGGGGAATTGACTTCAGCTTCTGGGAATTGAAGTCCAAAAACCAAAGGTTGGAAAGCACTGCTCTAAAGCCAGTGCATATCTTTTTTTTAAGAAGACAAAATTTTGTAGCTAAAATATGGTGCACTGTTAGCAGTGTATTCACTTTTCTTAGCTTTGCATGTCATTATATTAATTATAGCAAGAATATGGAACATATAGGGTACCCAGTGTGGTAGAGTGAACCGAGTGACACATTAGGGCAGTGATGCTGAACCTTGACACTCCAGCTGTTCTTGGACTTCAATTACTAGAAGCCCAGATCAGCACTCCTGCAAATCAAGGCTTCTGGGAATTGAAGCTCAAGAACACCTGGAGTGCCAAGGTTTGCCAGCATGGGACTAGGACCTGAGTTTGAATCTCCACTCAGCCAAGAAAGCTCACTGGCAGCATGGATCTAATAAAACCACTTCATAAATTAAAGCTCAATATGGGTCACTAGGGGTTCCAACATGAAATACTGTAACATGAAATGTCACAGAACATGTCAGATGTTACTGGGCTGCAATTTTTATTAATCTTTGCTAATGGTAAGGAGTTATGGGAGATGCAATCCAACAATATTTGGAAGGCAGCACATATAGTCCTCATCCAGATACTGTTAGGATTTCTGATCTTTCTCTCCTAACATCATAGTGGGCCTTCATATGGGAGATTTCTATGCACCATAGGCTTAGAAATGCAAAGTCTTAGTCTGAAGATTATAAACTGGATATTTTACTTGTTTACTTCTAAGAACTTACTGTACTTTCTATGGTAGCATGCATTCCTATCAATGCTGCTTAGGACCTTCTCTTTAAAGCATTATATTTTGCCTTTTATTTATTTATTTATTTATTTATTTATTTATTTATTTATTTATTTATTTATAGAGTGAGTGAGTGAGTGAGTGAGTGAGTGAGTGAGTGAGTGAGTGAGTGGATTTCTATGCCACCAATTTGGGTGGTATCCCACTCTGGGTGGTCTACAAACAGATAACAAATAACAACAGAAAACACAGCAAATCAAAACAAACAACCGACAAATACATCACAAACTAAACTAAACTAAACTATTTTATTTTATTTTATTTTACCCACTCAAATAAGCAAGTTACTCTTTAAGCGAGGCACTTTTCATGCGAGATTTGACTGTATATAACAAGTTGCAATAGCTTATACATTGGACTGAAACATACCACCTAACTTGTCAATTATTAAGTAGACAAAACAGCACAATCCACACATAACAGATGCATCAGAATGCCTGGCAGACTATATCTTGCAAAAATGTAGTTACTGATGTTGGCAGTAAAATAGAGCATCATGCAAAAAGATGTAAGTAGTTGAGTGAAACACCGGATGAAATCTTGTTGCATAGCATTGTCAGTCGCACTAGGCCCATTGAATCAGTAGGAATTTGGTTGATCAACTTCTTCATAAGTTCCTTAGATTCAAATGAGCCTATTCTAGTGCAATTTATTACACTAAGTAACAAGATAGCATAGTAGATAACAACCCACTGAATAACAGTGTACCTCAGAGTTGCAGGTCATATTATGCTAAGCCCACCTGTTACCAAGCCATAGGCCTCCCTTTGCTTTTTGTTTACAAATGTGTCAATGAAGCACATAGTCAGGTCTTAGCAGAAACAGAAACACTTGCCTGAACAATTTTTTTTGTCCATTTCTGTAAAGATGCATTCACACTGTTGGACACAAGAACAGAACAAAATGAAACAAAACAAAACAAAATGACAGAATGAATGAACGAACAAATGAACAGCAAAAAACTCTTATGGGAAGCATACAAACCGGCAACACAAATACTGTACTACGCATGTCTTCTTAGAAGGAATCCTCACCGAGTTCAGTTTAATTTTCTCCCAAGAAGCTGTTGCAGTTTTTATAGACTGTAGAGCACGTAAACCACATAAAAGCTGATAGCTTTTAGATGGCAGCAATCTCTTTCCTGTTTCTGTTGCAATTTTCTTCTAAAATTAGTGCTCTTGTTTTGTTTCAGCATGTAGTCTGCATCAAGCCTGTTCCATGCACAATCATCCCCTCTAAATTCAGTTCCTCATGGAAGTGACTTTCTTTAATTACTCATTTCCTTATAAAGGCTATTTTCTTCCACGTGAAATGAGTTGTTGGAATTGCCCATCATGGGAAACAGGGCATGTGACTGATATGTGTAAAGACTAGAAGGGCATCAAATCTGACCATCTAGGGGGAAAAGAGGTGGAGGTACAGATTGCTTGTAACAGCCAAAAGGCTTTAAATAGTCATCGGCCTCTGCTGCCATGTCCATCAAAATCTCTTTTGCAGAGTCTGTTGCAAACCCAGTACTAACTCTTACTGGATCTCATACCTGGGAGCCAACAGCTAGGTGATACCACCACCTCCTTTCCTCTGCATCACTGCATTCTGTTTGTTGAAGGTAAGTGGAAAGCCTGAGAAGATGAATGAATGGGGGTGCCATTGATGATGGTCTGTCAAGTCAAGGAATCTCAGCTATAAATTCAATCTGAAGTCCATACATGATGTGCTTTAACTTCTTGCTGAAATAGGTCAAGGATGTTTTGAGACTAAGGGTTAAAATGCACATTACAGATTTCAATAGAGGCTGAAATGCATTAATGTTCCAGAGATAGATCTTTGTTACTGAGAATGGACATAAATTTACTTGCATAGTACCAAAATATTTAAATGTACAAAACACAGAAGCTATAAAGAATGTTTTCCAGCCCTTCATACATTCTCTCTTTTAATTACAGATTATCTATAATGCACAGTCTGTTTTTTTCAGTGTCATAGTTTGGTTAAGGGACAGTTATGGAGATTCTGCCAATTTCAGAACCGTCATCGTCTGCTGCTGCAACTCGTATCCGAGAATGCATTTTTTTCCTGAAGCAGAAAAAATGCCATTAGCGTGAATTTGTTTAAGGTGGATCCCAGCTTGCCATGAAGTGACCACTACGATCGCGCAGGATTTAACACCAGGACTGCAATGGACTTCCGCAGCCTTGAGAATATTATCAAGGTGCACCTTCACAGCCAGTCCATCTGGCACGGCCTCTTCCGCTTCCATGGTGGTTGGGAATCAGAGTTCCTCCTCTGCTCATTTTGCCATTGGGCCCAATATGATGGTTTCCAGTGGGGACCATCACCCCACCTAAAGGGGTTCATCTGTCCACAGCTGTTGCCCCTTTAGGGAGTCAGGTTATTTACCACTACCCAACACTCGGTGTTGAGTTGCTGGCTGTACAGTCTATTCCATTACCATAGCAGGATGTCTGGCCAGACAGGTTCAGAACTGCAATTGTTTCGAAAATAAGGCCAAGCCCTTCTTGTGGGCAGTACCCAGGCTGAGGTTTTGTCACCAACTATGAGAGATTAGTTCATTCTGTAGTCACAAACCCACTTCATATAATACTTTGACTGACTAATGTATAGTTCACTTCTTACAAGAGACACTTCAGTCATAATCTGTATGTGATCTGAACAGACAGAGCAGAAATGTTACTAAGCTGTATGATCCCATCTAAAGTTCCATCCCAGTATAATGTCCATTACATGAAGGAATCATCCATGCCTCCTGAACTGATGCATTTCTACCTTGTATGACAGTGGGAATCTCAGTTTAAACAGCAGTCCTTCAGTTTGCCTCATGAGGAGTTGCCCCTTCCAGAGCCACCTCCACAATAAGCTGCTTTTAGACTTTTGGGGTGGGTGGATTCTGTCTCAAGAATATGTCAATCACAAACCATAAAAAATGTTCAAAGCTTCATTTAAACAAATAGAGGAATTATTCAAAGCATTTTAAGATCAAGATTCTTTTCTGTAACATTATACCAGCCTCTCCTATCACAGTGTTTTCAGATACCACAACAACTATCATCACGGCTAGCCAGGATAACAGTTAGCCAAAATTCTCTGGAAGGTAACAGGCTGAGAAAGACTATGCTGTGTTCTCATCAAGAACACAATAACTTGTCTTGGTTTAATAGACGGGGTGTAGCATGTTGGGATGATAATGGTCAGAAGGCCTAGGTTAGAATCCCCACTCAGCCATGGAAATTCAATGGGTGTGTGGAACTGATAAAACCCCTACTTAAACATTTCACTGAATTTGAAAAGCCCTGTTGGAGATGCTGTAAATTGGTTCTGCCTTGAGAACACTTAACATAGGTATATTAAATCAAACTGAATCAGTGCTTTTCTTCTGAATTTTTGTTGGCTGATGGTTTAGACCAGTCTGGCCAGGTTATCCTGCTATGGTAATAGAGTAGACCTGTGATGGCTAACCTTGGCACTCCAGGTGTTCTTGGACTTCAATTCCCAGAAGCCCAAGTCAGCACTCCTGCTGAATTGAAGTTCAAGAACAGCTGGAGTGCCAAGGTATGCTATCACTGGAGTAGACCATACTGACAGTGACCCAACGCTGATTGTCAAGTGGTGGTTAACTAAAATACCAACCCTGAAGATTAACTGGCCTTGGGTGGCAAAGTACACAGGGAAGGTTGATGGTCTCCACGTGGAATAAATCCTACTTGAATCCATCTTGATGGAGAGCAGCAGCTTCATCCATACTGGCCTGGGACTGAAGAGGACTTTGTGTGCCAAAAGGGCTCAGGACCAGAAAGTGACTTGCAGAACTGGATCAGTAGTACAGTTGTCAGGCTCCAATGCGGAAGCAAATGGAAGGCCACTGCATTATATTGTTCCCAGGACAATCTTCATGGCTATTCTCCATGAAGATCGACAATATCTGGAATTAGATATGGCACTTGAAGAAGGAGGAGGAAGAGGAGGAGGGGAAGAAGAAGAAGAAATGACAGTTTTGCAGTTAAAAACTGATCTCTCTTTAAAAGATAGAGCATGTTAGTTTTTTCCACATGACTTTTTGCAGCATTATGCCTGGCGTTCAATTGTGAATTGCTTATGCTGACACAGAAGCTTTGAGAAATGAATCTTTAGAACAGGAGTTCTCAACCTTTTAAAGCCGGGGGCTGGGTCACACTCCCTCAGACAGCTTTGGGGGCTGGATGGCCATTTTGCCATTCCTCCACCACATGGCACTTCCTGGTGTGGTGGAGCCTGTGGGGGGCCACATGAAGTGGTGTCATGGGCTGTATCTGGCCTACAGGCTGCATGTTGAGAATCCCTGCTTATTAGGCTTAATGTTGCATCTCCTTTTGAATGCCTCGCTGCTGTCTTGTTTGTGTCTGCACTTAGTCAAAGGCAATTAGAGAATGGCACAATTCTGTCTTCTTGTCCTCTTCCCTTTCCCCCACTTTTCCTTTGCAGGGTACTTTGCTGGAAATGTGTGTGGGGACCTGTGCTCGGATCCTGGGGCCTTGCCTCCTTATTTTGGGACTGCTTTCCACCCTTGCCAACCTTTTCCTCCTCTTTCCAAGCCTGGAGACCCGTTACTTACACTTGGGCCTGATTACAGAAAAAGCACATCTTGTGCCAGGAGTGTGGGGAGGAGGCCTTTTGGTGAGCGGACATTTCCCCAGTATATGGTTTGTAAAGAATCTAAGTAAAAAACAAACAGCTCCATTTGTCTTGTGCTTTTTAACCAATCTGTGCTTTGAGACAGGACTTATAAGTCAGAGCTTGTATCAAGGTAGCGTATATGAAACCTTGTAGTTGGAATTCCAGGCAGGAACAGTCACTTAGGTGTCAGTTGGCTAATAGAGAGAATGCTCTGTTCCCTATGAGAAATGTGATCAATCTGTTATCTATCAGCTTTTCCTTTCAGTTATGAACTTCATATGAAGCGTATAATACTTGGCATTTTCATGGTGTCTTAAGGCACTGAAACCACTTCACTTATATTGTCATCTTTTTTATTTTCATCATTCATTTTCATGTTATGCAGTTCCAAAAGAAGGGAATGGCAGCTCATTTCTATGTATTATCCCCCTAGAAAACCTTGGAAAGCATCACCATAAGTTAGAATTGATTTGATGCCACATAATTATTATTAACTTGCTGTGGATAATTGGATCTGTGTTAGACTATATGTAGGTCTCTCGCATGCTTCATTTGCAACAGAGGTGTGTCCCAGCATCTCATCAATTAGCTACAACTAGCCATTACACATTCTGCAAGTCTTGTATGCACACCAGTGGGACTATGGTCTATGCCAGGAGTTCTCAACCTTTTAAAGCCAGGGGCTGGGTCAGGCAGCTTTGGGGGCTGGATGCCATTTTGCCCTTCTTCCACCACCACATGGCACTTCCTGATGTGGTGGAGGCAGTGCGGGGGGGGGGGCACATGAAATGGTGCCATGGGCTTCAGGTTGAGAATCCCTGGTCTATGCAGATTTTTTTTTCTGCCCCCACTCTAAATTCCAATTGATGCCTTTGCATTTAAGCACATTACGTTATTATGATGATGGGAGCACTGGCTCCCAGTTTGCCTCCGGGTGCAATTCAAGGTGCTGGTTATTACCTTTAAAGCCCTACATGGTAGTGGACCAGGATACTTAAGAGACCGCATCATCCCAAGGACATCGCCCATCCCACCAGAGCGGATCGGAGAGGCTCTCTGGTTGTGCCATCAGCCAGAGAGGCACACCTCGTTGGCACGAGAAGGAGCGCCTTCTCGGTGTCCGCTCCGGCCCTTTGGAACCTCCTGCCAATAGAACTACGCATGCAGATGGAGTTGCTGCCCTTTAGAAAAGGAGTAAAAACCTGGCTGGCAGGTTTGGTATGGGGAGTAGATGGTTCAATTTCCCCAGCCAATTGGTTGGTTTGACCCCAGTATGCCTGTGTTGTAATTTTAGGCTTTTAATACCAAGTTTTAAAAAAGTTTTTAGAGTTTTTAACTTTTTAAAGTGATTTTATGGTTGTTGTAAATCGCCCTGGGTCCCTTTTGGGAGGAGGGCAATAAACAAATTTAAATAAAATAAATAAATAAATAAAATTTTGGCTATAGACATAAATCATGTAATATATATGAAAGAGAGACCATGAACACAACAAAAGTAGCATCTGAAGAAGTATCCAAGCAACATATGTCTTTACTGCCTCAGAAATGAAAGGTTTTGTAAATGATAGTGATATTTTGGTAAGCTCTCCAAAACTGGAGGTATTGAAGAAAAAGTTAGACAGCCATCTGGCAGATACAGTTTGACTTGGATTCCTGCATTGACCAGAAGGTTGAACTCAATGGCTTTATAGGTCTCTTCCAACTCTGTTATTCTACGGTTCTAAGATTCTGTGATCTTAATGAAGGGGAGTAAAATCTGTGATGCTTTTGAACTGTTCCCATCAGCTTTAGTCAGCTTAGACCAGGGGTGCCCAAACTTTTTGGGCCGTGGGCTGGTCATGTAGCTCAGCGGGCCGATCACATGGTTCCTCCCACCAGAAGCAGAAGTAAAACACCCATTACAATCCGTTTTGCAACATATATGTTTTGCAACAGGTTGAGATAGATTTTAGGCTGCCATTTTCTCTGCTTAAACCAGGGGTGCCCAAACTATGGCCCATGGTTCAGATCCAGCCCCTGACACCAATTCATCCAGCTCATGCTACCCTTGTCACTCCTGGAAATAAAAGTAAAATGTGCCCACTTCTGGGAGCGATGAGGGCAGCGCGGTTCAGATGAATTGATGTTGGGCTTAGACACTGGCTTAGACACTGAACAGGAATGATGATGTGGTCCATTTGGATCAGGAGGACTGCGGGGGTTTCCCCCCTTATTGTAAGAAAAATATGAATAATTGAACAATGAATGTTGCCATTCCATACTTCCAGTATGAGGACAGAGTGCTACATTTGATGATTTGGAGAGAGGGAAAAACAGTGTCAGGATAAAGGGTCCCTTCATGGGTCTGACTCTGGATCACGGGGAAAATCTGTTCATTGTGAATCACTTCTCTCACACAGGTTTTCCCTGCAGCAATTCAGATCACAGGCATTGGATGGAGGTGGAGCTGCAGTAGTAGCTCAGGAAATTGTCAGAAGGTAAGGTAGAGGCTGTCTCATCCCACAAATGATACAGTTCCCAATTTAAGGGCAGGGAATTTTCATGAATTTCCAATTCTGGTTATATGCAGGTTAAGTACTTGGATAAAAGAACAGGAAGTAGTTGGTGGGGAGCACAGACAGATAAGTGTGCATGAATATGAAGCAGGCTTTGGTTTGAGCTCCAGAGAGAGGAAATATGCTAAAATACTGTTGCAATTATTTTACAACGTGTGCCTTATGTCCTCAATGGATTATGATAACAGTTTAAGATCCAGCATAATACTGGTGTATAAATATGTAGATAATTGGATATGGTCTAGACCTGTGATGGTGAACCTTGACACTCCAGATGTTCTCGGCTCTCCAGATGTTACTTCCACTTCTGGGAGCGACAAGGGTAGCGCGGGCCGGATGAATCGCAGCACACCCATTCATGTGGATTCAAAGGGTGCTTGGGCTTCTGGGAATTGAAGTCCAAGAACATCTGGAGTGCCAAGGTTTACCATCACAGGTCTAGGTTGTGTTTTTCCCAAGGAATATTACTGTCTGGAGGGTGATATATGCCAAACGTGAGTAATCATGTTGCTGAATTTTGACAGCAAACTGTATAAAAACTCTCTCTCTTTTTGCCTGCAGATGTTTCTCACCATTGTGTTATCAGGATTGGCTTTGCTGGGATCGGCTGCTTGCTTTATCATGTCTGGTGTAGGATTGACAGAGGGCCCTCACTGTCTCTATGTTGTTACCCACAATCATATGAAGATGAAGCAGTGGGGTTACCCATTCCGTGACATGGACAATCAGGCTTTGAACGATGGCAGGTAAGGGTGTCTGGAATTTTTGAAACAGCTTGTAGCAAAGCAAAGCCACCTTTTGCTCTGATTCTCCCATTTGATAGAATAACACATTCTAATTGCTGGAACTTCTAGACTTAAAGAGGAAACTTTGAGAATTTACTGCCATTGAGTTCAGATTCATTGAAGCAAAGGAGAGCTGTAAATAATTACTGTACTTGATCATGATATACTTTCTTCTGAAGAAAGAGCAATTGTGCGAAACAGGTCATTACTTGTGAATTAGTTCTCCCTTATACTGATTTTCTTATTTAAATTCATCATGTAGAAAGCTGTAAGAACTTTTGTCTGGAGGTGGGGATAGAGATAGATTAAATAAGCAAAGTTCTACATTTTCAAATACTGTCAATGTTTCAGGGATCTCTCATTGTATCACTTGATCATCTTCTTACCTTCACTCACAAGCAAGTTCTTTTTACAGTTGTACCTCGCTTAAAGAGCATAATGCGTTCCACAGGATTGCTCTTTAAGCGAGTTTGCTCTTTAAGCGAAACACCATTGTAAGTGACCAATTGTGGGGGGGATTGTGAACCCCAATTTATTTGTTAAGCGAGTTTTTGGTTGGTTTTATTTGTTAAGCAAAGCAAACATTCAGAGAAAATTCTGCTCTTTAAGCGAGTTACTCTTTAAGCGAGGCGCTCTTTATGCAAAGTTTGACTGTATTTTATTGGAGAAAGGTTACTCCTTCAAATAGCACCCTTCCTGGATCAAGGGATGACAAATTCTGTAATATCCATATGGATACATGCACACAGTCTAATTGTAGGGAATCTCAGAAATCACTATGCCCTGGATAAATAAGGGTTAATTATATGATTCAGAGAAGCAGGAGGATGAAGGACTGGCCTGGGAGGAGGAATCACTTTTTTTGGAGGGAGAAAATTGGATATTTATCTCAGAATTAGACATAATAAAATGTATGACCTGCACCTTCAGTGTTATGCTAAATTTCTTTCAAATACTGTACTTGGCAAACACACAAATTTGATTTTAATATGACAAAGGTAGAGGACGAATTTTATAGGAGGAAGTCTCAGGAGGGAGAAAGATGAGTTCTCAGGGAGCATACGTACAACCAAGAAGGAAAAACAGAAACAGCTAAGAATTTCTATCCCTATCAGAAAGCTTTGATGCTTGGAAGCGTCGAGGGCAAAAGAAGAAGGGGACGGCCCAAGATGAGATGGCTAGATGGTATCGTGGAGACAATGGGCACAGAGCTGAGCGAGTTGAGGGGGATGGTGGAGGACAGGAGTGCCTGGCGGACAGTGGTCCGTGGGGTCGCAGAGGGTCGGAATCGACTGTGTGACTGAACAACAATCACTTTTCCTACAAACTTGTGATTCCGCTCCCAATTTTTCTCCGATAGAAATTGGGGGGTGTTACTGAAACTGCTTGTATCTTCTGAAGGGCATTTTTTTAAATTGCCAAAAATATTATGGTATGGTGCCCACAAAGAGTTTGGGGTCTGCTCAAAACATGCCAGATTTTCCTAGGGAGCATAAAGAGTACTAATTCAATTATAAATCAACACCTAACTCAATTGTTGTACAAGTCCCACTTCTTCTTGGGGAAGGAAATTTTACTTGTCCTGCTTGAGGGGCAAAAAAGTAGACCCCACTGAATCAGGGATAGGGGTATTGTATGGGATTGTATACTCAATAAGCATGTTAAGATTTGGTATCTAATACTTTACAAAGGGGGGGGATCCACACCTTTTGAACAAGCTTGCCTTATATCTCTTTTTCTGATCTCTGCTCCCTGAAAACCTCTAATTCAAAATCTATTTTTTTAAGGATACAGAACTACTTGTATGACCCCAGACTTTGGAATTCTGTTTGCATCGAGCCTCAAAACGTTGTGGCCTGGAATGTCTATTTCTTCTCTGCCCTCCTAATCATCAGTGTTGTGGAAATGGTCCTGTCTGCTCTCCAGATCATCAATGGGTTTTTTGGGTGTATCTGTGGCTTTTGTGAGAAGAAATCAGTGTCATGAATTCAGAAATATTTTGTCTCTGCTGCCTCTTAATAATTCAGAGGAATGGTTGCAATTTCTCCATCAAAACTACAGCAGGAGAAGATAGTAGCTGGTTGTAGTTGCTAAAATTTCTTCTCTCCTTCCATACTAGGAAATAACACCCAGAGATGGCCTTCCGAGCAGGCAGGGTGAGACAGCTGTGTCATGTGACAGATTTAAGTTTTATGAGAGGACAACAAATCATTAGTTATTTGTCTTCAGTCCAGATCAGACAGTTCCATATAGAATGGCAGAAAAACCAGATCAGTACAGGACTAGAAGAATTTTTACTCCTGAAGCAAAGGACAAAAATGGCCCCTCTTCTCCTAATACTTACAGAAGCTGAAGAGATCAGCAAATTAACTTTTCTTTGGCACTGGGTCAATGTCTGACCCTGGAGCTGAGAGCAGCAAAGAAGCCCAGTAGGCAGAGAGCAGTCCATGTGCCACACAAAGTCTTTAATCCAAACTCATTGCCATGTCTAGTCCCTTAGTATTTGCTGTCTGAAGTCTCATGTTAGGACTGCTCTAACATCTGTAGAGTTAGGGGTCTCTAGGTTTCTCCCACATTATTTTACAGCTAGTATTAGCCTGGCTTGGGTTGTATAACTTGATGGATATGCTTGAATGCTAGATATGAACAGTTAGTAAAAACTACATAGTTTGGGGAGGGGGCGGTTCATGTAAGAGTGTGCATGTTCATGCATACATATCTACATTATGCTCAAGGCCAGGACAGAGACCAAAGAGTTTCAGCATCACTGGAAGACAAGTTAGCCCTAGTCTTGATAGTCTGCAAGCCAAGCATTATATCTATTTGTTTATTTTTAATCTGGCCTCTCTTGTCCAGTTTTGTAGCACACAAAAAATGCAAGCCAGTAACTGGCAAAAGAAGCAACAACTGATGAGTCCATTGAGAACTCTAGTGTGCTGCTCTAGGTTGCAAGATGATGAAAATTCTATCTGTTCCATTACTGAGTATCAAAAACCCTGTTGAAGTTGCTCACCTACTTCATGGATTTAAAGTGCTGTGACCCAAGAAAAACAGTTTTTGAAGAAATAGTAGTGTTAGCGTGTGCAAACAGGTAAGACAAAAAAAGTTGTGGCACCTTTAAGACTAACCGCTTATATTTTATTGTGAATGTTTGTTCATTTTGTTCAAGTCCACTTCCTCTGATATAAGAGTGATATTATGTGACTTGTGCCTATACACAGCCCCATGATAACAGGGGATAAATATAATGAACAAAATGACAATTGTTTCTTAGCAATGAAATAAGCCATCAGACTGTGAATAATTTCAGTGATCAGTCTACAAGGTAATAATAGCATAGTTGACACAAGTAATAAACCATAAGATAATTTACAAATGCTTAATTGATATCCAGTCCTTTTAAGTGAGACTCTAACACCTGTAATACAGTAATACTGTATCTCTTATTTCAGCTGTTTCTCTTTCAAGTCTCATTTTGTAGTGGATTTTTGTTTTGTTTTGCCAAAGCAGTGACTTGCAGTTTACTCAGAGTGTCCAGGTAGATCAACAGGTTTTTGTGTGTTGCCATTCCTGACATCAGATTTATGTCAGTTAATGCTTTTGTGCAGAGATTGTCATGCTTGTCCTATATAGAATGCAGCAGAGAATTATTGGTTAAAGATGTCATAGAGCACATTAGTAGAAGACCAAATGAACCATACATCTAATGTTGTGTGTGACATTGTTGACGCCAGAGTTGATGTGAGAATAGAGCTGGTATCTTGGTTTAGCTCCCTATCTATTTGTGTACATAGAGCCATTGTCAAATACACAATGCAATATTGGCAGTTCCCTTCCAACTTCTTATTTCAAGGTGCCAGATTTTCCTGTGATGCAGCTGCTGAAGATGAAACCTATTGGGAAGCTCAGAGGTGTTTCCAAGACATGTGGTTTGTATTTGCTTCATTTCACAAGATAGGTTTAATGGTAACTTATTGATGAACCTTTCTGCCAAATAAAACCAGTTTAGCTCCATCTGTGGTGTGTATTGCACCACAAAGGAGATTTCTGTTTATGTAGGCATCTAAGCCAATCTGCTAGTGAAGAGGGACTTTAATCTATTGACTGCTGTTATTTATTTTCTTCACTGACATAATTTTATTTGATGCATTTTAATCAACATATGTTATTATGTTTTAATCATTTTATCTTTAGTTTGTTATTTACTTGTAAATATCTGCAGTACATTGCCTTGTTATTTATTGTAAATTTAATAAAAACTGTGTCAAATAAATGAATAAATGTGACAAAATATGGAATAAAAATGAATAGTTTTTCTAAAAAATAGTTTTTCTAAAAAAAAAAAAAATCATCTTGACCAAAATCTTGCACCATTTACAACATGCTCTGGAAGCTACCAAATATTCCTGTATTATTCCTTACCTACTTTTTTTAAAAAAAGCTGATATGCCAGGTAACATTCATTGGAACTGACATTCCTATGGTCTTCCCACTTGGGTCCCAGCAACCTTCTTTGATATTTTTTAAAATATTCCAGTTAATTGTACTATAATCTTTACGAGTGTACACTAAAAATAGTCCTACTGTCTCACCCTTGGGTTAAATATGTGAAAGATAAGGCTTTGTTGATTAATGTAAATCACGAGTTCTCAACCTTTTCAAGCTGGAGACCGGGTCACGCTCCCTCAGACAGCTTTTGGGGCCGGATGACCATTTTGCCCTTCCTCCAGCAAATGGCACTTCTGGGTGTGGTGGAGGTGGGGGGGGGGGCACATGAAATGGTGCCACGGACTGCAGGTTGAGAATCCCTGATGTAAATAATTCCACCTCAAGCCCTCCTACTCTTTGGCAATTCTGCCTGTTCCCTGGAGTGAATGTTGAGTGAAATTTTTGGAGAGGGGGAGGCCTTTAGCACACCCTAAGTGATTGGGGGGAAAACTGAAAACAGGTACAGTAGAACCTTGGTTAATGTAATTAATGCATTCTCTGGGACATTTCTTACAGCGAAAATTACTTTAACTGATTTTACCATAGGACTGCATCGGATGAAATTTCCCAAATGAATGCATTGAAAACCAAAATACATTAATTAAAATGTGGTTTCCCATAGGAATGCATTGAAAAAATCAATTGATCTGTTCTGGAAAAAAATCCATAACCGAACCACTATTTTCTATGGATTTCCTTTTGTTATGCAATTTTTATGTTAACTGAGCCATTTGTTATACAAGGTTCCACTGTACTTGATTTACCTTTCAAAAGCTATTTACAAGTGAGGAGTTTGGTCTTCTGACAAAAGTTAATTGGTTTGAGGTTTAGCTATTGCCAGCATGCAACCCTTGGCAGATTACTTAACACCACTATCACCACCACTTTTTTATTTGATTAAAAATGGTTTGCACTAAGGCCATGAGAATGACTGAGCTAAGCAATCGGTATCTGGGAACCGTGAATTCATGATCTTCCAGGTACTTAACCACTCACCATTCCTAATCACTGTCCATGTTTGGCCAGATTTCTATTCCAAGAATATCTGGAGATCTTCCTTGTCTTACTATATATTGAGAACTGGACAAAGCTCCGTGTTTGTAAGCAGGACAGTGAAAATTAGTGTTACTAAAGGTAGAATATAAAAAATAGATGTATTTCTGATTCCCAGTTTAACAAGGATTTTTTGTTAGATACAATGGCTAGGAATTGGCCAGAAGGTGGCAGTCCCCAAAAAGACAATATTTTAGGAATACTGTACACTCAGGAAGGCTTCTTTGAGAAATGAAAACTTTCTCACCTCAGTAAAGCCAAAGCAGATGTGGACTTACTGTGTCTTTGCATATAACAGGCATCTGGAATGAGCTTAGTACAAATTGCCTTAGGTGGTTTCATAATTCATAGGATCAGAGCAGGCGGGAACTATAACTCTTTCTTCTGTTGCAATTGTCAATAAAATCTCTCCTCTTAATTTTTGTCTGCATTGAGAGGAAACCCCACTGGTACCAGTAGGAAACATCTCACAAAAAGAAAAAAAGTAGAAGGTGGTCTAGATAGTAAACTTCCCTATTTTCTCCAGCACATTTTACTCTTTGAATTGGATGTAACATTGACAATAATATAAATAAAGAAAAAGGTTTAACTTAGGAATGTTTTGAAAACTTGATCTTTGTAAATTCTAATGCAAATTGACCCCCCCACACACACACACACACTGCTTGAGCAAAGTGTCCACTTGTATTGCTGTGCATGATGTTTCAATTCCTTCCTGAAGTATCACCCGTGTAGCAGGTTTTCTATGGTACACCACATCATTTATGGTCTCCCATAGGTACAAGTCAAGGGGTGTTAAGTCAGGAGAACACAGGGGAAACTCAACCACACCTCTTCAAAATGGTCTTGTGCTCCTTGAACTACAACCATGCTTCTAGCATTTTCTTTGACTGTCCTGCCTGTTGCATAGTGATGCTAGCATTATTTTTTTCCCCAGCAAACATCATAATACACATTGCTACCATAATTTATTTCAACATCTCTTAAAATGTGAATACAATTTTGGCACTCTCTTAAGAAGGGGCTTTGCTGATATGAAGGAAGAAACATATTTCTGCAAGAACAAAACAAAGTGCATCCAGTACTGGGGAAATACAGTATAATAGTTTTGAATAAGAACTAAGGCCTAAAAAATTAAGATACTGTAACTTGATTCCCACTAACAAATGGCGAAAAGGAATATATTTATTACACTAAATGCAATAAATAAGCTCACCTGGAAAGCTGATACAGTACTTGAAGTTGGCCCACCTTCAAAACTCTAAGTTATTACATATACTGCTACCTCTGAATAAACTTTATTTAGTTGCTCCTTTCACAGCTGAGAAGTAGTTCATGACATGCATGCAGCAGTATCACTGAATGTCCTTCATGGGATGTTATCAGCCCTATGGAAGAAGAAGGGTTGGCATGGCCATTAAGACTGCACTTTTCTGTGATCATGGTGACTCCTTGAAACTACTGCTGTAATCACATGTCGTAGTTTCTACATATATTTCTGCTACTATTGCATATGGTGCTTCTTTGGTTGTAGACGCTGTTGCAATATGGGACTTGAACGTGAATGTACATGAGCAAAGTGATACACTTCAATGAAAGGCATTATGTAACTGCAAATATAAACCAACCCTGAGTATTATATGTAGATGACAGAATTTGCAATGTACTGTAATAGTATTTCTCATTCGAGCCCTGGAAGCTCCCTTTCACCAGCTCAGAAAATTTATCCATCTCACTCAGGGGTATCTATTTGCTATTTGGTTTATATGGTTCTGCAGGATCAGCTCCAAATCCTATGTATTTTATGTACTAACTAGAGAAGTCTGGGGTGGAATCTGGCATCTTCTGTTGGCAAGACAAGTACTGGCTGGAGTAGATGCCCTACTTCTTCTTTATATCAGCCAGGTAGACTGGATTGAAGCCTACTGCCCCACCATCCACTTGCTGAAGTTCTAAGTTGAAATCTCCTGCCAGCCAATGAAAGCCAGTAGGGAGGGAAAACCCCACGGGCCAATGGGAAGCCAGTGGAGAATCCTCCATGCCAGTTTCCCCAGCACAATGAAGCAGCTGCATGGGGGCCACCATGCTGACTGCAGCTCCTTTCATGTCTTGCCAACAACCTGGAGACAGGCACTCCGGCAACAACTCAAGAACCTCAGGGACCCCCTCTCCCATGTTCTTTTGGTGATGCTGCCACTCCTTGGCAGTCCAGCTGCTATAACCAATTTGAAGTCATTTTCCTTTCCTGTATTTTACTGATCTCCTTGGAAGGGGGAAATGGATGCATTTTTATTGTCAGTAGAACTTGGGAAAGTTCCTTTTCTAGACTGTAATTTCTAGACTCTTCCACCCACTGTTCATGCTAGCTCTGGGTGATGGGAGTTGTAGTCTAAAAAGTAACTTTTTTAGGTTCTGCTTTTGAAATTATGTCATTGGACACCATGTAAAGTTTAGAAATGACCACAACACTTACTGTACACAGACATTAGACTCCACCCACCCACCAAGGTTTATGGCTACACTCATTAGTGATGATCCCCCCCCCCCCCCGAATCACTGCTGGAAAGAAGAAAGTTACAGTATTTGCTTCCTCTCTGCAAATTGCAGTCCCTATGAATCCTATTTCCCTATTATTAACCTTCCTCCATGTGAATTAAGAAAGGATAAGTTCTTAGATAGTTTTTGATCCCCCAGGTTTCCAAAGTATGTTAAATTAGTGGTAGGGTAGAGTTCGCTTTACATTTACTCATATTTGTTGAGCCCATTGAAAACGTCAATGGATCCCAACCCAACCCAAATGGATCCAATCTACCAACAAGCAGAATACTTCACTTCTGCTCCTTCGCAGTATCATGCTTCACTGGTGGAAAACTTGGCCTAGGACTCTTTTTTTTGTCCTAGTACATTCCACTGCCTCTAGGGCATATTTTCCAGTGTGGTGACAATATTATAAAATGTCCTCCTGTGTTGGTCTGGTAGGGTGTGGATTTTGCAATTAAATACAATTTGAGAGAGCTAACTGCCCTGTTCAAGTGAATGAAAATTAAATGTAAGGAAGTTCTGGCATAGTTTCTAATCACCTGTCCATGTGCCCTTTCTAGTTTTACCCTCATTTGCGAGAACATGCTGGTTAGTGTTCTCTGGTATTTGTGGTCTCAGAAAGTACCTTTTTTATCTTTGATAAAAATCTTTAAGATAGACTGCAGCTCTTTCTCTTTCTTTTTCTTTCAGTGGATGGTTTCTTCAATCCCAGGGAAGAAGTTGCCATAGGAATGTTCTGAAGAACTTCGTGTAAGGTAAACATGCTGAAGGAGATTTGTTCATAGGGAGACCGCAATCCATTCTCATATAAGCAGGCAAAGGCTATAGCTGGGATCCCTGTTATTGACACCTCTGAGTAAGGCAGCTCAATATAGGCCAGGTCTGAATAGGCACTGGGCCCTTCATAAATGATCCAGGGCTCAGTCCAGCTGTCAGAATCCCTGGGAAATGTGCTCAGGTAAACCCCCAGGTTGACTCGGGATCTGGAGCTTGTTGGGTGGGAATATAGCACCCATGTTGGGATTTGGAAATAAATGTCTGATTTAGATGGAGAGCTGGATGTATTATAGCCTTGATTGATGTGTGCTGTCATTGAGAGGGTGGGAACGTGAAAATTGCTGTATTGGTCACCAGATGTTCTGAACGAAACAAACTTCTCATGTTGTTCTTGGTGACACAAAGATGAATGGCAGAGAGGGTTTGCAGGTGAAGTAGGACAAAGATACTGTCCTTCCTCAGCTCCCTGTTGTGATAAGATGTTTGTTCCTTTAGTCGGCCATTTTGCATTCCGGAACCGGTAAACATTGTGGTTTATATAGTAAAGTGGAGCTGGGAACCCAATGACACTGCCATGGCAACCATGAGGGGTCTCTATAAGACGCTGCACCAGCTCTTCTGAATGAAATACTGCACCATCATCTGTGCTGAGTGCTTGCACTCTGAAGCCCAGGGGGCTTCTAGCATTACAGTAGAGTACGTTACTTCCATCCTCCTCATCTACTGACACCAGCTGGCACTCAACAGTTTGCAGGTTTGGGACAAATTCACCATAGTGCCAGTTCTGTCCATGGTCATCACTGTAAAAGGTAAATGCATGTGGTGTTGTTTTGCACAGCTTCCCAAAACACTCTTTGCAGTCGATGTGGTAAGCATAGGCAGGCAAGAGGAGGCGGCCTGACTTGAGCTGAATCCCATGCCCAGGGCCTAGTGCAAAAGTGGCCCAGTCTGTATTGAAATGGAGAAAAAAACCTGTGTTGGGGTCAACAAAAAAGAGGCAAAACTACAACCTTCAGAATCTCCTAGCTAGCATATTATTACAATATAATCACAGAGCAAAAATACTACAAAGGATTGGGTCAAATAGTTGTTGTTCAGTTGCACAGTCGAGTCTGACCCTTTGCAACCCCATGGACCACCCCATGCCAGGCTCCTTTGTCATCTGCCATCCTCCATAGCTTGGCCAGATCAAATACCACTGCTGACAGTTCAATTAAATGTATGGAAAGTGTGGATAGTATTGCTGTTACTGTCATCTTAGCCTGCCTTTGTTGAGATATGTATATGGCACAAGAAATCATTGTCTTGATACAAGGCCAAATAGGATGTGATCAAACCTCTAGATAAGTGCTAATAAGCAAATAAGACAAGAAACAATTTTAAAAAAAGACTAACTGCTATATTTTAAGCATATTAGAGAATAAACAAAACAAACCATAAGCAAAAACACTGTAGCAGTTTGAAGACTAACTGTTATAATTTAATGTTAACTTTCATGGATCAAGTCTACTTTGTCAGACATGGGAGTGAGACTTCATGGCATCAATTTATACACAGCAGGTACAGAGATACAGAGTGACTGGTTAGCATAACAGATAAGTATACAAATCAATATGGCTTTATACAACCTGATTTGTATAAATTGATGCCATGAAGCCTCACTCCCATGTCTGATGAAAATATAGCAGAATTTTTTAGAATAGTAGCCATATTGGTTTATGTCTCAAGCATATCAGAGAATAAACAAAACAAAAATGCTGTAGCACTTTGAAGACTAACTGTTATATTTTAATGTTATATTTTGTGGATCAACTCCACTTTTTTAGACAACCACTGCCGATAGAAACTAGCCTTGAGTGTTGTATGTAGGTTAAATTTGCCTCAGTAGTAAACATTTATAAGTACACACATACATACACATTTACATGTTAGATTTTTACATGCCAAATGATTTGGTCATTTTTGTTGCCGCAGTCTATTATGCATGCCATTTGGAAACTATTGAGGACTGACATCTCCCAGTTTATCCATATCTGGACTACATTCCTCCCCATGCTTTTATCCTAAATCAGCTACTACATTATTTCTGTACCTTCAATGGACACACCAATAACTTCCTGGGTGAGGTCAGTCACATGACTCCAGCTGTTGCCCTGGTCAGAACTGGACACGTAGCAAAGACGGGCAGCATTTTGGCCTGTGATTATTTGAAAGGCTTCAGGAGTTCTGCCCAGCACAGCAATGAAAAACAGGAAAACCATGCCTGTGAGCTCATCATAGATGGGGCAAGGGTTCATAGACCTGTGATGTGGCAGGGCTGCTGTTTCAAGGGCCTGCATGTCTTCCCACTGGCAAAGAAAAATATCAAAAGAAATTAAGAATCTCAACTGCATTCCATCTTGATGCCTCAGGTGTTTACTTAGAACTTGCCTACATAATTTGAGATAAGACTCATTAACTCATAAACCTCATTCAGGCTTTAGACCATCCAGCATTGTGAACATGGTTAATGGAGATTGTCTAGTCCTTTCCCCTCCATTGTTGTGTTTTCCACAGGTTAAGATTTGCATCTGAAGAAGGGAGATTTCTGTTGATGTATAAGCCTTACACATAAACAAGAATCCTGGAAAATCTGAATTCTTGCTTGTGTGTAGAGCCTTCTGGTAAGCAGGACTCTTCTTCAAGCAGGTGTTCAACTTGAGAAAAGCATGCCAATGAAGGAAGAAGGGGCTCACCTCTAAGTACAGTGACAATCCTGAGTAGCTTGATCAGGGCTATAGTGTAGTTTATCCAACCAAGAAATTTAATTCAGCGTCTATTCAACCTTGACTATGCACTTTAAGAGCTAATGTTTCTCTTCCTCCCCCCCATCCCAGTTGATCTCCTTTATAATATAAAAGGTATCTATTTTTCTTAAGACAAACTCGCCTGCTCTGTGTATTGCTGATTAGCTTCCTTTTGTTATGTGACTGGTTACCAGAAGGTAGGCATGAATGTGGATTTTGTCTGCATATCTGATTGCACAGGCACAGAGGTATGAAGGAACTGTGTGTCTGAAGGGTGGTACCTCACTTAAAGAGCATAATGCATTACATGGGATTGCTCTTTAAGTGAGTTGCTCTGTAAGTGAAACACTTGGAAAAAGCACCATCACTGCCATTGTAAGTGACTGGTTGTGACTTCTGATGGTGTGTGGTGTTTTTTTTTTTTTTTTGCAAACCCTGATTTAGTTGTTAAGCAATTTTTTTTTGTTTTTCGTTGTTAAATGAGGGCGACTGTTCAGAGAAAATTCTGCTGTTTAAGTGAGTTAGTCTCTAAGCGAGCCACTCTTTATGCAAGGTTTTACTGTACCTAACTCACTGAGATACGTACTTACTTTACACGGTTGCTGCTAACAAGATTACTGGACTGATGTATACTAAAAATGTTTTTGAATACTCTGGAACTCCCTTCTCAGAACTGACATAGGCTGTAATAATTCTGCTGATTATTTTAAGGCAAATTGGGACAGCCCAGAAAGACCTAAATTACAACCTACCACTTCTCGTTGTTTTCTGTGACCCTATGTGAGAAAAATATCATCAGTCTCTGGCAAAAGGCTAAGAGGACAGGTTGAAACAGAACCCGGGTCTGCTACCTAGGAGGCCTACTTTGTATCATTCCATCAGTTTTGGGCCATTTCTGATAATTACAGGTGAAAGCTACATAACCATTGTACAAGGTGTCAGGAGGTACCATTTTTCCTCTATAACAAAAGAAAAAAGGTGTGGTGTAGATAATTTCCTCTAGTCCTTAGTCTTCTACCCTACTTGAAAATTTCAATTCAAATGGATTGGTTCTGCCTTACCTCAACAAAGTTCTTGTAGAAGGTGCCCCTCCTAAGCACGAGGAGGTTAGCATGAGCATCATCAACACTTAGCCGCTCCTCTGCAAAAGCCAACAGCCTGGATACACAGGGAATATGGAGTAGCGCTGGAACCCGGTAAGTCACTCCACTCGTCTCCCTTTCAAACAGGACAGTCCGGGCTGGAAAATGGCGAGAGCCCATTGGAACTGCAGTAGCGGAAAAGCCCTATAATATTAAACAAAGAGATCGGGTTTGGGTTGTGTCTTTACCTATACTGTACCCTTAAAATTCAGGAGTGCCCCTTTAATTAAGATGAGTTGCAAAGAAAGAGCTTCTGCCATTATAAATCTCAAAATCTAACTTGCAGATTTAGGTAGTCAAACCTCCCATAACGAGCATTTCGCTTAGCGAAAAACTTGCATAACGAGCAAGTTTTTCTCTAAGCGGTCTGACTCGCATAACAAATTTTTCGCTATGCGAGTTGGACTTTTCCCTATGGAAAAACTCGCATAACAAGTGTTTCTATGGGGAAAACTCGCATAACAAATTTTTTCGCTATGCGAGTTTTCCCCATAGAAACACTTGTTATGCGAGTTTTTCCATAGGGAAAAGTCCGACTCGCATAGCGAAAAATTCATTATGCGAGTCAGACTCGCATAGCGAATTTTTCGCATAGTGAGCAACCTCTCAGAACGCATTAAATTCGTTCTGCGAGGTATGACTGTATTTGGCTAACGAGGTTGGGAGTCCAATTCCCCATCGTGCTTCCTGAAAGAAAAGCCAGTCCATGTGGCCTTGGGCAGGCTGCACTATCCCAAAATGCCTCCAGAAGCAGAGGATGGTAAAACATATCTGCATATTTTCTACCCTGGAAAACTCTGGAAATGGTTGCCACAAGTCAGAAACATGCCTGAGGCATTTCCCACTACATTTATAGATGCAAATCAGAAATGGTGTATTATGAGCCAAGTCTGTCTTCAGGGGTGTATCTAGTGGAGAATGGTAACACTAATGTAAATAGGCTGATGAAAACCAGCTTCAAGTTTTTGTCTGAATTTTATAAAAGCTATCCAAAATCCCTCGCATGGGCTTGAGCAGTCTAACTAGGCAGTGTTGCCCATCTCTTGTCAATGATGTTTGGCCAAGACTAAAACTCACCAAAGTGTCCTCTATCAGATCTTTTGGGCAAGGTGAAAGCAGAGAGCACACATCATGTGGATGACATGATATCCAAATGGCTAAAAAACTGCATGCAAATGGACTTGATTTCTCAGATCCATTTGCGTATGTGGAATATCATCCCAGAGATGTCTACCAATGCGTGGACTCCTCACTGAATAATGACCCGAAGATATCCAAAGTATCCATTGTACTGAATCTACTCACCAAATCGGTTCACTATTGGGGACAGCATCTTTAAACTTTGAACTAAAACCAAGAGTAGATTCACCATGACCCTGACCTTGTTTACCTTTGCAACTACAAGCAACTTAGTTTTGCATTTTTCCAGCTGCAGAAATATTGCAGAATATCTTCCATATTTGCTGGGAAGATACCAGCTAATGAAACTTTGGGTTGGACAAATGCTGCAGAAGATTTTACACACAGCAACAGAGTACATGGTCTTTAAATACATTCATTCATTCATTCATTCATTCTTTTTCTTTCTTTCTTTCTTTTGACCTTTCTTTCGACCTTTCTTTCGACCTTTATTGCAGCCCCCTTGCCGAGGCGACTTTAGGTGGCTTACAGTCTAACCAATGAGAATACAGTACTAAAATATAAAAGCATCCCCACAATAACAGGTAAAACCATAAAAGCATTATAAGAAACCATTAAAATACCCCTCCACAACAGTTGAGGACTAAAATCTATATGGCATTCTTATGAACCGGGGGGAGGGGGGCTGCTTCACAGGCAGCTCCCCATACCCACTGGGCCAGCCAAGTTTTGAGGCCTTTTCTAAAGGCTAATAACTCGGACAGGAGGTTCCACAGGGCCAGAGAGGATACTGAAAAGGCCCTCTTGCTAGAGACAAGGCTCTCTAGCCATTGGTAACATTAGGGAGCCCCTCCAGTCCACTCTGGTGGGACGAGCCAATATCCTTGGGGTGATGCAGTATGTAGGGCTTTAAAGGTAATCACCAGCATCTGAATTGCATCCGGAGGCACACCAGCAGCCAATTCAGCTCCCGCAATAAGAGTGAGGCATGAGCATAACAACCCCCATCAGCACACGGGCAGCTGCATTTTGCACCATTTGCAGCCTCCGAATGGACATCAAGGGCAGCGCCATGTAAAGCACATTGCAACAATCTAGTCTGGAGGTGACCAGTGCATGAGTGACCATAAGCAAGGAGTCCTGGTCCAGGAATGGGCATAATTGGCGAATCACTCGAAGTTGAGTGAAAGCCCTCCTGGCCACGACTGCCACCTGCTCTTCAAGTGGGAGTTGTGTCGGACTATCAGCCGTCTCATCGCAAGGGTTCCTCCCATTAGCTCCTGGGCCTACTGCCCATTTAACTGGAACTTAACCCTTGCCTCACCTTTGAGAGAGCTGAGCCACTTAAAAGGAACTCTTAGTATGCTCCGGCAGTGGAGTTGAGCATAGAACAAAACAAGGGAGGCATCTGGTAGCGTGTCTTTGCGTTGCTTTGTATGTGTGCCAATAAAAAAAACAACAATCCTCAAAGAGAAACAGCTGCTTTATTCTTCAGGTTCATGTAGCAAAGTCCATGAAAAAATGCAGGTCATAACAAAGAATCAGTCCAGTACACAGTACACAGGTACATTAGGTAATCATAGTGAAAAGAAAGGAAAATCCCACAAGCCAAACCGAGGTCTTAAGCCATTGATATCCAAGATCGAACTAACTTCCCTGCAAAATGGAGAATCTGCAGTCAGGTGGGTTAGCTTTGGCCAATCAGGTAACAGAGAGAAACTTTCTCAAAACAATGGATTGTTTTCACACATGTGGAGTCAGTGAAGACAAAACACGCTAGAGAGATAGGAACACAGGAACACTAAAATGTCAACAAGCCGTCTCGTGATATGTAGGCTGAAAGACACAGGTGGGAAAGGATTTCTTTGAGGCTCTCTATGAGGCCTAGCTAAAAACACTGCAACTTCAAACCTTGGGAAACATGAGGAAATATGTCGTTTCCTGACAAGTTGTGAGTCCAGGAGGAACCCCAGATTACACACTGGGTCTGTCTGGGGCAAAAGAACCCCATCCAGTACCAAAAGTGGTAACTCTTGGGATAACACAGGGGCCCTTAGCCACAGCCACTCAGTCTTGCCAAGATTCAGCTGTAGCCCATTGTCCCCCATCCAGACCTTCACTCCTTATTTGTGTCAGATGCACCACCAGCATATAATAACATACAAAGCTAAAATTAACATATCTAAGAAAAAAATAGAATTAAAACGGACTAGATGACATCTGCCCAATATCAGGCCACTTCAACAGCACTTCCTCTTACCAACACAAGGCCCTCCTCAGTGCATGTTGAGGGGCATCGTGTGCATTGTATCCTATGTGAAATAGTTTGTACTTCTCCACATTCACACAGGCTGTCATCTACAGGGGAACCCCACTTTTCAGATTAGCCCTTGATCTTCCTATCCCTGCACAAAATCTATTTAAAGCTTTCCACACAGGCCATGGTTGTTCTTGTCCAGGTGGTAGAGAGTCATGTGGTTCTGCCCAATTATCTGGTAGCTCCTTGCTCACCTTCCATAGTTCTAAGGCGGTCTGTGGGGACTGGTTGTTCGGAGGGGCAGAAGTTGTGAGGAAGCTATGCCTTGATTTTGGTCTCTGGCTTTGGTTGTTGGTATTTAAATAAATTGTTTGACTTGTATGAAAAGGTTCATAAAATTGTGCAGGCAAAATTAGGGGAACTTCTTTCACTCACCATTAATTCAAACACAAAATATGTTCAGTAGATGTCAATTATGTGAACATACAATCACATTCTATGAACATACACACAGACATACATGAAGGAGAGCCTTCTCCATATCTGCTCCGGCCCTGTGGAACCTCTTACCAATTGAGTTGCACCTCCAGAGCTATTGCCTTTAGAAAAGGACTAAAACCATGGCTAGCTCACCAGGTGTGGGGTGCTATAGGTGGGGCAGTGGCCCTTGCTGGTTGCAATAAGAGCCATCTGGGGTGGGGTTATTATTATTATTATTATTAGCTTCCTTACCCTAGTTCTAGCTAGCTTTAATGGGGAACTGGAGGTAGAGGACTTTTAAAGGACTTTTTAAGGTTTAGTTATTTTAACCTGAGACTCTTTATGATTATTTCTATAGGGTTGTTTTTATTTTTGGTTTGCAATATGTGTTGTAAGCCGTCCAGAGTTGCCCCGGCAAATGGAGTGGTGATACAAATCTAATAAATAAATAAATAAATAAATTCCACAGAGCATTCATGAGTAACAATAAATATTGTTGTGAGGCTAAATACTTAGACAGAAGAGGGTTAATGAGGCCAGAAGAAAGATCATTGGAACTGTTCTTAACTGTCAGAAGTACACTTTGGAAGCACACATTTTGTTAGAGAAGTTTCATGTAAAGACCCACAATCACTTGGAAATAACTGGAGACACTTCTGGAATATTAAATGTCATAGAACAGTGTAGGCAAGAGGTGGCACGCAGAGCTCTTTCTGTTGGCACATGCGCCATTGCGGGCATGCCCCGCCTTATGCTGCTGGCACCAATGGTAGTGCTGCTTCCCCATCCACCTCTATCCCTCCACCAATGGGGAGGCAAGTGAAATCTCACCCAGGCGGCAACAGCAGTGGCAGGGATGAGGTGAAGTGACCAGACACCCCATCCCACCCTTCCTAGAGATGGAGGAGGAGGAGCACATGCAGGGGAGGGTGCATGCACATGCACAAGGGTGTGTGTGCACCCAGGAGGTGTGTGTGTGCATGCTCCCATGTGACATCACCAGCAAGCTTTGAGCGCCATGTGTGCACATGCACCCATGTGGTGATGCCAGAGGTGTGCCAGTGACATCAAATTGTGCCTGCCTGCACACCACCTCCTCCTCCTTGGGCACTCAATCTCTAAAAGGTTCATCATCACTGTCATATAAGGTAAACTTGTCTCGTTCCCTGCCTCTCAATTAAGGATGATACAATGATAGTTAGAGTGTTGTGTGAAACCATATAAAAGAAGGCAGAAAGAATCTAGAGTTTATGTCCACACTACTCTCTCTCTCTCTCTCTGCTATTTGGAGTGGGTGAAGTGAATTACAGTCTATTTAGAAATGTCTAAAAGGAAAGACACGCAGTAAGAAAGGAAGAAGGATGAAAGAGAGTCTGTACAAGCAAAGATAGTATGAAACCACAAACCTCGCCTCCTTTTCGTGGTGGTCATCAAGCTTTCGTCCTCAATGCCATGATCAGTTATACACATTCCGCTGTCTTCATTTGAATCTGCCTACAAATAACATTCCACGGACCTTTACGATCTCAGATGCTCCCTTTTCCCCTTTTGTGATGTCCTGCTTCATTTGTTGCATTTCATTTCCCAAGATGCCCCACTACTTCCCTCTCTTCTGACCTAGTGGACTTGCTAGATATTTGGTGATGGGAGAAAACAGTGAGCCAGCAGCCAATAACTTAGCAAAGGGAGGACAAAGACTTCTCTGTTAGAGCACAGTGAGGACATAGTCAGCAATGTCCATATGCAGGTATCCATGGCCATTCCTTTCATTTCCTTTCCATCCATCCATCCATTCATTAGCTGGGGAGATCATGCATGAAAGACTTATGTCAGTGACAATACTTATGAGAACATTGTTCAATCTATCCCTCCCCCTGAATTAAAACTTTTCAAAATTTGCACAATTCCTCATAAATGTGGAGAAGATTTTTTCAAAAACACTAAATAAAAAATGAGTCTGGGGAAAAGCAGCGTCATCGATTCATTTACCCAGGCAAAAATTTAAGCAGTGTTAGCCATTTTGGTCACAAAACCAATTCCAAAATTCATCCTTAATTCTTACATTTCTGTCACAATATATCTAATTTCAAGTTGGTTAAAGCACTCCTTTAGGTCCCCAGTGTAGTGCTGGACATATGGGCTTTTGAATACCATGTCATATAGTGCTGTCTTAATTACCGTCTCGGCTGCTAACTTTACACCAGGGGTTTGCAACCTATGGCTCATGGGGTGGACCCAACCTGCGGCAATGACCCTGGAAGCAGAAGCAAACATGTTTATGACAGCCATAAATGCGCCCGTGCATGCACAAATACACTCACCATGGCTTACAGCAGCGTTTACGGCAAGGGGAAACCTTGTGTCCAGCTCGCTCAGCTGTCTGAGGTGGCATGATCCAGCCCCTGCCATGAAATGGTTGAGAACCCCTGCTTTACACCAAACTGTGCCCATGAGGAAGAGACAACATCCAGGGATTTCATGGATAGTTATTACCATGGGGAATATTTATAATCATATTCTGATGGAGCTTTAAGAAGAAAATAATTCTCTGTCAGAGTGTATGTCAGATGAGTTTTCTATTTGATGATGTAATCTATTCCAAGAACTGTCCATTCCATGTCCAGTTTAAAAATCAAGAATAGTAAGAGTGGCGATCCAGTGCTTAGAATTTTCATCAATAGTATCACAACTGTAATCTAAACCAATCAGCTGGTCACAATCTTGAGGTTTGGAATTCCTGATTTTAATCAATGGCTGAGATCTTGTTGCTTTGTGTGTGGAATACAAATAGCATCACATCTGATGCTTCAAACTGGCAATTAGAGTGTTGCCACTGGGATTCTTAAGGAGGATGAATATGCCCACTGGCTTACAATGCACTCAGGAAACCCAATGAGGACTGCATAATTGCTAGCTAGAAGCAACAATATTGCTGCCTTTGCATTCTGCATGAGTAATAAAGTAACTAGATTTTTGCCAACATTTTGATATACAGTAGAACCCCGTGTAGCGATTGCCCCATACAGCGATGAAATCACATAGCGATGCGGTTTGGAAAGGGAAGAGCCATTTTGCATAGCTATCATTCCTTTGGAAAAATCCGTACAACGATTTTCCAATGGGGAAAACCGCTTAGCGCCAAACATTGTTGTATGGTTTTTCCCATAGGGAAGATTGTACAACGACAAAAACCACATAGCGATCAGCTCTGTGGAATGGATTAAAATCACTGTACAGGGGTTCTACTGTACTGTATATGCCTATACAATATATATTAACTATGACAAGCAATTTTTATATAATCTATCCTCTTTTTTGTAATCTTTTCGGGTGATGCATTTCCATTTGTGTGTGTGTGTTTCTTTCTTTCTTAGTAATTTTCTGCTAACTTGAAATAATATGGATTCAAGTTTTTCTGACTCCTATTATGAGTTGCTTTAACAAAGTTTCTCCCCACTTTGTTGGAAGAACTGTCACCAATGTGAGGGTTATTTACACTTTGATGGGATATGAATGAATTTTGGAAACTGAAGTTTAATGAATGTGAAGGTATCATTCATTAAAAAAATAACCATGTCCCCAATGACTTGGTATTTTCTCCTTATTTACTGATGAAAGACAGTATTTACTTGACAAGAATCTTTTCTTATTATGCTTAGAAAACAAGTGTTATTCTTATATTAACTAGAAGGTTGACAAAGGTAGGTCATTTGGCTTTAATGGAAAAATCAACATTACAGTTTGGTGCCTGCCACTCAGTAAATAACAGAGCTAGCTCTTCTCACCATGATTGTTTTCCAGTCAGATTTGATAACCAGTGGAGCAGAAAACCATTTCCATGCCATTAATCCCCCCCCCCGTTTTTACCTACCTTAGTCACCTTCATCTCCATACAAATGAAAGGGCCTCTTGATGAACAATGTGGTGGCATTTACTGTGGAAGACCTACTACTACTCCTCGACTGCAACTAGTATCTAAGAATGCTTTTTTTTTTCCTGAAACAGGAAAAAATGTCACTGGTGTGAATTTGTTTAAGGTGAATCCAAGCTTGCCATGAAGTGACCCACACAATATGATCATGGAGCCATCACCCACAGCACACATGAAGTGCGTGACATGCAGGATTTAACACCGGGACTGCAATGGACAGCCGCAGCCTTGAGGATATGGACAAGGTGCACCTTCACAGCTGGTCCATCTGGCATAGCCTCTTCTGCCTCCATGACCCTGGGGAATCAGAGTTCCTCCTTCTCTCATTTTGCCCTTGAGCCTAATACAGTAATACCTCGGATAACGTTTACCTCGCTGCTGCCGCGCCCTCCTGGCCCCCGTCACCGGCCGGGAGGAGGTTAAAAGGAGCCTCCCTGGGCGAGGGAGGGCTTGAAGATGCTGCCGCGCCCCCCCGCCCCCGTCACCGGCCGGGAGGAGGTTAAAAGGAGCCTCCCTGGGTGAGGGAGGGCTCGAAGACGCCGCCGCGTGAGACGTCGCTGCTGCCGTGCCCCCCCGGCCCCCGTCACCGGCCGGGAGGAGGTTAAAAGGAGGCTCCTTGGGCGAGGGAGGGCTCGAAGACGCCGCCGCGTGAGACGTCGCTGCTGCCGCGCCCCCCCGGCCCCCGTCACCGGTCGGGAGGAGGTTAAAAGGAGCCTCCCTGGGCGAGGGAGGGCTCGAAGACGCCGCCGCGCGAGACGCTGCCAATGTTTGTTGGACCTTGTTGGACTCTCCCTCGGCCAGCTGGCCTTGGAGGGAGAGAAACCTGGGGGCCTTGGGCGGCGATAGAGGATTTTGTATGGGGGGGGGTCTTTGGTGGGATATTGTTTCTTTTGTATATTATGGAAGCCGCCTAGAGTCAGGTTCGCCTGAGCAAGGCGGGGTATAAATTTGAAGAATAAATAAATAAATATAAATAAATAACGCTAAAATCGCATAATGTTAAGTAATCTAGGGAGGAGAATTTGATCAAATAACGTTAAGGTCCTATGGGATGGATCAGATAACAACCGCTAAAGCCTGTGCGGTTACAATGTATCTCTATGGAGCTTTAACGTTATCCGATCCATCCCATAGGATTTTAACATGGATCAGATAACACTAAAAATCGGATAACACCAAGACTTGTGGAACCAAGTCTTAGCGTTATCCGCGGTATTACTGTATGATGGTTCCTAGTGGCATTTCCTCCACTGAGGGTGACCCCAGGTTAATGGAAGACTATTGACTTGTTATTACCTGTAACATAAGATAGCTTTCCTTGAAACGGAGGGCAGATGTAGAGAAATGAAACCCTTCTGTGAACTGAGTGTTGATACATTGCTTCCCAAAGAGAAGTTGGGCCAGTCACTAAAATTTGTTAACATCACACATTTTTTATTAGTTTGTTCCTACAAAAATTACGGTGGCTCAAGTGGTTAAGATGCTGAAGTGGTTAAGACATTGAACTCACTAACTGGAAGGTCAGAGTTCAATTTGCGGCTACTCCATGACAGAGTGATCTCCCATCTCAGTCCCAGCTCCTGCCAACCTAGCAGTTTGAAAGCAAGAAATTACAAGTAGATAAATAGGGACAACTTCAGTGAGAAGGTAAACAGCATTCCATGCACTCTGGTGTTGAGGTATGCCTGCCACATGTCCACAGAAACATCTGCAGACACAGAAAGTGCTGGCTCTTTGGCTATAAACAAAGATGAGCACTGCACCCTAGAGTTGGATACAACTGGCTTTCAAGCAAGGGCAACCTTACAAAAATTACAAATAAATTTCACAGTTGGCAGCCAAGCTCTACATTCCATTGTCTGTACTTAAGGCAGAAAAATGTCTGAACAAATGCTTTCTGCTTTAGTTGTTTCTATTTCTGAAAATAAAGTTCTTGTATGTTTCGCATTCAATATAGCACTCACTTATTGACTTGAATTATTTATATTCTACCACAAAGAAGGGTAAATTGATTACATGATAAAAGTCTCTTCTAAAGCTTATACTGAGGAAACCTGAGTCTGCTTATTCTAACCTACTTTCCAGGGATGTCGTGTAAAAAGATTAAACATTATATACCCAACTCTAAACTCCTTTGAGGATGAAAATGGGAATTTGTAAGACATTTGAAGTTTGCATGGTGAAAATACTCATAAATGTATTCTTTTTTCCTTGCTGTCTCATGAGGGAATGTTTCTGGTTCAAGTCTCTGTAATACTTTAAACTATAACACATATATGTTGGAGTACAAAGTCAAACAATCAGAGTACAAATGCAAGATCAGTGATGGTGAACCTATGATATGCATGCCAGAGGTGGCACTTGGAGCCCTCTCTGTGGGCACTTGTGCAGTCATCCCAGCACAGAGTTTTCCCCACCCCCTGCCTAGCAGCCCAATGGGAGCACTTCCTCCCTCACCCCAGCACAGAGTTCACCCCGCCCCTCTGCACAGCAGCCCAATGGGAGCATTTCCCTCCTGTTCCCCCCTGTTGCTGAGTTGGTACTTTGCAATAAATAAGTGGGTTTTGGATTGCAGTTTGGGCACTTGGTCTCTAAAAGGTATTAGATGACCAAATTATCCTCACCTGGATCAGGCTGGCTCATGCTAAACAGGATTACTTGAAAGTGTGGTATGTCATTTGGGACAATCCTTGCATCCACGTGCAAAGATTGACCAAACTGCAAGTGATACTATTTGGTCCTTCATTCCCTTTGAAAGGAAGGAAAATTGAAAAAGATAAATAACCAAACAAATGCCTACCAAGTCCTCTCCTGTCTCCTCTTTCATGCTGTGCTTAAGTCACTTCATAATGGCAGGTCAAGTGAAAGCTCTCCCCCACTCCCCCATGGAGGGGGAGACAGATGAAGTTTTCAGTTTTCTTTCCCAAAGTATCATATCACATCAATGCTGCTTTAGGAGCTTTGTTTAAAAAATCCTATGTTTCCTCCCTGTCCCCCCTCCCAAGGGTGGGGGCAGAAGCAAGCTTTTAATTTCTCAGTATCGTCAGGTGGCTTAAGCAAAAGGGACACCCTAAGCCAGGAATTCTCAAACTTTTTAACCTGTGGGCCAGGTCACGCTCCCTCAGACAGCTTTGGGGGCTGGATAGCCATTTTGCCCTTCCTCCACCAAATGGCACTTCCTGGTATCGTGGAGGCGATGAACCCCCCACATGAAATGGTGCTATGGGCCACAGGCTGAGAATCCCTGCCTTAAGCCATCTGCTTCAATTCAATCCCCATGATCACACATGCTGCAACCAAACAAAAGTGGAATGATTCTACCTGCATCAACAAACAAACAAACAAACATACATACATACATACACAACTAACGCTGAAAGGGATCTAAAAAGTTGCAGGTCAAAGATCAAGGACAGACTGGTTTGGGATGCCCTGTATATCATGTGGCTGCTAGGAAAAAGAGTGAACCAACCAGTCCCACAGAACAAACCAAATTGTGGTTCTGATCACACCTTCTTATACTCTTTTAAAGTGTACTAAATTAAGCTCTGTTGGAGCTAAGGTAGACTTAATGTTAAATGTGCATTCTGATGTAAACTGCTGGTTGTAAAACATGCAAAATGAAAGGGAGGAAAGAGAAAAATTACCTTTTTCCATTGGTGTGATCCTTCCTTGTGATGCTACTGATGGGATGGATCAATCAGTCAATCAGTATGTATGTAATAATGTTTATTGCTTGTAAACACCTGAATGGTTTCCTTAGAAATATGGATGAACCACGTGTGGTCATGTGACTGCTTTGGATCAGAGCATAACAGATCTTTGTCCTCAGCAACTATCTGCTCTCGGGCCTCAGGAATGTGCATGGTAAGATTATACAGAAAATGATTGGAGGGTAGAAAATCCAGGGAGGAGTAAGAGAGAAACCTGGGAGGAGATATAAAAGAAGACTTGCAAGAAAGGAGGCTACTGCTGCACTTTTACTGTATCATAATGAATTAGTATACAGTAAAACACTGGATAGCGATTGGATCGGATAATGCTAAAATCGCATAACGTTAAGTAATCTGGGGAGGAGAATTGGATCGAATAACGTTAAGGTCCTATGGGATGTATCGGATAACAACCGCTAAAGCCTGTGCGGTTACAATGTATCTCTATGGAGCTTTAACGTTATCCGATCCATCCCATAGGATTTTAACATGGATCGGATAACACTAAAAATCGGATAACACCAAGACTTGTGGAACCAAGTCTTAGCGTTATCCGAGGTATTACTGTATTGCCCAGTGTCATTAACTGGCCAAATTAAAGACACTGTGATTGATCTCTTCTCGTCTGATTAATTATTGGATTGATACCTGACAAGCCTGGTCTGAAGGAATAGCTTTCAAACCGCAACACTACTTGTTTTTTTGAAGAAAAAAAGATGGATGCATTCAAATAGATACAGCAGCTGCAGGTATTCCTGTCAAATCAAAGCATGGTTTTCTTTGATGGCATTGGTATGTTTAAATGCCTGTCTCCTTGTACCTCAGATTTTGAACCTATCAGTAATTACCACTGCTAGATCATCCCACTACCACCACCCATCACTTCCCAAGGGACCTCCACTATCACCCTCCATTTGTGGTCTTCATTCCCACATGTTAATGTAACTTAGAATTTCTTTTAGTTTCATTCACAATGCTATTTCCGTGATTGGAATTGAAAGAATTTGCACTGAAACTGTTATTTACAGTTCACTGAGCTGAGTCCAAATGTTCTCATTAAGAAACAAACAAAGCAGCAAATTGGGGTCAAGGGGGTTGTGCCAATAATTGAAGGTCTGTCCTAGAAGATTGAGTAAAACCCAAGAATGGGTTTCCAACTCATTACAGAGCATTGCTTTCATCAGGCCTAGTGTTTCAGATCAGCACCAGAAAGGTTATCGAGCAACTGAAGCAAGCTTGAAATATTTGCCATCTGAGGTATTAAAAGGGGGAGGGGAGGAATGACAGTCTGTTCCACATGCAGTCTTTGACCATAGTGATTGCTGAAGCTGACTTCATTGTAAGGGACAGAGCAGCATCCTTTACCATACCTAAGGAAGTTTAGGGCCAGTAGGGCAGGCAATATAGCACCCATAGGTCTGCTCCTTGATCTCTCACTCCTGTCCTCAGCCACAACTGCCACCCAAAGATAGGAGTGGCTCTAGAGTAACAAATTCTCAAGGGTATAATCAAAACTTGCTGGAAAAAAAATCAAGAACATGCATTAGACTAGGGATTCCAACCTTTTAAAGCCGGGTGCTGGGTCACGCTGTCTCAGTCAGCTTTGAGACCTGGACAGCCAGTTTGTCCTGCCTGCACATCAGGGAGAAGGGTGTTTGACCCCAGAGCTTCAAAGGAGTGGCCATTTTGTTTCTCGAATGCCCTTGGAGGAGGGCACATGAAATCGCACCACAGGCAACCATAGACTGGAGAGCTCACCAACAGATACTTGTTAATCCAGAATCTCCCCTTTCCACCAGTCATTATGCACAGTCCCAAGGTGTCCCCAGAAGAAAGGAATGGCAAATCACTGAGTACAGAATACTCAGAAGAGGTTTTCCATTGTCTTATTCAGGGGACAATTTAGGACTGTGCAGCCTGCCCAAAGCAACATAGGCTGACTCTTCTCCTAGGATACATGGAGGGGAATTAAACTCCCAACCCCTGGTTCTGCAGTCCATCCCTATCTCACAGAATTACCTAGCTCACTCTCAAATGTTAAATACAGTACCTGCTTATTTACCAATTTTGACTGATAACATTTTTGAATGATAACTAGCATAAAGCAACAGGATCACTTCAATGCACCTAGAAGCAGAAATTGTTTCCAAGTTTATTTTCTCCACTGACTAAAAAGGCTTGGATACACAGCTTATTAGCAGCCAGTGCGAGATAAATAGGGTTACCCGAAGTCAGGTAAAGATCCTGTATGCTATGTGGTCATTCTTGCCCCCTCCTGTCTCTTCCCAACTCCATGAGGAAGTATTCATTTTTTTAAAAAGTTTCCAAAATGTGTTGTGTTAATTGGTTAAAAAACCTGCTTCCTCCCTCTGCTCAATGTAAGAAAATAAAGTAAGAAATCTTTTTTGTGGAAGCAGAGGAAGTGACTATGTTCCTAGTTATTCTGTATTTTGCTGCCCACATCCATTCCCAGCGTTATTGTCTTTTCCAACGATCCTACCTTCTCACAATGTGCCCAAAGTATGGCATCTTCAGGGTGTGTCTTGATTAGCAAAAAGGACTATACAGTATTTGCATCAGTTTTGCCAGGTTTGAAATTCATTTTAGAAACCAAGGAATACAATCCTCAGGCCAGCCCAAATGGGAATATATGGTAGGCCTGACTAACCGATAAAGCTAGTAGCCTCACTAAAGCCTGGCGGTTTTGTGAAGGAATAATCTGAGAGTGTTAAGCAACAGAAAAGAGGGAGGTAGCTTAACTAGGCTAAGGTGAGGAAATATTAAGAAGTTACCTTCTCGTGCCACCACCGCAGCACAGGCTGTGGAAAATTATATATTAAGATAAGATTCTGAAATAAAGTGGCCAATTATAAATCCATAACACTGTGTCGTCTCTTATTGGGTTGTGGGAGCGCAAAGGACTATACAGTATTTGCATCAGTTTTGCCAGGTTTGAAATTCATTTTAGAAACCAAGGAATACATGACACACACCTGAAGTTCATATTAGCTGCTGAAATGCAGGTTATTTTAAACCACCCACCAGGGGTTGTTTATTTTCCACCAATCCCTGAACCACTGTATTCTTCTGTGTGCACACAAGCAATGGCAAATATTGTGGCTCTAGGTTTGCCCCATAAAGTTTGCTGGATTCCCTGCAGCCTGAAAACGAGTTCCGTCCCCCACAATCCTTACACTTTCAATGTTACAAAGGCTCAGCAATTTGTTTTCTGTTGTGCCAAAGAACCATTGCAGTGTTATAACAGTTAAATATATATTTTAAAAAGACTGATTGGAAACCCAATTCTTTTGACAATCAAGAAACAGAGATAGCTTTCACACATGCACATGAGGAATAGGAATACATGAGTGTGCATGATCTTGGTTTTGGTCTCCAGTGACACATCCTTATATTTGATGATATTTTCTAATTCCTTCAGTGCTGCCCTTCTGAGTCTCAGTCTTCTTCTGATTTCTTGGCTGCAGAAATCACCATTTGGATTGATGATTGAACCAAGGCATGCAAAATATTTCACCATGTCAGTTTCCTCACTGGCAACATTAAAGTTGTGCAGGTCTTCTGTAGGCATTTTTTGTGTCTCAATGTTCAACTGCAGTCCTGCTTTGGCACTGTCTTCTTTCACTTTCACTAAAGTTCATTTCCAGTCATTGCTGCTTTCTGCCAGTAAGATGGTTTCATCTGCATATCTTATTGATGTTTCTTCCACCAATTTACACTCACCCTTCACCTGAATCTAGTCCAGCTTTCCATATATATATAAATGTGTGTTTTAGTATCTCTCTCATTCATGTATAAATGCCAAATGGAGTTATGTACTCCCGGCACTGTGACTTATCAGTCTCAAGGTTCAAGGCCAATGAGGAGCAGATTTTCATTGCTGTGCAACAAATGGGTCTAGGAGAAGTTTTGTTTGCAGATAAAATTATTATAACTTAATCTAGAATTCCCTCAGAAGTGTCTTATTTATTTATTTATTTATTTATTTATTTATTTATTGAATTTCTACACCACCCTCCTCACTGAAGTGACTCAGGGCGGTTTGACATCACATTAAAAAAACATCTACACTGCAGGGAGTAGAGTATAACTGAATTTTTAAGTATGTGGCTTCTGGGTCAAAGTGACCAAACTTTGTCACAGGATGCAGAGAATTTCCAATTGTCACTTCATAGTTAATAGCTCTGTGTCCCACTTTCCATGGCTCTGCCTGCTTTTCCATATGCACAGGTCATAAGAGCTGAAATCTAGGTGCAAGTGACAGTAAATATTATGTATTGCCCTCTGGATGCACAACCAGTGCTTTTGAACACATTCATAAAAAGATTCACTTGATATCATCATTACAAAAATCTGAAAACTCATATGAGCATTTCTATTACAGTATATGTATGCATAGCAACTATTTCGTCTGCAAAGAGGAAGAGATTTATGGGTATGCAAACAAGATCCTTAGAATAGGAACAAATGTAATGCAATGTAATTTAAATAAATAGTTTCTCTCTTGACTCTATAAAGCAAAGTATCATAAAAATGGCTAAGAAAAAAATCATTATATATAATAAAATGCAAGATAGTGCCCCAGATCTTATTATGCCATTACACAAATAGCCCAACTATTTTAGGCTATTTTTACTTATTCTTCTGCTGATGTGATTTATGCTCTCTCTTGCCAACAATGGCTTGCTGTACTTTATATAGGACAAACAGGACAATCTCTCCACAAAGAATTAATGGACATAAATTAGACATTAAGAATAGCAACACAGAGAACCTTGGATACTCTGCACAAGGTTTGAAAGTTGCCAGTCTATAACAGAAAAAATACAAGACAAGGATCCAGAGAGAGACAGCAGAAATAAAATATATACACATGCTGGACACCCATCTCAAAGGTTTGAATATTAGTCAAGGGTTTCTGAGACTTTATCAAAATTGAAATGCCACAACTATATGCTATAATTTCCACTACCATCTTTATGCTGCAATTTCCCATATGACCTTTACAGAACAAACTTCAAAAGGACGGTCAGTAATTCTCATTCATAGTTTCAGGCCACCTTTCAGAGCAGAAGAAGTATATTGGTACCACGGATAACACTAAGATTTAGTTCCATAAGTCTTAGTGTTATCTGGTTTTTAACGTTGTGCGATACATTGATCGCACAATGTAAAAAAAAAAAAAGCCCTGTTCCCTTTCCGAAGAGGAAAGGGAACAGGGGGGCAATCTGCCTGCCTCTTTAGAATCCCCACTGCCCTTTCCAAAGAGGCAGGCCGATCAAGCCAAGCAGGTTTGTTTGGGGATTGATCGGGTACCCTGATCTCTCCCCAAACAAACTGATGCTTGCATGCTGGGAACACTGGTTTGGTTGGGGAGAGATTGGGGGGCACCCTACCCCCCCCAAACAGTGTGCGCCCTCCCCCTCAACCAAACTGTCGCTCTGAGTGGAGATCTCTGCCCTAAATGAAGGGGAATTTGAGGCAATTTTTTGCATTGCACAACATTATCTTAATGTTGTACAGTGCAAAGGTTTGCCTCAAATTCCCCTTCGTTATCCGGTTTTAGCGTTGTGCAGTGCAAATGCTAGCCGGGGCATTACTGTACCTAGACTAGCGGTGGCAAACCTTGGCACTCCAGCTGTTCTTGAACTTCAATTCTCCAAAGCTCTGATTAGCAGGAGTGCTGACTTTAGCTTCTGGGTTTCTCTTTTTCTCATGCCCTGATCAGACCCTGGACTGCCATAATTGAGAATGTTGGTCTTGCATTTAAGGACTTCATCCTTCAGGGTCCTCCAGGTGATGTTGGGGAGATTGAGATCTTCAGCTGTATCTACCCTTAATGATGTTCCTTTCTCAGTGAGCTCCTCCATCCATCTTCTAATTTGCTAATTTTGCTTTCATTCTTGCCAAAAGCTCTTTCTGGATCTGAGCCAGCGGACTTGAGGCTCGTCCACCTGTTCCCGGAGGCTCCGCCCGGCAGGGCTCAAAAGCCGCCGTGGCGGCAGGACTCTCGCACCGCCGCCGCCAATGACAACACCTGCGGCTGGAGGGAGGCCACCTCCGTGTTCGTTCCCCGGGACTCGTCCATCTGTGTATGAACTGTTGTTTTCTTATGGTTAAGGTGAGAGCCCTGACATTGTCGGATCGTGTACTTTATTTTTATATTGTATCCTATTAGTGAAACTATGTCATGTATATGTATATGTAACTGGAATTGTACTTTGTAACCTTATTTTGCAGTGTCATTTTGTTTTGTTGCACTGCTGTACTGTATTGTTATATTTATTGCATTATACTGTATGGTTTTTGATTATGTTTATTACCTTTGATTGTCTGAATGTATGGTTTCTGTAAATGTCCTGAATCGGTTGCACCGAGTAGGGCGGTATACAAATCGAATAAATGAAATGAAATGAAATATCCATTCAGAGGGTGTCGAGGGTCATTCTCTTGCATAGTTCTCTCAGCATCTGCTGCTACTTCTCTCCTGATCTTAGGTGGCGCAATACCAACAAGGGGGTATATCTTCTCAACTAGTGTAGTTTTAAGACATCCTGTCACTATCCGCATGGCTTCATTAACAACAATGTCAACTTCTTTTGTGTGTGCGTATGTGTTCCATACTGGAGCAGCATACTCTGCTGCAGAGATGCTCAGGGCCAAAGCTGATGTGCACAGCGTTGATGGTTGAGTTCCCCATGGTAACTGAAGTCCAAGAACACCTGGAGTGCCAAGGTTCATCATCAGTGATCTAGGTCATTCACACCATTGTTAGTTTTCATACAGCATGATCAATAGATACTAGGTCTGAAACACAAACTTTATTAGCAGATGTGTAACGCTACAATGTTTATTTTGCATCCATCTACTAACCATTTACAACTCAAACTTCACAGTAATAAATCTGAATACCAATTTGGGATCTTCTGTTATTACCAGTTCTAAATAGCCACACTGATTCACTGATTTGTAAACACATCTGTTACACTAACCAACCATTGTGTACCTCTGTATCTGATATGTATAAATTATGCCATGAATTCTCACTCTTGTGTCTGACAAAGTGGGCTTGATCCACAAAAACTAACCCTAAAGTACAGTAGTTAGTGTTTAAGGTGCCACATTTTTTTGTTTTTTTGTTTTATTTATTTTTTGAAATGCTTGCACAGACTAACATGGTAATCACTTCAAAACTTTCAAGCCTAACTTTTGTAAGCAAATTGCTGCTAAGTTAAAAATAAATCTCTGTAAACATTACCTATTGCATACTAAGTCCTCTGGAGATTTCTTGACTTACGGTATGCCAATTCACTTCAAAAGGTTGCACGATTTGTATAATTGCACAAGAGGATTTTATATAATAAATATTAACCATCAAAAAGCATCAATATAAAAGTATCAATATATTATACCAAATTTAGAACAATGATCACAGAAATGAAATGACATTTTCTATTCACATGTGATGGTCCAAGATCTATCTGTGTTTCCACTGCAACTTTCCTTGAACCTATGTTGCTGGGTTTTTTTTAATTCCTTATCTACAGCTAAAATTGAGAGGAAAAGTAATTAATTCATATTACAGAAAGTATGAAGATATATGTGTGAATACACTGTAGATGCTGGAACAGACAGCACAGTGATGGATGTTCAGAGAATGAAGAAATTCATTTCATTACCCTGCCCTGCTTTTTAAAAAAATATTATTAGACCCCCTCTCACTTTGACACTCTGACATGAGTGGTGGTTTTCTGCTTATTCCATGTTTAGATCAAAGTGCAAGTCAGATTTTTAAAAACATTCATTATTGTTTAAAAACATTCATTATTTACAATTCATTTTTATGCAGATTTTGTCATATCTGCCACCTTCTCTGTGAGTTCTGATATCCTAATTGTTAGGTGAATTGGTGTTGGGGGCTGAATCCAGCCCATGGCCCCATAGTTTGGGCACCCCTGGTTTAAGCAGAAAAAATGGCAGCCTAACATCTGTCTCATCTTGTTGCAAAACAGATGGCAAGGTGTGTTTTACTTTCACTTCCAGTGGAAGGAACCGTGTGACTAAAATGAAACAATAGTCTGGCTAAATCTTTTTAAACTTTTTAACCTTTTTAAATCTTTTAGATCTTTGTAAATTCATGGTTTAATTCTTTTTAAATTGATTTTTAAGTAATTTTGAACCTCAAGGTTTTAATTTATGAATTTTCTGTAAGCCGCCTAGAGTCAGGTTCGCCTGATTGGGGCGGGATAATAAATCTAAATAAATAAATAAATAAAGTGTAATCAAACCCTTGCATAGCACAAACACCAGCTGTTCTTTAGCTTTGGTATGATTTGGTACAAGGACATGTCCTTATTATCAGAAGACTTCATCTAAGAGGTACGTGTTTTTTCTTCTTGTTTGGGAACTGCTGATTATACATGTGTGCCGTATACTGGAGTTCAGGTATGGCCATCTTTTCACACACGTTCAGTGTCTCTCTATCTAAACCCTCTTTAAGCATATAGCCCATGATTTTAACAGAACCTGATTGGTATGGCTTCATATGTTTGTCCTTAATTTTGGTTCCGTCAATTTCTTTTAATAGACATGTCTCCATCAGTTCCTTCTGCCTCTTCTGAAGAAGATCAATTTCCTTGGACAAAGTCTTGAGATCCATCCTCTCCTGAATCTTATTCCAGAAGGTGGCATTGAAGTGCTCGTAAAGTTCCCAATCTAAAGCACACCATTCTTTCACTTTTAACTTGCTTTCTGGGTTCATTTTCTGAACAATGTCTAGGGCCCTGGCATTCATCTTGAAATAAACCACATCATCCAGGTCCCAACATAAAATATCCTTTAGAAGGATCATAGACTCATCAAAGTAATCAGCAATCAGTATCAAATTGAAGTTCTGTTCAATGTCTTGTATCACAGATTGGACATAATGTTCTTCATATACTGCATAGTTGTCATAACCGAAGTCAAACCATATGTTATTCTTGGCATAAATGTTCCAGGACCTCTCACTTTCAATGAAAAAACGTGATGGGCATGACAGAAATTCATTAACATCCTTGGATCTCCTAAACGCTGGTACAAATGATTTGTAGTAAACATAGGATGATTCAAACAACGAAACTGGATGTCTCATGATAGAAAAATAGAAGGTGTCATTTGGCATTACTCTCTTTACCTAAAAAACAAAACGAATATCTATTTGATTCAATGAACAGTACATAGTTCTGGTAAAAACATTATTTATTTAGGTTTTTATTACTAATGTGGTACTTACTGTAAATGTTTTCATATTATTAGAACTTTGAGAACAAAACATACATTTATTGAAATATATAGTTAAATATATTATACAACATAAAAGTTAAGGAGTATATATGTAGTAAATAAAGTGCTAAAAATGAGATTATTATAAACATATGGATATGAAAAGATTTGATTTTTTCACATTATTATTATTATTATTATTATTATTATTATTATTATTATTATTATTATTATTATTATTATTATTATTATTATTATTATTATTATTATTATTATTATTATTATTATTATTATTATTATTGGTATTGGTATTGGTATTGGTATTGGTAGTACAGGTATTAGTATTATTATTATATACTTAGTGTTGTTATTATTAGTATTATTATTATATACTTAGTGTTGTTGCTGTTGCTGTTGCTGTTGCTGTTGTTGTTGTTATTATTATTATTATTATATACTTAGTGTTTTTATTTGTTATATATGTATTATATTGTAGTTTGTATTGTACTGAAATGTCTTGTGGTTTGGTTTTTTTGTTTGTTTTGTTATTTTTTATATTTTTGTAAATAAAAATCATTAAAAATAGTTTTTGTAGTTTTAAATTAAGACAGTTAATATAATATATCCACTGCAGATATAGCATCAACATGATCAAGGGAACTGCGAAGAAAATTAATCTGGCTCTTTCTCTCATACATGATGAAAAAGCAAGTCTGGCCAGGTTATTCTGCTATGGCTCAAGTGGTTAAGACACTGAACTTGAAGACTGGAAGGTTGGAGTTTGATACTGGAGTGCTGCATGATTGAGTGAACTCCCATCTCTGTCCCAGCTCCTGCCAGCCTAGCACTTTAAAAGCAAGAAATTGCAAGTAGATAAATAGGGACCACTTTGGTGGGGAGGCAAACAGCGTTCTGTGCACTCCAGTGTCTAGTCATGCCTGCCACATAACCATGGAAAGGTCTGCAGATGCAGACAGCTCAGGCTCTTTGGCTATAAAAAGAGAAGGTGCTTGAGCACTGAACCCTAGAGTCGGATATGACTAGCTTTTGAGCAAAAGTGACTTTTACCTTTACCTAAAAGAGTAGACCATACTGCCAGCGACTCAACGCCGAGGGTCAGGCAGCAGTTAACTAGACAGCCCTGAGGGCTAACGGCTTTGGATGCAAAACTCCACAGGGAAGGGTGATGGTCCCAAAGTGGATTAAATCCCCCTTGAATCCATCTTGATGGAGGGCAGCAGCTTCATGAATACTGGCCTAAGGATGAGGGGGACTTTGCGTGCCAAAAGGGTTCAGGACCAGAACATGACTCGCGGAACTGAATCAGTGATATCAATACTGGCCTGGGGCTGTGGGGTTGAGGAAGACTTTGTGTACCAAAAGGGGTCAGGACCAAAAAGTGACTCACAGAACTGAGTCAGTGGTACCGGGGGGGGGGGGGAGGGATCATGCTGCAATGCGGAAGGCAGATGAAAGACCACTGCATTATATTCTCAAGGTAGTCTTCATGGCTGACCGCCGTGATGATCACCTATGTTCAGAATTGGATACGGCAGAAGAAGAAGAATGCTGAAAAAGACAAACAGGCTATATTTTTTGGAAAAGTTATTCTGGGTGGGGATAGGAACTCTCTCTTCACCAACCCCCTGGCAGGCACCTATAGTGGGTGCAGGGAGATTACAAACGCATTATTCTCCACAAGCATTCAAGATTGCTGCAGTACAGAAAGAGACAAACTTGCAGCAAGACTCCTGATAGCATGAAATAAACTGCATTTGGTGAAATATGGGGAGACTTTCTAAATTATTTCCTGTTGAAGGAAAAAAGGCGAATTGACTATGCAAGATGTTATGTATTTTTAGAAGAGTTAAGGGATGTTGTAAAATCTGAAATTTGAATAATAATTTCTCTATCAGTCCTGGTGACAGGTGCAGTGTTTAAAATTATATTACAGGTATCAATATTTGTCTTGTACAGACGCAATATTTGTATTTGTTTTGACATTAATTCGATGAATGTCTTACGTTTTGAGTAGGGTGGTCTGAGTGCGTTTGGCATGTAATGAAAATTGTGTACTTTTGACGAGTTGCCACAACGAAACTACAGCACTGACATAAATAAGGATCATGCCGTATGAAAGATCATCTCAGTGACTTTCAGGAATGCTAGGGCCCAAAGTCCGTGAATGTAAAATGATATGTCATTAAACTTGAAAGGTGCCTTGGGAAAAATGACATTTTCGCTGGGGGTGTCCCCTTGTCGGTGAACCAGCAACCAAACCACACAACCGATCGAGGTGATCCATAGTGTGTTCGATAGAGGATAAAATAACCTTTGTTATGACACTATTATACTTTTGGTTGGACTTCAGAAACAGTTTTTATGACAATGTTTACAAAAAAAAGTGCACAAAAGCACTTAAATTAAAGGGACAAAGCTGTTGAGAACTGAACAAAACTATCCAATGTCCTCATTAGCAACCTCTATCAACCATGGAAAGTGGTTTTGATCGATTTCAGACAGATTTGTCCCTTTTATCTGAGTTTTTTTTTGGGGGGGGGAAGGGGGATTCTGGTCAAAGATTTTTGGATAAATGTTGTCATAAAAACTTTTGGGAAAGCCCAAACAAAATTCTAATAGTGCCAGAACATAGGTTATTTTATCCTCTATCTAACACACTTTGATCACTACAATCAGTTGAGTGGTTTGGTTGCTGGCTCACCAACTGGACGCCCCTACCGAAAATGTGATTTTTACAGGGCAACTACCAAATGTTATGACGTCATCAATTTGCATTCCCGACCATTGAGTCCAATCATTCCTGAAAGTCGCCGAGACGATCTTTCATACAGCATAATCCTTATTTTTGTCAGTGCTGTAGTTTCGTTGTGGCAACTCATCAAAAATACACAATCGAATTCACTAACTAAATCCCCGATGGTAGTGTCCTTAGACTCTACCTGCCACACTTTTTTATCTAGGTTTTTTTTTTTGGTGATTTAATATGGTGTTCGGTATATTCTTTTCATATTTGTGGGTATTTGCCTTTCTTTTTTATATTTATTTTGTAATTTACTAAAAATAAAAATGAAGAGCTGAACTAATGTAATAGTGGGGTACTGTTGTTCTAAACTGGAAAATGAATAAATTCGATTAATAAATAAATAAAATGTGGAAGAAACACTCAAAAGAGGAAAATATAATGTTGACTATACAGGTGCACTGTACAAGTGCAGACATAATATAACTCATGCGTAGCCAAATGTACAGAATTTGCATGTCTCTCTCTCTTGTAAAATCTTTACAGAAATGTAACTGAAAAATTAGTACTATTCAGGTTTGCATACCTAAAGTACAATACAGTACAGTACAAACTGGCAAAACCAAAGTGATAAGGAACCACTAATGGCTGAACAAGGCCCCTGCAATGCACTCACCTCGGAGGCTTTAAATCTCAGGTGGTTGCACATGATGCTGAAGTTTTGGCCAATACTCTTGAATTCCTCAACAAAGGAAGCTTTGAAAAAGCTTGGGTAACCCAAGTGAAAGTCATTGTGTTTTGGAAGAGCCACCGTGAGGTTGTGTTTCTCTGAGAAGCGGAAGAGGATGTTAAGGATAGTGCTGCTAGCAGTTTTGTGCGTCTTGAGGAACATGACGTGAATGATAGGTTGACAGGTTTTTAAAACTGTCTGTGGCTTCCTACAGAAAAATGAGTAAGAAAGAGGAAGAAAAAGATTGTTGGCTATTACTTTTCCAACAGTGTCTAACACTTCTGTACGAATGCATGCATGTGTATGTACATACTGTATGTGAATAAAAACAAAGGTGTTACAGTAATACCTCGGATAATGCTAAGACTTGGTTCCACAAGTCTTGGTGTTATCCGATTTTTAGTGTTATCCGATGCATGTTAAAATCCTATGGGATGGATCGGATAACGTTAAAGCTCCATAGAGATACATTGTAACTGTGCAGGTTTTAGCAGTTGTTATCCGATACATCCCATAGGACCTTAACGTTATTCGATCCATTTCTCCTCCCCAGATTACTTAACGTTATGCGATTTTAGCGTTATCCAAGGTAAACGTTATATCTTTTCCAGTACTGCCCATCCAGATACCCCCTGTAGCAGCAGGCAAGATTTGGGGTCTTGGTGTCAGAGTTCTAGTGGTCTATTCTATGCTACTCAGCAGGAATGCCATTCTATAATCTTCCAGTTTTGAGTGACAGAAGATTGGTGGGACAGATTTGTGATTCCATTGGTACTGTGGGCTAATTTTTGATCAACGTTTCCACAATACAGTACTCAATTTTTTTTCCAGTTTTACCAAAAATCCAGAAAAAAAGGCTTTCCACATCCTGTTAATTCTGGTTAGAGTTCTAGTTTAGAAACTCTGCCCAAGTATTTAATTTTTCCCCCCTCTGGCATCATTTATGGGTTTTATATTGCATGTTTCATTCAATAAATTTAGGATCTTTAGATAAATCCACATGCTTAGTTAATTCTTCATACATATGAATGGTTTTAAAATGGATTAATATCATTAGTGATACCTTGAAATGTATATGTCACATGGACTTGTCTCAAGTTTCATTTTTGGATGTCCTTGTTTACTTCCACAACATTTTTCTATGTGTGCCAGAGTATTTCAAACTCACAGCTCTTTGGTTATAAACAAAGATGAGCACTGGACCCTAAAGTTGGATATGACTGCCTTTCAAGCAAGGGTGACCTTTACCTTTACATGCATTTGATGGAATAAATATTGAAAGAAACAGTGAGAAACACAGCAAAAATTGCAGGGGAAATTATGGTCGAGTTGCTCTCTTAGCCTAGCAAAGTAATGGCAGACCTTTTAAAGACTGAATGCCCAAACAGAAGGTGGGGTGAACTCTGTGCTGCAGGGATGGAGGAAGCACTCCCATTGGGCTGCTGGGCAGAGGGGTGGGGCAAACTCTATGCTAGGGGGAGGAAGGAAGTGTTCCCATTGGGCTGCTGGGAAGAGGGGCAGAGCAAACTCTGTGCTGGGGGTAATGGTGTACATGCCAATAGAGAGGTCTGGCAGTGCCCTCATCTGGTGCGTGTGGCATAGGTTCACCACCACTGGACTAGCAGTTCCCTCACCTTGCAATTCAGCAGATTAAAATGTCCGATTGAGCAACAAATATTGATTGAATTTTTCTCACGTAGTGTAGCCTTTTTACAAAATTAACTTACATGGTGGTCTTTGAAACATGGTGCTGGACATGGTGCTGGACACGGTGCTGGACAAATCCAATCATTACAACTGTTCCCAACCAAGCAACAAACAATAAAAATTGTTGTACATACCTGCAATAGAACAAAGATATGTTTTGATTTTCTAAAATGATAGTACTAGCTTAACTCTTAGTTCGTGTGTATGCCACACATTGTCATAGCTTCCTGTCACGTACCAGCCGGCCCCCTACTTCTGGAAAACCCCTGTAAACCAAAACAAACAAAAGGGCGGGCTGGACGGCAAAACAGAGCTACAGCTCTCAGCTGCTTATCAGCCAAAAGGGGTTTAATTGGGTAGCGTGTTCAAATGTTTGTGTGTGAAATGCAATGCTGCTCTTACCCTTTTAGTCCAATGAAGACACGTTGTTCAGGATGAAGATTTATTGATCAATTTCATAAAGAATAAAAGTCAGTAGCAAAGGTCAGTCCAATACAGTCCACAGGTAATCTAGGTAACCATTTTTAAGGAGCAAAAATGCATGGCTCCTAGGCTAAGGATGTTAGCCTATAGAGATCCAGAAACAAAAGCTCTCTAATCAAAAACAGGTCTTAACTCATGGAGAAGCAGAGACGAACTCTTTCTTCTCTCCAAAATGGAGAATTTGCAGTCAGGTGGGATAGCTTTAGCCAATCAAGTAACTGAGAACAACAGAGAATAACTTTCTCAAAACAATAGTTGTTTACACACGTGCACAGAGAGTGCTCTGGGATTAGACAAAACATGGCTCCGAGCTAGCTTAGAAAGATAACAACACAGGAACACTGTAATGTCAACAAGCCATCGTGGCAGTCTTGTAAGGCATACAGAGAGAAAAATGGATTTCTATGAGGCCAATTTCAAACTACAACTTAACCAAGCTTTGAGAGCATTAGGAAAAAGATGTCGTTTCCTGACACTTCCCATGAAGAATTTTGTGAATTGTAACTGATTTAACTATAAAATACAGTGTTTATTATCTGTTGGAGTGTCTCTCCCTCAGAACAACTCCCCGCATCACTTGCTCATGACAGTCTGCACTGTCAATGTGGAATTCACTACCAGTTGAACTGTGCCAGGCCCCATCCCAGAAGATTAAAAAAAACCAGCTTAAAACTTTCCTCTTCAAGGAAGCCTTTAAGAATATTATACCTGTGACAATAAATTAGTTGGTCAGTTTTGAGCTTGCTTGCCCTTGGACGCCATCAGATATTTATTTTTGCATTTATTTTGTTGTTTGTTTGATTTTTGTTGCTGTTGTTTATTTGCCTGTACATTGCTCATAGTGGGAAATATCCAGTGATGGGATATAGCAGGTTCGCACCAGTTCACCAGAACCGGTAGTAACTTTTCCTTATGTCCCGGAGAACCGGTAGCAGCTTTTGGGGGAAACCACCTTCCGGGCTTACCTTTTCACTGGTTCCCCCACTGCACATGTGTGCCAAGCACTTGGTGTGCATGCATGCTTACAGTGCTTGGTGCATATGCACAGCCTCCTTGCTGTCCTCCCAAGCGGGGAGGAGGAAAAGAAGCTGCTAGCTTGAAGCTCCCTATAGCCTGCTCCCCAGGGTAAGTGACTCACCTTTGGATGTGGTGTGTCTGTGTGTATTTTAATGTGTATTTAATACCTTTACCTATATTGACGTACTACCACAGTTCCTAAAAAGGCCTAGCACCCTGGCTTGGGGTTTTTAAGCAAAGTCTTGGAGTTACCTCATCAATAAGCTACACCTGTGGTGTTCCAATTGCTGTTCCAATTGGAGAACCCTTAAGGAGGTACAGCTGTTTTACATTTACATTAAGGCATATTATCCTAGATAACTGGTTAGGCAAAGACTTAGTACCTAACTCAGCAGCGTAGCGTGGGTTTAAGGCACCCGGGGCAGATGCCAAATTCGCCGCCCCCAAAAAGTGCCTTGGGGTGGGCCGGCCCCCTACCCACCTTAGCCACAGCAACTGCCCACCCCGTTCAGGTTCTTCTTGTAAAGGCGACAGCCAGGCTGCCGCAATGTCAAGCCTGGGAGGGGAGGGAAAACAGCGCGCGCACTCGCAACCCCCCCCCCAGGAACTTTGTTGGCTTCCCTCCCCCTGCAAAGCCCCAGGGCAAAGCTTGGTGCCAGGTGAGGAGGCAGTGAGCGAGAAACCAGAGAGGTGGCACTGCTGCTGCTGGTAACCCAAGCCTGCTGCCGGGGATATTCCTTCTTTCTCTCTCCTCCTCCTTGCCCTCCCCTCCGCCTTTCCTCTTTCCCTTCCTTGTTTTTTTCTTCTCAACCTTTAAAAAAAAGCAGGAAAAAAAGAACCCTGCGCCACAAAGCTTTGACATCGGACGAGCCCTTTTGGGGAGCCTTCCTCCTCTTCCTCATCCATTAAGGATTTTGCTAAGAGACCTTTTGCAAACCTTGGGCAGGCACTTAAGAGTTTGCATTTCCCTTTAATCCCGTGCACCCAGAAACGTAAACAATGAGGTGGGGGAGGCAGGAAAAAAGGCAAGAGATGTTGCTTGTTCACACTTAGGAGGCCTCTCTTTGAAGTGCAAAGTAGATTAAAACGGGCCCAGACCTCTGAGTGGAAATGCACCTGCTTTGTTTCTTTTGCAAAAAGCCTCATTTGGGAACTTTCTTCTGCCAATAAATAAATAAATAAATAAACCCAGAAAAATTTCTGACACGAAATGGTTATTTATAGCAGGGAGGTGGGGGGAGATAAAGGACTTGGGGGGAGAACCGAACTAAAGGAGCAAAGCTGAGCTGGGCTCCACTCCTCTGCCTGGCAAGTGGGAGGAACCAGTTTTTGCACCTCTCTTTAGCTCAAGTGTCTAAGAAGACGCTGATTGGAAGGCGGGAGGTAAGCAGTTCGATTTCCAAGTACAGTACTGTACTGTACTGCAGGACGGAATAAGCCCTCGTCTCTGTTGCAGCTCCTGCCAACCTAGCAGTTTGAAAGCAAGAAATTAGAAGGAGATAAATAGGGACCACTTAGGTGGGAAGGTAAACAGCGTCCCGTGTTCTCCGGTGTCAGGAGGGAGGGATTCCCAAAAGGCTGCAAGGGCCGCCTGGGGGCAGGCGCCCCCTGCCCCCCCATGCTACGCCACTGACCTAACTTCTTTAACTGTTGAAAAGTTGAAAAGTGCCAAAATGAAGCCATCTTGTGGTGAGTTCATTCTGTAGTTCCTTCCATCTGACCTAGTGTGAGAAAGATTAGCCAGAATAAGCTTTAAACTCTGGTTTAAAAGTTCTAGTTGATTTGTGTTTGGGGTGGGTGTTTGGGTGTGGGGGGTATTTTAATGTATTTTTAATTAATTAATTAATTAATTAATTAATTTTATTTATTTAATTTATGTACGGGTTTGTGTTGTGGGTGGGTGGGTTGAGGGGTGTGTGTGTGTGTGTGTGTGCGCTTATTTTTATTTTATTTTATTTATTTTTTCTTTGGCCCTGCCCACAACATCATGATATCATGATGTTGGCTCCGCCCACAATGTCATGACATCATGATGTTAGCTCTGCCCACACTGTGATGACATCACAGTGGGGTAGTAAAAATTTTGACATCCCACCACTGGAAATACAGTAAATAACCAATTGTGGGGGGATTGCAAACCTCGATTTATTTCTCAAGCGAGTTTGTGGTTGATTTTATTTGTTAAGCGAAGCAAACATTCAGAGAAAATTGTGCTCTTTAAGCGAGTTACTCTTTAAGCGAGGCGTTCTTTATGCGAGGTTTGACTGTATCCCAGATGGATGATATAAAAATGTAATAAATAAATATAAAATAAGATATAACAATATATCGCTAAGTCATAATAAATGGCATTTTTAAGTTGCTCCACAGCTGGCTAGATGGCTCAGTGGTTTAGGTATTTGGCTACAGAGCCAGATGTTGGGAGTTTGATTCCCTCCTGTGCCTCTTGGGAGAAGAGACAATCTGTATAGGCTCAGCAAAGTCCAAGGGTGTTCTCAGAAGAAGGAATTAACCACTTCTGTGTATTATCTACCTTGAAAACCCTGGAAAGGATTGCCATTAGTCAGAATCAACTTGACGGCACACAATTATGATTATTAAGGTGCTTTGAAACTCTTAATTTTTTCCCACAATAACATGACATGGCTATCTCCATGGAAATGCTCATCCTAATATTTTTCTCATTCTATTAATTGGTATATCCACAGGTAGCTTGAGCAAACTGATGTAAGGTCACCCTATCCATATCATGAAGTGCCTCTGATGATACTTTACCCCGTGGGAATGGATTATCTCACCCAGAGGCTTCATGTAGATGTTAAATAGGAGAGGTGAGAGGTTATGTCTTTCCTGATATAATGGTTATGTATAATTTCCAGAGGGCCATGGAGGCTTAGTGGTTAAACGCTGGGCTTGATGACCAGAAGGTTGGCAGTTCAGCATTGTGACACCTGAGTGCTGTGTGATGGACTGAACTGCCGTCATCTGTCCCAGCTCCTGCCAACCTAACAGTTCAAAAGCAAGAAATTGCAAGTAAATAAACAGGTACTGCTTTGGCAGGAAAGGTAACAGCGTTCCATGTGTTCTAGTCATGCCTGCCACATGGCCCTGGAAATGTCTGCCAACACAGACAGTGCTGGCTCTTTGTCTGTAAACAGAGATGAACACTGATCCCTAGAGTCAAACATGAATGGCTTTTGAACAAGGGCGACCTATAATTTCGAGCCCAACTTAAACATTTTCTGGCAACAAAACAAGGTGATTGTAGGGGATGCCCATTGTCTGTCATACAAAAAGAGACAGACTAGGGTGGTCACTTTCTTGCTGTTTTCTCTCAACCAGCTCTGAGAAAATAAGAAGGGCATGATGGCTTTGTTTGAATTCTAACAATTTGCTAAAACATTATACTTGCTTCAAATATGCTAGTTTTATTTATTCTATACATCCTGGAAACGAATTTGATGTCAGAAAATGTTAAATGAATTTATTGCTGAAACTACATGAGGCTACAGATCCAAAGGCCTGTTTACATGAACAAGTCTGAACAAGAGGTCTGCATTGGTGAGTTATACAAGGGGTTAAATGTATTGCTTTTTATAGACACACAGACATCTATGATACATCTGCCATGCTGGCACTGTGGAGATTGCCTGAGGTGGAGTTAAGTTAGACATTTAAAACTTATGGCATAATTGGGTTCCTCTTTAACAATCAAAGCCAACCTTAGAAATGAAAGCTCAGATGCCTTTGAAATCAAATCCCTATGAGAACTGGTGTACAAAATATATCCTGTTTTTAAAAATATGTTTATCTTTCAGGTATTTGTTTCCATCCACACCCAATGTATGGAACATGGTTTGGGTTCTTCTCTTTTTAAAGGGTCTTGTTACCTGAGGATAGAATTGGACTGGGAGTGGGGGTTATAATGACCTTATTTTTTGACCCATTAGATTCCAGTGGGCACCAACCACCACCACTGTCATAAGCACGAAGGCGGACTGCACCAACTGTAGCCAAGACCTCTCTGTTTCCTTCTTTCTTATTTTCTCCCTTTTCTTCCTTCTATCCAAACTATTTCCTTATAGGTACAGCCAGAGCTTGGCAGTAATAACTCAAATACTGTAACATGTTATCTTGCTCAAAAATAAAACATGTAACAAAATTGTACTTTAAAAGCAATATAAAAAAGTTTATTATGCAAAGAATAAGATTTTTAGTTCCTTTCTAAAACAAGGAGTTGTACAGCATTTTAAACATGTATGCATTCTTCTTCCTTGTCTACGCCAGTCAGGAAACTGCCAAATTGAAGGCACCTTTGGGTGAGCTCATTCTGCAGTTCCTTTCACCTGACCTAGTGTGAAAAAGATTAGCTGGAAACATAAAGTTGCCATTGCCAGGGTACGCCCAATTGTGGTTCAAAAATACCACAATCTTTGAAGAGGCTCTTTTTGTGTACCCCAAAGGTATCATGAGATTTATGAAATGAAGGAATAAATATTACAAGCACAGTTCTGTCTAACCTTTTCATCCATGTATGGACTGAACATTATTATGGGGACTTTGAATATATTGTTGTGCAGATGAGCTTTAAAAAGAGTAAGGAATGTAAATTTGTGATTTCCTCATTGGGCAGCAGCCCACACACCAACCTTAGGGAGAGCCCTGAATATAAGTGCCATTTTAACAACCGATTTGCCAAGCTCAACAAAATATTTGACATTGGTTCTGCCAAATTGGTGTGAACTGGCTGAATCCAACCATTGGTTTTATTCCTCTGTACTTTCTTTTATCTTTTCCCTGTTGATTGGCTACTAAAGGGACCATCATCCCACCTAAAGGGGCTCATCCACCCATAGCTGCTGGCCCCTTTAGGGAGTCAAGTTATTTACCACTGCTGAACACTTGGCGTTGACTCACTGGCTTTACGGAAACCATCCTATTGGGTCCAACAGCGAAATGAGCAGAAGAAGAACCAGTTTCTGAGTCCCAATGGTCATGGAGGCTGAAGAGGCCATGCCAGGTGGTCTGGCTGTGAATATGCACTTTGATAACATCCTCAAGGCTGCGGCAGTCTGTTGCAGTCCCAGTGTTAAATCCTGCATGTCTCATTTCATATGTGCCACAGGAGATGGCTCGTGATCATAGTGTGTGGGTCACTTCATGGCAAGCTGGGATCCATCTTAAACAAATGCATGCCAATGGCATTTTTGCTGCTTCAGGGGAAAAAAATGCATTCTCAGATACAAGTTGTAGCTGCTGACAACAATTGATTGGCCACCAAACATCACAGATGCTTGTGGTAGCTTAAAAGGTAAAAATGCCCAAAAGTAAAATAATCACAGTTAGAGTAAAATCCAATTAATTACAAAGATTAAAGCACAACCACAGAATCAAAACAGAGGGGAGGGGGGATCCGTCACATGAAATAAATTAAAAACATAACGCAACAAACTAAAAAGTTGCCCAAAACAGTGGTAAACCACCACATATATTGAAAAGCTTATCCCACTCCCACCAAAAACGTCTCTGCCCAGTGCCAAATTAAAGCACAAATGGCACAACTTTGTTAGCTACACTCACCAACGTACCTCCACCAGCATAAATGTCAGCCACAAACTGCTGAGGGTTGAAGCAGTTGCCATAGGCGCTTAATGATTCTGTTTCAATCAGCCAGCAAACCAGCCCATTCTTCTGCTGTTTACAAGTGAGTGCATGCAGTCTAGGGGTTTCAGTGGCTTAGTGGTTAAGACGCTCGGCTTGATGAGCGTCTCCTCCTCCTCCTCCTCCTCCTCCTCCATATCCAAATCTGAATATTGGCGGTCCTCATGGCGATCAGCCATGAAAACTGTCCTGAGAATATAATGCAGTGGCCTTTCATCTGCCTTCCATATCTCAGCATGACACCAATACCACTGATCCAGATCCAGGAGTCACTATCTGGTCCTGAGCCCTTTTGACACACAAAGTCCTCATTGACTCCAAGCCAGTATTGATGAAGCTCCTGCCCTCCATCAAAATGGATTCAAGTGGGATTTAATCCATGTGGGGACCATCACCCTTCTTTGTGGACTTTGACACCCAAGGCCATTGGTCCTCAGGGTTAACCGCCACCTGACACTCAGCATTGCGTCTCTGGCAGTATAGTCCACTCTATTACCATAGCAGGATAATCTGGCCAGACATCATTATTATACAGTAAAACTTCGGATAATGCTAAAACTTGGTTCCACAAGCCTTGGTGTTCTCCGATTTTTAGTGTTATCTGATGCATGTTAAAATCCTATGGGATGGATTGGATAACGTTAAAGCTCCATAGAGATACATTGTAACAGCACAGGCTTTAGCGGTTGTTATCCGATCCATCCCATAGGACCTTAACGTTATTCGATCCAATTCTCCTCCCCAGATTACTTAGCGTTATGCGATTTTAGCGTTATCCGAGGTAAAAGTTATCCGAGGTATTACTGTAGTTATTAACTTTACATTTTTCTGTCACTGTTCAGAGGGCATTGAAGAAGTTTTTGAGAAATATCCATGGTTAAATGTGGAGGTTTCCCTCATCCCTTTTAAACAACCCAATAAAAAAAGGAAAGGTAAGGGAGAATGAGCCAGGGACTGGGTTGGATATCATTTATTTTGTCTTATGCTGAAAAACAAGCCGAAACTGTGAATGCTCATCCTGCAAGAGATATAATATGGTTTGAAAGAGTTACCCAAAGGTCCACAGAATATGCTGAAGGCCTGACATTTTATTCAAAAGCTAATTGCCCCTTAGATCACAAGCATCTCTCAAAGTACTTGTCTTGCCCAAGAGCATTCAACTTATTTTCCTCTGAGATGCACACAAAACTATATACTGTAATGGGATATTAACATAACGTGTGCACACAGTGCTGAAATCCAAAGTAACTTGCAAGTGGAGTAGGTCCCTTGAATCAGTAGGGATTGTGTGGGCCAATACCTATTTAATTTCATTTGGTTTAATGGGCATGCTCTAACTCCAGTTTACTAGTAAATTTCAGCCAGTGTGGTTCTCTGTGTAGTCTGGCATAATAAATACATTTAGGGTTCAGGAATTGGGAATGTACACTCTTGCCCATAGCTTTATTAGACAATTGTGGTTATTCCTCTTAATTAATAGAATATGAGGTATTAAAAATAATAGCATAAAAACTTGGAGACATGAGCCCAGTTTCATTATTGTCAGCTTCCTTGGTTTCTTCCATGCAAACTAGCACTTTGTATGAAAAATCAACTCTAGAAGCATTTAAAGTAGGAAAAGGATATATTTATTTACTTACATTTACAGTTTGTGGTTACAGTCAGGGGAAAAAAATAAGGGAATGGAATATCCAGCTTATGGAGACAATCTCCATTTTTGTTGCTTAGTCAGAAACGAGACTATTAACAAACATTTTTTTTAAAAAAAAAATCCTGTCAGAAGCACACAAAGGTGCTTTCTGGGTTGAAAGGATTTTTCTTTGGAGGAACTCTGCTCCGGGGATGCCCAAATGAGGCTCCTTTCATGTTCCCAAGATCTTTTTCCCGCCAAAGTGATCCCTATTTATCTACTTGCAATTTCTTGCTTTCGTATTGTTAGGCTGGCAGGAGCTAGGACAGAGACAGGTGCTCAAACCATCATGCTGTTACATGAAATTTTAAGATTCAAACACATCATTTTATTTAACTCTTTAATAAAGTCACAATCAGAAAACCACTGTACACACATGGGCCAAGGTGTGGAAAAGGAGGGGAGAAGCCAACGTTTAATGGCTAGTAAAGGAAATAAAATCATACAAGGTTTAATTTAAAAGCATTTGGAAACCTCTCCAAGGGGGGCTGATTAAATGGGAGAAGCCCACCAGTCACGTACGCAAGACTCTGGCATGGAGTGCAAACAATAAAGTTAATAGAAATGCTAAAACTAGAACTAATTATTTCTTTGTCTAAGCCTCAAGAGTTTGCCCAGAGGTGTTGCAAAAAGGTGTGGAATCTTTGCAAAACCAGTTTCCTGATGACAAAGCAAGGATTCCTTTTTATTCATTCACAAAACAGCAAAAGATCACAATATTGACTTGATTATATACCCATGGTTTGATTTAATTCTCCTTAATAAAGTTTAATTAAAACATCACTATACACGGGCCAGGGCAGAGAATACATGGGGGAAAACCAACTCTTAATTGCTAACAATTTCAAGGCACTAATCTCTTGTCTTATCTCCCATCTCCTGAAGCTCCAGAGACGACAGCTCAATGGAGCTTTCACCTTAGTTTGACACCAAGAAGCAATGTGACAGTTTACAAACTGAAAAGGGACACTTTGTATCAGAACTTACCTAAAGGAGATTTCCTCATCCAGCAAACAAAGATTTCTTCAGCATTTCGCCATTGTAATTGTAAATTGTCATGTGTACTTTTGGAAATTACTTCTGCACTGTTTAATTAAGCTTTTGTAACATGTAATCAAGAAATGAAAAGACTCATTTAATTGCCCCAGTTTTTTTGTATCTGCCTGTACTTGATTGTCGACCAGTGTAAATGTATAAAAATATTGGGGAGTGGGAGGGACTTCAGCTCATTCACAGAATAGCATGGATGGGCTCCCGAGCGTGGTTTTATTTGAAACGGTTGAGGTAGAGACTTCTAATTTATATACCGGTCAATGTAAACTAGAACCCTTAATACCAATAAACCAATTTTGTTTTGATCAAAACCATGCCTCAGTGTCAGTTTTTGAGGTTAATTAATTCTCCACCAAGAAAGGAACCAAGCCCTAAATTTTCAGGTAACAATTTGGCGAGCCAGCCAGGAGTTCTTTCTTGGTGCTTGCAAAACCCCTACTGGGGAAAGCAGGCTAAAAAGGGAGAAAAACCTCAGAAACAAATCTCCGACCCGAAATTTGACGATTGGCCATCGAGAGACACATTGGGATTCATCTCTCTCCAACGAAAGCTGCAAGATTGGTGAGTAAACCATTTGATTTCTTTGGGGTACTGCTAGAATTTTTGCCAAGTTAAAGTTAGACAGCCAGCTGAACTTATCTTCTCACCGGATGGCAGCTCGGTTTTTTTTTTTGGGGGGGGGGGGGGTGGCAGCAAGAAGGTCTAACGAGCCTGAGCTGCATTGGATTGGGTACTAGCTTGGTCTCGCCAGCCTGCTAGAAATTGCAAGATCAGGAATTGTCCGCCTGTGAGTAACGTTTAGTTTAAAGTCAGGGTTCAGTGAGGAGGCTCATCACCTCAAGCTGAGGTCTTTATGGATCGGGCAGGGTTTCCAATAGATGGGTGGCTCCCATTGAGGAAACTGTCTAAGCACGGAGTATTAGAGTAATTAACTAATACACGTGGCGGATTGGACTGCTTGGTCAAGATAGGGGTCGTTGCCGTGAGACCAGGCTAAAAGGGATTTCAATAGACGGGTGATTCCCACTGAGAAACAAAAAAGGGGGTGTTATAGCGTTGCCCGCTCCCCACACCTTGTGTTGGGGGTAACTCGGAAAGTGCCAAGACTTAGATCTAAACAATGGAATCTCATTGACCAGGGAAGGGTAATAAGTGTTCAGGCTGGGCTGGAGGATAACACTAATGGGATGCCGCTGCGCAATGTCCTTAAAGAAAACTGAAAAAATTTAGTAGGACCCAAATCTAAATTCAAGCAAAACGGAGATTAAAATTCCTTTGCACACAAGATTGGTCCTTTCAAAAGGGCCTTAAGCCAGGCTGGCCAGTACAAGGCACAATCTTAGAATATTAATTAAATAGTGTGGGAAATAATTTAAGGCACTCAGTCACACGAGGGAAGGGAAGGAAACAAAACAGAATAGAATAGAAAAAAATAGAAAGGAAAAAGAGAGATTTAAATAGAAAGGAAATAAAAAGAAAAGGAAAGGAAAGAAAGGAAAATTGAGCCCACCGTCACCCACTCAGGCTGTAAGGCTTGAAGGGGACAATAAATGCATATTAAAAAGGTAAAAGGTTAAGGTAGCCCAGCATCCCTATAAAATGTAAATTGTCCTTTATTATTTAAAAAGAAAACCCCAATAAAGTCAAAGCTATTTGTTACTGAATTCGAATACAGTACAGTCCAAAAAGGATCCCAGATCATTGCCGTAAGAGGCAGCCTAAGATTGGCTTGTAATAATGAGTAACAATATGATTCAAGGCATTAAGCCCAGGTGGCTGTTAACTCCAGCCTCCTGTGAACCCATAAAAATGACCCTTAAGGTCTGAAGAAAAGCATGGAATTTTCCCCTCCTTTCCTAGCTATTGCATGGAGCATTGCAAAAAAGGAAGGAAGATTGATGCACATTTTAAAAATAGAATATGTGTAAAATATGTAAATATGCATGTATGTTGAATGAATGACATGAATGAGGGCCCTGTGTGTGTGTGGAAATGAAAAGAGTGTGTGCCTGCATTTTTGTGATGAGTAAATAATGAGGACTAGAAACTTGGAGGTTTTTAAAAGTAATGAGGACTAGAACTTAGAGGTTTTAAAATGCTGCCATTGTGTTAACACACTGTTTAAGGGGAAGAAAGCATATCTTAAAAACTATGCTTTCACAGAACCCAGTCCTAAGTCATACTGAGCATGTGGCAGATCTGTAAATATAGTGTAAAAAGGTATAGTTAGCTAAATGATAGTATTTCTTTCTCTGTCTAATTTAACACCAAGACAGGAATTGGAGATGTTATAAATTGGATATAGTAATCCTTTAAAATAGGATTTGCAAAATTATTATAAGGGTGGAGGAAATAGCAATGTTTAAAATGCATTGCTGCCCCTTTAAAACAAGGCTTTAAAAAGGGATCAATTAGATGTCAGGAATTTTAAGGGAAATCCCTTAAATGGGACCCAAAGGAGAATTGAGAAGAATTTAAGTACTAAAATGTAAGCAATAAAAGCTTTGGAAATTAGGAATTTGAACTTAGGAACGGTGGAAAATGTAGTTAATGAAAATAGGAATTAATTGAAAACAAATAGATTGGCACAATGACTGGTACATTAGTACCCCGGATAATGTTATGACTTGGTTCCACAAGTCCCGTCATCATTATCCGGTTTTTAACGTTGTGCGATACATTGATCACACAATGTTTAAAAAAGCCCTGTTTCCCTGGAGGCTGCAGCAAGCCAGAATGTCGGGATTTGAATCCTGACATTTTGGCTTGCTGCAGCCTCCAGGGAGGTGGGGGAACTTTGGAAACAGCTTGGATCGGGTCTCCCCACCTCCCTGGACCCGGGGGGGGTGTGTGTCAGAGACCCCAAAATTGGTAAAAAAAAAACGTCCTTTTTTTTTTACCAATTTTGGGGGCTCTGACCCCCCCCCCCCCCGGCTGGGTCCAGGGAGGTGTGGAGACCCGATCCAAGCTGTTTCTGGGCTTCCCCGACGTCCTCAGTCAGTGCAGCAAGCCAGAATGTCAGAGTTCGAATCCCGACATTCTGGCTTGCTGCACTGGCTGAGGATGTCGGGGAAGCCCAGAAACAGCTTGGATCGGGTCTCCACACCTCCCTGGACCCAGCGGGGGTTGGGATCAGAGATCCCAAAATTGGTTTTAAAAATGGACTTTTTTTACCAATTTTGGGGTCTCTGACCCCCCCCCCCGGGTCTAGGGAGGTGGGGAGACCCGATCCAATCTGTTTCCAAAGTTCCCCCACCTCCCTGGAGGCTGCAGCAAGCCAAAATGTCAGGTTTCGAATCCTGACATTCTGGCTTGCTGCAGCCTCAAAGAGGGTGGGGGAACTTCAAAAATAGCGCGCATCAGCTCTAGGGAGGTCGGGAGACCTGATGGGTGCTAATTTTGAAGTTCCCCCACCCTCTTTGAGGCTGCAGCAAGCCAGAATGTCGGGATTCGAACCCTGACATTCTGGCTTGCTGCACTGGCTTAGGATGTTGGGGAAGCCCAGAAACAGCTTGGATCGGGTCTCCACACCTCCCAGGACCCAGCAGGGGAGTCAGAGACCCCAAAATTGGTTAAAAAAACCCTGGACTTTTTTTTACCAATTTTGGGGTCTCTGACACCCCCCCCCCCGGGCCTAGGGAGGTGGGGAGACCCGATCCAAGCTGTTTCTGGGCTTCCCTGACGTCCTCAGCCAGTGCAGCAAGCCAGAATGTCAGGGTTCGAATCCCGGCATTCTGGCTTGCTGCACTGGCTGAGGACGTCGGGGAAGCCCAGAAACAGCTTGGATCATGTCCCCTGCCTGCTCCAGAGAGATCAGAGGACCCGATCTACAGCTGCAGGGTGGCTGGGGAAGCTGACGGGGACTCCCTGTCGGCTTCCCTAGCCACCCGCCCTTGCCTCCGTAACTGTGGGGTGGCTGGGGAAGCCGACAGGGTAGCCCTCCGTAAGCTTTCCAGCCTCCCCACCCCTGCCTCCGTAGCTGCAGGGTGGCTGGAAAGCTGAAAGGAGAACCCTGTTCAGCTTTCCAGCCACCCTGCTGCTAAGAACGACTGTATCGGATAACATTAAAAATCGCGTTATTCGATACAAGATTTTTCCGAAAATCTTGTAACGTTATGCGGTTTTCACGCTATACGGTACTCGCGTTATCCGGGGTATTACTGTATATCTATAAAATTGAGATTTGCAAGGGCTGGAAATTGGGATGGATTAATCAGAAGGGTCCCTTTTCCCATAGAAAATTAGTATGCAACCAATAGTGTATCAAAATGTATATGTTTTCAAAGAATTGGTTCCCCAAAAGTAAAAATTCAGACTTTCAATAGAGCATACAAAGAGTGCAAAACTTGTAGTCACTGCAGATCTGTTAAGAGATTACCTCCTGCCATCAAGAGAAAGCATTTTATTCACAGTAGTCTGGAGGGGGAAACAGCCCCTCCTTTCTCTCACACTAAGCAAGGAAGAAAAGGTTTAGTAAGCCTTTAGTTGATTTTCCTGCTTAACAACTTAAGGGAGCAGAATTTATCTGGGTAAACAGAAGGTTTCAAATTAAATACACATAGAAAGCAATGCAAATAAACTCCAAAGACTTGAGGATCTAAAAATTCGACCTGTATACTGTCCAAGATTACATGCATATGCATTGGTGCTCACACAATTTAGATTTCACTGCCCTAGTTGGTAAAGAAATGGGGATTTATTCTTCCTTCTTTTTTGTGCCTCAAATTAATCTGTGTCACCCTGCTGTCCCTGCAAGGCTGGCAACGTAAAATAAAATAAATAAGCCTCATTTGATGAAAGGCTATTTAAAACATAGTTTGCTGCCTGTCTTATATCCCACATATGAATGAAAATAGGGTACTTCCTGCAGGAAGAATTGGCCTGCACAAAATATTAGCACACTTGCCAACAAACCTCAGAAATTGTCTAATATTCAGCTCTATTCGAAAATATGATACTTACATTGGAAGGTTCACAGGTAGGCAGGACCCCAAAAGAGGTCCCTCAGAGCATTCTGGAGTTCTGGGTACACAATGCCTTGTTCCCAGACAGGAACATTAGGTAGCAAAAATGGGAAAAAATTGGCTAATCTTTTTCCTGAGAAAGAGGGCAATTGGAGTCTCACTTGGGAACCCAGTTTTGTGGGAGGGGGGTCAAGAAAGATCTACCTAAGGTGTAAAATTGTATCTCAAATCGTGCCCCCCCTTAAAGGGCCATGCAAGCTTGAAATTAACTTTTTCTGATGTGTGGCTGAGCGTCTAAAATGTGGCACTTGAAGAACCCATTTTCAGAAGTAACAGGAATATAGCCTAGTAGCGAAAATTGAATGGGATTATTTTCAACAGCTACCACTATGGGTACCTAATAATTGAATAAAAGGGAACTTGTTAATTTGTGACACAAAGGAAATGGAACATTGTCCCTATGAAATTAGGAAATTAAAAGGAAATGATGTATTTGTTTGAATATATGTGGAGGCTATGCATGTGCTGTAATATGGGTAGCTTAAATTGGGATGTCTACCCAAGGAACTAATTGCCTGCACATAGATAGAAAAATATATAGTTATAGCACTGGTTACCTGAAGAAGGTGGTTGCTCAAAGGGAAACTACTGCTCCATAATGCAAATTAACTTGAACATAAACATGTTAAAGTTTTGAAAACATATGCATTCTGAAATGGTTGCTGTAAATTTGATTCTGTGTAATATTGCCTAAAGCATTTGTTTATATGTACTGGGGGTGAATTAATTGGAAAGCAAAAAGGCCCAGTAAGCACACTTGAAAGGAAAGTTAAAAACATCAAAGTTTTAAAAAAACTATCTGTGATTCAAACTTAGAACCTTGCAACAAGAGTTCCAGAAAGAGAGGTGGGAGTAGTTTTGAATAGTAAGTAGATAATAATATAGTAGCTTGCTGTTTATAAGCGGTGTCTGCATAATTAAAAATTAAAAAACTAAATGTTTTTTTCTGGGTAAGCTCGCTGCCAAATGCCCTTAAGGAAGGCATAAGAGGTGTCCTATCTAGTCTGTTCTGTCGTTCAAATCTAATAGGAGCTGTGTTTTGTCTTGTCTGTATGTATGTTGTGTGAATTGTTTCTGAAAAATGTTGGTACATCCCACATGGGAACTTTCCTCTCACCCTACTAAATGCACAAACTTAAAGAAATTTCAATGTCCCTATGCCTTGTACCCTGTTAGGATCTCAGTTAATGATAACAAACTAGACCATAATTACAGCTTTACCACACCAGCAGCAAAGCTAGTTCAACCGTGTCTGTAAACCCCTTATTCTTATTATACAGGATGCCAGAAGGAAAAACAGAGTGCATTAAACACAGGGGCGTAGCTACCGCCGTATCTGCCGTATCAATTATACAGGGCCCCCAGGCCACGGGGGCCCCCAACGTGCGTAAGCAAAAATTAATAAAAACTTCCCCCAAAATTTTTTATTTCACAAATGACAAAAGTCAAAAAAAGCAATTTTTTTTTCTTTTGTGAGAAATCTTTACCCTTCCTAAGGGCCCCCCCAAACAAATTTTTATACGGGGCCCCACCAAGGCATGCTACGCTTCTGATTAAACAGCCTAATTAAATAAGCCTTACAATGAGGCCAATAATGTGTATTAACCCAATTGTTTTAAAAAAGTGGTTCTCATGGAAGGTCTGTCTCTCTCACCAAGTCAATTCCTCTCATCTCACTGAATTGTCAGTTTGGGAATTAGTTAGATGATTCCCAGATTTACAAGAAGGAGGGGGGAGGCTGAGTTTGGTTGGGGGTAGCAGTACCATCTTCAGATGGAAATGAATCAATTGTTTGCTTACAGTATTTAATTTGGTTTACATTGATTTGAGTAAAGGAAGGTAAATTCCTGCTCCTTAAAGCAATCACAGTAGTAATTTGGTTTATGTACTAATGGCTTCTGAAATAAGTGTATGTGGCTTGCATGATGAAAGTCCTCTTATCCTACAGAAATTGACATCTTAGGGGAGTTCCTTATACAAACCACAGGGGATAATAGTGAATGGAATGGGTGTACCTTAAAGCATGTTTGTTGTTGTTTATTGTTATTACAGGAAAGAAATAAAGTTTAAACTTATAACTTTAATAAATGAACAAATACAGAATAAATGTGGGAGGGTTTGAGGAGTTGTGTTGTGTTTTCTCTCTGTCTTTCACTACAGGAAATCCTAAAGATAAGGAAGAAAAGTTGTGGTGGAGCCCACTGATTGTAAAAGGAAAATTGATACCGCAGTGCACCAGAGCATGTCTAAAAATTCAGTGGAGTAGTATTGTGTCTTTCTTATTATTAATATTTCTATCATTTTTTTCTGGTATTGCTAACATACCACCTTTTAAGATTTCTCTCTCTGTCGTTAAGTCCTTTTAGAATTTAAGTTTCCTTTTAAGTAAGCTTTCTCTCTCTGTCCTTAAGTCCTTTTAGAATTTTTTTAAAGTTTCCTTTGAATTATTTAGAATAAATAAGAAAGTTAAAATGTGTAGTTTGGGCAGCTTGCCACATTCCCGCCCCAGGATTGACATTTTACGCCAAGCCAATTGTTCCAATGTCACCCCAACACTCAAGAATTGCAATGCAACAAATTAGAACGGGCCCCCACATGTCTGCAATTATATTAAATTTCTCCAGGGTTGGTTTATGCTCAAGGTTATTCATACACCCCAGCCCTCGCAACAAGGGGGAGGCCTTGCCCCTTGGCAAGGCTTGGCTTAATCCTTCCATCTAGAGAAATGCTTTCTGAAGGGCGGAGGTCCAGAAGAAGCATTGAGGCGCACGGGCTTACCCCACAATGTGATTCTGCTGTACATCTATTCTCACCACACTCACAACCCCATTAGTGGGAGCCCCTGGACCCACAGTCCACACTGAGAATAAACTTGCATATTTGTTTGTAAAGGGACTGAATTTCACCAGCAGGGCCCTACACTTAATAAATCAGGAACCTGCTGAAATCAGGGCAGCAGTAATAATTTGAATTTGTGTTTGTGTACCCCTCCTACAATCTCTGAGGGTATTGTGCACTATCCCAAATGGACAAAAACCTAAGGCCACTCAGTCTAGACGGAAATTTCTTTCAGAAATTTCGTCTTGCGAGGGAATGGGAAGGAATGTTACATGAAATTTTAAGATTCAAAAACATCATTTTATTTAACTCTTTAATAAAGTCACAATCAGAAAACCACTGTACACACATGGGCCAAGGTGTGGAAAATGAGGGGAGAAGCCAACACTTAATAGCTAACAGATGAAATAAAACAATACAAGGTTTAATTTAAAAGCATTTGGAAACCACCCCAAGGGGGGCTGATTAAATGGGAGAAGCCCACCAGTCACGTATGCAAGACTCTGGCATGGAGTGCAAACAATTAAAGTTAATAGAAATGCTGAAACTAGAACTAATTATTTCTTTGTCTAAGCCTCAAGAGTTTGCCCAGAGGTGTTGCAAAAAGGTGTGGAATCTTTGCAAAACCGGTTTCCTGATGACAAAGCAAGGATTCCTTTTTATTCATTCACAAAACAGCAAAAGACCACAATATTGACTTGATCATACCCATGGTTTGTTTTTATTCTCCTTAATAAATTTTAATTAAAACATCACTATACACGGGCCAGGGCAGAGAATACATGGGGGAAAACCAACTCTTAATTGCTAACAATTTCAAGGCTTAATATAAAAGCCTCAAAAAACCTCTGAAAAGGGGCTTGATTAAAGAGAGAAGTTCCGTCAGGAATGTAAGCAATTGCAGTAGATTAAAATTGCTGATTAAGAGTGGTCGCTTCCCAAGGGTCACAATGATGAGTCACCCGGCAGAGGAGCAGCTAGAACAATGGCACTAATCTCTTGTCTTATCTCCCATCTCCTGAAGCTCCAGAGACGACAGCTCAATGGAGCTTTCACCTTAGTTTGACACCAAGAAGCAATTTCCGAAAGTACACATGACAATTTACAATTACAATGGTGAAATGCTGAAGAAATCTTTGTTTGCTTGATGTAGAAATCACCTTTAGGCCAGTTCTGATGCAAAGTGTCCCTTTTCAGTTTGTAAACTGTCACAGTTTAAATAAACTGTGACAGTTTACAAACTGAAAAGGTACACTTTGTATCAGAACTGGCCTAAAGGAGATTTCCTCATCCAGCAAACAAAGATTTCTTCAGCATTTCGCCATTGTAATTGTAAATTGTCATGTGTACTTTCGGAAATTACTTCTGCACTGTTTATTTAAGCTTTTGTAACATGTAATCAAGAAATGAAAAGACTCATTTAATTGCCCCAGTTTTTTTTGTATCTGCCTGTACTTGATTGTTGACCAGTTCTGAAAATGTATAAAAATATTGGGGAGTGGGAGGGACTTCAGCTCATTCACAGAATAGCGTAAATGGGCTTCCAAGAGTGGTTTTATTTGAAACAGTTGAGGTAGAGACTTCTAATTTATATACCGGTCAATGTAAACTAGAACCCTTAATACCAATAAACCAATTTTGTTTTGATCAAAACCATGCCTCGGTGTCAGTTTTTGAGGTTAATTAATTCTCCACCAAGAAACGAACCAAGCCCTAAATTTTCAGGTAACAATGCCGTAGTCTGGTCTCAAACTGCCGACCTTCCAGCTAACAAGGTGAGCTTCTTAACCACTGACCCACTGCAGTCCCTCCTAAAACAATGAAATGAAGGAACCAAGTAGGAAGAGAGGACAGAAGTATATCTCATATGCCAGAGGCAAGACAAAGTTGGTGGCATAGGAAAATCACTATAGGCTGTAAAGCCTCCTCCCACTGATACCAATGTTTAATGCATGCAGGATTACTATTATCCCAATAGGCTTTACTATCCATCCCGGGGGGGGGGGGATTTATTTTCCCAGTGGGGGGGTGGAAAACACTATCAGACAAACTTAAAACTTCCCCCCAGATACTTCATTTCAGCCTAAAAATCTAGAGCTTGAAAATCTTACCCTGAATTAAATATGCAACCACTTCCTAAGTATATGCTAGTACTAGACACAGAGACTACTCATCTTTGATGCAGTTGGAAGCATAATTGGTCAAATCTGACTGCAAGTAATGTACCATTATTTCCCCTTACCTCCAGATGCCTTTCATCCTCTTTCTTATCTATTACAGACCTGTGAATTTCTTCTTAGCTAGTCAACTTTCCTTTGCAGAGCCTCTCAGCAGTGCCAGCAAGAGAAATGGGGAGTGTCTAAAGTACTGCTTTGATGCATAATGTAGAATAAAGTGGGTAGGCTATATTGCTATTTACAAAGGCATCAAGAAAACAGAGCAAAAAAGTACCAAATGAAAGAATGCTTCTCCAAGCTGAAAGAGGTAGGTTGTTTTCTTATTTTTTTAAAGGAAGCCTCTAAAAACCCATCTGGTATGAATGAACTCAAGACTTCAGTGGTTATTGCAAGTTTTTTTTTTCCTTTTTGACATTTGAATGGTTACTAAGTTAAATATTGGCTGCCATTTTGTATAGGTTTTATAGAAAGAAATGCAGCTACCTGTACATTGTTCCAGATTTGTCAGTGGAGAAGGGAATGCTATTTTGGAGTAAAATGAGATCAAAATAGTTAAGTTTTGGCAAGTGTTTGCTACCTTTTTTTGTGCCACTTAACAATAAAATGTATTTTATGGCCAGGGTTGTGGCTTCTCTGCAGAGCATATGATGATCTATACTCAAAATGTCCCAGGAACAATTCCCAGCTCCTCTAGCTGCGTCTGTGACAAGAAATACATAACAGACAACAAGATCATGGATGAGCAAAACACTACGACCATTTTGTTGTCTTCAAATTCAGCAAGACACCAGACCACTAAATCTGGGTAACAGCACCAGAGAAACCCAGCTGTCTGGTCATCAAAGCTTGGCAGGGAATGGTGGTGGTGGGAAGATCAACTGTGAAGGAATTTTGTGCTATTGAAATGTACTCGGAACAAGTCCCCAACCAGCTGATCAAAAAATTCCCTAAACCAAGATTTCTCAACCTTGGGGTCCTGGATGTTCTTGGAGTTCAATTCCCAGAAGCCCTGATCAGTTGGTGTGCTGACTTAGTCTTCTGGTAATTGAAGTCCAGGAACACCTTCAGGCCTAAGGTTGAGAAACCCTGCCCTAAACCATTGAGAGTAGGTCCCATAACTGCCTTCCTTAATATGTTTACTTCTTCACCTGAAAAAGGTTCCTCAGATCCTATCACCTACCTTTTTGTTTAATGGGTATTGCATCTACTGCTTGGACCTTGAGGTAGTAGAAGAAAACAGAAAGTTAAGGAAACAGACACAGAAGATAGCACAGCCTAGGGGCCTTTCAAAAACCACATGACCTAAAATAGGCCACTTTTGGACACACACACCCTGTGACTTTCTGTGACCTTTGACTGACCCCCCAAAATTATTATTATTATTATTATTATTATTATTATTATTATTATTATTATTATTATTATTATTATTATTATTATTATTATTATTATTATTATTATTATTATTATTATTATTATTATATTTGTATTTATATGCCGCTCTCCTTGCCGAAGCAACTCAGAGCGGCTTACAATATTACAATATCAAATATAAGCGCAACAACATATCAATATAACAAATATAATACAGTAATACCTCATATAACATTAGTATCGAATAACACGAAAATCGCATAACATCAAGGAATCTGGGGGGAAGAATTGCATCAGATAACATTAAGATCCTATGGGATGCTTCAGATAACAACCGCGAAAGCCTGTGTGGTTACAATGTATCTCTATGGATCCCATAGAGGATCAGATAACACGAAAAATCATATAACACGAAGACTTGTGGAACCAGGTTTTAGCGTTATATGAGGTTTTACTGTACAGTCAAAACATTAGATTAAAACATCCTAAGAATAATCAAAGATACTGTAATATAAGTCGTTACAGCATCAAAATTCACTAACAACAATATCAAACAACAATCAAACTTCTAGTATCAGTTCAGTTTACACATAGAAAAGCAAAAAACTAAACAAAAAACAATTACTAAACCCGCAATAAGTGACAAGCCGGTCCGCCCCACCGCAGGTATTTCTGGTGGCGGTGGCTGCTCGAGCCGCTGCGCTCTTATCGTCTCCCAGGCAGAGGTGACGGGGCCCGGGGGAGGGCGGGAGCGTTGCCTCACCGCCCGCAGCTGAAGGTCCTCTCCCCCGGCGTGATGGCGAGTCCGGAGGGAAGGCGGGAGCGTCCTCACTCCACCGCCGTTGCTGCCGCACTCTTATCGTCTCCCGGGCAGAGGTGACGGGGCCCGGGGGAGGGCAGGAGCGTTGCCTCACCGCCCGCAGCTGAAGGTCCTCTCCCCCGGCGTGATGGCGAGTCCGGAGGGAAGGCGGGAGCGTCTTCACGTGGTTCCTCCATTTCCTCTGATTTGAAGAGAAACTGCAGAAGCATGGCTCACTCAGAGCCTGAGGACACCTGCCGCCCCGCCCCCAGACTTCCACCTCGCTAGGGGGTTACAATTTTTGGACTCATTGTGGTTCCAGAACTCTTGAAGTTGTTTAATTATATCTTAGATGGGGGATGAATGCTGACTTCATGGTATAGGTCCATAATAGTTTTAATCAGTGGTGGGTTGTCAAAAATTTTACTACCCCACCGTGATGTCATCACAGTGTGGACGGAGCTGATGTCATGATGTCATGCGCGGGGCCAAAATAAAATAAAATAGAAATAAGCACACACACACACACACCCTAAACACAAACCCGTCACTTACCTGTTAGTATAAGTGCCTGGGCAGCACCATGTTGCAAGATGGATATGGTCATCATACCAGTTCTCTAGGATAATATCCCTTAATGTAAATGTAAAACAGCTGTACCTCCTTAAGGCTTCTCCAATTGGAACAGCAATTGGAACAGCAAAGGTGTAGCTTATTGATGAGGTAACTTCAAGACTTTGCTTAAAAACCCCAAGCCAGGCCTGCCGGCCGCAAGGCTTTTTAGGAACTGTGGTAGTACGTCAATATAGGTAAAGGTATTAAATACACATTAAAATACACACAGAAACACCACATCCAAAGGTGAGTCACTTACCCTGGGGAGCAGGCTATAGGGAGCTTCAAGCTAGCAGCTTCTCTTCCTCCTCCCCGCTTGGGAAGACGGCAAGGAGGCCTTGCATACACGCCAAACATCGTAGGTGTGCATGCACACCAAGTGCTTGGTGCGCATGCGCAGTGGGGGAACCAGTGAAAAGGTAAGCCCTGAAGGTGGTTCCCCCCAAAAGCTGCTACCGGTTCCCCAGGACACTGGGAAAAGTTACTACCGGTTCTGGTGAGCTGGTTCGAACCTGTTGCATCCCATCACTGGTTTTAATTCCTAAACCTGGAAAAGATATGGAGAAAGTTGATGTGCATAGACTAATTTCTTTAACAAATCAAGATGCCAAAATATTTACAGCAATAATGGCAAATAGACTGAAAGTTTTTATGACTAGCTATATAAATAAAGATCAGGCAGGCTTTTTGAAAGGGAGACACATGGTGGACTTAACAAGGAGGGTTGTGGACCTAATGTATATAGCAGAACAAAATAAAGAGAAAGTTGGACTTTCGTCTTTAGATATTTTTAAAGCATTCAATTCGCTTCAATGGATTACAATAAATGAGATAGTTGAGAACTATGGTTTTGGAATAATGTTTAGAAAAATAATTGAACAATTATATCAACAGGGTTCTGCCAAAGTGAGGGTGAATGATGCTTTTACAGAATATATTCAGCTTAAAGCAGGGACAAGACAAGGAGATCCATTATCACCAATATTGTCTATTATGGCTATAGAATTATTGGTGAATACCATAAGGGATGATAGAAACATTGAGGGAATAGAAGGCAATAAAATTAGTTTGTATGCAGATGACACATTGGTAATATTGAAAAATCCTAAGAAATTATTAGAAAGGATACCCTGCTGATTCAGCTTAAGGAAAAGGAAATAATGGTATGTCAAAATTTGTTGAACAACTTTTGTAATGTAGGGAAAAGACCAAGATTCTCAAAAAAATTATGGTACTTATCTCAGAAAGAAGGTGGACTAGGATTACTGAATGTTAAAAGTTATTATAGATAATTTCAATTAAAAATATGGTAAAATTTTTAATGAAAGAGGAGGTAATATGGGAAGAAAATGAGATGAAAATTGAGAGGGGCAGGTAAAGCAATTTTTTTTAGATAAAGAAAGATTAAAGATTAGTGTTAAGAATAAAATGATGAAGACAATAATGGAGGCCTGGAAGAAATTGAAAGGAAAATTGGCCCCAGATGTATCTGGAATTATGGAAGTGGGAGAGTTTAAACATTTTCCAGTGAAGATTGATAGAAAAGTAGAGGAAGTGTTTCTATAAAAAATGATGTGTTCCTGCTGAACGACTGGGTCCAGATATGTGAGGATAGAGAAAGGAAAAAAACAGAGTTATATAGACAGATGAATTTGAATTGGTTCCTAGTTGTACTTATCTGTAAATAATTGGAATAAAAAATATTCAGATGAACCAAGTTTAGAAAGGGAAAGGACAAAAATTTGAGGAAATGGTTTATTGTATAAGAAGGGGGCAGATTGGTGTTAAATGTTTGGTTAGCAAGATATATAAGATTCTAAATCAAGAAGGAAGTGCACAATAAGTTTTAAAAACAATTTGGGAACAAGATTTGAATATTAACATTGCAAAATTGAGTTGGAAAGGTAAATTGAAGAAAAGGATTATGAGAACCCTGTCTGTTAGAGTTAAAGAGCATAATTATAAAATGTTGTGGAGGTGGTACCTGACCCCAATTCGGTTGCACCAGAGGGATAGTACAAAAACAAAAATGTGTTGGAGATGTAAGAATACACTGGGAACGTATGAACATATGTGGTGGAGCTGTAATGTGTTAAAGGATTTTTGGATAAATTTAGAGAAAAAAGTTAAAGAAATAATGGGTGTGGACCTAAAGTTGGGATCAGGTGCTGCCTTATTGACTGAGGCAGATAATTTCAGTATAGATGTGAATAAAAAAGACTTGTTATCTATTATACTATACTATCAACAGCAAAGCAAAGTATTGTAAGGAATTGGATGAATGATACTTCAGTGAATATGGAAGATTGGTATAAGGAGATGGGGGAAATTGCATTGAACGATAAGCTTACTTGGGAGTTAGAGGAAATTTGCAATCTCCAGGGCATTGTAAATATTACTGGTGATTTTATATGTCTTTTTTTTCTCGTTGATTACTAATGTGGTACTTAATGTGAATGTTTTCATGTTATTAGTATGTTGAGAACAAAACATACATTTATTGAAATACAGTGAAACCTCGCATAAAGAGTGCCTCGCTTAGAGAGTAACTTGCTTAAAGAGCAGAATTTTCTCTGAATGGTTGCCTCGCTTAACAAATAAAACCAACCAAAAACTCACTTAACAAATAAATCGGGTTTCACACACACACCCCGCCAGAAGTCACAATTGATCACTTACAATGGTGTTTCGCTTAAAGAGCAAACTTGCTTAAATAGCAATTCCATGGAACACATTATGCTCTTTAAGCGAGGTACCACTGTATACTGTATAGTTAAATATATAAGTGATTATACAACATAAGAGATAAGTGGTATACATGTAGTAAATAAAGTGCTAAAATGAGATTATTTTAAAAACATGGATATGAAAAGGTTTAATTTTTCTCATCATCATCATCATCATTATATACTTAGCATTTTTATTTTTTATATATGTATTGAATTGTATTTTGTATTACATCGAAATGTCATGTGGTTTGATTTTTATTTGTTTTGTTATTTTAAAAAAATTAATAAAAAGCATTTTAAAAATTTGGAGTCATGTGACTTCACACTGAACCCCCCCCCCCCGGACTTTCCATTACTTTTAGTCGACCCCTCCTCCCCTAAAATGTTCACATGGTATTTCAAAGATCTCCCAGCTGTCCCTTCACTGCCACCACAGAAGTTTCTTTTCCTACAGGATTGTATTTTTCACTGGAAAAACTGTATGAGGGTGAGCAATTGTGCAGTGGAGCTGTGTGTTGTTTATTTGCTTGTATGCTTTTATTGTTCACCTCAGCATTCTCATTATTTTTTTAAAAATGTGAGATGGGGGGATAGCATTTGTTTATTGTACACTATAAAACAGTGTATCTGGAGTTCCCTATTATGTAGAAAAAACAAGACTTTGTTTGGGAAATAGGATTTTTTGTGTGTGTGTGTGTGTGTGTGTGTGTGTGTGTGTGTGTGTGTGTGTGTGTGTGTGTGTGTGTGTGTGTGTGTGTGTGTGTGTGTGTGAGAATCAGAATGGTTAGGATTCCCATGACTTCTGGCAAAGCCTCTGGGATTTTCCAGTGTAAGGTATTTTGTGTTGAGTGCAGTTCTCTATAGCCTGAAACGGCTAACCATGGTTTTGGATTTCCATGCCTTCCTTCTTTTTCTCTCACATGTTGATTCTTTAAAACTCTCTCTCTTGATGAATATAGAACAATAGAGATTGAAAGCAGGTGAATTTTGTGTACTGTATTTGGTTCAACCTAAGACAGTAGTTATTCACCTGCAGATTAATTAAGATCCCCCCCCTCCCGCTCTCCTCCAAAACTAAGTCTCCCTTTTCTGGGGAGTGGCTTGTAGTGGATTTTTAAAAAATTGTTCTTGTCTATCTTTGTTTAAAGCAAACGGGTTCCCAACCTAAGACTTGCGGGCCAACCACCAAATGTTAAATTGCTAAATAAAAATTTTCAATTGCTAGTTTCAAATTAAAAATTAACACAAAATATGCCAACATGAATTAAAATTTAAAATAAAAAAATAGACATTCATGCCAAAAAAATGAATAAAAACATTGTTTACAATAGAAAAACTGTCCTAGGGGGAAGATAATTGACTCATTCCTGGATGTATATTTCTTTACCCTACATTGTACACCACATTACTCCATCACACAGTTCATAATTTTCGGTTCTACTCACAGATGCAAAGGCAGACACAAACATACACTCCTAACAGAATATAATATTTCTGAAATGGAACTAATTTCACCTAAAACCCAGAAACAATTTAATAGTTATAAGGATGCCTAAGCTAGGAAAGAGGACAATAAATGTACTTTTAGATCCATAGTGGTGAAAAAAAGACTGTACAGGAGCAGGAAATATCATAGTATGCATTGTGAGTCAGAGGAACTAATATTTTTAAAACCACCAAAGGTAGAACAAAACAAATTCTATTAGGCTGCTTTCAAAATAGGAAATGAGCAGGAGATATATGAATTTATTCCAGATGTCCTGAAGGATATTAATTTCCTCGGATCCATAAAGGCCTTTTGATCACCCGTAATAGATTCTGAAAGATGAAATGTGGATAGCTGTGGCTTTTATCTTAGTTTTTTTTTTTTTTTTGCATTGAGCAGATGTTCTTTTTAAAAATATTATTCCCACAGTAGCGTAAACCTAGCTAATTATATAACTTTTATATAAGAAACAACATGTACTATCTTATCTATTGAAGGTGAAGACCTTCAGGACCAACAGCCATATTACTACCTAACCCAATATCATTGTCAATCTTTATTGTACAGGACCATAGCCCTTTACAAAACAGAACATGACTTGAAATTTATCATAAATTTCTCTAATAAAACCAGATATAATAGTCGCTACAATTCAGATCCTTGCTAAAAACTATTCAGTGTTATGATAATGTTTAATAAAATAGGATCGCAGTTTCCTAGCAGCCAAAGCATATTGAGCCACATAATAAAAACCTGATTATCAGTCAGCAGATTATGCACTATTTCTGCCGGAGTGACTGGACAATATGACTGTATGACAATATGACTGGACAATTGGAATCAAGAATTGTTCTCTTGGATCATGATATAGAAGACAAAACAGTGATTAATGAGTAATTACTTAAATCTAGAATCTTCTCAGCAGGCATGCATTTACATCTTCTGTCTTGGTAAGGAGAGGGCATCTGATGGAACCTAAGTTCTGCAAAAGCTCTGCATACCTCCAAAAAATATGGTCTCAGATAGTTGACTTGGAGTTGGGGATACCAACGAGAGAACCGAGACCCCACTATAGTGGCCCTAGCTTGACAAATATCTGCCTCAAAGATCCACTTGTAGAAAGCTATGAGACTGAAAAGTCTGGCCAGGTTATCCTGCTATGCTAAAAGAGTAGATCATACTGCCAGAGACTCAAAGCTTAAGCTTACAAGAAACCCACAAAAACACTTAGTCCAGTATGAATTCAGGACACACATGCTCACAAGAAGGCAGAAGATTGTTTAGGAAGGAAGGAAGGAAGATGTTGTGGATGCCTTCCACTGATTTCTTTTAAAAGATGTGTTTGCAAAGCCTTCGCAAAAAATGAACTGGGAAATGACCATGGCATGCTTAGAATTTATAGTAATGAAATCACCTGAACAAGTGATTATTGGGACCTGTGGATGTTTATAAATTTTAAAAACTTTTTAAATTTTATAACTGTAATTTTGAAGTTTTTTAACAATGGGTTTGGGTTGGGTTTTATTATGCTTTTATAATGTACACCGCCCTGGGTCGCCCCAGCGAGAAGGCAGTATAGAAATGTAAATAAATAAATAAATAAATAAATAAATAAATAAGTGGGACAGTTTGCAACAAGATTTGTGTAGCAGAGTAGAACAATATACAAGGGCTGTAGATATTTTAAACCTCTTCTTACATTCTTAGCTTCATTAAATTAATATTACAAATTTATTTCCTCTTATTTATAGAAATCAAAGGGAAATCATGTAACAGTCTTCCACCAAGTTGTCTCTAAATAATACAGTAAATTAAGTTTTAACAAAATTACTACATTAATACATTAATCTGTAACAGGTGTAGGCAACTTACAGCCCATATGCTGGATCTGGCCCATGGTGTTGAATAATCTGGCCCCTGTCCTCACTCCAGTCACCTCTGGCAGCGCTGGAATTGGCCACAGATGGCTGTCATAAATGCGTTTACAACAGCCGTGGTCATGTTTATGACAGCCATAAATAGAGGGGGGACAACCAGTGCATCCCCCTCCACTGTCTGAGGTAGTGTGACCTGGCCCCCAACTTAAAAAGGTTGGCGACCCCTGATCTATAACCAGTGGTGGGATGTAAAAAAATTTACTACCCCACTGTGATGTCATCACAGTGTGGGTGGAGCTAACATCATGACATCATGACATGGGCAGAGCCAAAGAAAAAAATTAAAAATAATAAAGTAAAATAAAAATAGGCACACACATTATAACATATAGATAGCTTTAGAAGGGTGGTTGTGAGAGCACAAGGGGCTTTAGACACACTACAGCTAGAGTATCTTTGTATCTGGATTGAACAATAAGTCTATTAAGGGAGAACAAGCCAATGGAATCCAGCCCTACACATATATAACCAAGAACACACACTACCCCATCATTTGGTGGGGTTTGTTTATTCATGGGAGCTCCCAGAGAAGAAATAAGTGGGCGAAAGAACTCAAGGGAACAAAAGATGGCTCCCAAAGGCAACTTCAATTGCATTCAGTCACATTAACTTGTAGGGTTGTTGTCAAGATGAACTAAAGTTGGGTGAGGGTGATGATCTTGTTATAAATTTTCCATAATTTTGTTAGGCTCTGTCCTGTAAATGCATTAGAACCAAGAAAGAATATATACGGGTATAATGATATGGAAAATAAAAGCCCTTCCAACTGAAACATTTGTTTTCCATAAAGTATCAAGCTCTATGTTGAAGTACTCTGTATTTTCCGCAGCATCTGTATGATGTTTCTCTTAATGCTCATTTTGACAAAGCTTTGCCTCATAATTTCCAACTCCTTGATCTCCTCCTGAAAACATGGTTTATTGTATTTTACTTTCTACTGGGGCAGAGTTTAGCCCTCCTTGGTCATTTCACGAAAACCCTTTCAGATTTGTTGTAAACAAGATCTGACTTCTTGGCATGTAACATCAACAATATGTTTGACTTGCTTTTTGATGCCATCCCATGCAATAAAATGGTGTGCTTATTACACAGTAGTTACACAAAAAACTGTTTACTTAGAAGAAAGTCCCTTTTAACAAAGATTTCTTCATTATGTATAAACAAAGTCACATCCTCAGTCGGGCGAAAGGAACTGCAGATTGAACTCAAGAAATGGTGGATTTATTTTAGCAGTTTCATGTCTGGCCTAGACATGGAAGAATAATAATATGCTACAAATGTGTGTGAACAAGCTTGCAACAAATGTTCTATCTTAACGTGTGTGTTTAATTGAGGCGGATCTCACTGGGTCTCTTGGTGTCTTATAGATGCAGTTCCTTTTTTGTGATCTCCTTTATTTATTTTAAAAATCTGATATCTCCTGCTCAAAACTGTCAAAGATGGCTTGGGGTGAGGAAGGATAGCCTTCGGACTTAGGCGGCAATATAAATCAGAAAAATAAATAAATAGCTCACACATAGATTTTAATTTTGCCACTGCTACCTTTATCATGGACAATCCAAAGTAGCCCAGGGCTAAGTCCTCTGCTTTTGTCTTCTTGTCTGGGACTAGCTAGCCTCAGTTCTGCCATGGTTAGTTTCAAGAAACTGCTGCAGAGACTAGTCAAAAGTCCCAAGGGTGAGACTCTGGAGGATTTGTGAGTTCTCTGAAGCCTTGCTTTATGCCCTGTAAAAGTTTGATGACTGTCTGGCCAGGTTATCCTGCTATGGTAATACAGCAGACCATACTGTAAGCGACTCAACACTGATCAACAGGTGGAGGTTAACTAACTTGACTGGTCTTGGGTAATGAAGTCCACAGGGAAAGGCGGCAAATAGAAGGCTACTGAATTATATTCTCGGGACAATGTTCATGGCTGATCGCCATGATGATAGCCAATATTATGAATTAGATACAACACAAGAAGTAGAAAAGCTGGATGCAAGCCCTACTTTTAGAAAGAAAGACTGGGTATCATTTTTTAACTGCTGTAGGGATTGTGTAGTGAGCAGTAGCAGAAGTTGCTGTGAATTCTAGCCAGCTTTCCCATAGTGTGTCATTTCAGATTGGGTTCAGATTTCAGATTGGGTTCGTTGGGTTTTGATCATCTGAGGATGTGACTTTGTTTTATATATAATGAAGAAATCTTTGTTAAAAGGGAGTTTCTTATTTTATTTATTTATTTAGATTTATTATCCCGACCCAATCAGGTGAACCTGACTCTAGGCGGCTTACAGAAAAAGAAAAAGATTATACATCATGAGTACAAAACAAACTAAACAATCCCACTATACCCCTACAAATTCAGAAATTGAAACCCTAAGGTTAAAAATTAATTAAAAATATTTAAACTATAAATTTACCAAAAAAACCCCATAAAAATTTAAAAGATTTAAAAAGTTAAAAGGTTAAAAAAAGTTTAAAAGACGGAGAGAGGGGTGGCTATCCCATCAGATCAGCCACCCAACGTGGGACCCTGTATTACTGGAGCCCCACACCTGCCCTGCCAACCAGTTTTTTAGGCCATTCTAAAAGGGCAATAGCTCTGTCTGTAGGGGTAACTCAGTTGGCAGGAGGTTCCAAAGGGCCGGGGTGGACATGGAGAAGGCCCTCCTTCTGGTGCTAGAGAGCTGTACCTCTCTAGCTGATGGAATGATAAGAGAGCCTTTCTGATCCGTCCTGGTGGGACGGACAAATGTTCTCAGGGTGACATGGTCTCTTAAGTATCCTGGCCCACTACCATGTAGGGCTTTTTAAAAAAAAAAAAAAAAAATTTATAGGTATATAAAAAGGTAACAAAAGAGATATACAGAGCAAATAAATTGATACATAAAAAAATTAACACATTCAATTATTTTGCAATACATGTAATACACCTAAAATGTATACATAAAAAAAGAAGAAATCCAAACAATATCATACTTTAAGTGAAAATACAAAATACATCTTTTAATATCTCTTTTCTATCAATTTTCCAGTGTCAATTATTACCTAACCTACTACATTCTAAAGATTATTATCATCCTCGTGTTATTTACATTGTCCGGAGAATTGTAGCAGCTCATATTTTCCAAAAATCACTATGTTCCGGTACAGGAGTGAAGCCTTTCTTTTTCACCTTTACATAGTCAACAAATGGTTTCCAGGTTCTCCAGAATTTATTAACTTGAACTCTACCTTTTCTAATATTTAATTCCCATGTAAGCTTGTCGTTCAATGCTAGCTCCCACATTTCTTTATACCAATCTTGTTGTTTTATCAATACATCATTTTTCCAATTTTTCGCAATACATTGTCTAGCCGCTGACAACATCACAGACATTAATTCTTTATTATAATTACTCATTTTGAATTTATCTACTTCTGTTAGCAAAATTGTATCTGGCCCCAGTTTGAGCTGCGTTTCCAATATATTATTAATTTCACTTTCTATTTTTTCCCAAAAAATTTTTAGACACTTACAACTCCACCACATGTGAGCATACATTCCTACCTCATGTTTGCATCTCCAACATTTATCACTTATCCTACTATCCATTTTGTGCAGTCCCACTGGGGTCCTATACCATTGCCATATTAATTTGTAATTATTTTCTTTCACTCTGACAGATAACGTTCTCATAGTCCTTCTTCTCCACTTCCTCTGCCAATTTTCTTCCGTGATTACCACATTCAGTTCTTGTTCCCATTTGTTTTTCAAAACTTCCTGTATTCTACCACCTTTGTTCAAAATTTTATAAATTTTGCTTACTATTCCTTTAATTCCTATTTCCCCTTTCCTTAATTTAGTCAAGAGTGTTTCAAATGTTGTAACATTTCTGTCTAATCCTTTATCATCTAAAAAATTCTTATTCCAATTATCTGTCTGGAGAATCTTAAACCATCCTATCTTCATTTGTGAAAATAATTCCCTTTTTTTAAATTATCTCTGCAAGTTTTGACCCAGTCCTTCAATAATAAAACCCCCTTTTCTGCTAAGATTTTCTTGATCTCTCTATCTATCTTTATTGGAAAATTATTAAAATCTTCTAATTCGATGACAGGTGAGATACCTGGAATAATATCTTTTTTTATTTTGTTACATTCATCTATGGTTGCCTTTATCATCTTGCCTTGAATTTTCTTTTTCTGTCTTTCCTTTTCCTCACTTAAAAAAATTGCTTTACCGATCTTTGAAAATTCCCTACTTTCAATTTTGCCCCATAATGGTTCATCTCTGTTTAATAATTTGATTACATTTCTTATTTGAAATGCTTTATAATAATTATGGATGTTTGGTATTCCCAGGCCTCCTTCTTTTTGAGATAAGTACCATAGTTTTTTAGCTATCCTGGCTCCTCGTTTACCATTGCAAAATTTGTTTATAATGTTTTGGTATTCTTTTAATTCTTTATCCGTTTGTTTTATCAGTAAAGCATCAAATAGATAATTTAATTTGGGCAGCAACATCATTTTACTGATTGCTACCCTGCTAAACCATGATAAATTTAGCTTACTATATTTTACTATTTTTTTTCAATCTCTTTCTTTTGCTTGCCATAGTTTAACCCTTTGAGATCTCCATATTTATTAGATATTATCACCCCAAGGTATCTGAATTTGTTTTTGACCTGTATCTTATATTTTTCTTTTATTTCTTCCTCCTCTATTTTGTTTCCATTGCTTAGTATCATTTCTGTTTTGTCCCAATTCACTCTCAAGCCAGTCACTTCCTCAAATTTTTTAAAGTGCATATTTATTTTTATTATTGCCTTTTTTGGTTGCTTTACAATCATTAATGTATCATCTGCGTATAAATTTATTTTATTCCCCTCTATTCCAATTATGCCCTCATCCTGACGTATCGAATTAGCTAAAAACTCCATTGCTAATATAAATAACATTGGAGATAATGGACATCCTTGCCTAGTCCCCGCCTCTAGTTTTATTTCTCCTGTGTAGTTGTCATTTACTTTGACTCTTGCTATTCCATGCTGATATAAGTTTTTGATTATACCTTGGAATTTGGTACCAAACCCATATAACCTAATCATTTCCTGAATTGTTAACCACTGTAATGAGTCAAAGGCTTTAAAAATATCTAATGACAGTAAGGCAACTTTTTCCTTCTTTTGCTCTACTATGTCCATTATATCTACAACCCTTCTTATAAGGTCTGACATATATCTATTTCTTACAAATCCTGCTTGATCCTCCTTTATATAATTGGCTATTAAACTATTTAATCTGTTTGTCATTATTGTTGTAAATTTTTTTGCATCTTGGTTAATTAGAGAGATCGGTCTGAAGGACTCCACCTTTTCTAAATCTTTTCCTGGCTTTGGTATCAGAACAATTACTGACCTATTCCATGAATTTGGGGTTGCTTCTCCTTCTAAAATTTTATTGAACAACTTGTGTAGTCTCGGAATTATCCAAACTTTGAAATCTTTATAAAACTCCGCCGGTAACCCATCTTCCCCCGGTGCCTTGTCCAATTTTAATTTCTTTATTACTTCTTCAATTTCTTTTTCCGAATTTTTTTCCTCCATTTTATTCCTATGTTCTTCTAGTATTGGTGTTATATGTTGTTTTTCAAAATATTCTCTAAGCTTTTCCAAATTTACTTCCTTTTTTGAGTACAGTTCTTTATAAAAAATTTCTATAATTTCCAATTTTTCTCTACTCTTGTTACACCTTTTCCCATTTTTATCAATCAAAACCCCAATCTGACCTTTACATTTTTTCTCTTTTACTGCTTTTGCTAGTAATTTAGAATTTTTATTGCTGTACTCAAAATATTCCCTTTTTAAAAATATCAAATCCTTCTTAACTCTTTCTATATCTTGTCCATCTAATTCTTTCTTAACTTTTTGTATTTTTTCATAAACTTTATAATCTTGGGTCCTTGCATGTTCCGAGTGAAGTTGTTTTAATTGTTTTTCTAATTCCTGATATCTGTTCTTATTCTGTTTGTTTTTAATACTATTTAATTTTATAGATTCTCCTCTAAAAATGGCTTTCATAGTATCCCATACCGAGCTATAGCTGACCTCTCCATTGTCATTCCATTGCCAGGTTTCCTCCCATTTCCCCATTATATACTTTTTGTTGTTATCCTCTTTATATAATTTTGTGTTATATCTCCAACTGTATATTCTTCCTACTGTACTGTCCAATTTTATATCCAATGTTATTTTTGCATGATCAGATTCTTTAAATGTTCCTATCTTAATATCTTCAATTGTTCTAATTAAGTCTTCCGTTACGAATATATAATCTATTCTAGAGTACATATTATGCACCTGATAATAGAATGTATATTCCCTTTCCATCCCTTTAATCTCTCTCCAAATGTCTTTTACCCCCATTATTTTATTCCAATCATCCAGTACGTATTTTATTTTTTTTATTTTTACTGCCTGTACTGTCCAATTCTGATCTTAATAAATTAAAATCCCCTGCTACAACCATATTTTTTGTTCCTTCCTTTTTTAAAATTTTCTTCATCTTGTTTAAAAATTCCTCCTGATCATTATTTGGGGCATAAATATTTACAAATGTCAATTCTTCCTCATCTATATTACCTTTAATTATCAAATATCTTCCTTCTGGGTCAGCAATACTTTGTACCATATTAAAGCCTGCCTTTTCAGATACACTAGAACCCCGAATAACGTTATGACTTGGTTCCACAAGTCCCGTCGTTATCCGGTTTTTAACGTTGTGCAATACATTGAACACACAATGTTAAAAAAAGCCCTGTTTCCCTGGAGGCTGCAGGAAGCGATAACGTCGGGATTTGAATCCTGACATTTTGGCTTGCTGCAGACTCCAGGGAGGTGGGGGAACTTTGGAAACAGCTTGGAGTGGGTTTCCCCACCTCCCTGGACCCGGGGGGGGGGTCAGAGACCCCAAAATTGGTTTTAAAAAAGTCCGTTTTTTTACCAATTTTGGGGTTTCTGACCCCCCCGCCGGGTCCAGGGAGGTGGGCAGACCTGATCCAAGATGTTTCTGGGCTTCCCCAACGTCCTGAGCCAGTGCAGCAAGCCAGAATGTCAGAGTTCGAATCCCGACATTCTGGCTTGCTGCACTGGCTCAGGACGTCGGGGAAGCCCAGAAACACCTTGGATCGGGTCCCCACACCTCCCTGGACCCAGCGGGGGGGTCAGAAACCCCAAAATTGGTAAAAAAACGGACTTTTTTTTTTACCAATTTTGGGGGCTCTGACCCCCCCTCCCCCCGCCGGGTCCAGGGAGGTGTGGGGACCCGCTCCAAGCTGTTTCCAAAGTTCTCCCACCTCCCTGGAGGCTGCAGCAAGGCAAAATGTCAGGATTCGAATCCCGACGTTCTCGCTTCCTGCAGCATAAAAGAGGGTGGGGGAAGTTCAAAATTAGTGCGCATCAGCTCTAGGGAGGTCGGGAGACCCGATCCAAGGTGTTTCTGGGCTTCCCCGACGTCCTGAGCCAGTGCACCAAGCCAGAATGTCGGGATTCGAACTCTGACATTCTGGCTTGCTGCACTGGCTCAGGACGTCGGGGAAGCCCAGAAACACCTCCAGAGAGATCAGAGGACCCGATCTACAGCTGCAGGGTGGCTGGGGAAGCTGACGGGGACTCCCTGTCGGCTTCCCTAGCCACCCGCCCATGCCTCCGCAGCTGTGGGGTGGCTGGGTAAGCCGATGGGGGAGCCCCCCATCAGCTTTCCAGCCTCCCCACCCCTGCCTCCGTAGCTGCAGGGTGGCTGGGAAGCTGAACGGAGAACCCCGTTCAGCTTTCCAGCCGCCCTGCTGCTAAGAACGACTGTATCGGATAACGTTAAAAATCACGTTATTCGATACAAGATTTTTCCGAAAATCTTGTAACGTTATGCAGTTTTCACGCTATATGGTACTCACGTTATGCGGGGTATTACTGTATTAGAGTTGCAACTCCCCTCGCTTTAGATGTACCATAAGCCTTTTCATATATTTGCATTCCTTTCAAGACTAGTTTATTTGCCTCTGCCGACGTTTGATGGGTCTCTTGCAGAAAAATGACATCAGCTCTCTCCTTATTCAACGTTGTTTGTAATCTCTTTCTTTTCAAAGCACTCCCTGTACCCTTCACATTCCATGATAATATTTTTTAATCCTTAACCATTTTTTGATCTTAAAAACTTCGGCTTCTTACAATTCTCCAAGGACATGATTTCCCTCCCCCATCTTTGATAGAAAGTAAGAGATATACTTAGTATAAAATACAACAAAAAATTAAGAAAATAATACTGAAAGAATAGTTTAAGAAGAAAAAAGAAAAAATTAAAACAGTAAAACTTACCTGTACTTACTCCGTCTATTACCCTCCCCGCTCCTTTTTTCCGAGTACCGCCTTTGTCTTCCAAAAGGGGGAGGGGGGACCGAGGAAGATTGGCATTACATTACCCTGGTTTCCTCTTCCTCCGCCAACATTTGCTCTTTTAATGTTTATATTGAATTCATTCTACAATCTCCACACTCAGTGACTCTGAAAGATCCGCACCCCCCGTGGCTCCCCCCGCCTCCTCTCCCATTTTCAACACTGAACCCATGGCACTTGTAACATACAGCCCTGTTCTTAGTTCGATCCATTCTGGTGAAGCAACCTTCAACACAGAGCTTGGTACTTTATGGAAAACAAATGTTCCAGCTTGAAGGACTTTTATTTTCTATAGCAGAATACCCATATACATTATTTCTTGGTTCTAATGCATTTACAGGACAGAGCCTAACAAAATTATGGAAAATTTATAGCAAGATCATCACCCTCACCAAACTTTAGTTCATCTTGACAACAACCCTACAAGTTAATGTGACTGAATGCAATTGAAATTGCCTTTGAGAGCCATCTTTTGTTCCCTTTAGTACATTCACACACTTATTTCTTTTATGGGAGCTCCCATGAATAAACAAATCCCACCAAATGATGGGGTAGTGTGTGTTCTTGGTTTTATAGGTTTTGGGCTGGATTCCACTGGCTTCGTCTCCCTTAATAGACTTATTGTTCAATCCAGAGTCAAATATATTCTAGCTGTAGTGTGTCTGAAGCCCCTTGTGCTGGCAGAACCACCCTTCTAAGGCTATCTATATGTTATAGATCAGGGGTCACCAACCTTTTTAAGTTGGAGGCCAGGTCACACTACCTCAGACAGTGAAGGGGGCTGGACTGGTGGTTCCCCTTCCATTTATGGCTGCCGTAAATGTATCACGGCTGTTGTAAATGCATTTATGACAGCCATAACTGAGTCTGTGGCCAATTCCATAGCTGGCAGCCACAGCAGGAACACAGCAGGATCACTGGAGGGTAAACAAAGCTTGGAAAGCTTATTAAATGCAAAGGCAAGAAATACATAAGAGGACAACATCATTTCCAACCTATCTTGCATGCAACATCTAAGGATAAAGGGTTATCACTGCTATTGCTCAAAACAGCAGGTGCTTCATGTCATTCAAGGGCCTCCAGAAACATGCAGTCTCTGAGATCAGGAGATGTTTCTCACCTAATTCAATTTGTAATCTGTTCTATATCCAACCTATGGGTATAGGGTTGCCATATGTTCCGGAAAACCAGGAATTTCCCGTATTAATTGTCCTGGCCAGCTCTGTAAAAATCATTGAAAAGTCCCAGATTTGCAAGGTTTCAAACCAAGGGGCAGGCTCTTAGTTTTAAAAAAACATTCTCGCCTTTTGTTTGTTGCTTTAGAGTGATGTCTCTAATTTAGCACCAGCCAGCATCTGTAGCAGCAGCCACAGCAGTTTGGTGGCAGAAGAAGAAGAAGGAGATTGGGTTGATCAGCGTGACCTGATCATCAGTAAGCAGAGATCCCCAGAGGTGGGGGGGGGAGTTACGCAGCTTGGCGATGGGATAAATTGAAGGTCTCTACAAGGAGAATGAGGAAAAGGAGGGGTGCATGGGTGGAGAGGAGGACAAAGATGTTCCAGTAGGTCTCCTCAACAGCCCTATCTGACGCTTGTAGTTTGAAGAATGCAATGATGTCAAATGGCTGTCCCGGTTTGTTGGGAAAGAATTATGGCAACCCTATTTGGGTATCATGTTGTTCTTATCTCCAATACATTAATGTGTGGAATTTTAATGGTTACAGATTGTTTATTGTTCATTGTAGTTTCTGCACAATGAATACAATTTGTACTCGTATTTATTTATTTAGGCAGAATTTGACAAAGTTCCCTTTGTAGGCTATAGTTTCCAGAATATTTCAGCTGCTGACACCTGGGAATTCTAGAAAAAATTACAAGTTGATTGTCAGTCAAAATAGATCCCATAAAATGATTTACTGCACGCTATATAAAACACCAAACGTGATCAAATGCACAGAATACAAGAGCAGAAGGCAAGTATAAACAGGAACACACCCATTGTAATAAAATAAAGAGTAAGAGCAGTACTATGAAAAATGATTATAATAATCATATTAGAAATCCTGAATGTATAGGCTCTGAGGCTGAAATGCTTCCCATTTGCCTTATGCTTTCTGGTTTAGTTATCCAACCCAGAAATTGCCCTGTTGAAAAAAAAAATAGATTTTCATTTGCACAAGAGTTTAGTGTATTCCTCCTTTTACAAGCACAGGGGAAAGTGATGTAACATGCCAAATTATTTGCTATGTGTGCAGCTAAGAAATTTAGCCTTTGAGATTGTTCACCACCTTATAATAATAATTGCATGCCATCAAGTCAATTCTGATTTATGTGACTCTTTTCAGGGTTTTCTAGGTAGAGAATTCTCAGAAGTGATTTACCATTCACAACTGTTATATAAGCAAGCATAAGACAACTTGAGACTGTGCAGCTTACTCAAGGCCAACCAGGCTGGCTCTTGTGGAAAGCATGGTGGGAAATTGAACTCCCAGCCTCTGGCTTGACAGCCAGATTCAGAGGTATTTGGCCAGATGTATACAACCTTACTGTGATTATTTTGCTATTTAGTTATCCCTAAATAACTTTAAAAGGGACTGTGGGCACTCAAGTGGTTAAGATGCTGAACTTGAAGACTGGAAGGTCAGAGTTCGATACCCGAGTACTGCACGGCAGAATGAACTCCTGTCTCTGTCTCAGCTCCTGCCAACCTAGCAGTTCAAAAGCAAGAAATTGCAAATAAATAGGGACCACTTTGGTGGGAAGGTAAACAGCATTCTGTGAATTCTGGTGTCTAGGCATGCCTGCCATAGGTCCATGGAAACTTCTGCAGATGCAGACATTGCTGGCTCTTTGGCTATAAACAGAGATGAGCACTAAACCCTAGAGACAGATACAACTGGCTTTTGAGCAATGGTTACCTTTACCTTCTAAATACGTAACTTAAATTTGCATGTAGTGGTCTGGCCTGATTCATAACTGATATATATCTTTCCACTCAAATATTTAAAACATTCCCACATCTTTATATTTATTTATTTATTTATTTATTATTCGCATTTAATATCCCGCCCCAATCGGGAAGACCCGACTCTGGGCGGCTTACAACATACATCACATTGCTTGTGATTAGAGATTAATTGTTTGACTTGAAGGCTCCTGAGTGGGTCCTTTGGCTATCACTAAGTTCGTCTGGGGAGTCTGTATTACACAATGTTCCACTGTTTCTTCCATTATGTGATGGTCTCTGCTGCATAAACTTTCCAGATGTGCCTCCAACTTTACATTATTATGTGACATAAATGAATACATTCAAATTACATGGAAGGAATTACTAGCTAAAGTTTAGGGAAGGTTAAAAATTGCTCAACAGCAGAATGGACTGTTTCAGAAGGTGGTAGACTTTTCCTTCATTGCAGATTTTAAAACAGAACTGAGATGGCCAACTGTCAAGGATGCTTTACCTGCAGATATTTTGCTTGAGTGGGTTTGGAGCTAGTTACCCTTAACATTCCTTCCAGCCCTATAATTTTATGACTCTTGTCATTTCTGGTGCCTCTGTTGGCAATAGGAACAACTGTAGGCCATTCATCAATTATCATATGCTCCCGAGTGGTCATTGTCTTGTGCCTTAGTTTGTTTGGTATAGCAGGTAGATTTTATATCACTGTGTGTGTTCTCATTCTTCATGCTAATTCTTTCTCTTTGGTATTATGTCCTTTAATGTAATTCCATTACAGCTGGTCAGATGTGAGGATGGTCTTGTGCTTGCAAGTTTCAGGTTGTATGCTTGGAGCTTTAGAAACATTCATTGTCACCTGAATGAAGCAGAAGCTTCTGCAGGATGTGTTTGGATAGCATCTGGTCTGTCTCTGTAATTGCTCAACACCTGTATACATATCTGAGAAATTACTGGCAGCCTGCAACAAGGCAAAAGGTTTTTTCCCAATTTGTGTAGAGTTTTGTTGGCCGATTGTGAGTGGAGCTCTTAATGCTGAGGCCACAATGTACTTGTCCTGCTGCTTTACCTACTGCTTGATAGGAACCATCCCCTAATGTGGTCTTTCCATTTTAATAAACATGTCAGCTTAGTCACTGGGCATTTTTCATATTTTCAAACTCTCTCTCAAGGTTCATGTCCAAGGATTGTTTTCCTTTCCCCATGCCATCTCTTGCCAAAAATGTCCGTCCATGCTTTATGTAGGACAAACAGGACATTCTGTACGCAAAAGAATTAATGGACACAAATCAGACATCTGGAATGGCAACACAGAGAAACCTGTCTCAAACCACTTCAATCTAACTGGGCACTCTATCCAAGACCTGAAAGTTACAATTCTGGAACAGAGAAATTACAAAACTTGGATTAAAAGGGAGACAGGAGAAATCAAATACATCCATCTATTAGACACCCATCGCAGGGGACTAAATATTAGCGAAGGGTTTCTGGGGCATTATCAAATTTGATACACAGTATGCTATATGCTGGTAGATATTTTATATATTATATTACAACCTTCCTGCCAATTCTCTTTAGCAAAACAGGAAGTAACCAGGTACAGTGTTTTTGTTTGCAGGTCAAAGGTTGATCAGAGACCAGAATGGGCTATCTCAGACCCTTTGAGATTGAAAGGGTGACATTTAGGGTGAATAATCTATTGTTGCTGATGGTTGTGGGAAACTGTATTGTTGTGCTTGCTTCTTGTCTGTCACTTTGCTTGAACACACCCTGCTTCCTTTGACCCCTGCATTTGGTGTATAAAAACCATGCCTGTAAGTTTCACTCCTTGTCCGAAGAAGTGGACTTGATCTACGAAAGCTAAAAATAAAAATATAGCAGCTAGTCTTTAAAGTGCTAGTGTTGTTTATTTTGTTTTGCTTTCTGATATGCCTGAACCACAGCCTAACATGGCTACTATTCCCAAAAAAACCCCCACATATTTCCGTGTATGTATTTTCTTCAGATATTTTATGCTGCAGTAGAAAATAATGTGTTTGTTGCCTGCCTTCCATTTGGAGCACACAATAAACAGCAACTTCTCTTAAGAATCTCGCATAAATCTTGCTTTTATTTGTTGTCTTCTGGGTGGTAATGAAAGAATACAAGAGAGGCCATCATGCAAAATGCTGTGATCTTCTCCTGTAAATGCTGCTTCTTGCTGGATATCCTTCAATGAACCAGCATATAACGCTCCACACTTACAGCCTGTATAGTGGAAGTCAAACATCTGTGACTTTCTGGGTGTCTAATGGAACACAGTTCCCCTCATGTTTGACAACTGGCTGTGGTGGGAACTAAGTCCAGTAACAACTGGAGAGTTAAAAGTCCTCACATGTGCGGTGTACTAATAAAAGTAAAACACCTAAAAATAGGAAAGCTGAAACTTTGAAGGTAAGATTCCTAGAAAACCAAAGAACTAAAGGAATTAATATTCTCTGATTTCCAGGTGCTTCAAAGTACAGTAATACCCCGTATAACGCGAGTACCGTATATCGTTAAATCCGCATAACGTTACAAGATTTTCGGAAACATCTTGTATCGAGTAACGCGATTTTAACGTTACACGAAACAGTCGTTCTTAGCAGCAGGGTGGGTGGAAAGCTGAACGGGGTTCTCCGTTCAGCTTCCCAGCCACCCTGCAGCTACGGAGGCAGGGGTGGGGTGGCTGGAAAGCTGACGGGGGGCTCCCCCATCGGCTTACCCAGCCACCCCACAGCTGCGGAGGCATGGGCGGGTGGCTAGGGAAGCCGACAGGGAGTCCCCGTCAGCTTCCCCAGCCACCCTGCAGCTGTAGATCGGGTCCTCTGATCTCTCTGGAGGTGTTTCTGGGCTTCCCCGACGTCCTGAGCCAGTGCAGCAAGCCAGAATGTCAGATTTCGAATCCTGATGTTCTGGCTTCCTGCACTGGCTCAGGACGTCGGGGAAGCCCAGAAACACCTTGGATCGGGTCCCCACACCTCCCTGGACCCGGCGGGGGGGTCAGAGCCCCCAAAATTGGAAAAAAAACGTCCGTTTTTTTACCAATTTTGGGGTTTCTGACCCCCCCGCTGGGTCCAGGGAGGTGTGGGGACCCGATCCAAGGTGTTTCTGCGCTTCCCCGACGTCCTGAGCCAGTGCAGCAAGCCAGAATGTCAGATTTCGAATCCCGATGTTCTCGCTTCCTGCAGCATAAAAGAGGGTGGGGGAAGTTCAAAATTAGCGCACATCAGCTCTAGGGAGGTCGGGAGACCCGATGCGCGCTAATTTTGAACTTCCCCCACCCTCTTTTATGCTGCAGGAAGCCAGAATGTCGGGATTCGAATCCTGACATTCTGGGTCGCTGCACTGGCTCAGGACATCGGGGAAGCCCAGAAAAAGCTTGGATCGTGTCTGCCCACCTCCCTGGACCCGGCGGGGGGGTCAGAGACCCCAAAATTGGTAAAAAAAACGTCCGTTTTTTTTACCAATTTTGGGGGCTCTGACCCCCCCGCCGGGTCCAGGGAGGTGTGGGGACCCGATCCAAGGTGTTTCTGGGCTTCCCCGACGTCCTGAGCCAGTGCAGCAAGCCAGAACATCGGGATTCGAAATCTGACATTCTGGCTTCCTGCACTGGCTCAGGACGTCGGGGAAGCGCAGAAACACCTTGGATCGGGTCCCCACACCTCCCTGGACCCAGCGGGGGGGTCAGAAACCCCAAAATTGGTAAAAAAAACGGACTTTTTTTTACCAATTTTGGGGGCTCTGACCCCCCCGCCGGGTCCAGGGAGGTGGGGAAACCCGCTCCAAGCTGTTTCCAAAGTTCTCCCACCTCCCTGGAGGCAGCAGCAAGGCAAAATGTCAGGATTCAAATCCCGATGTTCTCGCTTCCTGCAGCCTCCAGGGAAACAGGGCTTTTTTTAACATTGTGTGTTCAATGTATCGCCCAACGTTAAAACCCGAATAACGACGGGACTTGTGGAACCAAGTCATAACGTTATTCGGGGTACTAGTGTATATCGACTCCATGACAAAAGCAGAAAATTAACTCCTTCATCATTTTTGCACTCTAGAAAAAACAAAAATTCATTCCAATTGCAGTTCCACAGTTTGTTTATAGCTAGATTGCATTAGAAAATCTTCATTCAAAAGGCTACAGAGGGCTTTCTTCACCCATAGAGAGTAGATCATATGACCTTCGCTGGTAAAGTCTTATAAGGATTCAGAATCCCTTTGGGGTCCAACATAGACTTGAACCGTTGCATGAGAAGGACTGCCTCCTGAGGTTTACTGTAGTAGATATAATCCCTCTTCTTGAATCCCAGGCCATGCTCTGCACTGATGCTTCCGCGATACTTGGAAGTCCATTCATACACAAACGGCTCAATCGCATCCAGGAGCACATGGCTATAGGATTCTGCTGTGATGTTGAGGTGCAAGTTTCCATCTCCTAGCAAAGGAACATAGAATTAGGAATTGTTCTGAAAAGAGAAAATCGGTACTACATCCATTCACTGGCTGCACTTTAGAGAGTAACAGGGTCTCTCAACTTTGGCCCCCCAGGTGTTCTCAAGTCAGCACACCAGCTAATCAAGGCTTCTGGTAACTGAAGTCCAAAAATATCTGGGGGCCCAAGGTTGAGAAATACTGGATAGATAGTTTCTATTCAAGACATGACTTGGGAAGGTTGGCAGGAACATAGGATATTTTTAGTATTTAAGTAACACCAGTATTTAAGAAACACCAGGGCCCAGCTGATTCCAGCCCCACCCTCTGAGGCCAGGAGTGAAAAAGCCGGGTGCACTTCCCAGAGGAAGAAACACCAGGCCCCAGCTGATTCCAGCCCCACCCTCTGAGGCCAGGAGTGAAAAAGCCGGGTGCACTTCCCAGAGGAAGAAACATCAGGGCCCAGCTGATTCCAGCCCCACCCTCTGAGGCCAGGAGTGAAAAAGCCAGGTGCACTTCTCAGAGGAAGAAACATCAGGGCCCAGCTGATTCCAGCCCCACCCTCTGAGGCCAGGAGTGAAAAAGCCGGGTGCACTTCCCAGAGGAAGAAACATCAGGGCCCAGCTGATTCCAGCCCCACCCTCTGAGGCCAGGAGTGAAAAAGCCGGGTGCATTTCTCAGAGGAAGAAACACCAGGGCCCAGCTGATTCCAGCCCCACCCTCTGAGGCCAGGAGTGAAAAAGCCAGGTGCACTTCTCAGAGGAAGAAACATCAGGGCCCAGCTGATTCCAGCCCCACCCTCTGAGGCCAGGAGTGAAAAAGCCGGGTGCACTTCCCAGAGGAAGAAACACCAGGGCCCAGCTGATTCCAGCCCCACCCTCTGAGGCCAGGAGTGAAAAAGCCGGGTGCACTTCCCAGAGGAAGAAACATCAGGGCCCAGCTGATTCCAGCCCCACCCTCTGAGGCCAGGAGTGAAAAAGACGGGTGCATTTCTCAGAGGAAGAAACACCAGGGCCCAGCTGATTCCAGCCCCACCCTCTGGGGCCAGGAGTGAAAAAGCCGGGTGCATTTCTCAGAGGAAGAAACACCAGGGCCCAGCTGATTCCAGCCCCACCCTCTGTGGCCAGGAGTGAAAAAGCCGGGTGCATTTCTCAGAGGAAGAAACACCAGGGCCCAGCTGATTCCAGCCCCACCCTCTGAGGCCAGGAGTGAAAAAGCCGGGTGCACTTCCCAGAGGAAGAAACACCAGGGCCCAGCTGATTCTAGCCCCATCCCTCTGAGGCCAGGAGTGAAAAAGCCGGGTGCAGTTCTGGGAGAAAAAAAAAACACCAGGCCCCAGCTGATTCCAGCACCATCCTCCTCCAGCCAGTCTGACTGTTATGTTTGCTAGACTTTTCTAGGCTGGGGTTTTGTGGCAGCACCTACATCTCAGATGGACACATTGCCTTTCTCCTTTCCCTTGGACAGAAGGAAGGGGAGTAGTCTGTTGGTGGCCACCAGCTTAATGGGTAGGATCCAGGGTGAGTGGGGTGGGGATGCCTTTTGGTAACTTTTTTTCTTTGTAAGATTGTGTAATGTTCCTATGGGTTTTGTAATATTTTTGTAACTTTATGACATATATTGGGGTTTTATCTTACTGTACTGTATTTTATGATATTCTATTGTTTGAATTATTGATGTATGATATTTCATTGTGTTGTGACATTTTATTGTTCTATTGAATTGTTTCATTGTGTTTGATTGTGTTGTGAGCCGCCCTGAGTCAGTTTTCGCTGAGTAGGGCGGCATATAAGTTTAATAATAATAATAATAATAATAATAAAACATTTCTTTTAAAAAGTAATGTGTTGCTAACAAACAGGGAAACATCCAGAAAGCATTGCCTGGACCCATGATGGCAAACCTCGGCACTCCAGATGTTCTTGGACCTCAATTCCCAAAAAAGCCAAGTAAACCCATTCATGTGGATTCATAGGGACTTGGACTTCTAGGAATTGAAGTCCAAGAACACCATGGGCCTAGAACAGTGTTTCCCAAATGCTGGTGTTTGGACTTCAATTCCCAAAAGCCTAAGTCATTTCCCCAAAGCACTGATCAGCCAATGTACTGACTTAGGCTTCTGGGAATTGAAGTCCACCTGTGGGCTGTGTACCCCTTGTTGGTAACCACTGGCCTAGACAATGCCAGATTTGGTGCAGAAGTTAAGTCGGCTACAATTCATCATCTTGGATTATTGAGAAGTCTTTTAAATCAAAAACAAAGTATTATTTAGATGAATATATGTCATTTGGTAATGTTCCAGGCTCGCTAAACCTGAAGCAGCTTAAAGCCTCAGCATGTCTTCCTGGCATAGCTATGTGCCTTCAAGTTACAAAGATCTGGGGTTTCTTTGTGTGCTTTCACTATACAATCAAACCTCACATAAAGAGCGCCTCGCTTAAAGAGTAACTCTCTTAAAGAGCAGAATTTTCTCAGAATGTTTGTTTCGCTTAACAAATAAAACCAACCAAAAAGTCGCTTAACAAATAAATTGGGGTCTGTAATCCCCTCCCCTCCAGAAGTCACAACTGGTCACTTACAATGGTGTTTCGCTTAAAGAGCAAACTTGCTTAAAGAGCAATCATGTGGAGCACATTATGCTCTTACAAAATGGAATTTGGATTGTGATTGTTCACCTTGTGTCCTTTAGATTCCTTGTTCTACACATGTCAACCATAGTGCAATAAAACAAAGAGGAACTTATAAGCTTCACTTCTTCCCACTTTTATGATATGTAACATCTGTCAGGCTTTTTTTTTTACCATCACAATCATTTTCAAGTGCTTGTTTTCTTCCTCTTCAGAACCTGGATGCTATTTTAAATGCTGACACATTAGTGTTTGAATTATTATTTTTTGAAAGGTAGGTGAGCAAGATTGAGGATGCTTCGAGGCCATGAGCAGGACTGTTAATAAGACAATTTGGAAGTCACTATTTCATAGAGTAACTGTAAAGATAAAAGCAATTACAATGGTACCTCGCTTAAAGAGCATAATGCATTCCACAGGATTGCTCTTTAAACGAGTTTGTTCTTTAAGCGAAACACCACTGAAAGTGACCAATTGTGACTTCGGGGGGGGGGGGGAGATTGCAAACCCTGATTTATTTGTTAAGCGAGTTTTTGGTTGGTTTTAGTTAAGGGAGGCGACCATTCAGAGAAAATTCTGCTCTTTAAGCGAGTTAGTCTCTAAATGAGGCACTCTTTATGTAAGGTTTTACTGTATATTGCAACCTTAATATTTCTGATGTTAAAGCAATTATGTCGCCAGCCATTGTTACAAAGAGCAAGAGAGAGATCACAGTAAGGACAGGTTTCACTTACCAGTAACTATCGTTCGAGTATGTAGTCTGTGAATTCACAAGGAGTGTGCATTCACAGACTACACGAAGGAGAACATTACTTTCTGGAAATCCAGGAAGAGCTTTGCAGATACTCTGAACTTCCTGGAAGATGAACAAGTGTGCCCTAGAGCAAATCAAGCCTGAACAGTCTCTGGAGGCAAAAATGATGGGATTGAGGCTGCCCTACTTTGGACACATCATGAGAAGGAAAGATTGTATGGAAAGGACAATAATGCTGGGAAAGGTGGAAGGCAGCGAGAAGTGAGGAAGGCCAAAAGCAAGGATTGTTACTCTAAGGCAGTGGTGGCCAACCTTTTTATGCTGCGGGCCTGACCGGGACAGCTGAGTGGGCTGAACCACATACCCTGGAAGCAGAAGTGGGCACATTTACGGCTGTCATAAATGTGCCCTTTTCTGAATTTACGACAGCTGCGGGTGCGTTTGCGCATGCAGGGGCACATTTTATGGCTGTTGTAAATGCACCCACTTCCACTTCCGGATGCAGTGGAGGAAGCAACATGCCGGATGGGATGGCATCATGGGCCGGATCTGGCCTACAGACTGCAGGTTGGGAACCCTTGCTCTAAGGCAGGGATGGCGAACCTTTTAGAGACTGAGTGCCCAAACTGCAACCCAAAACCCACTCTGTGCTGCGGGGAGGGAGGAAACGCTCCCATTGGGCTGCTGGGCAGATAGGCTGGGTGAACTCTGTGCTGGGGGAGGGAGGAAGCACTACTGGGCAGAGGTGTGAGGCAAACTCTGTGTTGGGAGAGGAGGCGCTCCCATTGGGCTGCTCGGCAGAGAGATGACACGCGTGCCCACAGAGAGGACTCTGAGTGTCCCCTCTGACACATGTGCCATAGGTTCACCACCACTGCTCTAAGGGAAACAACCGGCTTGAGTTTACAAGGGAAGAGCAAGGCTGTTAAGGAAATGACATTTAGGAGGTAGCCCATTCTTTGGGTTGCTGTAAGTCAGAGGTGACTTGATGGCATGTAATAACAAGACTACTTCCAAACTCTGCTATTTCTTTTACAAGCTGGTGTTGTATTGTAGTTAGTGTAAGACTATGAATAGGGAGACCTAGTCTATATTACCATTCAGCTACAAAGTGACTGAGCCTGTTGACAAAATTAAAATCAGGAGAAGGTAGAGGGAGGAGAATACAAAAGGTGAAATACTGTAGAGCTTTAGAGACTAGCAGTGTGAGCTTTCATGGATTAAGATCTATTTCTTCAAACTTTTTGTGGCTGGATGAGTGTAAATACATGCCCCCTATATTAAACATATCCCTTTAACCAAGTGAAAACACTTACAACAATGTAAAAATGGTTCATTAACACTGAAACAGATGATCAAGCAATTGAATTAGTAAGTCTTGGCCAGGATGATAAACTATGCCAGTACACTTGGCTGTCACAGGAATGCTAAGAAAGATCTCTGTGACAGAATCAACATCTGCCAAGGGACACACACATGAAAGCTGGATTGCTTATACTGTGTAGCTCATTAAGAAGCCTTAATCTCTATTTAGACCAGGCTTTCACATTTTTTTGGGGTTGTGGGCCTGACCACATCTCCTGGACTGCTGATTGGGCAGGTCATGTGGTTCCTCCCACCCGGAAGTGGAAGTAAGATGTGCACCATGCATGCACAGAACGTGTTTTAATTCTGCTTCTGGGATTGGTGAGGGTGTCGAGGGGAAGATGAATTGGTGTCGGGGACCAGGTTTGGCCCATGAGCTGTAGGTTGAGAATGCCTGATTTACACCCTTACAGATTTTTTTATTTATTTATTTTATCAATTTAGTTTATCAGATGCACTGGAACTTGCTTGTAGTTAGTCTCTGCTGCTTCCCTCCCAACTCTGTCTTTGTGTTTCTTTGTACCCTGCATTAGTCAATTTGACACGTGTAAAAGGCTGTCCTGGGAGCCCGAAATGTTCTGAAATTGCTTTCTGTGTCACCATTCCTATGTCACATTTATATATACATTATTTCTTTTGTGCAGAGACTATCTTGTCTGTCTTATGCAGAATGCAGAGGGACACTAAGGGCAGAAGATGGCATACGGAGAGGCTCGTTACTTGTCGTGGTGCTTTGCTTAGTTTTGTTTCTTTGTATGGAAATTTTTTAACTACTGCTTGATATTGATGTTTATTGAATTTTTTGTTACTGTTTATTGAATTACTTTTACTGTAATGATGTTTATGTGCTGATGTTCTGTAATACTGATATTGACTATTTATTGACTATTTTTGTTTGATATTGACTATTGATTTATTGATATGTTGTGACTGTAACTATACATGTGTGTAAACCGCCCTGAGTTGGCTCTGCCAAGTAGGGCGGTATAGAAATTCAAATATAATAATAATAATAATACATGGTATGGGAGGGTAAACAAGTAAATGAACTCCCCCAGCCCATGTTGTGCCTAACATTGGTGGGTCCTTTGATGGTGCAGTCAATCTCATCCCAGCCTACTTCCCAAGGATGATAATAATAAAATAATAAAGGGAAGGGCAAGAGAGAAGGACTGTTTACGTCATGCTGAACTCCTTAGAGCAGGGATCCTCAACCTGCGCCCCGCGGCACCATTTCATGTGCCCCACCCACTGCCTCCACCACACCAGGAAGTGCCATGTGGTGGAAGAAGGGCAAAATGGCCATCCAGTCCCTGAAACTGTCTGAGGGAGCATGACCTGGTTCCCGTCTTTAAAAGGTTGAGAACTCCTGCTTTAGAAGGATGCAAATTAATCAGTCAATCATGATGACAATCAGCATCTATGGCCAAACATTTTGATTCTTTTTTGACCACCCTAATTTTGTCTTTCTAACCCAGTGGTTCCCAATGCAGAGCCCATGCCCCACAGGGGGGCTTCGATTCCCAGAAGTACATTGGCTGATCAGTGCTTTGGGGAATTGACTTAGGCTTCTGAGAATTGAAGTCCAGAAAACAAAAGTTGGGAAATACTGAAGAGAGGGTTCTGAATAACTTAAAAGCTCCCCACATTAATGACATTTTGTGATCCTAATAAAGGCATTCCTGGGTACAGCTGCAATGATTCTTACATCCAAAACAAGCAAGAAAAAGGCTGTAAATTTTTAATATGGCTAAAACTCACCGAGATGGCCATAACCCACCACATTCTTGGCACTTCTGCCCAGTCGTGTCCGCATCTCAGTCACAAGGTCATAGATTCTTTCCACAGGAAGAGAAATATCATATTTGTAAACAAAACCATCACATGTCAGAGCCTCTGTGATCCGTTCCCGTAAAGCCCACAGCGCCTGCAGTGGATCGCAACAGTGTTTGGACACAGAAAAATGCTTTCATAAGAAAATGTGTACTGGATATAAATTCTCTGCTACCTGAGCTTCTAAATAGCTTGAAATGTTTACATTTGGACTATAAATCCCAGACTCTCCATCCAACATAGCCAATAATACAAAGACTAGAGAAATCTGGGAACTATCATACAAGAAAGGAACATTTCCAGGTTTTGTGTATTTATGGATTTTTTGCTCTCAAGGACTCAAAATGTTCAAACTCACCTCAATTCAGTGACTACCCAAAATTAAACTTTTTTGTTTTAAAAAAACTGAATTTTAAAAAGTAAAATTACTGTAATTATTATGTTTGCAATAAGTAGCTCCAGTGCAGTTGAGGCCCTTCTTAAGAGCTATTCTGCTACTCTAGTAAAGGTCTCCCTTGCTCGAAAGCCAGTTGTATCTGACTCTAGGGGTCAGTGCTCATCTCTGTTTACAGCCAAAGAGCCAGTGCTGTCTGTGTCTGCTGATGTTTCTGTGGTTATGTGGCAGGCATGACTGGATGTTGGAGCGCATGGAGCAGTTACCTTTCCCACTGAAGTGGTACCTATCTATCTGCTTGCAATTTCTTGCTTTTGAACTGCTAGATTGGTAGGAGCTAGGACAAAGAACTGGAGTTCACTTTGTCGTGCAGGCCTCAGGTCTCGAACTGCTGACCTGTCAACCTTCCAGTCGTCAAGTTCAGCATCTTAACTAGAAAGCCACTGCAGTCCTTTCTGCTACTCTGGGACCATTTAATTCAACCAAAGTTCCAGCTGAATCCTACTTGGCAATAGTTTCTGGAAATTAAAACGTAAGTTGCTTTTTTGCGCTCAACATAGCTCAAAGCTTTGCCATTGATAAAGGGCATTTTGACTGCTTTGTATTACCGCTACTTATAGATATAGACACTTCATTAACTTTCAGACTGATTTAGAATATTCTAATTAATAATAGAAGGGAGAAAGTTTTTCACACTCAAAAATCCAGAAAAACTGCTGAATGCAGACATATGAGAAATATCTGGAGACAATTTATAATCTACAAGTCTTTCTTCTGAATACCTAGCAATTTGGAATCATTTATGCAAATAGTGACATATTTAATCAGTTCATAGTTCAGAATCAAATCAGAACCCCAAATGCAATGATGAAGGAAATTATGGTACCTTTATCTTTTTATCTTCAGAAGCCAGAGTTCCCTTTATGACTAGATTGGAAGCCATGACATGTTCCAGGAAGTGGCTTAGTTTTTCTTCATCATGTGCAGAATTGGAGCCTGAAGTCTCAATTAATACATAGAAAGGGCTTTCTAGAATTTTAAAGGCAGAATTAAGAAATGAGACTACTATAATCAGCCATAAATATACAAGCAGAAGACCTCCCTCATTATAACTGAAAATTAAGCTATACTGTATTACCAGGCAGAAGTTGTAAAAGGGATGTTACTCAAAAATGTTAAATGATCCTACCTACATGCACCAAAGGAATTAGTCCAAAAGACAGAAATGTCCTGTCAAAAATACCAAAATCTGTTTTTCCAGCCTCATTAACCTCAAAAACAACCCAAAAAAGACAGTGTGTTCTTTTAATGAAAACAAACATAGTAAACCAGAGACATGCTTTACCTGTTGGCAGTTAATTGTTACATTTTCCATTTTTACTATAATGTGCCAACATCCAGATACGGTGGAACTTGGATAAAACATGGCCCCTTCCAGTAAATCTGAACCTAATTTTCAAACCTTTGGCAAATGTATTGAAATCTACCATATATGATAATTCTATCAGAAAAAAACTGGATTAGGAAATGCTTGGGGGGGTTTTTCCACAAGAAAATAAGCACTGGATTATTATTACCCATGTGTATGAAAACATCTTCTGCAGTCTTCCTATGTTCCTTGACACCCAACCATAATACCAGGGTGAATTCAGAGTGAATTTAGAGCATTACTTTGAAGTAGTTATTCAAGGCTGTATGCAGCAGAATGAGTCATTTCCAAGTGTACAAATTATATATATTATCATCTGTACACAATAGTTGAACCAATATACCATTCATCTAAACGACTCCACAAATGATTAACTTTGGCTCTAATTCAGTAAGAACAGAGTCCAAAATTACAAAATTACACCACTGTCAATATTGAGACTACAACAAAAATGATCTTGTGTAGTTATGGTGGCAGATTGCTAACAACGTAACCTTTGAAGGCAAGCTGACTCAAGTCATAAATTCACACAACTAGGCATAGAATAGAATGCTTTCCAAACTTTGATTTTTGGACTTCCCTTCCCCAAAAGCTAAGTCAATTCCCCAAAGCCAATGTATGGTCTCTGTCCCAGCTCCTGCCAATCTAACCGTTTGAAAGCAAGAAATTGCAAGTAGATAAATAGGGACCACTTCTGTGGGAAAAGATCTTGGGGACATGAAAGGAATCTCATTCTGGCTTCCCCTGAGTGGAATTCCTCCAGCAAAAATCCTTTCAACCCAGAAAACACCTTTGTGTGCTTATGACACGATTTTTTTTAAAGCCAATGTACTGACTGAGGGTTCTGGGAACTGAAGCCCACTGGTGTTCTGTGGAACACAGTTTGGGAAATGCTAATGGCCAGAATCATTCTGCGTAACCTATGTCTCCAGAAAGGAGATGATATCCGTGGCAGATGAGGAATTTCAATAATTAAACATTTCCTTTTCAAGTTTCAGAGCCTGAAATCAGTGAAACAGATTATTCACAATTTAGACAAAACATGAGACAGGATTAATTACTTTAAATCTTTCCTGCAAGTGACATCTCTCTTCTGGAGGCATAAATTACACAACATAACTTTGGCCACTATCTACACCAGCATTTCCTAAACTTTGCTTTTGGGACTTCAATTCCCAGATGCCTAAGTCAATTCCCCAAAGCACTGATTACCCAATGTACTGACTTAGGTTTCTGATAATCGAAGTCCAGAAGTCTGCCAGAGTTCCATGGAACACAGTTTGGGAAACGCTGGTCTACACTATGTAACTTGGAGTGTTTGCCTCCAAATATTACACCATGGTGTAACTATAGAAGAGTATTTTAGCCTAAAAATCTCTTTCAGTGCCCCTCAAATGTACCATGTTAATTTAAATTATGCATTAGTGAAAATAGAAAAGAAATAATCAGATCCCAATGAATATTTTTTTACCCAAATTTTGAATGTTTGAAAAATGTGTAAAATGCTGAACAAATGTTTTTTTAAATACAGATTTTTTTAAAATGAATGGCAATATCAAATAATAGATGGATGCATTTTTAATACTTTCCAGCCCATGTTGTAGTGGAACCATAAGTAAAAAAAATTGGGGTATACAGAAAGAGTCTCCTCAAAGATTGTGGTATTTTTGAACCATAATCAGGTGTACCATAATCAGGGCAATGAACCATAATCAGGGCAATGGCCACCTTGTGTTGCCACCTAATCTTTCTCACACTAGGTCAGGTAAAAGGAGCTACAGAATGAATTCACCAAAGGTGATTTCATTTTGGCAGTTTCACATCTGGTCTAGATATGGTGGTAGTGGTGGTAGTAGTAAAATTTTAAGTTCTAAGTTACAGGAAACAACATACAGTATTAGCCACAGAGTAAGAAAAGACCAAGGGAATCAAAAAATTTCAATTTAGCTACTGTATTTGATTTTTGGTGTAAAGTAACTGCTTTGGTAAGCAGAATTGGTGACACAATTCCTTCTGTGGCTTCTCCATATGACTTGCTGGTACCTGTCACTGGGTTGGCCAGTTTGAGATGCTTCTCCACCAACTTCATGCATTCATTGTCCATGAATTCATAGGCGGATAGGACCTCCCCTAGCATACCCTTGCAGGTGATGAAGGTCTTCAAGACTTGAGAGAAGTCTGGGCAACCTTTATGAAGAAAGTAGAGAAGAAAGTCATCTGCGCTCAGTGTACGTTGAGTGATCATCAGAACATTAAATTGGGATAAGGCAACTGAGACACTAGGGTGAAGGTAAAGGTCGCCATTGCTTGAAAGACAGTTGTAACTGACTCTAGGGTTCAGTGCTCGTCTATTTATAGCGCGTGCTCCCATTCTTTCCCCGACCCAAGCGCTGATCCCACACTATGCTCTGTGCTTGGGTCAGGGAAAGAACAGGAGCACGCTCCCAATCTTTCCCCGACACAAGCACTGAGGCCACGCTGAGGTCAGAGCTTGGGTTGGGGCGCCAATTGCCCTTTGCTTGTGGAGGGAACATGCGTTCCCTTCGCAAACAAAGGGCGATCCCACACTGGGACTGCCAGTTTGCTTGGAGAGGGAGGGTGCATTCCCTCCCAAAGCAAACCGGATCCCCCCCCCTCCCGGGAAGGGAACAGGGCTTTAAAAAAACCTTGTGCGATCAATACATCGCACAACGTTAAAAATCAGATAATGTTATGACTTGTGGAACCAAGTCATAATGTTATCCAAGTTACTAGTGTATATCTTTATATCAGTGATAGGTCTTACCAAGAAAAGCCAGATTTACACTCTTGGGTTTCTGTGGGCAGAGGACAGACACAGCCGTGATGATCCCCAAAGTCCCCTCCGATCCAATGAAAACCTGCTTCAAGTCATAGCCAGTATTGTCCTTCCTCAGAGAAGTCAGGCAGTTCAAAACAGTGCCATCAGCCAGGACCTGAAGAAGGACACACTTAAAGATATCTTGGTACTGTATATTTCTTTTGTAATAAACAAAATAAGTTTTGATAATGAAGGTTACATCTTTGACAGCAGTGAAGCTATAAAGAAGAAGATTAAAAACAGAGGAAGCAGTTTCCAGAATCTCCCCTTACCACTTCCAGTCCCAAGACTGTCCCTCGAAGGGAGCCATACTTCAGGAGCCGCAGGCCACCAGCATTGGTAGCGACATTTCCTCCAAAATGACAACTCCCCTTGGCTCCTAGGTCAAGAGGCATGATGAAATCCAGTGCCTCTAGATACTGGTTGAGGTTTTCTAAAATGCAGCCAGCCTGGCAAACCAAGATGCCTGAAAGATAAAGCTTCAAGTCACCGTCCAAGAAATGAATGCAAACTTGTTTTTGATCACCTCAGCAAAGATGTTCACTGGGTAACCTTGGTATAGGCACAGGCCAGAATCCTAATACTGTAGTTATAGCCATTGCTATAACTCCATCAATGTAAAGCTCTGCTGTGAATTACAGTAAGTTAAGAAGTCAGTATAGACCCGTCCAGGACTTCGCAAGGTTGCTATGAAAATAAAATGGGTATGGGAGACAGCTTCATGTTTCTTACCTTAATATTCATGGAGGGAAGGCATGATTATAAAATAAGCATAAGAAATCTACTTAAGGAAGTCTGTCTCTGTTCTTTTCTCTTGTCTCATAGGACAATCAAACGTGCGACATTAAGAAATGCTTAATGATGGAACAAGCTTATCTTCTGAAGTTCCAACCCCAAATTCATGGATTCAAATAGCAATAAAGGAAATTTTGACTAAATATTAGGAAGAGCTTCCTGACAGTAAAGGCTGTTTGACAGTGGAATGAACTACTTTTGAAGATGGACTATCATACACTGAAGGGTTTTAAACTGAGGCTGGATGATCATCTGTCAGGAATACTTTAGCAAAAGATTTCTTGCATTAGCAAGAAAAATGATATTTGGGATTGTCTTCCAGCTTTACAAATCTTTAATTCTATAATATCATTTAAAACAAAAACAAGGCCATTAATTTTCATGTCAAAAATTATTCTGGGTTGAAAGGATTTTTGCAGAAGAAACCCCGCCCAGGGAACGCCTAAATGGGGTTCCTTTCATATCCCCAAGATCTGAGACAGAGACAGGCGCTCAATGTGTCATGCAGTACCCAGGTCTCAAACTGCTGACTTGCCAGCCTTCCAGCTAACAAGGTGAGCTTCTTAACCACTGAGCCACGGCAGCCCCGTGGGCATTGAAATAGTATCTCCACAATCTTCCCACTATTTGCAATTGAAAAATAGGGTTTTTTACAGCTAATCTGAATAACAACCAGACATCACTGGCCATTACCAACTGTATGAAGCCACGTTGATTTGTATGCTTAACTGTTATGCTAACCAATCACTCTGTACCTCCATACCTGATGTGTATAAATTGATGCCATGAAGCCTCATCCCCATGTCTGATGAAGTGGACTTGATCCACGAAAGCGCACACTGAACTATAACAGTTAGTCTTTAAAGTGCTACAGCGTTTTTGTTTTGTTTATTCTCTGACAAGACCAAAGAGGTCATCTTGTTTCCCCTGCTTCTGTTTCCATAGACTTCACTTTCAGTTCTTTTCTATTCATCGTCAGCAATATTAACCAACATTAAAAATGCTACATTATTTTTTGTATTGCTAACAATATTCTTGGAAAGGGTGACCACAACTTGGAATTGATTGGAACATTATTATTATTATTATTATTATTATTATTATTATTATTATTATTATTATTATTATTATTATTATTATTATTATTATTATTATTTCTGGGTTGTTTGCTGCTAGTAGAATATGCTCCATCAATGCTTCAAAGTAGACAATACCCTCCTTCCCTGCCAAAATCCATCTGATTTTTATCTCACTTTCTAGTTTTAAAAGAGGAAAACTCAATATTGACTAACCTTCTCCACTGAAGAACATTCTACTTTGTTCTCTTCATAAGAAACAGGTTGGCAAGTTTTAGAGAATTATTTGATGAGTCATTTCCCCTTAAAGAAAATGTATTTACCAGAAATATTGTCAAAGCTGATGACTTGGTTCATAAGCGCTGTGGAGAGGATGATCTCATCAAAGACAGGGACACTGCCTCCAACAAGGCCAGTGTTACCTCCTTGAGGGTTCACAGCCAAATTCCTCTCATTGCAGTACCTGAAAGAGAACACATTTAGCCCATGGGGGTTCTGTTCTTTAGGGTTTACTTTATTCCATTCCTCAGAACATTTTGTACTGTACAGTACTTGCAAGACTAAGAACAATTTAAGACTGAAAGGCCATCCTCAACTCTATTCCATGTTGGAGTCTCATTGCGGTTAATGGCCAGTTTTCAAGTTTGCCAGCAGCCTGAAGACTACATTCCCAAAGAGAAGAGTGAGAGACATGGCTAAAGCGCCTACTTTACATATTCTTTTTGTTGTAAAATATGCTACAATGGTTTTTCATTTAGATTTAACTTTAACTGAAAAAAGCCCCTTGTGTCCTCTAGGGCAGAGATCCCCAACCACCGGTCAGTGGATCAGTTCCAGGCCACAGACTGTCCTGAACTAGGCAACATGCTCCACTGGGTCTGCCCAAAGAACAGAGCAAGAGCACAGGCTTCAGACACAGTAGATGGCCAGGCACCTCTTCCATGTTGCTTAACTACGGCAGGGCTCCCCCCGCCCCGGTCTGTGTGCAGCGTGGCACCTCACTGCCCTAGTCAACATGTGTGGCTGGAAGGTGGCTGCTCCCCTCCTTGTTTTTGAGCTATAGCAGAGCTCCTTCCCCTGCCTGTGTGCAGTGAGGTACTGTATCACACTATCCATATTCAAGCTGTGGCTGGCAGACCAGGGAGATTAAAAATCCCTTCTGTAGGGCACCATAGGATTTCCTGAGGACTTCTAGGGAGTATGGGGGTGCTGGAAGCATAAATAAATGTACTTGAGGGCTGCTTGTGGCTCAGAGACCACATGTGGCCAAATCCTGCTCTAAATTGTTCTTCTTTTTCAAGTGCTGTATTCAGTTCTGAATATTGGCTATCATCATGGGAATCAGCCATGAAGATTGTCCTGGGAGCAATATACTGCAGTGGCTTTCCATTTCCCTTCAGCATCGCAGCATGGACACTCTGATCCAGTTCTGTGAGTAACTTTCTGAGCCCTTTTGGCACATAAAGTCTTCCTCAACCCCAGGTCAGTATTGATGAAGCTGCTCCCCTCCATCCACTTGGGGACCATCACATTTGCCTGTGGACTTTGCCACCCAAGGCCATTAGTCCTCAGGGTTGTCAGATTAGTTAACCGCCACCTGATGATTGGTGTTGAGTTGCTGGCAGTAAGGTCTACTCTACTGCCATAACAGGATAACATGGCCAGACTTGTTAGATTGTTCAGAACAAATTTTTCAGCTTCAACCAAATCAGGCCCATGAATGATTCAGGTGGATGCAGCTGTGGTGATTCCCACATTGGTAGTGATGGCAAAAGAGAAATCACAATGTCTTCTGTTGGAGATCTATCTCATCTAACACCAGCTTTCCACAGAATGAAGAACAAAAGGTCACATTTCCATAGACAGCTTCTTATGTTACCAATGCATTCTCCATTCTTAATGCTATTCTTCAGCTGCAGCTCACAGAGAGAAAGAAGACAGGATGTGGATTTCTTTAAAAATGAGAACTCCTATACTCACACTATGGCTTTATTTTACAGAAGGGGGAGGTTTGGCTTCCACTAGATCCCCAAAATTTTGAGCTAGTATCTCCAGATAGCAATTGGCAGCTGCTTCACAAACTGAGCTAAGCTTAGGAGGTAGAAACCAATCTATGCTTTACAAGGCCCGAATGCTGCTGCACAGGACTTAATCCTGAACAGACATGTTGAATACTGAGCTCTGCTTAGTACTTCCAAGACTTCTGCAAAGAGAAATTCAGCCCTTGAGCCAAACAACTTCCTGCACCCCTGCTTTATGTACATGTGAGAGGACCAGGCCTGCTCTTTCCCCTCCATTCTCATGAATACAGCTGCTGTTTATTAAATTCATGTACATGCAGTTTAAGTCACCTGAGAATCTCGGATACTTCCGCTGTTGTCCGTGGCTTCAGCAACACTTTACTGCAGCCTATGATGTAAACAAGATGTGAAAATATCTGCTTGAAGTTCATTCTGCAGGTGAGCTGTACTTCCATTCCCCCAGAAAACAGCCAAGCTAAATTTCTGATTATCCAAGAAGGCTGGAGCATTATATGTAGGCATTCCAAAGATATATACTGAAGGTTGATCTATAAAACTGCAGTTTTAAAAAGTTTTGTTGTTGTTCAGTCGCACAGTCAATTCCGACCCTCTGCGACCCCATGGACCACTGTCCGCCAGGCACTTCTGTCCTCCACCATCCTCCTCAACTCGCTCAGCTCTGTGCCCATTGTGTCTACAATGCCATCCAACCATCTCATTTTTGGCTGCCCCCTTTTTCTTTTGCCCTCCACCTTTCCAAGCATCAAGGCTTTCTCAAGCGAGTCCTCTCTTCTCATTTGATGTCCAAAGTACCTTAGCTTCATCTTTACTATTTGACCTTCTAAGGAGCAGTCAGGGTTGATTTCTTCTAAGATTGACCTATTTGTTCTCCTCGCTGTCCAGGGGACTCTCAAAACTCTCCTCCAACACCACATCTCAAAGGCATCTATTCTTCTGCACTCAGCTTTCCTAATGGTCCAGCTCTCACAACCATACATTGCCACAGGGAATACCACTATTTAATTTTCTAAGCTATCTTACAAGGATAAATCATACTGTTAAAATCATGCTGGTTTTGCTGGACCTTTCAGAGGTTTCTGATGGTCCATGGTATCCTTCTGGGCTATCACTCTGTGATGGGACATGGAGGCACTATTTTACAATGGGTCCAGTCCTTCTTGTAGAGGAGAGATGGGAGTGCTACGCAACTCGTTTGGCCTGTGGTGTCCCTCAGAGCTTTGTTTTGTCCCCTACACCAAGGGTTCTCAACCTTGGACAACCAAGATGTTCTTGGACTTCAATTCCCAGAAGCCCTGATCATCAGGTGTGCTGACTTGGGCTTCTGGTAATTGAAGTCCAAGAACACTTGGAGGCCCAAGGTTGAGAAACCCTGCCCTATGCTATTTAACATCTATATGAAATTGTAGGTAGAGTTTGTCTGGAGTTTAGAGGTTCAGTGTCACCAGTAAGTAGATGACACCCATCTCTATTTCTCATTTCCATCTAAATCCAAGGAATTTGATTTGGTTCTAGATCAGTGCTTAGTGTCAGATGAGAGGGAATAAATAAGACACAGTTGCTCCTGGTTAGCTGAAAGGCAGATGAGGAAATAAGGATCTATTCTGTACTGGACTGAGGTACACTCCTTCCAAAAACACAGGTGTGCATATTGGATGTGCTCCTGGATGTCTCCCTGAGCCTTGATATTCAGGTTTCAGTGATTGCCAGGAGTGCCTTTGCATAGTTAAAACTAGTATCCCAGTGGCACCCTAACCCTTGGAGAAGTTGAATCTGGCAGTGACACATGTCTCAGTTACATCCCTGTCAAATTACTACGACACACTTTGCATGAAGTGGCCTTTGGAAAATGTTCGGAATCTTCGGCATGTCCCAAACACTGCAGCCAGATCCTTAACTGGGGCTGGTTACAGAGAACACATAACACACTCTGCCCACCACCTCCCATTACATCTGCTCCACCAGCAATATTTGAAGTGCTGGTTTTAACCCATAGGGCCCGACACAGCTTGGGTTCGCGCAGTCTCAAAGACCTTCTGCTTCTTTCATGTCTAGGTCACACTTTAAACTACCAAAATGAAGCCACCTTTTGGTGAATTCATTCCAGAATTCCTTTCGCCTGACCTAGTGTGAGACAGATTACCCGGCACAACAAGGTTGTTGTTGCCTAGGGTATGCATGATTGTGGTTCAAAAATACCACAATCTTCAAAGAGGCTTTTTCAGTGTAAAGGTCACCCTTGCTCGAAAGCCAATCCTATCCGACTCTAGGGTTCAGTGCTCATCTCGGTTTATAGCCTGCACTGTCTGTGTCTGCAGACATTTCCATGGACATGTGGCAGGCATGCTTCAACATGAATCACTGTTTATCTTTCCACCGAAGTGGTCCCTTTTTATCTACTTGCAATTTCTTGCTTTCAAACTGCTAGGTTGGCAGGAGCTGGGGCAGAGATGGGAGCTCACTCCGTCATGCAGTACCCGGGAATCAAACTCCGACCATCCAGTCAGCGAGTTCAGCCTCTTAACCACTTGAGCCATTGCCATCCCTTATTTGTGTACCTCACCTCACAGACTCATCAGGGGAGGTCTTTCTCTTTGGCCCACCCCCTCGCAGGCTAATTTGGTGGAGAATGCAGGAGAGGGACTACTTTGTCTGCTTCCAGACTCTGGAAATCCCTCCAAACCAGAGGTCAGACTGTCTCCATCTTTACTCTCCAGGTGAAGACCTTTCTCTTCAGCCAGGTTTTCTCTGGCTGTCTAAGTGGGACTTTAAAATTCAAGATGATTAGTATTTTGTTGTTCTTAATCTGTTTTTATAACACTTTTAACATTTTTAATATAACTTGTCTTTAATTCTTTTAAAATGTATTTGTACAATCTATTGTTTTTAGCTATCTTTTTTAATGATCTAAGTCAGGGGTGCCCAAACTTTTCAGGCCATAGGCTGGTTACGTGGTTCAGGGAGCTGGTCACTATGGCCTGGGGACTGATTCTGGCTCCCAATGCCAATTCATCTGGCCCACGAAGACCTCGTCGCTCCTGGAAGTGGAAGTAAAACGTGCCCACACGGGCGCGTTTTACTTCCACTTTCAGGAGTGATGAGGGCTTCACAGGCTGGATGAATTGGCGTTGGGGGCTGGATCTGGACCCGGGCCATAGTTTGGCCACCCCTGATCTAAGTTGTCTTGGGTTTACAGAGAAAGGTGGAGTAAAAATAGTTTAAACAAAGCAAAGTACCCCTACCTCTCACTGACTTGAGCCAGTCCACATTGAAAGACTTCAGTTCCTCTAAATCAGTGATAACTCTGCCAGGCATAAGATGTTCAAAGAAAGACAAGTCAGCATCAGAAACCGTGGCAAAAGGCAGCCTCTGCACTCCATATCGTTCACTTGTGAGTGTGACTTCTTGGAGGTGACGCAGGGTCCCATGGAGAGGTCTCCCAACCAAGTAACTGCTCCATTGGGTGGATGGTATAAGCACTCCTCTCGTCAGTGGCATTATTTTTTTTATTCCCTTGGACTGAGGAACAGCCTTGCTCCACACACACAAACTTCTTCTTTGGCATCTGGTATGCAACTCAGGAAAGGCCCAGCAGTGTTTAACATGGCAGTTTCTTGCAAGACAGGAAAGGCCCATGAGTAACCCTAAAGTTTTAAAAGATAAAATAATTCCATTTTGTTTTGTTTTCCTCCCAGACACTCAAATTGAAATCGGTTTTACTCACCACCATCTCTCTAACAGAGAGATAACTATTAAAAAGAATACTTATAGAAAGGGAGAAATTAACAATCATGGATTGGATAACTTTGGGATAACATAAAAATCTTTAATTGGAACAACATATCTAGGGAAGCAAAATGCACAGAGACATAGTTAATATTATTCATTTATTTTGTTAGACAAGGCCCGAGATAATAGCAGAGGGATGAGAAACACATGCAGAAGTTTGTCTATGTGTGTGTGTATGTGTGTTTTGTTTTGAATAGTTTACAGAAAACAAGATGAATCTACTTTTTCCAAGTTATTTGCACATAACGATTTGCACAAATGATCTCATTTTCAACAAGATTTTCTGCAATTTAGAAAGTCTTTTTAAACATCTTGAGTAATCCTCATTGACCCACATGGTTTTTATGTGGGATAAACCCAAACCATTGTCCAATCACAGGTCCCATCACACTACAACACAGAAATCATGACTCCTTTTGGTGACCCCCTTTTACCAGCTGGATCTGGTGAAATGCTGTGTTTTCCAGAACTATTAAAGACATAGATGTGTTGTCCTCTTTTCATGTAGTCACTCTGTCCTTGGTGAAGGACTTCTCTAGGACTATGACACTCATACAGCCACCACAGTCAAAAGACAGCAACACACATTCATGCCAATTCACCTGTTTATGGTCGCTGTAAACATAAAACCTTCAGATCCAGGTCTTTGCATGTCACAGTGCAAAGACGTGGTCATGGAGTCCCAAAGTTCTCCTTAGTCTTGCAATTAATAACACAAAGATCAGGAACAAGTCACACTTTTTGGCCACATATTCCTCCAGTATAATAATAAATATTAATATGTCCATGCCACTCATTATGGTGACCCCTTCCAAGGTTCCCAGCTCCTGCCAACATAGCAGTTCGAAGCAAGAAATTGCAAGTAGATAAATAGGGACCACTTCATTGGGAAGGTAAAGAGCACTCCGGGTGCTTCGGTGTCTAGTCATGCCTGCCACATGACCACAGAAACGTTTGCAGAAGCAGACAGCGCTGGCTCTTCGGCTATGAAACAGAGATGAACACTGAACCCTAGAGTCGTATATGACTGGCTTTCGGGTGACCTTTCCCTTTCCCAAGTTTACAATTCTCTTCTTCTGGGGCACCTGGACCTTTGCAGCTTTCCCCGGGCTACCTCGGCTGGCCATACACCGAAGGACCCATGATTGTAGTTAACACCATTCTACCAACCAGTGTTACAGTCTGCGGGCACACAGATAATGAGAGCTGGGAATGGAGAGCTTTGGGGAACGGTGCCAAACCACGGCACCAGACTTGAAACTCCGGCGCGCCCAGGCGGCTGCCCTTTTGCATACTCACGTTTCACGGGCCCGTGAAGCTTGCACGCCTCCATTGCTGCCCGGCCGCCCCTGGGGAGCCCTGGGCTGGCCGCTCCGCCTCCTCCCTCCCGGACCAAGCAGCCCTCGGGGAGGCGGAGCAGTCCCGCCACCTCCCGCGCTCCGCTGCTGCGCCTCCGATGACGCAGCGCCCGCCTTGTTTATGGTCTCCCTCCTCCGGTCTCCCTCCCGGGATCTGAAACCCTTGACGGAGGGGATATATAAGATCCCTGGTTTTCTTTATTTGTGTCAGAGGCACCACCAGCATATAAAGCTAAAATTAACATATCTAAAACAAAAAGGAGTTAAAAGGACTAGATGACATCCGCCATCTAGTCCTACCCTGGTATAGTAATGGTTCAACTGCTAGAATAATTTCGTGTCAGAAATTATTCTGGTTTGAAAGGGTTTTTGCTGGAGAAACTCTGCTCAGGGAACGCCCAAATGAGCCTCCTTTCATGTCCCTAAAAATCTTTTCCCACCAAAGTGGTCCCTCTTTATCGACTTGCCATTTCTTGTTTTCCAGCTGGTAGGTTGGCAGGAGCTGGGACAGAGACGGGCGCTCATTTCGTCATACGGTACTCAGGTCTTGAACTGCCGCTTGCTAACCTTCCAGCTAAAAAAGTGTGGAACCCCCCCCCCCCAATTAACATATTAAACCCTTTTCCCTTATCAAAATAAGTATGCAGTTAAAGTTCACAACGAAGTTTGTATAACTATTTTAATTAATTGTGCTAATCTATAGTGTGGCCTGGAGAAAGCCATTTTAGGAAAAGACAATTTTATTACACAGATGTCATGTGCCATTTATCTAAGTGGAATAGACTTGTGTGACTGCATTTCTGAACACCAAGAAGCATGCAATGCTAAGATAAAACATGAAATACCTATCCCTTTAGGCCCCACCTGACCAAGTGCATGTGAACCATGTTTGTAACAAGTATGTGTCTGGTTGAATTGTTAATTAGGTGGCTTGAATCTGCATGGATTCAAGCAGCAATATATACATATATTATGATCGATCTTGTTGATAAAATCTCTTTTTCCTTCAAAACCTCTTTGGCTCAAGTAGCTAAGATGCTGACTGAAAGGCGACAGGTTAATAGTTTGATACCTGAGTGCTGCAGGATGGAATGAGCTCCCATCTTTGTCCCAGCTCCTGCCAACCAGCAATTCAAAAGCAAGACATTGCAAGTACAGTACTGTAGATAAATAGGGACCACTTTGGTGGGAAGGTAAACAGCATTCCACGCACTCTAGTGTCTAGTCATGCCTGCCACATGACCACAGAAATGTCAGCAGATGCAGACCAGACAGTGCCTAAAGAAACTTGCCTAAAGAAACTTATGAACTGATCCCTTTTGAGAGTTTTCAGGTGACAAAGGCAAGCTTCTTAACCAATGAGCCACTGCAGCCCCTTGGGACAAGTTGACTCACCCTTCCAAGGTTGGTCAAATGAGTACCCAGCATGTTGGGGGCAAAATGCTAATTAACTTTTGAACCGCCCAGAGGGTACACTAAGCGCTATGAGGCAGTATATACACGTAATTGTCATTGCTCTTCTCATTTAGTTAAGAATCGAAGCCTAACCAGAACCCCCGACGAGGAGGAATTTATTTACATTTGTTACATTTTTATACTGCCCATTTGGGATATTTCCCATTCTTGGTGTTGTAGAAATAATTAAACAAACACCAATATAGAAAAACAAACCACAACCAAATAGAAGGGGATCAGGATTCAACTTCCCTGTCCCTTTCACTGCTAAAATATGACGCAGTCTAGTATACCAATGGCTCAAGTGGCTAAGACGCTGGCTGGAAAGTCAGCAGTTTGATACTCACTGCAGGATGGAATGAGCTCCCGTCTGTCCCAGCTCCTGCCAACCTAGCAGTACGAAAGCAAGAAACTGCAAGTAGATAAATAGGGACCACTTCAGTGGGAAGGTAAACAGCGTTCCGTGCGTTCCAGTGTCTAGTCATGGCTGCCACATGACCATGGAAATGTCTGCAGAAGCAGACAGCGCTGGCTCTTCGGCTATTTCCCCCTACATTCTATTTAGCAAATAATGTGTGCTCTCTTATCATTCCATCGGCTAGAGCGGCGCATCTCTCTAGCACCAGAAGGAGGGCCTTCTCCGTGTCCGCCCCGGCCCTTTGGAACCTCCTGCCAACTGAGTTACGTCTACAGACAGAGCTCCTGCCCTTTCGGAAGGGCCTAAAAACCTGGCTGGCAGGGCAGGTGTGGGGCTCAAGTAATACGGGGTCCCATGTTGGGTGGTTGATCTGATGGGACAGCCACCCCTCCCTCGCACTTTTTAAACCTTTTAACTTTTTAAATCTTTTAGATTTTTGTAAATTCATAGTTTAATTTTTTAAAAATTGATTTTAAGTGATTTTGAACCTTAAGGTTTTAATTTCTGAATTTGTAGGGGGATTGTCTAATTGTTTTGCATTTATTGTGTATAGTCTTTCCCCTTTTCTGTAAGCCGCCTAGAGTCAGGTTCACCTGATTGGGGTGGGATAATAAATCTAAATAAATTTTAAAATAAAATAAAAATTTGTTCCCAAAAATACTTTATTTATAACAATATTTCTATTATAACATGATCAAAAATACAGATAGACATTTTCACATTTTAATAAAAAGATTTCCAATATTCTCTTCCATTTACAAAGGAAACAAAAATCTGATTCAATGACAAGGATGTGACATTTGTTTATTTGTAACAGGGATTCTCAACCTTTTCCCGCTGTGGGCCGGGCCACGCTCCCTCAGGCAGTTGAGCAGGCTGGACTGGTGGTTCCCCCACTGCAAACGCTGCCGTAAAACACATCTGTGGCTGCTGTAAACACAACAACCATAAATGTGGACATAGCTGTTTCCGCCTCTTCTGGCGGCAGGAGTGAGGGTGGTGGGCCACAGGCTGTCTGTTGAGAACCTCTGATTTATAAGAACTGTGGGGGAATAGAAAACTACCAAAAATAGGTAGGTTGTCTTTTTAAAAGGAAAGTAGTTATCTTCCACTTTTCCTGGCACTCAAATCTTGATAATTGAAAGTAACAATTATGAAACAAGATACATTCAAGAGAATACATTCTCCACATATCAGAAATCAAGATGATTAATTTTCTTCAGCTATATACTTTAAAATCCTGACCAAAAGGGAAATCTGACAATCAGTTTTGAACCGCTTTGACAGCAGCTTTCATATGTGATACCCTTATTGTTCAGCACAGGTCTCTATTTCATGAGTCATGAAATAGTTTTTCATATATTTGCCACTGTTCTGGAATCTTCCAAAAAAGAAATATAGCTTAATTCTTTGGAACAAAGTTCTAGTCATGGCAAAGTACTAGTCTAGTTTCCTTCAGTGGCTATATAGCAGCATTGCCTACCCCAATAACATCTCTCAAGGTTTATACCAATCTATAGTATTACTCTTGTTATCTAACACAATGTAAATTGGAAGGAAGGAGAAATAGATATTGAAAAACATTCCTATTATTTTGAGCAGCAATGCTACTTTAAAGTCCAAAACGGTAGACCAAAACTAAAAGTCACAAGCATTATTCATTAATTACTGAAGCATTGATACTTGAGTTCTCAAAAGATTTATCTTCTACGGAAAAGTAAACCTACTACTTACTTCAGTGCAAGTTGCAAAAACTATGACCCATCAATCTAACACATATGCAAGCCATTATGTATATCTGTTCAAAAAGCCATCAGCCAATCAGCGAACAGTCTTTTTTACTTGTTTAGTTCTGACTAGGATAGCAAACAATGAGCAAACAAAGAAATTATTAAACATTGGCCAGATCAGGAAGTCTGTATAACTTGGTGACTCACAATTTTTGTAGGCTTACTTTTATTAAAAGAGGGTTAATTTTATGTGCCAACGGTTCCTTTGGTGTGGTTTATCATGACTTCGTGGCCACAATGCCTCTCCTTGCATGGTTACACATCTGTAAATATGGACCTGTGCCTTAGTCTGTAACCCAGTTCTCGACCTTTTAAAGCCGGGGGCCAGGTCACGCTCCCTCAGGCAGCTTCAGGGATGGCCATCTTGCCATGGTACTTCCTGGTGTGGTGGAGGCAGTGGTGCTGTGGGCCGCATCTGGCCCACGGGCCGCAGTTTGAGAATCCCTGGTGTAACTGAATTAAATTATTGTCTACAATAGCTGGAAAACCTTTGGCCTTCCACCTGATTTTGGATTATAACTCCCATTGGCTGGGGCTTCTGAGAGTTGGTCCAAATTATCTAGAAAGCCAAAAGTCCCCTTTCCAAGCCAACCAAGTTATATGCAAAAGTAGTACGATATGAAAGAAGCTGTGAGAATTTAACATCGTTTCATAATGAAAAAACAAACACGGTTCTTTTAACAACATTCCCCCCCCCCCCCCAATATAAACCAAAAATTTGTTGATTGCAATTGTTTGTCTTGCGGTAAGTCTTCCTTTGTTAGTTTCCAGAATGAACTAAGATCCCGAGTGATACTGGAGGCACTTATCTTCTTCACATGCAAGGCCATAGGCAATTTCACAGACTTCAGTAGGGGACCAGAAATTCCAGTGCAGGGCTACTCTTAGTACTTCATAACACTGATTACAGCACTTATGACATGTAACCTAAGTAAAAATTAGTAGTGAGCTTCCTCCAACATCTCTCTTGTCTCGTTACGCTGTCTCCCTATGTCATAAAGGGGAATTACAACTGGCCACGCTTAAATACCAGATCAAACAAATAGGTCAGTGACCAAAAAAATAGCAACATGTATGAATATATTAAATTTCTTCTTTTGGATTACATATTTCCAAGTTTTCTACTTCTTCTTCTTCTCCTGAACGCAGCGAGGGCAAAACCTAAATATGGAAAACACATTTTTTAGCTCAGTTCAGCATTTAGCATTATTTTTGTCATTTGGAAAAGTACTAAACAGTATTTGACAAGACAATTACATATTTAGCTCTATTCCTTGAATGACATTAAGCTTGCCTTCCTCTACCTCAGGGGTCCCCAAACTTTTTGGGCTGTGGGCCAGTCACGTGGTTCAGGGGCCAGTCACATACGGGTGTGTTTTACATTCACTTCCAGAAACAACAAGGTCTTCATGGGCCAGATGAATTGGCGTCAGGGGCCAGAAGCAGCCCTTGGGCCGTAGTTTGGGCACCCCTGCTCTACCTGGTGTGTGTCACCAGCAAAACGGCTACCCTGAAACAACTTCACAAAGTTTGGTCTTGCTGTTTTAATTTGCAATGGGGACTCCTTCCCTTGAACTGCCTTTTATGAAACAGGCAAACAGCAAGTTTTCCTTTATAGCAGGGTGCCCAAACTATGGCCCGTGGGCCAGGGCCAGCCCACAGGATGTCAACATCCGGCCCACGGGCCTGATTGCCACCAATGCCAGAGGTGCTCTGATGTCACCAGAAGTGCCAAAACCAGTGTGTTTATGTGACAAAACACATCGAAAATGCACCAATTTTTTTTAAAAAGGGCCAAAAATGCTCCCTCCTCTAAGGAAAGCATAGGAGGAGGGGAAAATACCCAGAAATGTGGCACAATTTTACACACTGGTGGTGCTGGCAGCGGGAGGAACCACATGACCGGCCAGCACAGCTGACTGAGGAGGTGTGGTCAGGCCCCTAGCAGGAAAAGTTTGGGCACCCCTGCTTTATAGCAATAGCAGTTCACAAGTTAATCAACATTTAATTAACTAATTAATTCATTTGCCATTACTGCTTAAATACAGGCATAGTTAAGGGCTAAATCTACCATATCTCTTTATTAAAATAACTCTTAAGATGAAAATACTATAGCGTATGTTAATTCGTTGAAAATATCTTAAATACAAGCAGTATGTGTGATGTAATATCTTGTGACTATTGATTTATTGATATGTTGTGACTGTAACTATACATGTGTGTAAACCGCCCTGAGTTGGCTCTGCCAAGTAGGGCGGTATAGAAATTCAAATATAATAATAATAATAATAATAATAATAATAATAATAATAATAATAATAATAATAATAATAATAATAATAATAATAATAATAATAATAATATTGAAAGAAATAGAAATCATTTCTTGAAAAACAAAAAGAAATCCACATTCATGAGCCTTCCAAGTTCTTATTGTACAGCTGAAATCTCATTTACGCTGCTTTTCTTTCCTTATAGTTTTAGCATAAAGAGCTCTTTATGAATATAGATGGATACTTGTTTTTACAAAACAGTTGTTCCCAGGTGGTTCACAATAAACCCAGACACCACCTCAGAACAGACATAACTCTTAACTCCTTCACAGCTTTCACTCTAAGTTTAATAGCTCTTTCTCACACTTTCCTTATATATGTAACAGCCAGGCAGCATACCACTCAATTAGGACAGAGTTTCATTCACACATTACTAATTTCAACATAGACTCTGCTCCTTCTTCCATGTCTAAGCCAGATGTGAAACTGCCAAACTGAAGCCACCTTTGAGTGGGTTCATTCTGAAGTTTCCTTCAACACACATCTTATCACTCCAATTATTTACCACACACACCAGTATATATACAGTAATACCTCGGATAATGCTAAGACTTGGTTCCACAAGTCTTGGTGTTATCCGATTTTTAGTGTTATCCGATGCATGTTAAAATCCTATGGGATGGATCGGATAACGTTAACACTCCATAGAGATACATTGTAAACACACAGGCTTTAGCGGTTGTTATCCGATCCATCCCATAGGACCTTAACGTTATTCGATCCAATTCTCCACCCCAGATTACTTAACATTATGTGATATTAGCATTATCCGAGGTATTACTGTATAAGATATATACAATGTGGAATCAGCACAATTTATATTTCATTCTCCTCATGCTCTCTCTCATTATGAACCTTCAGTGAGGGCCCTTTGTAAAGTGCCTACACAGAGGCACTATGATAAAAAAAACACCAAAAATATCAACAGATAAAAATTAATTCAACCTGTTTTAAAATAACTGGAGAGAGAGCAGCACAAATGTAAGCTCCAGTTTAGTGGAAAAGTTAAGTGCTTTGTTTGTTGTAAATTGACAGGACATAGTACATTTTTAAATCTGATTGGATTATGTCTGCTGTTTGCATAGCAAAGCTCCCTCAACTTCCTGAATAGATTTTACAGATTTTCATAAAGTATATTGCAGGTAACGGGGCTGCTGTGATTAAGATGCTGAGCTTGACGGCTGGAATGTTGGCACAGCAGCATTTTGAGTCCAGTGCGATGGAGTGAGTGGCCATTGTCCATCTCAGCTCCTGCCAACCTAGCAGTTCGAAAGCAAGAAATTTCAAGTAAACAGGCACCACTTCGGCAGGAAAGGTAATAGCATTCTATGCACTTCGGTGTCTAGTCACGCCTGCCACATCACCACATCAATGTTTGCAGACTCAGACAGTGCTGGGTCTTTGGCTGTAAACGGAAATGAGCACCACCCCATGGCGTCAGATACAACTGGCTTTTGCATAAGGGAGACCTTTACCTTTATATTGCAGGCCATCTTCATTACACTACATTAGCCCCTTTCTCTTTATTTTAATTATAGCCTAGAAGCATTACCTTTTCCAATTATAACTCTCAGTTCTCTCAAGAGGACAGATGAGCCACTGGCTATGCTGACTGGGGAATTCTGGGGGTTGCGGTTCTAAAAAGAAACTTTTGAAGCTCTGCTCTTAACATGCCTGTGTTCTTTTGAATCTCAGTTTTTATTGTAGAATAATACAATAACTGCTGCACTTCAACCCAATATCTGAACTGGGGTCTTGCTGAGCTACTTTGAGAATCTTTGGAATTTTCTACAATGTGCTTGGAAGTTAAACACACCGCTTGAACTCAAGTGACACAAAATAAAAAAGAAGTGGACTTGATCCACGAAAGCTAACAATAAAAAATATAGCAGTTAGTCTTTAAAGTGCTACAGTGTTTTTTGCTTTGTTTTATTTTGTTTTCTGATATGCCTGAACCACAGACTAACATGGCTACTATTCCAAAAAATGAATTTGGTATAACATTCAAAGTTCTGTTTCATGAGTATCAAAGTGCCTAAATGTACTTCACATTTGTCAGCATGCAATACAAGAAATTAATTTCTTTCAGATGACCTTCTAAACTCAAGATTTTTAAAGACAGATGGGCCTGTTGATGGAAGCTTGGAATGGGCCCTAATGCTGTTATCCAAAAGATATATGAGTACAGTACTTTAAAATGAATCTATTTGGCATTCTAGCCTGATTCTAAAGCTGTTCAAATAACTGTAAGTGCCAGTGAGTTCTACTTCCTTCTATACATGCTCAAAGTGTAACCTTAGTAAACCTGCTTTTCAAAGTAAAGATTAAAACTCTACATGTTAATAAGGAAATGAAAGTGGGGATTAATCTGCCAGTCAGTCAGACAACAGGAAACTTATTTATGGAACCTACCATTTCCCTTTGGGTTTGGTTGTAAGGTCAACACAAGCAAAATGGAACCATTCAATTGGACACTGTATATTGAAAAAAGAAAACATGGTAAGTAACTATTTTTGTCAGAGAGCATGACAGTTTCTCTTCTTACCTGACACAGTTGATAAGCTTTTTGTTGCAGAATGGGGCATCCAACAATAGTGTAAAAATTTCTGAAACCAGGAAAAATCTGAAAAATGTTTCTAGTGGTTGTTTAGAGACGATATCTTTCATCACACACTTTTTGTTTCTACCCCTGCACCTAAATATCGCTGTCTTCTTCCATGTTAAGGCCAGACGTGAAACTGCAAAAAATGAAGCCACCTTTTGGTGAGTTCATTCTGTAGCTCTTTCCGCCTGACCTAGTGTGAGAAAGATTAACCGGCACAAGGTGGCAGTTGTCCGAGGTACGTGTGATTATGTGTCCTTATACAAGTACAGTGGAACCCCGTATAATGAATGCTTCGTATAACAAAAAATGTGTACAATGAAGCATTTTTGTGCTATTGGCGATGCACCGTATAATGAAAAAAATGTTTGTTATACGAAGCGCTATTGGTGATACCCCATACAACAACAAAAATTTTGTTGTGCGGGGTATCGCCAATAGTGCTTTGTATAACAAAAAACTGTATACCGAAGAGCTCAGTGGAACCGAGTTTTTTTCGTTATACAGGGTTTAAATGTACTGTATTGTTCAGTCTTCCACTTTTCTGGATAGCAGTTTTGTAAAATACATCACATCATTTGGAAAACTGAAATACTGTACGCAATCTTCTTTGTGAAATGTGCGGTTTGATCTAGATATCAGAATAGACGGGATTATTTTACACTTGCAGCTTTCTATCTGCAACATAGCAAAAAAAACCAACCCTGCACATACGTAGCATTGGAAGGACACAAAGGGAACTAGACTCAAGACAATATCCTGTCTGGTATCTCAAGACTTGAGGAGCTAAATAATGAAACAAATGGACACCAGAGGCATTTTGCAGTGGGAAATAGAGTTCTATAATAAAGCCAGCATTGAGCAAAACTGAAAAATACAATCTGCCTTTCTCAAGCTTCAGTTATGCTTTAAATCAGGGATGATCAAACTTTCCGGATCGTGGGCCGATCATGTGGTTCAGCGGGCCGGTCATTTGGCAGAAGTAAAACACCAGAAGCAGAAGTAAAACATGCTCACGCATGCACAGAACGCTGCCGTAAATGCATTCGTGGCTGTCATAAATGTGTTTACACAGCCTTGGGTGCATTTACAGCAGCATTCTGTGCATGCGCATTTTACTTCCGGTTCCAGGAGTGGCACAGGCCAGATGAATTGGCATCAAGGGCCAGATCCAGCCCACGGGCCATAGTTTGGGCACCCCTGCTTTAAATTATGCCCTTGCACTCCAATGGTCTGCTGCTGAGATTAATGACAGATATCCCTCTGTTCTGTTTGTTTGTATATTTATTTATTAGATTTGTATCACCGCCCCATTTGCCGGGGCAATTCTGGGTGGCTTACAACACATATTACTAACGCAACATAAAAACAACCCCATAGAAATAATCATAAAAAGTCTCAGGTTAAAATCACTAAAACCTTAAAAAGTCCTTTAAAAGTCCTCTACTTCCAGTTCCCCATTAAAGCTAGCTAGAACTAGGGTAAGGAAGCTAAAAAAACCCACCCTGGACGGCTCATATATCAACCAACCGAGATGGGGGCGGAGGGCGCTGCCACACCGGCAGTAACCCACACCTAGTGAGCTAGCCATGTTTTTAGTCCTTTCCTAAAAGGCAATAACTCGACTGGTAAGAGGTTCCACAGGGCCGGGGCAGATACGGAGAAGGTTCTCCTTCCAAAAGACTGAGACATGAGTACAACATTCAGCTCACTTTTTCTTCTATCAATACTTACATCAGGATTGTCACAGCCAATCATTTCTCCATAGGATACTTGGTGGCACAAGCAATATGTGGGTTCATTGGGATCCACTGGCATGTCCAGAACATCTGAAGGATGGACTGAAAGGATAGTATCTGCTAATTCAGATCTGCAATGGAAGCAATGCAAATGAGTATATTAAGAGAACGTGAGTGACCTTTGGCAGGATTGTTTGTTTGTTTTGCAATTAACTACCGGTAAAATGATTTATAATGTGATACTTAGCAGGAAGAGAAACAAAACATGAGAAACTAAGTGTACCATAGGCAAACAAAGACAGCCGTATGATCCATACACAAAAAAAATGCAGGAAGTAGGTGATACCTTTATTGGATCACTAAAAAAAATCAATCATTGTGCAAGCGTTCATGATTTAAGATCACTTCTTCAGGCAGGCAGGCAGGCATCAGTTTCTTGTGGAAAGAGCAGGGAAATTATCAATGAAAGTTCCCTTCATGGCATGATGGTACTGTCAGGCTCTCTTCTTAGAAATGCATTTGAAAACGCAGCAGGCTGTATGTTACCCTCCTCCCACAGGAAGCCAGGTGTCTGCTTATTGCTCTCACATGGCATTTGAAGCTGTATCTCCCTTTTGTGGCTAGAAAGACAATGCAAACTCCAGGGTCCCTCCATCAGGGAGTTGCGGGTGTAATTTACACACTGGATATGGCAAAAAGCCACCTGGCAACACCATCAAGAACTGCATAGACTTTTTAACATCACAGCAGCAGCACAAACTGAAGAAACTTCTAATCACTAGGTAATATTTTTAACTGACTTTGATTTGGCTACAACTGGCGCACCTAGTGTGTGCCCTGGTTATTATGGAACAGTATGACACTAAAATGGAAAGGGAGTTTAACATATACGTATGAACAAACTAACAAGAGAGTGAAGAAATTACATTCATTCAAACAGATGTATCAATAGCATACACACAACACCATGCACTACTAAAAAGGATATCTTCCAACTGTGGCTTTGCAAAATGAGAAGCAGCCATCACTAGATGTGCTCACTAGTTCCAATCCTTTTAGTTTTCTGATAGCATTCCAATGTATGCTACTGAATACAAGGAGTTATGAAAACATTCCAGAGTAGAAGTGAGAAACAGGCTGGCTTCCAGACTGGACTGCTCATCAGCTGTAGCAAGCAGAGCAAGATCTAGAACAGTGTTTTCCAACCTTTGGTTTTTGGACTTCAATTCCCAGAAGCCTAAGACAATTTCCCAAAGCACTGATCCACCAATGTACTGACTTAGGCTTCTGGGAATTGAAGTTCCCTTGTGGGACATGGCCCCCACGTTGGAAACCACTGGTCTAGAGGAAGATATATTCCCCATCCTTATTCTTGAGAGAAAGTGGTTTTGTAAGTTTTAAATATGTTTTTCAAGACTCTTTTGCTTGCAAATACTGGATAGAAGATTGTTAGTTTTTCAATTCACATAAATCTGACCAACAACATCTTTAATCCTATCAGAAGTATTGATCAATTTGTGCCTGAAACAAACAAAAGGACCATAATTCATTTTAAAGCTTGTGGGTACCATTGATAGGGGAAATTATTAACTACTGGAAGGACAGTTCTAATTCAGAAAGATAAGGGAATGTGTCTGGAAACTACAGATCAATAATTTGTCTGCCAACAATGTACAAATTATTCATGGGCATAATTGCAAGCCATATACAGTATATGGACCATGAGTTGCCAACCTTTTTAAGTCAGGGGCAAGGTCATGCTCCCTCAAAAAGTTGACCAAACCAGACTGGTGGTTCCCCCTACAGTAAACACTGCCATAAAACATGTCCACAGCTGTCGTAAACATCTTTATGACAGCTGCAGGTGCATTTATGGCTGTCGTAAACATGACCACTTCCGGCAGGGGGACGGGCTGGAAGATTTGATGCCACAGGCTGGGTCTGGCCCATAGGATGCTCAGCCCTGATATGGTCATTTGAAAACCAAGGATTTGTTGCCTGTAGAACAGAAAGGCTGCAAAAATTCAAGAGGAACCAATGATTATCTATTAATTGACAAAGTTGCTTTGAAGAATTCAAAGAAAAGGCAGATAAATCTGTTTATGGCTTGGATTGATGATAAGAAGGCATTTGATTCTGTTCCACATAGCAGGACTGAGAAATGCCTCGACATTTTTGGAATTAGGAACAATATTGAAAAATTTATGAAGACTTCAATAAAGTTATAGCAAATAAAGTTAATGGCCTATTAAGAAGAATTTGGTGAAGTTGAAAGTAAACATGGCATTTTTCAAGGTGACTCACTATCACCTTTGCTATTTGTTTTATCGATGGTCCCACTGACAACTATTTTCAATAGAACAAACTCTATATGAATTGGCTAAGAAAGAACTGAAGGTTTTATATGTGCTCTGTATCAGGGGTTCTCAATCTTTTTAAGCTGGGGGCCGGGTCAAGCTCTCACAGACTGTTCTGGGGGGCAGACTATTTTTTTAAAAAATAGAATTTTTATTTATTTATTTATTAAATTTCCCACTCTGGGTGGTGCACACACAATATCAGATAATACAAAAAAAAAACCACATTGCATTCCTATGGGAAACCACTCTTTCCTCTCTAGTGGCCATCTCTGGTAATGACCTGAAAAACAACTGTTCCTCCCCCCCCCCCCCTCGAAGTGCCATAGGCTGTGAGGGCCAGATGGAATGGCATTGGAGGCCAGGTCTGGCCAGCAGGCTAAATGGCTGTGAATCCTTGCTCTATGTGGACAATGTAAAATTGTTTATAAAGACAAGAGCTGAATTGAATACTTTGCAGGAAATTATGAAAGAATTTAGTAGACATTAGTATGCAATTTGGAACTGACAAGTGTGTAGCAATTACTGTTGGAACCAACCTGATGGTAAATAATTAGAATCTATTATGAGGAGCAATCAGTGTACAAACCACTTAAGGTAGAGTATATTCATGCAGGTCCCAATTAAGATATGTCCAAGACAGTTCTATAGTTAGCTACCGATAAGACTGTGGGTACTGCTGCTTACCTCCGTTTGGGTTTCTTTCTTACTGGGACATCTTCTTCTGATGTTCGCCGGCCTCGACCCCGGGAACTTTTCTTATCTTTTGGAATTCGCCCCTCTGAAAAATAGTTATTTATGCTGTATTACACCTTAAGAGAATTTTTTGTATGCTTATACCACTTTTACCAAAAACGAAAGTACCAGCAATTGTTCAGAAACCATTTCCACCTCTAAAGTAATCCTAAATACAACTCCATATTGAATAGTAAAATTATGTATGAAAATGACAAGGAACAGCTCTGCCATGAGGCAGATTTGAAGTAGCTAACTCAGGCAACCAATTATGGTCACAATAAAAACTGTATGCCCTGTACTTTTTGTTTTTGCTTCCTGATATGCCTGTAATTTCCTGTTGTGTACTTCTTCTACAGTGAGTGGGAGAAATGCTTGTGAATTTTTTGCCTCAGCAGCCAAAATACCCTAGTTGACATTGGTTACATAGCCTGTGTGGCTTATGTAGGGAGGCGGCCATATATTTGCTGCTAGAGATCCATTCTTCCTACTCACTGTGGAAACAAATGAGATATATTATCACATTTTCCATAATGGTATCTCTTGAAGAATCTATTTTTTTTAAAAACCCTATCCATCTCACCTAAGAACTACAGACAAAATACTCTCTGGATTTCATCCAAAATAGCAGAATTTTCCCCTCTTATCAGATAGATTCATAAGTTTTTGAGTAACTAGAAATTTATTTAAAAATCCCAGTCACCCAAATTTACTGAAATATTGCCAGTTGAATAACATATATCGTAAAAGATTGTTATTCTTGGCTATTTTGTATTCTACAGTGACAATCAAAAAGTGATTAACAGTCCAATCCTACATCTGTTTAATGAGTAATAAATCTCATTGAGTTCAATGAGGCCTAATGATAATTGCATGCTATTAAGTCAATTCTGACTTATTGTGACCCTTTCCAGGGTTTTTCAGGTACAGAATACACAGACGTGGTTTACCATTTCCTTCTCCTGGGGACCCCCTGGGATTGTGCAGCTTGCCCATAATTACACAGGTTTGCTCTTCTCCTGGGAGGCACAGTGGGGAATCAAACTCCCTACTTTTTGGTTCCACAGCCAGATACCTAAATCACTAAGCTATCCAGCCAGATCATTGTGGCTCTTCCCCTATAAATATGTTGAGGAGTAGATATTAATAAGCTAAATTTTAATAGGTTTTATCAACATTCATTGCCCATCATAGCTAAATCTTTGTGATTAAAATGAGAATGGTACTGAATATCAATTGCTAAACAGTAAAGGGGTTTTACCCACATGTCCTGCCTGCAAACTGCTCTGGAGACATTTGGTATGGGAAAAGATACAGCACTAGACAAGACAGGCCTGATGCAGCAAGAATCTTATTGTTTTATTTGAATGACTTAAAAGCTGCCTCCGCGAGCTGAAGCCCACCGACAAAGGCTAAGATCCTGTAACTTATGATACCTAAAGCTGATTTGCCAATACAAATGTAATATATCTTATCATGATTTCTGTGCTTAATCAGCCAATGAGCAACCTCTAGCTACCTATTTCCCCTTTTATTCGATTTATTTTTAAACTGGATTGGATTGGATTTGTGCTATACAAGACAGAGCACTGAGTGTCGTAATGCATCAAGGTGAAAGTATATATTTTAAATAGCAAACTCTTACCACACATTGGAAGGGAAAAACCAAATGTCAATTGGAAATTTTTAATGTAAAAATAATGTTGAATTTTAAGAATCTCTTCACAGGGAGATGATACTGGTAATAATGTACACACTTTTCAAGTTTTGTGTTGCTGGACTTTCAAAGTCACTCCCTTCCAGCTTATCTTTCAGATCAGCTTCAAATCGGGCCAAGTCAGCGTCCAGTCGCCGAATATGCTTATCCACCTACATCAGGAAGAGACACAATGCTAAAGAAAGCAGAAACATTTGATATCTCTTAATGGTACCTCTAGCAGGAGTTGGACTGTATTTTATTATTTATTTATTTTCCACATTTATATCCCACCCATCTAGTAACAAGACCACTCTGAGCAGCATATAACAGTTGAAACAAGATAAAACATCAACATTAAACAATCAACCTTCATGCAATAACAACAAAAACCAAGTGCTCCACCTAGCTGAATGAATTCCTAGTTAATTTAACTGTCTCCTCTTTCTTTATTAACACTCTGTCTTAGCAATTTTTTATTTTGTTTCTGGGAGAGGCGAGGGCGTCAGGGGCCAGATGAAATGGCTTTGGGGGGTCCAGGACTCGCCCATGGGCCATAGTTTGGGCATTCCTGTTATAAGCAGTCAAATTACCTATATGTACTGTTTTACATTAAATCCACAGGGATGATTATAGGCACTACTGGTTTCCATTTACCCAGGACAACCCATCCCTATTTGTAATCTGGGTCATATATATATGAGATGGCTAGATGGTATTGTGGACACAATGGGCACAGAGCTGAGCAAGTTGAGGGGGATGGTGGAGGACAGAAGTGTCTGGCAGACAGTGGTCCATGGGGTCGCAAAGGGTCGGAATCAACTGTGCGACTGAACAACAACAAAATATAAACACAGAATAAAATGTGGTCAGTCCTAGACCATGTCATGCTCTTCCTATGAATAGATTAGAGTGACATATTTCTGGTTCTTTATAAACGCCATCCTATTCCCCTTCTTTGCACTAGCCACAGAGGCAGTCCTTATTTCCTTCAATGCCTTCAACATCAGATATAATAGTCACTATCCCATCACCATTCCTGAAGATACAAATGGCAATCCAGTTGACTTCCATTCATAGACTAGGAAGCGTAAATGTGTGTTCCCACACAGAGAATTCTGACAAATGCACTGTTGATAATTCCAGCTGTTTACCATATGTAGCATTCTAAGCTAAATCATGTTTTTACCCAATGCTCCCAGACTGTAAATGATTAAGCAGTGAAGTGAAAGATAATGGTATTGTATATGAACCCAAACACAATTAGGAATCTCTTCAATCAGACAATTAAAAGATAAGTCTGATTCTCTTCTCTTTCAACTCAATCCAAGCTCTAGCTCATTAAAGTTCTGTGCCTTTGTTAGTCAAATTATTCTGTGATACAGGCTAAATATAGATAAAAGGGGAGTCTGAAGTGCACTGGGTAGCTTATTCATCCTTAAGATAAGTAGACAGCTTCCCTTGAAACATAAGAAGTACTACATACTTTTCTTAACTTACCATCTCATAGGTCTGCATGGCCAGCTGTACTTTGTCATCACTGTACTCTTTACACTTGGCATAGGCATTCTGGATATTCTGCAGGATTTCCATCCGTTGTTCCGATGATAGGTTTCTCACAGTTGAAATGTACCGAGCAGCAAGATCGTCAATTTCTTTTTTCTTGTCTGAAAGGCAACGGTAATAGCATATACAGTACAGTAATACCTCGGATAACGTTTACCTCAGAAAACGCTAAAATCACATAATATTAAGTAATCTGGGGAGGAGAATTGGATCGAATAACGTTAAGGTCCTATGGGATGGATCAGATAACAACCACTAAAGCCTGTGAGGTTGCAATGTATCTCTATGGAGCTTTAACGTTATCCGATCCATCCCATAGGATTTTAACATGGATCGGATAACACTAAAAATCGGATAACACCAAGACTTGTGGAACCAAGTCATAGTGTTATCCGAGGTATTACTGTATATGAAACTGACACAGCGATCCAGTATCAGCAATCAGACTTGATGGCCAGTCTCCTGTTGCATAGTTCCACCTGCACAACAGCAGTAATGGCAATGGCAGATTACTGCTAATTAGAAAGTTCCTGTTTCAGTTTTGGGGTTCACAGATCTCACACACAATGATATGAAGTTGTGCACATCTAGAAATTGGGGGGGGGGGACTCTGTAAATCACAGGAATCTGTTGCTGACGGTGTCACCACTCCAATTGCATAGGGAGAGCTACGCTACAGAATGGTGGCCAGTGAGTGATAATTGGCTAGATATATAAAGGACTACACTGGGAGACTGCAGTCTTAATTACAGTACCTGTATATTTATTAGTAAGTCACATTGAATTCAGTTTGCTTATTTCCAGGTGAGCATAGATAGGATAAAACTTTATGCTTCAAACTGAATTTTTCAGAACTCATGAAAGAATTTTTTCTCCTTCCTCATTTTTGATGTAACAAATAAACTGAAGTACATGAGCCAAATACATTTGGGAGTTCCAGCAATGGCACTTTAATAAAACACATTTTCCTTTTTTAAACTTTCACCCTTTCTAAGCTTAATTCTACATGGCAACCATCCTAATTAACTGGCAGCATTCTCTTTGACAAGTACATGCACAAAATCCTCACACCTAGGTGCACAGATGGAACTTCTTGCTGTGTATATCAGAATTGGAGCCTGGGTCACTAATTCAACTCTGACATTAAAGAACTAGAACAGGGCATCTTAGACTCCTTCTTAAAGCCCACCTACCAGTCAAAAAGAAGAGTAACTATTGTATGTTCCCTGATTCTTTGAAACATCCATCACTGGCACAGCAGTTTTAATGGCAGTAACACTATATGTCTTTTCCCTGGAGGAAAGTGTTTCTGTCTCTGCTTGAATTTGGATGTCTCTCTCTCATACACAAAACTGCTTATAAGGATGGGGAAGCATTAGATAGTAGTCTAACGTCCCCCACCCCCACCCAGGGCAGCACTTTTTGGGCGTATGGGTGTTCTTGGACTACAATTCCCAGAAGCCATAGCGGGAGCGGGCACCAATGTCCTAGGCCCCGCCCAGGGGGCGACAAATTTGGCTTAATCCCATGCTATGCTATTGGCCTCAGAAAACCTCAAGTTCATCCATTTGTGTTCTTCTTTGGTACAGTTATAAGAAAAAGTTTAGAAGCATTTATCTCTGTTGTTAATTAAACATAATTTCCCATGTTATTCACATCTGAGCCTTATCTGTAAGTTGTTTCAAACAAGCCAGTGTCAAAGTACAATTTATGAAACCAAACTGTTTCACACAAGTATGCTGAAGATTCTCTGGAGTTTGAGGTTCAAAAAAGTCACCAAACTGTTGATGATCAAGATGTGAAAAAATTCCAGTCAGCTTACTACTATGCCAGAAGAGTGTGTAACCCAGGGGTCCTCAACCTCAGACAATTGAGGAGGCCAGATTGGTGGTTCCCGTGCCATAAATGCTGCCATAAAATGCAGATGCGGCTGTTGTAAATACATTTTTACACATTTACAGCAGCAGGAGTGAGGGTGGTGGGACACATGAAATGGCACCATGGGCCAGATGTGGCCCATGGGCCGTAGATTGCGAACCCCTGGTGTAAACTCAAGATTCACTGCACCTTGTTCCCAACTTAATACAGTAGGTATGTCAGCAAATGTAAGACTCCTCATCACTGAACATTCTGACTAGGTCTGGTGAGAGCTGCATTCCACCAATATCTGGAATGCCAGACTTTGAGCAGCCCTATAGTAAACTATGCTACAAGATCATTTTTCTTTTCTGGAACATCTAGGTTGCTAATATCATCCTAAGAGGAGAACATATACAGAAATATCTGTTACAGCACAACAGCTTGATCCTGGGTACAATCAGAAGGAAGTTCTGTGAATTCGAACAAAATCAATACCAAATACAGACGGCTGAAATTAAAGACCACAGCCTACTTCCAGCATCACAGTTTTCAATAATCAAAGGAATAACAACCCCAGTATTGTCAAACAGTTTTCTACATCTATTTGTATGGTCTACTTCTCCACAGCCAGGGTCATTATAATGTTTCTGTCAGTTTCAAAATGGAGAGAAGAGTACAGTACTGTACTGTATTAAGTAATTCTCTTCTCACATGTTTTGTCAAAGGCAACACAGAATTCAACAGCTGGCCAACAAACCTCATAATACAGTATACCCAAATTCTTAGGAATCAAGAGTTGATGAAGCTATTACAAGTTGATTTAGACATGTACTTTAAAACTATTTGACAATTGAACAATACACATATAGTCTGAGTGCAGATTGAAGATTAATATTAATTACAAAATGACTGTTAAGGCATCTTCCATTAGCTTACAAATTAACAATAACAGAGTATAAAACATACTGCCTGAACATACCTTCTGTTCTCTGATCTAGCTCGCGCATAAGCTGGAAGTTTCTCTGTAGTTCACATGGCAGGTTTTCAATACCTGCAACAAAACAAAAATAAAGTAAAAGAGAGAAAGAGTAGTTAATTCTATGTCATAATTCTTTCAATATAAAAGATCTGCTCACAAACCAACTGTATATAAAGAAGTAGATAATATGTGACATCCAGATAATCTTGGGCTGCAACTCCTATCAGCCCTAGCTAGCAAAGCTAACATTCAAAAATGTGCGTCGTTCTAGTTCAATAATATCTGAAGGGTCTCACTTTGTCCACCCTGACATACAGTATAACAAGAAAAATTCTCAATCTTTTGAAACTACTGTACTACAATTACTTGTGCCAGCTTCCTCCCCTCCTGTTCCCCATTCTACTGAGCTGAATGAATCCCACTACCTCTGATACCAGAGTTTGCAAAACAAATGCTGATGGCCCCATAGTCACTGCTAGCTTCTATGGTTCTACCAAATGATTTAGCAGTTCCACAGCACAAATAGGTACATCTACATTTTAATAATGTTACAGATAGCAGAAATATGTTTCCTCAAGAATTCTCCTACTTCATTTATCATTATGACACAATGGCAATTACAGCATCTGAAATATTAACTTGATTTTTCCCTACATATTTCACTTTCTAGTTCTTTGGACAATGCGTTCAAGTAAATGTTGTAAACACTATTCCATCTCTCTGCATACTTTTTTAAATTAATGTTGCCTGAACAACTGGAAGAATGTGTAAACAGAGATATCAAAAAAAAATTGTTGTAGCACTTTAAAGACTAACTGGTGTGTTTTAATGTTAGCTTTTGTGAATCAAGACCACTTAAGTCAGACAGTAAACAAAACAAAACAAAAATGCTGTGGCACCTTACAGACTAACTCCTGTGTTTAAATGATGTTAGCTTTCATGGATCAAGTCCACTTCATGAGACATAAGAGTGGATATCATGGTACAGTATTGTATAAATTTATAAATATCTGGTATAGAGGCCCAGAGTAGCTGGGCAGAGTTGGTTGGTTCAAGAGATGAATATGCAAATCAATGAATTACTTACAACCAGTAATAACATGCACTCAGCTTGGCTATTTATAGCAGCAAATCTAAAATAAACATTCTGACATTACACATCTGCTGATGGGTTAATTGAGGAAGCTTTATGGGAGAGACACAGCCAGCCTGTTTCCTCTCTGATATGCTTGCACAGATTAACACAGCTGTCACCTCAAAAATTTAAATATAGGAGTTAGTCTTTAAGGTGCCACAAGGTTTCTGGTGTTTCTGCATGAAACACAGACTGACACAGATATGACTTCTTGCAAACTGTGATGGCTAACCCTTGGCACTCCAGCTGTTCTGGAACTTCAATTCCCAGAACCTCTGATCAGCAGGAGTGCTGACTTGGGCTTCTGGGAATTGAAGTCCAAGAACAGCTAGAGTGCCAAGGTTAGACATCAGGGGATATAGCAGGGGTGCCCAAATTATGGCCTGGGAGCCAGAAGCGGCCCCCGACCCATAGCGACCAGCTCCCTGAACCACGTGACCAGCCCACGCCCAAAAAGTTTGGGGACCCATAATAGTATACACAGGATTCCCTGCCCCACCCACCCCTAGGACGCAACTTCTCGCGCGACAGCAAAGTAAAGGAGAAGCGACCCCTGCTGGCCATAGGTAGTCATGACAACACCAGATCCCGGGCGCTCCGATACTCCTCCCCCGCCTCCCTTGTGCGTAACTATGACGCAGCAAGAAACTTCGCCCGTGGTCGCGCTCCCCACCCCCCACCCCAACTCCATGGGCATATGGGGAGGGGGGGGTTATCTCTGTGACTCTTAGCCTCAATTGCCGGCGTGGTCTCCACAACCCACCTATTCCCCCCCCCCGCGCATTCCCGGTTTGGTTTGCCCTGGCCTGCTCCCACCTCGACACACACACACACACCAGCCCCCCCGCGCCCACTCACTGTCAAGGTAGTGCTCCAGGTACAAGGCAGCCGCCGCCATCTCGCGACAGCCACGAGCCAACGCCCACCCTGCGGCCTCGCGAGCTTGGCGCTGTCACCCAGGGGGGGGGGGCTTCGCCACGGCCGGTCAAGCCCCTGCTTGCATAGTCATGAGGCGACGTCAGCCATTGGTCAAGGGAGCCGCCGCGGAACGCATGTAAATGAGGGGGCGGGGCAGACTTATCGCTTGCTGAGCGGGGTTTTCGAATTCCCCGCGGATTCGGATGGGCGCTTTTTTTCGAAGCACGCTTAAAAAACCACGAACACTCCTTTGGAACGTCAGAAATATATACTCGCCCCGTGTTTTTTAAAAATGCTCGTGCAAACACTGTTTCTGCGTATGGCTACTCCGAAAAGGCAATCTCACCCAAGATGACCGTGGCTTGTTCCATCATTGGCACGCCAGGGCGACTGTGTGTTGAATCTTGAGCCCGTGGGGTGAAATAGACGACTCCAGGCACACACGTGTTTACTGGAGGGATGGGTCTATTCGGGGAGTATTTTAATGAAAAATGTGATCACAACGTAGAAGTGAAAATGCGGATAAAAACAATTAAGATCCACCTTTATTTTTTTAAAAGTGCGATATTTGGGCTGCTTTGGTTTAGTGCAGTGGTCAGCAAACTTGGCTCTCCAGCTGTTCTTGGACTTCAGTTCCCAGAAGCCTTGATCAGCAGGAGTGCTGACTTGGGCTTCTGGGAATTGAAGTCCAAGAACACCTGGAGAGCCAAGTTTGCAGATCCCTGGTTTAGTGGTTAAGACCCTGAAATTGACGGCTAGAAGGTCGGCGCGTCACTACTCCGAGACCCAAGTGCTGCATGACGGAGTGAGCTGCTGTCTCCCAGCTCCTACCAACCTAGCAGTTCGAAAGCAAGAAATTGCAAGTACAGGTACCTGTAGATTAAAAAAAAGTACAGGTACCTGTAGATTAAAAAAATACTGCTTTGGCAGGAAAGGTAATTCTGTGCATTACGGCGTTTAGAGTCATGCCTGTCACATGACCACGGAAATGTCAGCTGGCTCTTTGGAGATGAACACCGAACCCTAGGGTCGGAAACGACTGGCTTTCGAGCAAGGGAAACCTTTTTACATACTATATAATGTGTAGGATTTACTAAACGCTTATTACAAGCCGGACTGAATTAAAAAGAGTCAAAAAAGGGTTACGGGTTGGGAACCTGTGGCCTTGAGGCGGGGAGCCTGGGCTTCTGGGAATTGAAGTCCAAGAACACCTGGAAGACCAGGCCAGGGTTTCTCAACCTTGAGCTCCAGGTGTGCTTGGACTGCAATTCCCAGGAGTCCAGGCTCCCCTCAAGGCCGCAGGTTCCCAACCCCGGGAGGGGGGTTTGTCCCATCCAGGGGGCCGTATCCAGGATTCTAGATTGGGGGAGGGCGAAATTTTAATGTCACACACATAGATAACACTGGCATCCCGGGGTGGGTGGGGGCTGTTAGCTCAGGAGGGTTTTTCGCCCCCCTCTGGCTATACGGCCCTGGTCCCATCCCCGATGGAAACAGCTGAGGCCCCTGAAGATGTAGCCTCCGTTACCCCAGGTTTTAACGATTCCCCTGGGCGACCGCGCGCCTTTTCTCCCTCACTTCCGGTTTCAGCCTCCCTCAACCTCGTTCTGGGCCGAGCGGCTCTTCCTCTTGGGTTAATAAGTCAGACTGAGCACCCTACATCGCCCCCAAGGGGTTTTTTCGTTTACTTCCTGCTTGGTCACCATGGCGACGCCGGTGCCGCTCTACCCGGCGGAAGGGCTGCTCTCTATGGCCTCGCTGAGCGCGGGAACCTGGCCGTCGAAGGTTGTCCTGCTTTTCCCCCTCCCAGCCAGCGGCGGGGAGAAGAAGGCGCGATGGCCGGGCGGCGAGGGGCGCTGGTTGTGCTGGAAGGAGTCGACCGAGCTGGCAAAAGCACGCAGAGCCAGAAACTGGTGGAGGCCCTGCGGGGAAGGGGCCTCCGGGCCGAGCTGCTCCGGTTTCCCGGTACGTGGGATGCGGGAGGGATGCAGCAAAATGCAATGTTTGAAGTGGCAGGCGTGTTAGTCTGTGCAAGCATATCTGAGGTTAAAGTTTAGCCGCTAAACAAAAACAGAACCGCAAAATAATAATAATTTTAAAAAGGACAAAAAATGTTGTGCCACCTTGATTCACGAAAGCTCAGATTTATTCATTTATTATTATTATTATTATTATTATTATTATTATTATTATTATTATTATTATTATTATTATTATTATTATTATTATTATTATTATTAAACTTATATGCCGCCCTACTCAGTGAAAACTGACTCAGGGCGGCTCACAACACAATCAAATACAAATGCAACAATTCAATAGAACAATAAAATGTCACAACACAATGAAATATCATACATCAATAATTCAAACAATAGAATATCATAAAATACAGTACAGTAAGATAAAACCCCAATATACGTAATAAAGTTACAAAAATTACAGAACCCATAGGAATTTATTATTTATTAGTTCAAATTTATATTGCCGCCCACTCGCCGTGGCGACTCAGGGCGGCTTACAGACAATACATTACATTACAATACAATATGTTGGTGTGGGCACAGGGGTAGGGGCGGCAAGGTCCTCATCCTGCCCTGGCTTCCTCTTCCCCGGCACTTGGTGTAGTAGTAGGCACAGATTTAATTACAGGAGTTAGTCTTTAAGGTGTCACAACATATTTTTTCTTCTTTGCTGCTCTGTTTTGTTTAATCTTAGGTATGAAAAATGGAAGAAACCCTTTGCCCCTGGGACTTCCTTTCTGGAAAGCTTGGTCGTCCTCTCCCTTTGGAAGATATCTGTTGCCTTTGATAGCAGGATGAGAAACAAAGGCTTCAGGAGCAACTCCACTTGCAGAGGAGCAATAGGAAGTCACTGGTCATTTGTTGAGGTTCTTGTCCTGCAGCTTTTAATGGAGGAAGGGCATTGTTAGGATGTCTGGCGGTCTGTCTTCATTTTTCATGTCCCGGATCAAGCACCTGTAACACTACCTTGTTATTCCATCTGTTCAGATTTTCTCCTCTGTCTTTCTTGTCCAGATCAAACTTGGGGCTGGCAAAATGAAGCCACTTCCTTGGCTTTGTCATTGGCCAAAATTAAATCTTAGTCAGTGCATGTTTCTTGTAGTAATTGGCAGACTAGCAAATGGGCTGGATTCTGTATCTCTCCACATCCACACAACGTGTGGTTGTCTGCCAGTGGTCCCCACTTGAGCATGTTGGCCTTACATTTAGGGATTCCAACCCTCAGCCTATTCATGGTCCTCCAAGTAATGTAGGGGAGGTTGAGGTCCTCAGCCTTATCCTCTTTTAATGTTATTCCTTGCCCAGTTAGCGCCTTTCTCCATCTTCTAATTTGACGGTGGTAGTGATGTTTTGGCAGTGGTAGGAAAAGTGTCAAATGTTCATTTAAGTAGACAGGTGGAACCATTGGTTTTGTCATTTGAGGGTAACATAGTTCCATGTCTCATAAGTAGTAATAATTGAGTGCTGTCAGGCTAATTCTGACTTCCAGGTAGAGGGTACTCAAAAGTTGTTTGTTGTTCCCTTCTTGGGGCTTGTCCATGGATGGCTTCACAGGCTGGCTTTTCTTCCAGGAGGCAAAGTGTGGCATTGAACTGCCAACCTCTGGCTCTGCATCCAGAGACTGAAACCACTGAGTTATCTAACCAGCTCTATCTCTCATAGTCCTGTGTTTTTAATAGTTTTATTTTAGTGTACATTCTGCATCTGAACTAAAAAAAAATTACAGTATTGTGTAAATTTTGAACAGAATTTACAGAACATACGAAAAGCAAAGATTGTTTGCTGCATTACATTTATCTCCTCTCTTTATTGCAGAAAGAACAACAGAAATTGGACAACTGATAAGTTCCTACTTAGAAAAGAAAAATAACTTGGAGGACCACACAGTGCATCTCCTGTTTTCTGCTAATCGCTGGGAGCAAGTGTAAACAAGTTACTTATAATAGAGCAACCAGATAAATGTTCGGCCCTGTTAACTCCAGTTCAGTGCTGCCTTTGGCAAATGGGAGAATTGCAAATTTGGGAGACAAATTTTAGTCATATCTTAAAGCAAAGAAGGAAATTGCTGCTCTACCATGTTAATATTTGTTGCTATAAATAATATAAGAACACCTCTTTATCTACTTACATTTTTAAACAATTCCTGGAATACATCAACTTCTGCTTACCCAAATATTTAATTTTGTAACCTGTATATACTTTACAGTCTGTTTATTTTCCCCCCAAATACAGTACTGTAGTTAAAAATAACCACATTAAAGTAGAACTTTTTTGAATAGTAACCATGTTAGTCTGTGTTTCAGGCATATAAGAGAATAAACAAAACAAACACTGTAGCACTTTAAAGACTAACTGTTAAGTTTCAATGTGAGCTTTCATAGATCAAGTCCACTTATAATAATAATTTCATGTCATAGACTACTTTGTTTTGTTTTGTTTATTATCTGACATACATTAAAGTACTAGTAACAGCGTTCTGTGCACTCAGGTGTCTAGTCATCCCTGCCACATGACCATAGAAAAGTCTGCAGAAGCAGACAGCGCTGGCTCTTCGGCTTTGAAACAGAGATGAGCTCTGACCCCTAGAGTCGGATACGACTGGCTTTCGAGCAAGGGATACCTTTACTGGTTGTAGGGACAGAATCAATAAAATACCTTAGGGCACAATCCTAAATAGCCTAGAAGGTGATTGAGAGTTGGCTGAGATGCCACTGAACCCATCTCAGCCTAGGAATGTTGGAAATTAGTTAGGATTATTTTGACACCACCAAATTTTGTACAGGCATGGTGGCTGTGAATTTGGGCTGAAAGGGGTTTGGATTTGACTTTTTTTTCAGCCCTTTCCATGCTTTTACCTTTTTCTGGTTTCTTCTGTTCTGCTGCTGCTTTCAGCCAGTACAGCAAATCAGATGAGCTGACAAAAGGGATTGTTCCCGCATGGGGGGCAATTATGTTGATATAAGAGGCTTCCAAATCCACTGTTGCTGGTGTATCTTTGATTTTGGATTGCACTGCCTGATTATAAACCTATATACCAGTGGTGGCAAATCTATGGCATGCGTTCCACAGGTGGTACTCAGAGCCCTCTCTGTGGACACCCGTGCAGTCACCCCAGCACAGAGTTTGCCCCACCCATCTGCCCAGCAGCCCAATGGGAGTGCTTCCTCCCACCAGCACAGAGTTCCCTCTGCCCAGTAGCCCAATGGGAGCATTTCCTTTCTCCCCTGTTGTTGTGTTGGCACTTTGCAATAAATAAGTGGGTTTTTGGGGTGCAGTTTGGGCACTTGGTCTCTAAAAGGTTCGCCATCACTGCTATATACTCTTCCTTTAAAATGTTTCATTGAACTTTGGAGTTTATTTCTGAATAGACAGTTACAAGATTCCACTCTTAGTTTACATCCCTACAGTTCTGTTGAGATGAACTAATCCTAAATAGTTTGAATGTGTGTCAGTGTGGTTTATATGTTATATTCAAACCCTATTTGTTTTGTCAGGTTTACTCTGCTGAAAGGACTAACATGGATTTAGCTCATAAGTAATAAATACATCTCCTACAGTGTTTAAAATGTATGAAATGAAGCAAAAGTACAGTACTGCTAATGGTTAGCGAATACATTTTATCATGCTTTCTACAGTTAGTCCCCTAAAAAAATTAATTATAGGTGTAGCAGCTGTCTGTTTTTATTACATATAATCTGTTTATTATATTGCTAGTTTAGAGAAACAGTTTTTTACATGAACATTTTCTGCAGGAAATATGGAAAATCTTTCACCTTGTGTCATTGCTTTGTAGTGATGTGTCTTCTCTTTCTGCTGTTCAGGCCATTCATTAAAGAGAAGTTAAACCAGGGTGTCACTCTGATAGTAGACAGATATGCCTTCTCTGGGGTAGCCTTCACAGGTGCTAAAGAGGTGAGTACAAAGGGTTCATTATTCTAGTAAGAGCATAGTACTGTATTTATGAAAGCCATGAGAGTGCCAAGCATTAAGTTTACTGTGGTAATTTCTAGCATTAGATAGGTGCTTATATCTCTACCAGTCCAGAAAGCTTGAAGGGTGGCACTGGGCAAATGGCTGTCTCTGAGGTTGATTTAATATACACATTTCAGTCATGGGTGTGTTTACTTGGGAGTACTTTTCTTGGGCTGGATTCAGATTGTCATAATTACTTTTAAATTCTAAAATCAGTGGGACTTAATCATGACTCAGTAATGCCACTTAAGTTCCTGGGACCTACGTTCCACTTACTCTAGTTCCATGCCTTTGTGTCCACTTAAGCTTATCCTGAAGTAAATAGGCACAGCACTCCAGCCTTAGTTAATTCATTTCGTTAGTGTGCTGTAAGGTAAAGGTTGCTCTTGCTCAAAAAGCCAGTTGTATCCGACTCTAGGGTGTGGTGCTCATCTCCGTTTACAGCCAAAAACCCAGTGCTGTCTACGTGTACAGACATTTCCGTGGTCATGTGGGAGGCATGACCAGATGCCAAGCACATGGAACGCTGTTATCTTTCCTTCCAAAGTGGTACCTATTTATCTACTTGCAATGTTTTGCTTTTGACCTGCTAGGTTGGCAGAAGTCGACTAAGTGTGGCAAAATACAGATCCAACCTCGGAGATACAGTAATACCTCATATAACATTAGTATCGAATAACACGAAAATCGCATAACATCAAGGAATCTGGGGGGAAGAATTGCATCAGATAACATTAAGATCCTATGGGATGCTTCAGATAACAACCGCGAAAGCCTGTGTGGTTACAATGTATCTCTATGGATCCCATAGAGGATCAGATAACACGAAAAATCATATAACACGAAGACTTGTGGAACCAGGTTTTAGTGTTATATGAGGTTTTACTGTACTTGAAATATAACCCCCAGAATGCACCACCACCACCCTCTGCACCTCCCTTTCCTCCCAGACACCCCCAGAAAACATTTACCTCCAAAAAAACAAGCAGAAGATGCTGGTGTTAGTTTGGACCGGAAGTGACGTGCCACTTCCTGGTTTTTTTAAAAAAAAGTTTTGGGTTTTTTTGTAAAACAGTATGGGAGCAAAATGACATAAAATAATAAATTCTCCCACTAAGACTTTTTCGGACACAATTTACCATTTGGAGGGGTTATTGGCAGAGAGAGGTTCAACCTCCTGAGATTTAAGAACAAAATGACCCCTCTTCTGTCAGAGATTTCCAGCCCTTAGCTATGCACACAAAACATTGCTTTAGGACAGGAGTTCTCAGCCTTTTAAAGTTGGGTGGTGGGTCACACTCCCTCAGACAGCTTTGGGGGGGGGGCAGACTGCCATTTTGCTCTTCCTCCACCACACGGCACTTCCAGGTGTGATGGAGGCTGTGGGGCCACGTAAAATGGTGCCATGGGCCACATCTGGCCCCCGAGCCATGTTTTCATGTACCTATATATGAATGCAGACAATCATGTTAGAATCTTAACTGTGGTAAGTTTCCTGTGTTTGTTTGAAGTTAAGGCATGCTACAATGATAATTTCATGTCAGAAAATTATTTTGGGTTGAAAGGATTTTTTCTAGAGAAAGTACGCTCAGGTTGGCTTCTTAGATAATGTGGGGCAGCATTGTTATGTTGAAACGGCTTTTAACTGTTTTTCTAATGTTTTTAAATTATTGCTGGATGGCCAGTGAGATGCTCGCTGGACTGTGTACACCGCCCAGAGTCTATCGATTGGTGCAGTATATAAATCTATTGTAAATAAGAGTCTATCGATTGGTGCAGTATATAAATCTATTGTAAATAAAAAATGAGCCCCTGCTGTGATGATGTAGCACAGGGAAGGAAATCTGGCTATCTAGGTCAGTGATGGCTAACCTTGGCACTCCAACTATTCTTAGACTTCAATTCATAGAAGCCCCCTGTTCAGCAGGAGTGCTGACTTGGGCTTCTGGGAACTGAAGTCCAAGAACACCTGAAGTGCCATGGTTCACCATCACTGGACTAGTGTTTCTCAACCTTGACACTCCAGATGTTCTTGGACTTCAATTCCTAAAAGCCCTGATCAGCAGGAGTGCTGACTTGGGCTTCTAGGAATTGAAGTCCAAGAACATCTGGAGTGTCAAGGTTCACCACCACTGATCAATGTGCTTCCAAACTACAACTGCCATCTTCGCTTGTTGTTGGTTAGGCTGGTTGGGGCTAATAAGAGTTTAAAGTTTTAACAACACCTGAAAGCTCAGAGGTTCTCAGGCCTTGGTATACTATTTGCAAATCTGGGCCAGTTTATTACTGAAACCTTGGTCAGCAATTTTTCTCATACTACATTTAAATAGAATTTGTGTAGTTGTGCTGATCTTCTGTCCTTTGGGCTATAGTCTGATAGTGAATGTAGTTTTCATGCAAAAGACCCCAGGTTCATTCCTTGGCATCTCCATTTAGAGCTGGAAAAGACATAGGAATGCCAGTATGAACCAGTGTAGACAGTACTCAGGTACATGCAACCATAAATCTGATTTCCTGTGTTTCTGTTCAGTTGGCGTAATTTTACTATTCCCCACTTTTCTCATCCCTAATCCAACAGAACTTCTCTTTGGAATGGTGCAAGCAGCCCGATGTGGGGCTTCCTAAGCCGGACTTGGTCCTTTTTCTTCACCTGAACACATCTGAAGCAGCCAAACGAGGAGACTTTGGGAATGAAAGATACGAGAACAGTTGTTTTCAAGAGAGAGTTCTTCAGTGCTACTATAGTCTGATGAAAGATAAGAGTTTAAACTGGAAGGTAAGGGGGTGAGGGAAAATATCCACAGATGCTTTGTGTGCTTTCCAAACCACAAATCAATCAACGAAAATCTTGTAGGGAATTTACAACCTCATTTGATTATTGAAGGAATCAAATTTGATTACTGTTTCCTTTCTGATTACCACAAGGAAAAGGTGTTAAAATGCAAGTCAGATGCGTCAAGTATACTTCACCAGGCTTACGACATCAGCCCTGCTAGAGAGCATTGTTAGGGACATGCCAAGCCAAGCAGAGAAGACAAGGATTGAGCCAGCAGCAGTGGCAACTGGAGCAAGTGCACGGACCATATGAAATGGTGCTGCAGGCCAGGGCCGGCCCACGGGCCGTAGGTTGAGAACCCCTGCCATACGGAGTTGAATTCCCAACCTCTGGCCTTGAACCTGGTTGCTCCAGCTCACTAAACTATCTAGCCATCTAAGCCAGTGGTGCCCAAAACTAAGGGCCAGGTGCGGCCCCCAACACCAATTCATCCGGCCCGTGAAGCCCTCGTCACTCCTGGAAGCGGAAGTAAAATGCGCCTTGCATAAAGAGTGCCTCGCTTAGAGAGTAACTTGGTTAAAGAGCAGAATTTTCTCTAAATGGTCGCTTCGCTTAACAACTAAAACCAACTAAAAACTCGCTTGACAAATAAATTGGGGTTCGCAATCTCCCCCACCAGAAGTCACAATTGGTCACTTACAATGGTGTTTCGCTTAAAGAGCAAACACTCTTAAAGAGCAATCCTGTGGAACACATTATGCTCTTTAAATGAGGTACAACTGTAGTAATTACCAAATATCTGTGTCAGGCAATAGTCCTAACCATGCTTATTTAAAAGAAGCCTCATTAAAGATAGTGGCATCAAACATTTAAGTAAACATATTTAAGATTACGTTGGGCATAATCCTGCCTGTGCAGTTAAACCAGCATAGATAGATGCCAAGAATAATTAACTGAATTTAAACTTTCCCTTTTTGCCCTGGAAAAGCCTTTCAGAGCTTTGAAATGGCCAGATCACCAACAGTGGTCCTAATTATGGTGATGGTAGTGAGCTGACAGTGATAGTCTTTACTGCTAAGAGGCTCCTGTTTCCTTCCCAAGAGACCCAATTACTTCCTCAAGGAAAAAAAGTCATAGGGAACATCATAACTTTGAAGGTGAATGATAGGAAGTTTTCAGCTTGTTTAAATAAACTATATTTGGGTGCTTTAATTTATGCCAGCCTAACTACAGCAACTCAATTTTGCCCACTGTTAGAGATCAGAATTAGTGTGATGTCCTTGACTGATGTGCTGATCTAGTTTAAGTTTTGTCCATACAACTGTGTTAACTGGGCATACAAATGGTATAAGCTTTCTCTGCTGCCAACATTTAATTTGGAAGAAATTGGTACAAACTTCAAAATATAATTTCCTTCATGTAACATTCTTTTTGAATTTTCTTTTTCAATTTTCTGTGCATGAAGAATGACCATTGTGTTTTTGTTTTATTGGGCACAGGTGATAGATGCTTCAAAAAGCATAGAAGATTTACACAATGAAATTCAGTCATTTACGGAGGAAGCAATGGAAGAAGCTCAGCACACACCAATAGGAGAATTATGGAAATAGAACTGGCTCAGCTCTTCTTGGCTCATTCTTCACCAGGGCTAGCATAACCTTTGGCAGCAAATTGCTGTAGCATACAAAATCAGTGTGGACATTTATTGTACATTGAATTGTATGAATGTTCAGATGAATACTCTGATTTCATAACTTGTAGCGATTTGCCAGCAAACGTTATTCCATTTATGTGATACCAACATTTCTAAAAACAATCTAGGTCAATACAAGTACAGTAATACCTTGGATAACGTTTACCTCAGATAACGCTAAAATCGCATAATCTTAAGTAATCTGGGGAGGACAATTGGATCGAATAACGTTAAGGTCCTATGGGTTGTGATAACCGCTAAAGCCTGTGCGGTTACAATGTATCCCTATGGAGCTTTAACGTTATCCGATCCATCCCATAGGATTTTAACATGCATCGGATAACACTAAAAATCGGATAACACCAAGACTTGTGGAACCAAGTCTTAGCGTTATCCGAGGTATTACTGTATTTTTGTACAAATGTCTTCAACCATATAGCAGTTGGATTCCTGTTGGTGTTAATCTGTGCTACCCAAGATGAGTGATGTCATCATCCAGCAATGACTATCTTTCATTTTATTACATGAAAAACTTCTTATTCCTGCCCCCCTTTCAGGCCCAGAGGCTCACTAGAGATCACATTTGCCCATGGTGAACCCTGTGATGTGGGGTTGGTATGATGCCAATTTCCCAAAGTTAAAGGCTCCCCTGTCCCTGGCCTGACCTTCCTAAAGGATTTCCAAGGTTGAGGAACCCCATTGTGATGGCGAACCTTGGCACTCCAGGTGTTCTTGGATTTCAATTACCAGAAGCCCAAGTCAGCATTCCTGCTGATTAGGGCTTCTGGGAATTGAAGTCCCAAGAACAGCTGGAGTTCCAAAGTTTGCCATCACTGCAGGGAGTCTTGGAACCTCAAGTGGGATGGGGATAGGTTTTTAATGTAATAAAATTAAAAATATCCATCACCACATGATGTCACCTGGTGTGTGAGGTGCAAATTTACATCCAAGATTTTAGCCATTTGGAATTTTGGAAGATTGTGTCTTGGTTGAATGAATCTAACAGCCTGTTTCCTACACACACACGCCCCATTGGGAAGCTGTGGTTAATAGCTTCAAAATAAGCCAGGATATTAAGCCATTATTTTAATGTCTAAGTGTGAAGCTCTTAAACCAACATTTACGGGCTTTTGCAAAGTTCTTCATGCACGGCCAAGAGGGTGTTTGTGCCCGAGTATGTATCTTGAATATTTAAAGACATTTGTATAAATGACGTGTGCCCACCCCAATCCTTACCAAAAGTGACATTATGGAAGGTATTTATTCTAGAAAAGCACCAAGATATGTTATTTTTAAACTAAATATGTATGCGTTTTTAGATTCCTGGGTGAACGCCTTACAGATTGCAATTATATCTTTATTTGATCTTTGTTTCCTGTATGGTTCTTTAAAGCGTGATTGAAAAACTTGTTTGGATGTGGGTATCTCCATCATACTCTAAATAGAAAACAGATGCAAAGAATGAGCTTACCTGTACCTTTCCTGTATTTTCACCATTATTGCTTTTAAGGAGCTTCTGGTTGTACAACAGACAAATGATGTAGTGCTCGTCAATGGTTTTTTAAAAAATTATAATTCCTGACCCTCTGTACATTATTTATGTCATTTGGGGCTTCCACAACACATAGTCCAAAATATCTGGAGGGTATCATGTTGCCCACTGTGTTCTTGCCCTCTGTCTGGTTTTCTATTTGCAACAAATTCTAAATAAATAATTTATTTGTATCTTTAGCGGTATACTATTGAAAATTACTCCTTGACTTGTGTCAATTTCTTTGCCTGCATTTATGGTCTTTTCTATGTTTAGCACAGAAGTGGGTGACTTCCAGACCCCAAAAGGCTGCATTTTATATCACCCAAGATTTCACTTTCCAGGTCCTCCCAAACCACCCACACCAAAACTGCAAGCAGATCTCTCTACCCCATTTAAATCTATGGGGTCTTTCCCTCCGAAAGAAAAAACAAAAATTCCCACTGGGCTTAGACTGCATAGTCAAGTATTTCCCAACAAAAGAATCGGCTTAAGTGCCTTGATTTAACTGCACTATCAGTTTCTGAGAGCACTTTTGTGAATCTAATATTCTCAAAGGTTCCTGGCAAGATTTAAACTTCTAGCTGTCCTTATCTGTCATTTAATATTCTTAAATGTAATTTTCCCCCTCCCTATATTAAAAAAAAATGAAGGGTTATGTTGTATTTTAGGGGAAAGGTTGGGGACGCCTGGATAGGAAGACTCATCGATACCTTTTTTGTAAGATTGCAAATTTACACAAGTGAACTACAGGTTAATTACAATCAACTTTTCAGCTAGGCTAACATTTGACTTGGTAGTATAAATATAAGTATCAGATAGAGAGAGATGAGTGGTTTTTTTTTTCTTGTAACTTTATTTAGATACAAATTGAAGCAGTCGATGAATGGAGCACAGCCCCATGTCCTCTATCTCCTCCCTTCAAAGTCTGATCAAGAGAAACAGCAAGAGAAAGGTAGCAAGTCATAACAATGACAGATAAGCATCATGGTTCAGGACTCTGCTTTCTGACAGCATGCGCGCATGATGGTGAACCTTGGCATTCCAGATGCTCTTGGACTTCAAGTCTCAGAAGCCCAAGCCCCCGTGAATCCACATGCCAGGCATGTTTTACTTCCGCTTCCAGGAGCGATGAGGGCGGTGCGGGCCGGATGAATTGCAGCAAACCCATTCGTGTGGATTCACAGGGGCTTGGGCTTCTGGGAATTGAAGTCCAAGAACATTTGGAGTGCCAAGGTTTGCCATCACAGGCTTAAGGGACAACCTATGGGTAGGTCAGTTACTCCTATGTGCAGTTCTAAATGGTCATACTATTGCCTTTAGGCCAAGTGCTGCTGATAAATGATAACACAGGAAAGGAGGCTTTGTAAACATATTTGCTACCACCAACAGCACCCATGACTGAGCTAAAGAATTACAAAAAGATAACTAACACTTGAGGGAGTGGTAGAACCTCTCCAGTCAAATCTTTATCAAACAGTGCCGTGTTGTTTTCAAGCACAGTGGCTATGTTTTCCAACGTAGGCAGGCCAGCAAATTAACCTTTCCCAGCAACCCAAAATGCATCATATGTTTCTTCATTAAGAACAACACGATGGAAATGTATCACCATCACGTAAGTTCAGCCTCAGGCCCTGTATTAAAGAGAGAAAGTAGACTGTTTGGGGAAGGGGGGATGCTTCTTACACTTCCCAAGCCCTTTAATGTTAAATGAAAACTCATTATCAGTGTGCAATCTTCAAATTTCATGGTCAGATTCTTTTTTAAAAAAGAAAATTGAGTCAAATGGAGGAATCAGAGGTACTTTCAGTTCAAGTGAGCCAGTGGATGTTTCCACCAAGACCACATTAAATAGCAGCCACCATATTTTTAATACAGAATCTTTAAAAATCTATGTGGGCTTTGGGTTACGTTCAATAAAGCTAAGTCCTGTCTAACTTTTCATTTCATTCTTTTGCAATTGCTGTTGATTTCTTGAAGGAGCACTACTCCCAAGTGCTATCCGTACAAAACGTCTCAGCTGTCGTCTCCAAATCATGTCATTCTGTAACACAGTCTGTGCACAATGTGCTTCTGCTACTTCTTGATGTGACATCATGGAGGCATGGTGTGTGTTTCTGATCAAGGGAAATTTTACAACTTAGGAGGAGTGACAGATCAAGATGGAAGCATTATATTGGAGAAAAGCAAACGCACATGTAGCAACGTCTGTTGCCTTCCGACAGGTGAGAGAGGGGACCCTCAGGTGGCAAAGAAAACGTGCTCTCCTGAGCTAGAGAGACAGCTCTTAGCCACGTGGCTGTATTATTTTATGCTGGTTTTCACATCACACTACAAAAAAAATGGAGGTGGAGGGAGAAGCAAATAGGATTAAGTTCTCCCAAAATAATAGATCTTGTAAAAACCAGATACCTAGAAGGGCTTTCGCTATTCTTGCTGGGCTTTTTGGGCCACAAACATAAAAATAATCTTCAGCTCTTCGCCAACACTGCTTCCCTTTCCTGCAGGTACTCTTGCGCTGAAAAAGCCTGACTAAAGCTATTAAGGCCTGAATGATGACCTGTTTCTTCATCCCCCGGCAGAAAACCCACTCTCTGCTTGAAGGCTACACAGAATGCTGCGGTGGATGGGAGGGCAGGGATGTCAACAAGCACCTATGAAAGCTGGTAGCCCGAGGCTCTTCGAAGAGCCCCCCCCCCTTCCCTCTACAACATAAATTGGCAGAGTTAGCTTCTGGTGTGTGTGGTTAAAGAGATAAGATTTCAAAATCTTCATCCTCGGAATCAAAGAACCTTTCCAGTCTGTCTGCATCAGAAGAGTCTGCAAGATAACAACAACAAAAAAGTACACCAGCATTATTACTTTAGACTTGTGACTATTTATAACGTCTGATCTACCTTTCGAGGGATTAGTTATATCAAGCAACCCAGGGACATGAGTGTGTTTTGGGAGCAGGAGGAAACTGTTTTCTCAGAGGATTTAGGCAGAACATGGATCATCAACAACACAAGCTTCCTATGTATCATAGTTAGATGTTGGAGAACTTTCCTTAACTGGAAAGAGTGGAATGCTAAAGATGTTACAACACTGAATTCTTACATTGAAACAGTACTTTTTTTGCATATTACATGTATGAAGATAGATAGGTTCACACTGCACAAAACGTTACTTAAAGGTCACCCTTGCTCGAAAGCCAGTCGTATCTGACTCTAGGATTCAGTGCTCATCTCTGTTTATAGCCAAAGAGCCAGTGCTATCTGCATCTGTAGACATTTCCATGGACAAGTGGCAGGCATGACTAAACACTGGAGTCACGGAACACTGTTTACCTTCCCAATGAAGTGGTACTTATTTATCTACTTGCTTTTGAACTGCTAGGTTGGCAGGAGCTGGGACAGAGACAGGAGCTCACTCTGTCCTGCAGTACCTGGGTCTTGAACTGCTGACCTGCTGACTTTCCAATCATCAAGCTCAGCATCTTAACCACTAAGCCACCACAGTCCCCTCACAAGCTTTAGCTTGTTCTAAAAATATCTGACACATGGAACAGCAAGGTAAAGCTCTGTTCTTCTTCTTCTTCCAAACATTAGCTGCCAGGAGAAGAACTTGATTTTGTCAGTGTTGATGATCCAAAGCAGTTTCCAATAAAAATGAGGTGGATGAACTAATAGTGTCATCAGATGTTTGCTTAGGACAAACCAGTTAAAACATTTGGGTTCCACCTAATAGATATTTTTTCACTTTGCACTATTATTAAAGGTTATAGATAGGCAGTACATTTTCATTAGACACTTTTTTTAAAAAAGAGTTCACATACTTTTCTGAAGCAGCTGCCCAGCCAAAGTTGCTGTCACAAATAAAATAATCTAGTTCTTGAGCTATAGCTGATCAAGTTTTGCAATGACAACAAACCATCATTTTAGAGAAATTTCTAAATCCCAGAAATCAGGGGCTCTGGTTCCGTAAGGCTGGTGTATGCACAAAAATAAAATCCAGCCAAAGGTGTCAGCTAATAATATACATGATAAAGAAACATAAATCCAACACAGGAGATGTACATAATCATAGATTAATAAATAGAAAGGGCTGAGCGAAGTACTGTAACTATAAAAAGAAGGTTTAATTTTAAGGGGATTTTTTTTTTTGTACTACCAAATAAATGTTCTTAACTGAGAACGCCATCTTCTGCATCATCATTATGCCACAGTTCCATGGGATAAAGAGAAACCAAAGACTACTCCAATAACCCCATTGATGTATTAAATTTGAATATGTGTGGGAGTCAATGAATGGAGGGGAGACAAATAACCTCCACTTCCTAAGTTTCCATCGAAGAATCCCTCAGATGTATTTAATGTTAAGATCTGCAGTGGACATTGTAAATTCATTCAGCTGGTCTCTGAGCAGACCCATTCAACTCACAGACTCTCCTGTGGATCTTTACATTAAACAGGCAAAAAACTGGGACTGGCATGCGTGCCCCTTTCCATATGACCCATTAAGACATACACAAATTTAACTTTAATGGCGAAACATGGCGATTAATTAAATATTTGGTGTAAGAAAACGTCTACAATAGCAAAATACCCCATTCTGCCGCTCTTTTATTGGGGAAACAGGTAAGCATTACCTGGCGTGAGATTCAAAACATCAGGGCTAGAGAAGTGTGAAGGCTGATGCTCTACTAGTTCAAACATTGGCAGGGCTCCTCTAATCATTGACAACTATTAAAAGGGAACAGAAATGAGGGGTATTAATTGACAATTTCTTGATCAAGCTTTTTAGCTTGTTAAGCAAGACTCAATGATGTTACGAAAAAAATGTCTTTAAGTCAGAAAAGTCAGTAAAACAATAGACAAAAGCTACAAAATTCAACTTCTCTAGAATCTTATCACTGGAGCAGAAGCTTAGAGGGTTTTTATTTCTAGGTTTGTAGTCCTTAAGCTTGGAAAGTCATCCTTGACAATGTTTGTATGGACAGTGCTTCGCAGAGTTTGAGGCTAAATCCAACTGTTAGTATCAACTAGCACAGCCTCACTGAATCAAATGGTCTTTGATAAGTCAAACCTTATATTTAGTTTTGGGAATTTGATGGCTACATTCTTGTAGGAATAATAATTGGCTATGTAGCCTCAGGAGGTCAGATACACCATCATTCAGGCATGTCCTGTATAGTTATTTTCACCTTTTCATGTCAGCCAGTAAGAACCATTATGTAAAAGAAAAACTATTATACAAATATATTTAAAGTATAGATATAACCCTGCCTATGAAACATAAGAAAGAGTTATGCTGGCATAAAGTTAAGCAACTGGATTTTAAACACCAAAGTTAATAGGAGGGAAATTACCCTCAACTGAGCAAAAAAAAAAAAACAATATTATTATTCCATTTTCTACCATTCTGCATTATGACATTACAGGCTTTTTGACCTAGTAGCCCCTCGTTCTACTGAAATCTTAGTACAGTCTACATTCTACAATAAGATAAATTGTGGGGCTTTTCAATGTGCCTGTCTCTGATCTCAGTTTTATCTTATTTTCATTCATTTATTTATCTGTTCAATATGTAACCTGAAACAGTACTATGAGATGCAAAAAAAAGCACTTATTCACATGTAATGAAATTGTAATTCCTTTTAATATTCAGATTTCCTCTAACTGCCCAACACAGTACTTATAATTTTGTAGCCTTCTTAGGGAACTTTAAGTCAAGTATTTCTTGAAGAGGAACCTCCAACTGTGGAACAATTTTCCAAGATTGTTCCAGGAAAATTACATGTACCATTTTTTAATCTGCCTTTTAAAAGACTTCAATCTATAGAAAGTTTGAGTCTCATTAAAATCAAAAGGACAAATTAGCCATGTCTAATTTACATCCCATTAAACAGAGCATCTAATGTGTCCCTGATGTGTACCAACTTTTAGTAAAGCTGCTGCTACCATTTGCAGTGCTACATATTTTTTAGCATTACTTTTTAAATGTTGACATTTTCTGGATTTCTATATTAAACCGCTGTTTATTTATTGTCATCTCACAATACATGTTTTCCTAGAACCAGGGGCGTAGCTACCGCCGTATCTGCCGTATCAATTATACGGGGCCCCCAGGCCACGGGGGCCCCCTACAGCAAAAATTAATAAAAACTTCCCAATTTTTTTTATTTCACAAGGGCCCCCCAAACAAATTTTTATACGGGGCCCCGTTAAGGCATGCTACGCTTCTGCCTAGAACAGGAGTTCGCAACCTTATTAAGCCGGGGGCCAGATCACACTCCCTCAGACAGCTTTGGGGGCCAGACAACCATTTTGCCCTGCCTCCACCACATGGCACTTCCTGGTGTGGTAGTGGCAGTGGGGTGTTGAGAAACCAGCCCCAACAATCAGCGTGAAGGAATTGAGCCTGAAATTGCTTGGATCCAAAATGCAAAAGCTTTTATTAAGTTCTTCACGTCTGAAGAAACCTACGAAGTATCTGCTGTGCTCTTCTGTGCTAGCTAGCTTTCTTGCTTTCTCTTAGCAGACTGCCTGGCATATATTTTACAGTCACACACACAAAGAGATTCCTCAGCCAGGAGAAAAAAGGAGGGGGAAGGAGGAGGAGAGAGTGTGAGATATGAGTATAAAAACACAATTATATAGTGTTCTTTATAAATGACTGGAGAAGCCCATTCTTATCTCTAACGCCGGCCAGAGCTAGGCATTTCAAGGACAGCATGCATTCCTTCAAGAGGCTGAGTTGTATTTTTCCAGTCAGCTACATACAGTAATGAAATCTAGCATCCAGTATAAAAACCTAATATAAATCTACTACACAAGTATATAAAAGGAGTACAATCTTAATTAAGCTATAAATGAAACCCTATAGTGGGGGGCCCACATGAAATGGTGCTACAGGCCACATCCAGCCTGCAGGCTGAGAATCCCTGTCCTAGAAGATCTGCTTGAAAGTGAAGCACACAGAAGGACTACAGCCTCAGATGTTGTCAGCTGCCTTTAAAAAAAGAACTAAAATTGTCATCTATCAATTTTAAATGAATATCAAGAGGATCTTCCCACAAAAAGCAACAGGAAGAGGTTAAAAGGAAATTGTCTTATTGGTTTACTGCCAGAACAGTCACCTTTGATGACACTTGGTGATCAGAGGTGGTCTTTGCTTCAAATAAATCAAGCAAGGGAAATCTTGGCAACACAGTATCTTGACATACTTATTCCAATAGATTGTTATTGCTGTGCACCATCAAAGTGCATCTGTATTATTGGAATTCTATGAATTAGCCCCCCCAGTCCCCCTCCCAGTCGTATACAGTAATACCTCGGATAACGTTTACCTCGGATAATGCTAAATCACATGTTAAGTAATCTGGGGAGGAGAATTGGATCGAATAACGTTAAGGTCCTATGGGATGGATCGGATAACAACCGCTAAAGCCTGTGCGGTTACAATGTATCTCTATGGAGCTTTAACGTTATCCGATCCATCCCATAGGATTTTAACATGGATTGGATAACACTAAAAATCGGATAACACCAAGACTTGTGGAACCAAGTCTTAGCGTTATCCGAGGTATTACTGTAATTGGTTATTGACTGAGGGATACTAAAGCTGGATTTGCTCTTATAAATGTTAACATTTTTGGTCATATATTCTTGAGTTTCTTCCTCAAAGGATTTGATTAAAAACAAACCTTTTTTATCTGCTGGCACCAATCACTGAAGTCCTCCTCGTTGTTGCAGAAAAAGCCCTGTAAAAGAAAGAGTTAGTATGCAAAATATATAAGCTGAAAAGGCTGGGAAGCAATCATGTCATATTCTGTAAATATAAAAGGATTATATCTTTAATATAGAAGGACATACATTTTGAGAGCTAAAAAGATTGACACTGTGATGGATCAACTCTAGTGAGGTGAGGAAAGAGAAAGGAAAGAGTAGTTACTCCAAAGATGAGGAGAAAGAAGAGCAAAACACTTGCACCTTTATAGAGATGAATTTGTAAGTAGAAAACTGAAAGACTGTCTCTAAATGCAGCCCTCATTCACTATGAAAATGAACTTCAGACACACACCACAGCAATCGAAGGATCAAGCTCGGCAATGTTCATTCTGCAGGGTGGATGTTGGCAGTGGAAACTCTCGTCAGGGATGTGGCTGCTGTCCAGAGGCTCCACAGCAGGCTGAGTTGTGTGTGGATCAAGATAGATTAGTTCTTCACCTGGGAAAAAAAGAGAATGAGTTGAAAGAAACACAATACAAAACTTCCCAGTGAGATAAAAGTCACTGCAGTTACACTGCTGGATCGCAGCCAGATAGGACTGCAAAAGTCCTAAAGATATTTCCCCTAGCCTGGTGTCCTCAGTGCTTTTGATCTACACCTGGTAGCTAGCAGGATATGAAAGGCGCCCTCCCCAAGGAATGTTACATTTGGACATCTCCTGGGCAACACCAGAGACACATTGGCTGAGCTTTCTGCTGCAGAAGCAACACTGGACTGCTTCTGACACAAAGAAAAAGCAGCACCAGACAGATTGGCCAATGGTCGGCAATTATGGATGGTCTAGGTCAGGGGTGCCCAAGCTACAGCAGTACCAGGCCCCTGATGCAAATCCATCTGGCCCCCGAAGCCCTCGCCACTCCCGGAAGTGGATGGGAGACACTCCCACCAATGGGCATATGTGTCCTGAACCACTTCTGGAAGTGGTGGGGACGCATTTGCACATGTGCAGAGATGTCCAGAACCACTTCCAGGAGTGGCGAAACCACTTCCGAGAGTGGCAGAGATGCATTTGCGCATGCGCAAAGATGTCCAGAACCACTTCCGGGAGTGGTTCCTGACACGCATGTGCAAACATGCCCATTTCCAGGGGAATGGTCAGGCCTGTTCAGCTGTTCCAGGGACATGGTCAGGCCCCTGGCACAAAAAGTTTGGGCACCTGTGGTCTAGGCCAGCGGTGGGGAGCCTGCAACCTTGAGGGGAGTCTGGGCTTCCAGGAATTGAAGTCCAAGAACACATGGAGGCCCAAGGTTGAGAAACCCTGGCCGAGAGGCAGGGCCGGATTTTCCTATAGGCTAACTAGGCTTCAGCCCAGGACCTCAAGATCAAGAGGGGCCTATATATTGATATATATCACAGTAAAGATGTATTTTATTATCTCTCATGTAATTTACAAACTTAAAAATGGGAGGTGAAAGGGCCACATAAGTGGAATAGCCTAGGTAGGGCCTCTTTTCATGTAAATCCAGCCCTGCCTAGAGGAAATAGGATAGTCCTCAAAGTGTTCTGGAACTTCAATTCCCAGAAGTCCAGGCTCCCCTCAATGCCGCAGGTTCCCCACCCCTGATCCAGGCCAAAGTATTCAGGATGTATCAGATCACAATGACTTTCTCATACATGTTTTTGTGTTGCCAACTAATCTTTCTCTCACTGGGAGAGGCGAAAGGAACTGCAGAATGATCTCACCAAAAGGTGCCTTCATATTGGTAGTTTCACATCTAGCCTAGACACAGAAGAAGAAGCCCAAGTCAGCACTCCTGCTGATCAGGACTTCTGGGAATTGAAGTTCAAGAACAGCTGAAGTGCCAAGGTTCACCATCATTGCACTAAAGGCTCTCTCACTAATGCTTCTAAACATGGCTCTAAGCAATGAAGACACAGAAGAAAGTGTGTCTTTCTTTATGGGGAGATAAGCTATATGGTGTAGCAGTGTACAGTGCATCTGGTATAATGTTGTTCTCTCAGCAAGACTGTAGTGCAGTGATGTCAAACCTTGGCACTCCAGATGTTCTGAAACTTCAATCCCCAGAAGCTCTGATCAGCAAGAGTGCTGACTTCGGCTTCTGGTAATTGAAATCCAAGAACACCTGGAGTGCCAAGGTTCTCCATCACTGCTATAGTGGAATTCTTAACTAGGTAACTTACTGAAGTACTTCATATAGTTGCTTCTGGAATTGACTATTACTCACCTACATATCCAATGAAATAATGAGCACTATTAGGTTTTCCTCCAATGACTCCTAAGGACTGTGGCATCATAAAACAATGCTGGAAAATAACAAATGTGAAGTGAGTAGCATCAAAGCCAGGAGAAACTGGAACATCCATTCTGGCAAAGAGTAATATAGGGTTAAAAATATCTCCATAAAAGTATAACTGAACAACACAGTCTTCTGTGTATTTATTCAGAATTGGGTTCATGATCTTCAATCAGACCTACTGTCATTTAAGATAAACAAGTATAGCACTGCAGCCTTGATCATTTTATTAACAGGTCTGCAAAAGATCTAAGTGAACACAAAGGAAAACTAAGTACAAGTAATACCTCATATAACATTAGTATCGAATAACACTAAAATCGCATAACATTAAGGAATCTGGGGGGAAGAATTGCATCAGATAACATTAAGATCCTATGGGATGCTTCAGATAACAACTGCTAAAGCCTGTGTGGTTACAATGTATCTCTATGGATCCCATAGGATTTTAACATGTATCAGATAACACTAAAAATCATATAACACCAAGACTTGTGGAACCAGGTTTTAGTGTTATATGAGGTTTTACTGTACAGTAATACCTCGGATAATGCTAAGACTTGGTTCCACAAGTCTTAGTGTTATCCAATTTTTAGTGTTATGCGATGCATGTTAAAATCCTATGGGATGGATCGGATAACGTTAAAGCTCCATAGAGATACATTGTAACCGCACAGGCTTTAGCGGTTGTTATCCGATCCATCCCATAGGACCTTAACGTTATTCGATCCAATTCTCCTCCCCAGATTACTTAACGTTATGCGATTTTAGCGTTATCCGAGGTAAACGTTATTCGAGGTATTACTGTACAGTGGAACCCTGTATAACGATTGCATCATACAGCGATGAAATCTTATGAGTGCCTTTTAAAAAAAATTGTATCGTACAAAGGTAAAGTGCTTCTCCAGCCAAAGGCACCCCAGTGCTGTTAGCAAAAGGGATTCTCATTGGTCCCCTTGCTCAAACAACAGGGGGGCCAGTGAGAATCCCTCTTGCTAACAGCACAGGGTTGCTATTCCTTGGCGAAAATCGTTATACGAATCATCCCATAGGGAAAATTGCTATATGATATATGTATCGTACAGCTAATTTTTTGTACAACGATGGATGCATTGGAACCAATTAAAATCGTTATACGGGGTTTCACTGTACATGATTATTAAATATAGTTATTTAGACATCATCAAATATGTAAGCTGCGTAGATTACAGCAGGTACACTCCATATCACTTCAGATACTGTTTTCACATACAGTTCATGTATTTCAGATTTAATTTTAAATGTGTCACACTCAACAGATCTTACTCTTACAATGCTTTTGTGAGTAGCTCAGCAGTGAGAACAGAGCTAAATAAGCTATAATGAATTATACATATAAGCAGGTAATTTTGTGTTGGAGATTACTCTGGGTTGAAAGGAAGATTTGTGCTAGAGAAACTCCACTCAAGGGGTGCCCAAATGAGGCTCCTTTCATGTCCCCATGCAGCCCCTGAGTATAGAAACCCGACCTTCCAGTCTCCAAGCTCAGTGTCTTAACCATTAAGCTACCAGGGGAGCTGAGCTTGGAGACTGGAAAGTCAGGTTTTGATACCCAAGGGCTGCACAGGGACATGAAAGGAGCTTCATTTGGCCATCCCCTGAGCGGAGTTTCTTCAGCAAAAATCCTTTCAACCCAGAGTAATCTCTGACACGAAATTATTATAGCAGGCAATTTAACAGTGAGGTATTTTAAAAAAAGATATATTTAACATTCCATACTTGCACTATCTAGGCAGTTAAAATTATTCAAACCTTTAGTGTTTCAATATAGGCTTCATTGATATCTGTGAGGCCAAGACGAAGAGGTATCAGCAGCACTAAAGGTTTCCAGAGTAATAGCCTGTTGGTACATTCTGCTCCATCTGGATACCCATTCAAAAGTAAGTCTGATTCTGTAGCAGGAAATGCTGAAGCTCCAGGACATGGATAACTGGACTTGCACAACCTCCCTATCAACAGCAAAGACATAAGCAGAAACAACCTCATCAAAAGATTCACGGTATTACGCTTGGGTGTAGTGCTACCCCAAGTACTCAAGAAAAATTGATCCCATGATAAATATCATCCTACATGTTACCTGGTACATTTCACAAAGATCCCTAATCAATGATACAAAAATACTGTATCCAAAGTATTTCGACATACAAAAAGCCACATCGTTCACTAGAAGCTTGGATATGAGCATACAATACTCTTATATTCTGTCAGACCACGACTCTCACAAGCAGCATCCTGTTTGCAGACAGTAGATGCAGCTCTACAAGGTTTTAGACAGAGTATCTTTTCCAGTCCAGCCAAAAACAGAGGTAGTAGGAACAGCACCTATAATACTCCTACCATGCAAGGCATGGATTCTTCAGAGTGTTGTATTAATAGTAATCTTTGTGCTCCTACTCCAGAGTAGATATTACATATTCATTCAGCCAAGAGACCTTAACTGGTTATTGAGTTAAAGAAGACCTATCACATTCAGAATCAGTGTTGCCCATTGGTGTGCCTTCCTTATAAATGCCACAATAAGGGGTTGCTCCAAAATCACAGTTCTTAATGTGTTGAAATAATAGGCAAACCCCTCTTGTGCAACTCTGGGCCACCAAAACATGGATCAGGTACTGGAAGCATTTAATTTAAATTCATGTAAAATTTCCTGTCCTTCTCCTTTTAGGAATGATAAGAGCCCAAGAACCTAACAGGATCGGAAGCTTTAAAGTACTTTAGATTAAATGCTTCCAGTGCCCAGTTTGGGTTCTATCACAAAAAGTTATGCCTTGCTCTTCTTGATCTCTCAGTGGCTTTCGATACCATTAATCTCGATATCCTTCTGGAAAGCCTCTGAGGGTTGGTGATCCAGGGCACTATGTGGTCCTGGTTTTCTTCATTTCTTAAGGGCCGGACCCAGATGGTGTGGTTGAAGAGTAAGAAATCCGACCCTTGACTGCTCCAATATGGGTTGTCTCAGGGCTTGGTGCTTTTACCTCTCCTATTTAACATCTACATGAAACCATTGGGTGAGATCATCTGTTCCCACAGGGTGTTTTATCTCGGCCTAACCCTAGTGATGCAGTGGAAGTCTTTTCCAGGTGCCTGGAGGCTGTTAGGGTCTGGATGGGGGACAACAGGCTACAACTGAATCCTGGCAAGACTGAGTGGCTGTGGGTCAGGGATCCTGCGTTATCTCGGGAGCTACCATCTTTGGTTCTGGATGGGGCGGTTTTGCCCCAAACAGACCCAGTGCATAACCTGGGGGTCCTCCTGGACTCACGATTCCTGCTCGAAGAGCAGGTGGCAGTCGTGGCTAGGAGGGCTTTTGCACAACTTCCTGTCATTCGCCAGTTGCGCCCACTCCTAGATCGGGACTCCTTGCTCCTAGTCACACACACTTTGGTCACCTCCAGACTTGATTACTGTAGTGGGGCTGCCCTCTGTGACCATTCGGAGGCTTCAACTGGTCCAGAATGTAGCTGCTCGAGTGGTGATGGGATGCGGGCATTATGCTCATGCCTCACCACTGCTCAGAGAGCTGCACTGGCTCCCAGTTTGCCTCCAAGTGCAATTCAAGGCGCTGGTTATCACCTTTAAAGACCTATATGGTAGTAGACCAGGATACCTAAGAGACCGTATCGCCCTGAGGACATCTGTCCGTTCCACCAGAGTGGACCGGAGGGGCTCTTTGGTTGTGCTATCGGCCAGAGAGGCGCACCTCTCTGGCACCAGAAAGAGGGCCTTCTCTGTGTCCACCCCAGCCCTATGGAACCTCCTACCAGTTGAGTTACGTATGCAGACAGAGCTGCTGTCCTTTAGGAAAGGTGTGAAAACCTGGCTGGCAGTATGGGTTCGGGGGACGGGTGATATAATGACCCCAGCCCATTGGCTAATCTGAGCCCCCTGTCCTCAATTTCTCTTAGCTGTAATTTTAGTTTACTTTTTAGTCTTTTAATCTGTTTTAGCTAGTTTTAATCTTTTAACTTGATAATTTTAAATTGGTTTTAACTGTTATTGATGTTTTTGTTGTAAACCACCCTGGGTAACTTCAGTGAGGAGGGCGATGAATAAATTTGACTAATTAATAAATAAACAAACAAACAAACACAATCATGTCCAATATATATGAGATACAAAAGAGCTTTTACTCAACCAATTCAGATTTGTATTCATCAAAAACACACATACAGACACCTAAAAGCATATCAATACTTACTTATTTCCTCCATCACAACAGTATTGTCCATGGCTATGTGCACTGCCAACGAGCTCCATGTGTCAAAAGTGGCAAGCTTTCTAGAGGTAGAAAAGCAATTATTTATTTTAATGATAAACCCATGAGAAAAGCCAGTCCAGAAAGTTACATACAGTAGCTGTGATCCTATTACACTGGTCAGAATCTAGCTGAGCAAGTCTAGTACAGTATTTGAGAGCAAATACAGCATCCCAGTCTCACCTTTCCTACCATTTTAATAAGCAGATTCCTGAGCCAATTGTCACATAAGTTTCTCAGTGCATGTACTGTGCTAAAACAGAGGTGAACAATAGGCTATTTCCCATTTTTTTTGACAGTCTGAGGGTCAAACTTCCAAAGAGTGGGGGGGGGGGGCTGACCAAAGAGCCTAATTTGCACAATTTATTCATAAAAACCATTTTAATTTATTTTTGTTAACTTAAAAGTGGGTACTTTCTGGAAAATGGTTTTAGTCAAAAAAGCTTTCTAACACTGTCCAATGGACAAAAAACTAGATGGAATGGGAGACCCCAGGAGGTTTCCCTCAAAGATTCAGAATCACTTTCTTAGCTTGGAACATCTACAGTTAAATTTTAACATTTAGTTCCAACTCTATACACTCACTGAACAGTGGATTTACACAAGTGTTGAATTATGTTCTATTCATTCAATGGGTCTACTCTAGGTAGAAATAACAACTTGATTTAGTTCATACTTTCTGCAAAACAAAATTTGATCCAATTTGATCCAGAATAAGCCCAAAACATATGTGAAAGTACTGTACTAGTTTGGAGAATCCTATATTGATATTGCAATTAAAGGTTTTAATCTTCATGTTTTTCTAGTTCTTAGTATAGTGATATAGACTCCTTGCACAGTATGTGTGTTAACTGAGAGGCTGAATAAAAAATAGAGCTCTAATTGTACAATTCATTCCTATTCCATTTTCCCTTACTAACATCCAAGGGTAAAACTGCAATTTAGAGGAAAACAGAAGAAAGCAATGGCAAGGAAAGCAGTATGCCAGTTAAGGAAGCCTACTGTCATTTGTTTAATCTTATGGTTCCAGAGCACAGAACAATTCATAAGCAGATCAATAGTAAGCTCAAGAGAGATTATACTTCATTAAAATTTGACTGTATCGATCATTCAGAAACAATTCCTCACTGGTATTTAAAGCCTATCTACACACTTCACCAAGATCTTCTCAGTGTTGGCACCCAAGTTATGGGACGATGTCCTCCGAGGCTCACCTGGAGCCTTTGTTACGGCATTTTCCATGTACTGTACATGGAGCATTATAAAGAACAGAGTTGGAACATGTCATTTTGAATGGTTTTGCAGTGTAAAAATCGGAATATGGAAGAAAAGTGATCACAAACATAAACAGGAGCATGCTATGGAACTCATCCCGCTCGTGGGCGTCCCAGAAAATTTTTGTTGGCCATCACAGTAATCAAATGCTAAATGAGGTGGGCATTTGGTTTGATTATGCAGGACTATTCTTATTTAAGAAAAGTAGCAAAGAGAAACAGAGGCAACAAAAAAAAGAATATGAGGGAGAAATTATATTATTTTGATTACATGTTCATAGATTTAGTCATAGAAGAGGACTGGAGATTCTAGAGAGGCGCACCTCTCTAACACTAGAAGGAGGGCCTTCTCCATGTCTGTTCTGGCCCTATGGAACCTCCTGCCAAGTGAGTTGCATCTCCAGATGGAGCTGCTGCTCTTTAGGAAGGGGGTTAAGACCTGGCTGGCGGAGCATTTGTGGAGCATGGGCCAGACGGTTGCTTCAGTCTGTTGGCTCATCTGATCCCTCCCTCTGTGTGTGTGTTTTTAAAAAAATCTTTTTAATCTCTTTTAATCTCTGTAATTTTTAATTTTTATTTTTATACTGTGTTTTTATTGGGTTTAAAGTGGTTTTTTAAAAAATTTGTTAGCCGCCCTGAGTCCTTGTGAGGAGGGTGGCATAAAAGTTTGATCAAATAAATAAAAATAAATAAATAAGAGCTTCACAGGAATGACTTTGGGAGAAAAGATTATACTATACATATTAAATTCATGAAATGTTCACTTATACTGAATAGGCAATTCTCAGCATTAGAAAAGAAACCATTTTCTAGAACTATTGTATATTTTACTTTTGGCTATTTAAGATTAATATCATTTAGAAGAAATTTGGTTTTCCATTATTACCCATAGGAGTGTGGACGGCTCAAGCTGTCACTTTCTATTGTGTGAATATTCTATTGTGTGAATATTAATAAAAAATATTCTGAGGACAAGAATTTTCATAATAATAGGAATTACCAAACACTTACTTGAGTACTTGAGCAACTGTGTTTGGTCCATACCACTGGCCTATGGATTTCCCCTCTCCAACTCCCATCTGGGCTGCAACAAACAAATCATAATTGATCTGTAATATCATTCAGTGGGCTTTAAACACTACTACAGATTGTAACTGACATGCCCTGATACTCTTTAGCCAAAATCCCATTAAAAATAATGAGGTATCTCAAACAACCATCATCTCTTTATTCAGATAATGTGTGCTATGTAAGAATTAGAGAAGCAGATTTATCACACATGAAGCATACATATATAATAAGAAATGGAAAAGGTGTTAGTACTCAATAGGCAGGGGGAAGCATCAACAGAAGCGCAAAAGCAGTACTTCTAAAAGGTAAGGCATTAGATCTGCTGTAGCTGTTCATTGTTTTGAAAAAACATTGTGTTCCTATAGAACAATACCTGACATTGACAAACACCACACACACATATTTCTCACTAGACAGAGCTGCAGTTGCTTGATATATTTGGAAATCGAACTTGCGTTGCTTTCTATGTTATTCCTCTAGAACAGGGTTCCTCAAACTTGGCTCTCTAGGTGTTCTTGAACTTCAATTACCAGAAGCCCAAGTCAGTACAATACACCTGCTGATCAGGGCTTCTGGGAATTGAAGTCTAAGAACATCTGGAGAGCCAACTTTGCTGATCCCTGGTCTAGAACTACACCTTAGACTAGAAACTATTTCAACTATTTTTGTTACCTTATAATTCCCCATGAAGCTGACAGTGGATGGGATCAAATAATGGCTAAATGTGATAGAGGTCTATCATCAAGAGGTTTAACCACAAGACTAGATCCTGCCACTGGCTTGTAATTTGCAACTGTCAGGCGTAGGGATCTAATGAAAAACTCAGTCTAGCTCTCTTGGTGTTGGACATAAAAACAGTTTTTAAGAAAATCATACTGTCAATCTCATGGATTGGCCTGAGTTGAAAGAAGGTTAGATGTTTTCTCAAGGCTAGGTTTCAGGATGTCACTAATAGAATAATAGCAAAAACCATCACACAGTGGAATAAAAAGCTGAGGTTCCTCTTCTAAACCTCTTCAATGATTTTACTGTTCAAGAGAGAAGAGGTTTGAATAAATACACACTCCTTTTTGCCATTGTGCTTTACTTCTGAATTGAGACCATATTATATTCTGTAGCAAGTGATTTGAAGATCTAGCCTACCAGATTATTCTGCTCTGCGCCACAAGGTCTCTTGATTGCAGACTGCTTCTCTGACACAATTTTTAGAATGCTTATTACAAAATGCAAACAGCTTGACTTGGGCGAGTTCTAGGATTGGTTTCTAGACATATTCATCTGGAAAATAATCTAACTGAATGGAGTAGCGATATACTGTATGAGATCATGCTATTGTAGAATGGTCATGCTCACTGGGAGAAGGGGCCTAGGAAAAATAATCCCTGCCCCAACACAAAAATGCAACCACTTTTCCAAGTTGTAGCTACAGCAACTACTAAAATATAAACGTTATGATTTATTGCCAATCTCTGGGACTTGTAATCCACATTCTGATCAGACGTATCAGTATAGAGTCCAAATTCTTTTCATTCAGAAAGAGTGACCTCTTGGTAAAATGAAATCAGAAGCTCCCACATCTTCCAGAATATATTAAGGGAAAGAAAAGTGAGCCATTCGCATGAGTACAGTACAGGTAAAAATCTTACCTATTTGGTGAATTGAGTAATAGCTGTCTTTTTTATCAATGAAGGCATTAAGAATATTGTAGTAACTGTCTGTCTGTTTCTTTCCTTTCACCCACCTCCATTCTGGGAAACAGAAGAAATACTCAAAACATTCCAAATTCTACATGCAGTTTGTTTTCTCTATGTGCTAACAGTAACAGACACATTTGCAGAAGGAATCAAAATACTGAGGAGTATTTTCCCTAATTATCCAGAAAATGAGTTGGTCAAAACTGAAAAAGGGGAAATCAATATTTTCCATACTTTCTCTTTTAATGGTGGCTATGTCACTAAAGACAACTTTAACCATGTTTAAGACACTCCAGCTGTGTATTTACTTCCATTCTTGCAGAATGGTATTATGAATAACACCAACTATGCATTCCTATATAACAGTGATGATGAACCTTGGCACTCCAGCTAGTTCTTGGACTTCAATTCCCAGAAGCTGTGATCAACAGGAGTGTTGACTTGGGCTTCTAGTAACTGAAGTGCCAAGGTTTGCCATCACAGCAACAAATCCATACTAAAATCCACACTGTTTCTTGCAAACAAGCTAACCCACCAGCAGAAGTAATCATGGTAGTTATTGTTGTGAACTATAATTCCAACCAACAGAAATCTTAAAATTTGAGGACAGTAATGCTACTAAGGGTAAATTTAAATATTTTCAGTGGGCTTACTATATCATGTAGTTCTCGGAAGGTAAAATAATTTTAATGACCTTGTTATATTTACTAAGACATCATGCCTACTCAACATCATTATTATGGATCTTTGACTTACCTCTGCCTAAGTGTCTGCAGACCAAGGCTTGAGCAAAGATCATCTGACCACATCTTAACATACAGCCCCAACCAGTGTCAGATGTAGGACCTGTACCCCCTAGAACCAGAAAGAATGTACAGAAACCATTTTTAGAAGGGTGCCACAAACAATGAGTGGTAATGAGAATTTTGTGTATTTCCAGAAGCTAGCCCATACCTACATCCAATCCATACCTATATGGAACTGAGGCCAACTGTACAGTGATTGAAAGCCTGTTATTTGACATAGAAAGCCACACTAAGCCACACTACAGTAGTCTCATTGAATCAGCAGAGATTTGGTGAGCCAAATTCCTATAAGTTGCATCTAGAGTAGGCCCACCTGAATTGATGGAATTTATGAAGGCGTTGACTCATCAAATGTTCACAAATTCAACAAATCTACTGTAGTTCTACTTACCACTCTAAGGAACAAGCTTTCAGCTATCTAATAAAAATAATGAAAAGGATAAGGTTCCAAAGACTATATAGTCACGCCTCCAGAACTCATTTACTTCATATCCTCCGAACCTCTGTGTTTTTAAACATTTGTACTTACTTTTCTTTCCATGGGTGCTAGGAATGTGAATGTTAGCAACAAACTAAAAGCAAAAATCAAATTTATTTTCTAAAACCTGCACAGTTGAAACATTCTTCATACTCAGAATGATTATGTCAGATAGTCCAAGAACACTATGGTCCTATCAAATACATGCCAATGAAAAACTTGTGTTGACTTCCTTTTGCTATGAGATGATTAGGGCAATAAGAAATGAATACACTACAGTCATGAAAATAAAAATAGCTTCTTACCAATGGCTGGAAAGTTTTTTCTATACGTGAACCAAAGTCGAGAGGTCACATCCAATAGGATCTCCTCTTTCTCTGAAAAACAGAATATAATGTCATGTTATTTTCACACCTTTCTACAAATAGCTATATGCTGGTTTGATTAAATTGATAACCGTGGCCTTCAAAATATAGAAATGTCTCTTTTAGCTAGACCAGGGTTCCTCCAATGTGGCTTTCCAGATGTTCCTGAACTTCAATTCCCAGAAGCCCAAGTCAATACACCTGTTCATCATGGTTTCTAGGAATTGAAGTCCAAGAACATCTGGAGAACCAAGTACAATAGAACATCGGATAACATTATGAGTTGGTTCCACAAGTCATGACGTTATCCGATTTTTAGCGTTGTCCGATTCAAGCATCGAACAACACTTTAAAAAAGCCCTGAATTCAGGGACCCCACTGGACTCTTAGCACTCACTAAGAGTCCAGTGGGGAATCTGGAGAAGAGGCGCCCACTCGCACACGAGAAGGCACGCCAGCGGGCGCCTCTTCTACCAACCCGACCGGACCCTTAGCATTATCCAATTCTAGCGTTATCCGATGCAACTGTTATCCACTGTATTACTATATGAGGAATCAAATAACTCAACCACAGGCTAGAACAAATACATGTTAAACAAAATTATATAATGTGTTTGAGAGAATATTTTTTAACATATCGGTTTCCATCAGACATGTAGTTTCAGAAATTAGATCAGAGACCTCTCTGCCATCCCTATTCTAAAGAATGGCTTCTTTCTTTGAAAATATTCAAACAGTACATTGTTGTAAAATAAGAGAAAGAAAGTGATAGGACTACATCTTGTGTTAAAGTCTATAAAGAGAAAAAGGATAGTCGGGTTCAGGACAGCATAACAGAATATTTAGATCCCCTCAAATTACTTTGAACATTTATAAAATAAAATACCTGTTAATACACTGTATTTTCTACCCAGGATCCAAACTGGCTCCTTGGTTTCTGGGAAGTCTTCATACTCAAACCTGAGAGTATCATATGTAAGAGTAGCTGCAGAGAAACAAAAAAATACACAAGATAGTTAGACACCTGGGTTTCTGTTCATTCCATAAAAGAAACAAAGAAATGCAATTCAGCAAGTTACAACAATCTAGCAGAAGTTTTTCGGATGCTAAACAAACTGTAATTTTCTTTAACTGGGATCCAACACAAAAACCACTGCACTTTACCCCAGCATTTAATTCAAAGAATCCTTTCATCCCAAGGGAGTTTTTAAAATAAATAGAACTGTCCCTTTGCATAATTGCCTTACAACTCCTTTACAACCAAACTTTACAGAGGTCTGGTGGCCAGGGGGAGGGGCAAATCAGCTGCATAGGATATTTTTGGTAAATTTTATGTTTTCTAGTGTGCTGAATCCAAAAATAACCTCAATTTTTCCCCATTACATACAGGTTTTTTTCACAAAGTGAGGGTTTTGCATTAAAAAGGCATGATGAGAAAATCACTATTTTACTATAATGAACTAAACATATTATTTCTTATAATTAAACAATTTCTTCATAATATATACTTAACATTCCGTGTTCACTCTTTTTCTCTGTGAAACCTTTTCTTCTTCACTTTTATGCTCCTCTGAACACACTTTCACATTCCATTTTCTGTTTCCCGTTTGAGCATCCAACAGTAGTCAGCTTGCATATTGACATTCCATCTTCCTTGGTAGCATCTCTCAATATCATGGACATCCTGGAGAAATCTTTCTCCCTGCTCTTCACTGTAGGCTCCCAAGTTTTCAGGAAAATAGTCAACATGGGAGTGTAAGAAATGAACTTTTAAGCTCATCTTCCATCCTTGAGCTTTATACACATTCAACATGCATTGTACGATGGTTTTTTAGTGAGGGTCTTTAGTGTTCCTAAAAATTTGTGAACTACATCTTTGAAAGAGTCCCACACTTCCTTTTCTTTTTCTCCCATTGTTTCTATAAAGAGGGGATCAGATAACAGTTTTCGTATGTCGAGGCCAGTAAAAACTCCCTCTTTCATCTTGGCTTCCTACAGTTTGGGGAACTTGGAACACAGATATCTAAAACATTCCCCATCTTTTGGCAGTGATTTAACAAACTGCTTCATAAGCCCTAATTTAATATGAAGAGGTGGCAAGATTTTGGGTTAAAGGCAAACTTCATGCTAAATTAAACTAAAAACACAAGTTTCACTAAGTAAAAATCTGTAAGAAACAGTAAAAAAAAATCCTATGCAGTTTTTTGGTTGCAGACCTGTGTTATTTCTGTGCTAATACTGTACGTATGTACATTCTTCAAGACGATGAGTGTACTGAATGTATCATCCTTGCCCCCTACCACTGCAGTGGTAGAACTGGCTCATTTTTTTATTACACCATTCAGCTGAGCTGTCTATTACAGGGGGGAAGTATATCTAAAGATCTGTCATTTTTGCTCAAAGCACATGGACAGATGTTCTGCAGAAGGCACCACTCTATTCACCCATTTAGCAGATGTTTCAGTCAATTCCTTTGTGGCTAAAAACCATCAAGTACACCTGTTTCTCTGGCTCTCATACCTACCTCCTGGTCTACTTCCAGTTAGTTGTTAAGAGTGCTGGGAGAAACTGCCAGCAAGATACAAAGAGAGAGAGAACTGGGCCTGAACTACAGATTCTGGATTAATGTTATCCTTTGGACCATCAACCAAGTGATGAACATCATCATACATAGGTTGTTCTGCAACGAGCTGAATCTTCTGTTTATGCCCTGTCTGCATCTAGGCTATGGGGGCTGTGGGGGCTCAGTGGTTAAGAAGGTCACCTTGTTAGCTGGAAGGCTAGCAAGTTGGCAGTTCAAGACCCAGGTACTGCATGATGGAATGAGCACCTGCCTCTGTCCCAGATCTTGGGGACATGAAAGGAGCCTCATTTGGGCATTTCCTGAGCAGAGTTTCTTCTGCAAAAATCATTTCAACCCAGAATAATTTCTGACACAAAATTATTATTATCTAGGCTATATTTTATCAGTGTACTGTATGTTCATTCTCCTGCGTAGATAGCCTGGATAACACAAGCTTTCAACTGATCAGTTACATAAGTGAGATCCTCTGTGCTTTTGTTTTGTTTTTTAAAACATAAAGAATAAACACATAGAAAAGAATCAGAGATCAATTTAGAGAATGGGGATAATTCAAAGGAAAAATCATAACAATTATATAAGGTTTCATATTGAAGACTATAGTTAAGAAGGAACCATTGGTCTGAAAAGTAGAATACTGTAACTCAGAACTCTTATTGAATTAGAAGGTAGGAATAAAAAACACAGTTTGGAAAACTTCTCCATGTCTCTCCACTTCTCTTCACTATCCCCTCTAGAGACTTAGGCAGCAGTAAATGCTTCCTTATCCCAAGACAATGGCTACCTGTCATCACTTTCAGCACACAAGCCTCAATCCATTGGGATTCCACAACTCTGGAAAGCTTTATGTAGCTACAGAACAAAAATCCCTATGCAATTTAAATTAACCCCACTCTGTGCAACTTTCCTCAAGCTTATGTGCCTGCTTTTCTAGCAAGATGATGCATTCCAATACGCATGATGCCATGAACCTGGACAAAAAGCACACAATGCCCTCAACTTTCACCATCCCTTTCTGTGCAACATAATTATGGCTCTCTATTTTTAAGGACAAAATTCTTTTCTTTATCAGCTCCTGTTATCTTCTGTAAAGCCATGATGTACAGTCATTCTCAGAAAACTCGGTTGTGCTCAGTCCTTTTCAGTTGCCTCACAGTATACTGCCACTGGACATTGAAATGCAAGATCAGTAATTTAGAATCTAACTTATCTGAATTCTAATGGTCATGGTATAGCAGGAAAAATAATATAAAATGTAGAAGAAAATGACTGCAAATGAGAATTATGCATTTCCCTTAATGCATCATAAATACAATTTTTACTAAGAGCAAAATTGGCACACTTAGAACCTATTTAGCAAAAGTATCCATAGATAGCCTGGATAACACAGACAAAAATAACACAAGAAGAAAGAGGCTACATTTTGCAAAGAAGAGATTTCAGATTATTTTACTAAATAAAGACAAGATATCAGCATGGTATGCATTATTATTATTATTAGTTCAAATTTATATTGCTGCCCACTCACCGTGGCGACCCTTGTTTATGTGCCTGCACAAATCAGCAAGACCAAGTTAGCCTCTCTTGAACAAACCTATACCTCGGCATCATATCTTGCTCTCCTCTTTCCCCTCTATTTTGTAAAAACCAGAAGCAACAGATTTTCACATCACACACTAAGATCAAATTTCTTATGCTCAGCAACCCTGCCTTAGAGGACACAATACTCTGTGGCCGTGTCATTCTCGCTGCATTTAATGTGAAAGGTACCTCACCCTTTTCAGCATAGCCACAAATACAGTACATGCAAGTAAATCAAAGCATAGTTTACTTCACCAAGAAAAGACAGATGCATGAAGTCCTCCACATAAAGCCTTAGGCGTGCTACATTTCAGACAATTACACAGAACACATTACCGGTAAGTACACATTTAAATATGGAGATTGCAAATCAGGATTCGAAGTGCAAAATGTAAGGGTCAACACAGACACCAGGACATAATCTGTCTAAGATGAACAGTAGTAAAAGGCAAAATCAAGAGTTGAATGACGGATAACTGTGGAGATCCAAGTATGGTTGAAAAACAACTCCTAGCAGCCAATAGACATTATTCAGGCCAAAAACAGCTAAAAGGCTACAGTTGGACTCTCATACATTTGTGTTTTAAGACAAAGAAAAAATGTAATATTCAATGCTACAATTACCTACATTAGCTAAATTTAAACTTATTTAAATAGAAACGATTGTACTTTGCACATAGCACAGGAAGAAAGACAAAATGGGGTAATGTTGCAAAATGTTGAAGACAGTAGAAAAAGAGAAAGATCTAACACATGAGAGAAACTGAAATAAAAAGAAAGCTACGGTAGTATCTTCAGTTTGCAAACCCAGGCTTGTGCATTAATGATAGGACCTTCTGGAAATCAATAATTCAAAATTGTTGTCATAAATTAGAAATAACTAAAGTTATACATAACAACTTCAGAATTACATTTTTAGAGACAGCAATAGGCTTCTATGCAGTATGCTAACATAAGAGTTACCTAAAAACAGTAAAGTTTTTGTTAAAATCCTGCTGCATAACCTATGCTAATGGTAGGATGAGAACATTACCAAAAATTGTCCCATGCGTAACTTATCCCTGATAAAGGCTGAAAGACATTGCCAGTATGGTAATGTCAGCACCCTTCAACAGGCATAAGTTATGTATGGAGCTACAGTTATTATGACTCCCATGGATTCTCTTTCATCATATAGAAGACACCAGAGCAATATGACAAAGAGTAAGTATTTAATTACCAAAATTTCCCTCTACTAGAAATACTAACCAAAGGTGAGGATTTCGGGTAAAGACTTCTTCCTTCTATCCTGTGATTATTTCATGTGATGAAAGGGCTTATAAGGGAGTTTGAAAAGCCACCAGTTAGAAATAGGAAGTTTTCCATTATTAAAAACCACCCCTATCTTTGACAAGATTTCCCTTCCATAGGTGTTCATCATACAACAGGATTTTATCTGTTTACTACTGAAAATTCAGATCATTTCTCTTCTTATTTCCTGAACTCCTACTATAATTTTAGCTTGAACAGTCTTAACTATTAAACTTATTTTATTCTGTCTCCTCCACATTTTTAGTTTCCATTTATTTAGGAGGGAAAGAGCAATCTCCAGTTCTTCATTGCTTTCTGGACATTATCTAATTTAAGAAGGAAAGAACTTGTGTTGTGTCATAATTTAGTTTGCCAAACAGGTAGCCCAGATGAAGTAGGTTGGCTACCCAGGATAGTCAGGACCACTACTTCTTGTACTACATTATTTTCTGGACCTCATCTCATTCTGGAAGTTGTAGTCCAAATAAGTAACTACTCTCATCTCTACGGCAGTTCAGTAAACAAAGTTGTTTAAAAGAAGGGAACAGGTAAGGTCCATATTGTGCAACAGAGAACTTTAAATGGTTCCAATGGACATTTCTTGGCGTTTTTCTTTCATTTTATCAGTTGCTGTATTTATATGACCCCATCCCACCCCCTGTATCACAGATAAGAAGGGTATCATTTAAGCCAGCAGTGAGCCATGGTCTGAACAGGGAAATAAAGGCTCATCTCAAAACAGCACAGGGAAGTACTACCCCTGCTTGGACCATGAACTGCCAGCACTACAAGGATCTATGGAAGTACTGGCCTGCTAGCTGTTCTGTCTTTAAATTCCATCGAAGATTTCTTTCTTTGCTTCTATATGTTCCACAAAAGCAATCACAAACTTTAATATGAAGTGAACTGGCAACCGAATGCTAAACCAACTGATCAAAAACAGAAGCGTAGCTTACCTTGGCGGGGGCCCGTATAAAAATTGTTTGGGGGCCCTTTATATGTGGGGCGGAGCTAACGTCATGACATCATGACGTCGTGGGGGGAGCCAACGTCATGACGTCATGGGTGGGGCCAAAATAAAAATAAAATAAAAATAAAATAAATAAAATAGAATTAAAATGTAAAAAAAAAAAAAAAACCACACACACCTCAACCCACCCACCCACCCACCCGAAACACAAAAACCTCACTTACCTTAATCCTGGGGCCTCTTCTTCCTCCGCCTCTGCTGTCACTGCCGCGCCGCCGCTGCTGCCATCGCACGATCGCTCCCTCGCCGCGCACGGCTAAGGCAAGGGGCAGCTGTGGAAGGCGAGCGGGCGCAGCGAGGCAGCCCCAAGGCCCTCCCCCCGGTCGCCGCGGGGGCTCCCTGGCTGCGCCAGCCCAGGCGGCGCTCTCTACCTCGACGCTGGGGTGGGAGTCCAGCGCTGCAGGACCAGCTCGCGCGCCCCGTCCCGCAGGCGGCAGGTCAGCTCCAGGCGCGCTGGACTCCCACCCCAGCGTCGAGGTGGAGAGCGCCGCCCGGGCTGGCGCAGCCAGGCAGGGAGCCCCCGCGGCGACCGGGGGGAGGGCCTCGGGCTCGGAGTCGGGGCTGCCTCGCTGCGCCCGCTCGCCTCGCCTTCCACAGCTGAGCCGCCCCTTGCCTTCGCCAGCTCAGCTACGGCTCCGCGCGCTGCACCTCGGCCCTCTGACGGCCGCCATCGGAGCCGCGCTTAAAAGCTGCGGCTCCAACTCCGACTCCGGCTTTTTTTTTAAATTGGAGCCAAAAATGGCTCCAATAAAGTACGCATGCGCAGAAACTCAATCTGACGCATGCGCAATGCATCAAATTGAGTTTCTGCGCATGCGCAGTAAATTTTTGCTCTTTTTTATTTTTAATTTTATTTTTTGCCGTTGGGGGCCCCCGTAGCCCGGGGGCCCCGTATAATTGATACGGCTGATACGGCGGTAGCTACGCCTCTGATCAAAAATCACATCTCTCTTTGCTTACCGATAAGCTTTCTTATCTGCAGATTAGCCTTACGTACACTGTTACACTGTTCCCAGTTGGATACTATGCCCATTAAGCTACATGCCAATAAATGCTCTGCTTTAGATTATATCAGCTGCTAAAACAACACCTTCACAGTACTGCAGGGATTCTCAACCTACAGCCCATGGGGCAGCCCCAATGCCATTTCATCTCCCTCCCCCCCCCCCGTTCTCACCACTCCCAGAAGTAGAAGAAAAACATGCTCCATGCATGCACAAAACACAGAAATGTGTTCTGTGCATGCACGGGACATGTTTTACTTCCACTCCAGGGTGGGAGGAACCACATGACCAGCCCGCTCAGCTGTCCAGGTGAGAGTGGTCCGGCCCCCAGCGTGAAAACCTTGAGAAAGCCTGCAGTAGTGTGTTGTTAAACAGGGAGCACAAGAAAGACCCTCAAGCCTCTCAGACATATTGTTCAGCTGGCTAGTTTACTGTGGTCATGCAGAACCTTCTAATTCATGATCACAAGCTTAATTTTGATCTTGAGCACAGACATTAAAAACTATCACTGGAAGAGATAAACTACTCATGCTAAACCAAGATGTAACTATGTTTCAGAACAAACTCATTTCCATATGTGGAAAAAACACACGTCATCATGCTTGAAATGAATGGTATTTCTCTATAGTAATGTGCAAAAAACAAAACAGGAAATTAGGTTGTTTATACATTGAGTAAAATCATACTGTGTAAGTTATGTCTGTGTATGGGTGATGACCGCTATCGCAGGGGCTATTTTTGGTAATTAAAGACTCCTCCTTTCTTGCAGCTTATCCGATTGTGAGTAATCTGTTTTATCACGAGGAACTATGGAAACCAAAGGACAAAAAGGGGAAGTTTCTTGTTTTGGAAAATCTATGCTACTGGATAGCACTACCAATAGGAAAATGTTTTTTATAATTAAAATTACTTCTTCTGTCCATAGCTCCCAGGGCTTGCATGTGTCAAAATGAATTGCTCATAAATTGGACAAGCCCAAAGAAAAGGAAAAATCTTTAACCCCCAAATTTGAAGTCTATTATTATTTTCCCACAGGGGTAATTTGCATATGATGGGTTGACCAAATATCAAATGAAGAACTGTGTATAAGATCAGGTGCAAAATAAGCATCAACATTGATTGAGTTTGCAAGGCATCGGTGGGCCGGGCATGAGTGCTGATTCAAAGATGGCAGGTGGATGAAAGCTATCACAGAATGGATACACTTGACATAAAGCGATCACTAGGAAGGGCAGCAACCAGATGGGAAGACCAGTTCAGAGCAAAGTTCCCGAGGCCTTGGATGAGACTGGCATGGGATCGGAAACAGTGGAAGACGATGTTTCAACCTGACATGTGAAACATGCATCAACAAGTAAGTTCTTCATTATATTTCATTAAACGCTGATGAAGTCTACTCACCAATGTCCACCATTGCATTGTGGACAATACCTAAATTATTGTTACGGTATATCTAAAATGCTGGCAGTAGCAAGTATTTTACTGATCCTTATCACTAAGCACCTAAATTCGACATGAGGACTGTGTGGCATTCATATGTTGATAAGAGACAAATCCCATCAGTCCTACCACCACAGCCAAGAGTGAGGTTGAGGAGAGCTCCAGTGTCTAGTCATGCCTCCCACATGACCATGGAAATGTCTGCAGAAGCAGACAACGATGGCTCTTCGGCTTTGAAACAGAGATGAGCACTGAACCCTAGAGTTGGATGCGACTGGCTTTCGAGCAAGGGAAACCTTTACCTATGGGATTATTCTGGAATATAGCTCATACAGCAACTTTAATTCAGCCATGTGTCCAGGAGAACAGGTTATTGTGAGTTCTCTATGGCAAAGCAGAAGTTTGGTGTGTATATGTGGGAGAAGGACTCTGAGAAATCAAATAACAGCATGCATGTAAATACTAGTGGCAACCAGTAATGCTAATTCACATGGAAGTTATTTTCATTGGCTGAAGTGGGAGATGTTTGCCTTGCATATCCATAACACCCTGCACTAATATGATGAGAATAACATAATGTATTTCCAAAGTAGGACAAAAGTTGTCTAGTAAAAACATTACTGACACACTCTGTAAATGGTGCATCATTCAAGATACTGTTTTTAAGCTTGAGCAAAGCAACAATTACAACCTCTAGCCCTTGTTGTTGTTGTACCAGTTTTGTGACTTCCACACCTAAAGTAGAGAGGATAATGTCACTTAGTAACAAATGTCTGAAGTATACCTTGATAGATACATTTTAAGATGAAGGCAAAAACACCATTAGGGTTTTATAAATGTCCACCTTCAGTGAGACGAGGAACCTGAATTACTGACCCTACCTTCATTATACCAACAGCAACTTCACATACAACAAATCCTTAACAATCTGTATTAAATTGAGTGTTCATCATACTGCCAGTAAACTCACTAAACTGCAGGTTAATATTTGTAATAAGAAAAATCTACTCAGCTTATAAAAACAGCAAAATATGATTAGAATGAAATCAGGAGAAGCTGTAAACACAAAATAGTATTTCTCACAAAAGAGCAGCTGAATTCTCTTTAACTTGACTTTAAAATGTAAGCAACTAATAGAAAGTCCATAAAGGAACAGTTCATAGATGGACATGACATGCAACGAATGTATTATAAGAAACTAATTTAAGGCCACACTAGATATGAAGTTATGGCACTGTGGTGGCTTAGTGGCTAAGATGCTGAACTTGTGAACTGGAAGGTCAGCAGGTTGAGACCCGAGTACTGCACGACAGAGTGAGCTCCCGTCTCTGCCCCAGTTCCTGCCAACTTAGCAGTTCAAAAGCAAGAAATTGCAAGTCGATAGATAGGTACCACTTCGGTGGAAAGGTAAACAGTGTTCCGTGCACTCCACTGTCTAGTCACGTCCATGGAAACCTCTGCAAACACAGACAGTGTTGGCTTTTTGGCAATAAACAGAGATGAGCACTGAACCCTAGAGTCAGATACGTCTGGCTTTTAAACAAGGTGACCTTTACCTAGCTATGAAGTTATTCAAATCTTTAGCTTCAACATGCCTGGGCTTTGTTGCTGTGGATTTATTTTTTAACAAAATCAGGAACAACAGTGAGGATGCTTCTCAATTGTACCAGAAAGGAATATAGGAGACTTTTAACTCTTATCTTCTGCTTTGGACTTAATCAGAATATGGAGTGTGGGAGAAGGCAAATCTGCATTTGCTTCTAAAAGGCACACTAAGACTAAATATGAGCAGTTTATATTGAAACTGAAGGAATCTACAATGTGTGTTTTTAATCTCATACTGAAACAAAAGACATGTACTGTATATCTTTAATGACCTTCTGGAAGTTGGTAAAGACCTTGATTTCTAGGTTTGCAACAGGTTACCTGCTATTTACAATGCCTACTCAGAAATTTCAAAGAACTTAAATAAGGTGGTATAGTATTGCACTGTGCGACTGAACAACAACAACAACAACAAGGATTGCAGACTAAACAGCTCATAAGACTTATAATTACTCCAATTATCTACACAGTACATCTTAAGCATAGTTTTACTATTAAATTACTATCTATTCAGTTTTAGTTCTTAGTGCACTAAACACTAAAGATCCTGATGACAGGAACTTTTTGAAATCACTAAATCATATCAACAAACAAAGATAGCCATGTGATCCATATACAAAACAAATGCAGGAGGAAGGCAATACCTTTATTGGATCACTTAAAAACTCAAACACTGCATGAGATTTCGTGATTCAAGGTCTCTTCTTCAGGCGTGCATCAAATCATATAGTTTCATTAAGTCAGAAAAAACTTACTTGGGGCAATTCAGTATCAGTTCAATTTAGTAAATATTTTCTGAACTCCAATATTGTGAGTCTAGGGCCATGATGGCTTAGTGGTTAAGATGCTGAGCTTGAGGACCGGAAGGTCAGCAGTTCGAGACCTGAGTGCTGCATGACAAAGCGAGCCAACTTAGCAGTTTGAAATTAAGAAATAGCAAGGTACTGCTTTTGCAGGAAAGTGAACAGTGTTCCATGCACTCTGGCATCTAGTCATGCCTGCCACATGACCACAGAAATGTCTGCAGGAAACAGGTTGAGAACAAGTGTATTGTTCCATTCTTCATCTTATTCTTACACATCTTAGAGAGTTTTTCCTCCATCACTTTTCAGAGGAAACAGGAAGGGCTGAATCTTGTCCTACAACATCCAAATGCAGCTTCCTTAGTAGGGAAGCCATCCAAAAATACGCCAAGGTAAAGAAGGCCCTTGCTCAAAAGCCAGTCGTGTCTGACTCTAGGGGGCTGTGCTCATCTCCATTTACAGCCCAAGAGCCAGTGCTGTCTGCGTCTGTAGCTGTTTCTGTGGTCATGTGGTAAGTATGACTAGACACTGGAGCACATGGAACACTGTTACCTTTCCCACCAAAGCAGTACCTATTTATCTACTTGCAATTTCTTGCTTTTGAACTGCTATGTTGGCAGAAGCTGTGACAGAAGCTCACTCCATCTCACAGCATTCTGGTCTTGAACTGCTGACGTTCCAACCTTCCAGTCGTCAAGCTCACCATCTTAACCACAAAGTCATTGTGGACCTTTAAAAACATGCCTACAAAGTTTTAAACAAAGAGATTGTTCATCCCGAACATCTATTGTTACTGGTGCTTGAGTTTTTATAAACTTTACAAACTTTACTTATGTCAATAGTCCCAGGCACCAAAGGATGATGAAGCGATCAGCACTGTGGTCTGTTGGTCATACCGTTCGCTTTTGTGAAAAATGCCAAGAAAATAAATACTTGCACGGGAATTCATGCAATGCCTTGGCAGCTGTCTCTGTTTGGAAAGGCGAGGAGGAAGAGGCAAAGGACCATCTTTGCGGGGCTCCTTCTATCAACTTCGTCCAGTCTCCACCTTCACACAGGACACGTGTCTTTTTAAGCCAACACCTCAGCCCTAAGCAACAGACCCTTTTATATTTCTCTCTCTTGATTTTTATGGAATATTTCTCTCTGTGTGAACAATCCTCTGCCCTAGACACAAAAACCTCTGGCCAGCCCACAACATAACCCTCTCCTGAAAAACAAACCGACCCTGGCACACACTCCCATCCCCCTCAGACCCCAAAACAAAGGATGCCCCACCTCCTCCCCCCTCTCCGTTCAACCCACTCCCATCCAGACGTTTCCTCTCTCACCTGCGTCCATCCTGACCTCAATCTAGTATCAGGGGCGACCACAGCTGTCTAGGTACACATAGAGACCACCACCTCAGCTCACACGAACCCACTCGCCTCCGACCAGCTGGCTCTTACCCAATCAAAAGACTTTGCACCGCCCACCCGATGAGCGGATAGGTCCGTTTTAAGAGGCCAGCAAGCTCTTCTGCACCACAGCGCTTCCTCTTCCTCTTGGGAGGCGCCATTTTGCCGTACGGAAAGAGAGCGCGACTCTGTCTGAAACAAGCTTACTGACGTGTCATTTGGCATCCTACTGAAGCGTGGAGAACTTCTGTCCTCCCCAGCGTGGGTTTCTGACTCGCCTGAAGCGAGGGAGTAAAACAAGGGGTAAAAAATAGGCAGTGGAGAAGGGGGCCGCCATGTTGTTGTACGGAGCCTCAAAGAGGCGCGACCCACCGTCTTCAACATGGCGGCCTCGTTTGGTAAAAGCAGATGAGCTCCCCGAGGATGAGCCGCATTCTCCCGCCTCCCTTGCTCTGGGTAACTAGTAGTGACTCGGCGTGGGGAGCGGGTGGGTGGGAGAGGGCTCGTGCTGACAGCGTTGCGGCGTCATAGCCACGAACGACGGCTCTTTGCCGTACGGAAGTGGCATTATTTCACCAGGGTGTGGCGAGACAGCAGTGGGGGGGAAACTCCACTGGGTCCGCCATTTTGTTGTACGGCTGAGAAGGGCGGGGGGGAGGGAGGGAGGGGGGAGGGCGCATCCCTGGCTCTTCCCCCTCCCCCCCCCCCCCCACGGCTCTCCCCTCCCTCCATCCCGCGCGGCCTCCGGAGATGGTGATCTGTTGTGCCGCGTTGAATTGCTCCAACCGGCAGGGCAAAGCTCCCCGGGATCGAGCGGCTGTCTCCTTCCACAGGTAACCAAATAAGACCCACTCGTGTCCCCCCCCCTATCCCAAAAGGCGAGCCCCTGCCCTGCCCACCTCCGCTTCTTCCTTCTCGTCCATTCTTCGCCTGGCAGAGCCTCCCGTTTCCCCCGACCCACCCCAAAACACACACAGACACGCACACAACACGCTCTGCCCCCTTCCCACGTACCTGGCACACTCGGGTCTATTATAGCCCTTTTGTGCCCTTTAATTTCCTTCACCTGGCCCAAGCAGAACGCCAGAGCATCCCCACCATGGACCAAAATAGCAATCGTACTTGCTATACCGCCCCATATTGCTTAGTGCACCCTCTGGGTGGTCCACAAGGTGATTGGTGTGTGTTTGGCCCCTCCCAACATGCTGAGTACTCATTTTACGGAAGGATGGAAAGGCTGAGTCAATCCCAGTCAGGATCGAACTTGCAGCATTCTGGCTGCAGTACAGCAGTTTTAACCACTGCGCCCCCAGGGCTCACCTCGGCACCCCAGAAAAGGGTGGCACCCCTCAACCCAGTCACTCCCACGCCCCCAAATTGCCTAACCAGAGTTTAAAGTGAGAAACTGGTGCAACTTCCTGAATGTCCAGGGCCAGTAGCAAGGATTCTAGATGTAGGTGGGCGATTATTATTTATTTATTTTTTTGGGGGGGGAACAAAGCTTCTTTTCAATGCATTCCTATGGGAAACCACGCCTTGGCGGGGTGGGCAAACTGCTAACTCAGGGTGGGCCAAGCCCACCCTGATCCCCCTCTGGCTGCAGCCCTGTGAATGTCACAAACCTTCCTTAGCTGAAAAAGGAGTGGGTGGGCAGACTTCATTACTGGAGGGCATTTTGGTTCCTTCTCCTACACTTTGCATATTGGGACTAATCTGGGAAAGAGATACATCCCAAATCAGCTTTTGCTGTCTGCGGTGGGTCTACTACACTGGCCTACCTGATTTGTTGGAAGTTTTTGGGAATGGGCTAGAGTTAACTCCCCTGTTGGAGAAAAACCCTGGCATCCAGGTGTGCAGCAAACCTGTTCTTGGGTAACTGGGTGGAACCAGGCTTTCCAGATGGTGAGGCCTTGCTGGATGTTGCTCTTCCTGTTAAGAGCAACAAAGAGAGAGAGGGGGCTGCTGCAAAATTGGGTCCCCTTTGCCAGACAAGACAACATTGACGGTTATTGGAGTGCATGGGGGTACACAGAAAGAGCCTCTTCGAAGATTGTGGCATTTTTTGAACCACAGTCGGGCGTACCCTGGTAACAGCAACCTTGTGTTGCCAGCTAATCTTTCTCGCACTAGGTCAGGCAAAAGGAACTGCAGAATGAACTCACCAAAAGGTGTCTTCATTTTGGCAGTTTCACGTCTGACCTAGACACAGAGGAGGAGGAAGAAGAATTGGAGTGCATAGATTTGACTGTGGAACTCCAAATGAAATGGCCCTTTCTCTTCCCCATCCTTGAAAGGTGTTGTCTTAACAACAAGCAAATTTTCTGTATCCAGTGGAAGAATAGTCCATGCAGAAAGTGAAAATAAGTAATTAGTGACAGTATGAAGAATCAATAATAGTAGAAACAGAGGAAGTGAGAGACTGTGAAGACTTAAGTGAAACTTCATTGAATTAAAGCCAGGTCCACCTAGACTAGCACACTGTATCAAACAGCTGTAAGCCAGATATTTCTAGAAATCCCCAGTTACAACGCAAAAGTGTTATGTACTGTATGCCTTGTTTGTCTCCCAGCTTTGGGATTTGGAATCTACATTTTCTCAAGTTAGCTATTTTAGGTAGTTGTCCCCCTATGGGATTTTTAAACTTGTTAGCACTATGATGTCAATACAGAACCTGCCTATTAACCTAGCTTAGATATAGTACATACTGTACTTAACTAAGGAAGTCCCTTTATTTTGATTAACCTAATTATTTGACATGAATCTATTCATATCATATACTTTCAAAAAAACCCAGTATTTTTGGGACTATAGTTCAGTCACTAAGAATTCCAACTCAAGATTTATATAGAATATTGTCGAGGTATCACTTTAGAAAAATCAGAATGTAAGTTTAGGTATCATAACTGTTGTTCTGTCTGTAGCTAAAATTTGGTGTTATTTCTCTTCTTTGAATGGTCTGATGACCATTTAAAGCAGTAGCTTCTGTTTAAAAGACTTGGCTGAGATTTATTAGCCAAAATTTTCTTAGTTAATAATGCCTGGATAAGTATAATGTCATAAATAGCAGCAGCGGATTGCTTATAGTTAATAAACTGTTGCTATACCTCTCATCACGCACTAGTCCTGTGAGTTAGTGTGAGGAGGATGGTGGAGGATAGGGTTGCTCAGCATGTGGTGGTCCATAGGGTCGCAAAGGGTCGGAATCGACTGTACAACAAACAACAACAAAAGGATAAAAATGACAACACATTAACTACTGTATTAGCAATTCAGTGCTGAGATTTATATCACAGTAGTCTGATTCTTCTTCTTCCCTATCTAGGCCAGACATAAAACTGCCAAAATGAAGGCACCGTTTGGTAAGTTCATTCTGCAGTTCCTTTTGCCTGACCTAGTGTGAGAAAGATTGGTTGCAATTACCTGGGTATGCCTGATTGTGGTTCAAAAATACTACAATCTTTGAGGAGACTCATTCTGTGTACCCCATATAGTCAAAGAGTTTCTGACAAAATCAGAACCAATCACCAAACTTTAATTTGTTCTAAGCACAATTTCAAACCTATATACTGTAATGGTTTGCATTTACAAATATATAATGAAACCATGAGTAACAACTATTGTCTTTCATTTATTCAGTTTTCCAATTTCTGTAGTGCCAGGGCTTTGATTGCCATAGTTATGACTTGACACTTTTTCACACAGTTCATAGTTAGACTGTAGAATTTAATACTGTACTATATTGCATTACTAACAAGTACCTGAAACAGTATGCCTCTGTTTATCAATTACTAGTGAACATAAGAGGGAGGATAATGCTGCGTTCATATTCTGCTCCTGGGTTTATTGGAGGCAACAGTTTAACCACTGTGAGAATAAAATATAGGTTTTGGGTCTGAGCTAGCATCATTCTTCTTATTTACTGTGCTAAAGCATAACTTGTCTGCTCACTTTTGGTGGTGAATTCTATCTTTAGTTTGATGGATAATTGCAGATCATGACTTGTTGATTCAAACATCATGCCAAACCATAATAGTATAGTCTTACACATTCTTGTTTCATCTGAATATCGGATTGTTTTATCAAACCAAAATGTGCTCTACAAGCAAAAAGATAGGTAAATTGTGCTTTGGTATATTATGAGACGCACTGGAAAAGAAAGTAATGCTGGGGAAAGTTGAAGGCAGCAGGAAAATAATTCCAGATAGGAGATGGATTGACTTGATAAAAGAAACTCCTGCCTCAAGTTCGTAAAATCTGAGCCAGCCCATATGTTCTTTTGAAAGTCTTTAATTCTTGTGATTACTATAAGTCTAAAGCATCTTGACAGCACCTAGTAACAACGGTTTCCTAACTAGGAGTTGACCCCACTCAACACAGTGAGACTTGCTTCTTATAAAATGTTCTTGGAATTGCACTGCAAGCTGCTAATGAAGAATTGGTGTCACATGTTTACATTGTAACAAATTAATATTTCATAACATTTGCATTCATTTGGCAACCTCTGTTATAGTTTAATTATGACAGAATTAGGAATGAACAAAGAAGGAGATGGAGATATCCCCTGTGGTCTTGGATATTTTGCCCATACAGTACTTTTAACTTACTTCTTAGCTCATGGTACTGTATGGGTTCCTAATGGCTCCAGATCTACATGTGAGCTACCAGTGATTGGCACAATCTCCATTTGTCTTGCTAGAGTCAGAACCATGGATTTAATAAACCTGACAACTAAAAACTCTACTTGAAAATACCAATATAGTATAGAGAAAAGGTTGGACTGTTTTGTCCATTGGAAATTTTTAACTTTAATTTGTTTTGTGAAGCATGTTACTAAATTGAAAGAAAGGCAAGCATTTGTCGCTCCATAAATATTTTTTATTTGAGACTCATATAAATTGTCATTATTTTGACAATGATGGCTAGGTCTAGTGGGAATTTAGGCAGATGTTGTCCTGCTGAAACTGAGGCAATGCTACACTCTTTTCCCCAATTGCGTTTTCTTATTCTACCTTCTACTCTGATGCTAATTTTTATGGCTTGCTTGCTTGTCATTCTCTCTCTCTGTCTGTCTCTCTCTCTGACACACACACACACACACACACATTCTCTTCACTATAGTACTCACTCACATGTTCTGAACTGAATTGCATAAGGGGAAAACTCTAGAATAGCTTCTGTTATTCAGACTGCAATGAGGAGGGGTATAAAGAGCTCTTTGTGGAATAGTTCTGAAGAAAGCTGCTATTATTATTATTATTATTATTATTATTATTATTATTATTATTATTATTATTATTATTATTATTATTATTATTATTATTATTATTATTATTATTATTATTAATTCAAATTTATACCCCGCCTTGCTCAGGCGAACCTGACTCTAGGTGGCTTACAGAGTATAAGCAAATAACAGCATAACAGTCACAAATTCCACATTATCACAATCATCACAGCATCAGAAATATATACTGTGTAGAGAGAGAGAGAGAGAGAGAGAGATTCTCTGATGCCTACGTTGTGGTGGTAATTGCCATCTCAAATTCACTGAGAGTTTGGCAGTTCCATGACTTTCTTGGTGATGGTGCCCTTATGGTGGAAGTACCCCTGGAGGAGCGCCCATCAGGCACAGAGCTAAGAAAAGTTACTTTTTTGGACTGTAATGGCCCAGCCAGCATTTGGAATTTATAGTCACAAAAAATAATATTTCCTAATTCTGATTAGACTACTAAAGTTTTGATTTTTAAATCTTCTGGTTGCATTGCAAATTATGTTTGCCAGGAAGTTCTTGGTCTACCTCATGGTCTTTGTCCTTCTCATCATTCCACACATGCCTTGTAAGGTATGGAATTCCAAGACATTCTCTCCAAATGGTCAAACCACTTTATTTGTTGTTTCTGTATGTGCAAGGGTGACCTTTACCTGTATGTAGTGCAAGATTGATTCAATTCCAGGTCTTTCCCTTATGACCCCATTCCTGATTTTATCCTCTCTACTCACTCCAGCAGCCTTCTTCAGATATTAACATGGTATTTTGATGCTAGAAAATGCCACGATCTTCTATATTTCTCCACTTGGAGAAATACTCTAAAGACTGTCTTTTAAAAAAAATCTGATTAGTTAAGTTTAATGATTTATGAATCTGGTTTGTGTCCAGAAGAAAAGCATAAATAGTAACTCATTTCCTTTTATGTTGTTTTGAAGGTTTCCATTAAAGGACTCAAAGCGATTGATCCAGTGGTTAAAAGCAGTTCAGAGGGACAACTGGGCTCCCACCAAATATTCCTTTCTCTGCAGTGAACACTTCACTAAAGACAGCTTTTCCAAGCGTCTGGAAGACCAACACCGACTGCTGAAACCTACAGCTGTGCCAACCATTTTCCAGGATTCAGAAAAAAGGGGAAACAGTAGGGATTATGTCAGAAGGAAGAGAAAAATAGCAAGCCAGACTGTTCTGGGGGATGGAAATCAGTCAGAGGAAGGAAGTGATGAGGCAATTGAGGGAATCTTTTCATCTGACCAACACTTGGTAGTGGAAGGAACTAAAGAAATGGAGCAAGTGACTCTTCAAGCTGAAATTGGGTCCATGTCTGAGCAGGGAGAAAATTTCCAGGTTCAGCTCGAAGGTTCCCTCAGAAGGATGTTGGCAGATAACCTTGTCACAAAAGTAGTCCAGAACAAGCCAGAAAAGCGATCTCTAGATGACTCCCCTGAAACCGTTCTCCACCCAGGGTGTCTGAAAATGGACAAAAGTGGTATATCAGAGGATGACTTCACACCTCCTGTGTCTGGTGCATGCAAATTTATTGGCTCCCTTCACTCTTACAGCTTCTTCTCCAAGCACACTAGAGAGAAGTCATCTCTTCCAAAAGAACAGCTGGAAAGGAAACGGTTACGAAGAAGTGTGGAACCAAGCTGTAGTAGCAACATGGTCGATCAGAGCACTACTTTAACAGAAGCCACTTCTACTTCTTCTTTGACTGCTATCCCCCAGAAACCTCATCAAACCCTTTCTGCATCGCCAGCAGATCTGACCCCTAAACCAGCAACAGAAGCTGTTGGCGGTCAGACGGGAGAGACGGATGCCAACCCCATGTCAATCAATGAGGTAATCATGTCTGCTTCAGGAGCTTGCAAGCTCATTGACTCGCTCCATTCCTATTGCTTCTCCTCTAGGCAAAGCAAAAGTCAAGTGTGCTGTTTGAAAGAACAGGTAGAGAAGAAGAATGGAGAACTGAAGCAGTTGAGACAAAAGATCAGCCGCTCAGACAGCCAAGTTAGGAAGTTGAAGGAAAAACTAGATGAACTGAAGAGGATCAATTTCCCATTCCTGAACAACCTGCTATCCCAAAATGGTGGTCAGTATCTTCTGCATTTGCACAGTTGAGGCAAATTGATATAAAAATGTCGCAGTTTAGTTCCACATTATATAGCTAGATCTCTAAATGTCTTTTCTAAGTAGCTTAAGTGTGACTTTCCTATCTGCCAGACATTACTGGGTATTGTAAGAGTTGGGTTTTTCCTTCTGATAGCATGGCCGGGCCCAAATCTTATCGGATACCAGAAGGAAAAACCCAACTCTTACAGGTATACCACTCCAGGTTTCGGGGGGGAAAGGGGGGGGAATCACCTTGCAAGTTTATGGTCTGTGTTACTGAAATACTCTAACATTTACTCCATACACCATGCATCATTGCTCTAAAATTGGTGAAGGAAAGCCTGTCGCTCTTAGATTTCAGGTTTTGCATCAATAAACTGTTCCCGCTACCACTTGTGGAACTGGGAAAGGAACCTCTAAATCTGACCAACCAAGATCTGGAAGCCCTTTCCACACCTCCATCCCTTCAGATTGGGGGTAATTCCATTGTGTACCACTTTCCTTCTAGTTTGAATTTGAACAACAAGTCGGGGAATCTTCTTGTTACTTATGACCAGAGATTAGATATTCCTGAGTTGGAGATGAAATATAAAACTCCATAGAAAAGTAGATAGAGGAAGATAGCCTGGGACAAGTGATATGGAGAAGAGGTGGGTCTAAGAGGCTACATGAGTGACATAATTTGGTTCATTACAATCTGGCTCTATTCCAAAACCAGTAGAATTACTAGTCCTTGCTGGAGACAGTATATAAATATGTCACATTTCTTTACCTTTTTCAAAAAATTAAGTTTATCTATTAAATTATGTCATTGATGATAGAATATTACAGTTTATTTCATGTATCAAGAAAAAAAAGGAACATGGTGTGTGTTGTAGTCCACACAAACTACCAGAGAGCCTTAGACTATACTAATCATTTTGGCCATTACAACAAAATAACTCTTCTTTCTGATCCAATTTTTGAATGGATCAGTATGATAAAAGGTTTAGTTATATTATGGATGCTGTACGGAAGAGCAAAGTGTTTCTTTCTGCATGTACATAATAATTCATTTTATTAGTGACTGCAATGCAAAAAGATGAAAGAAACAAAGAGCGTACATGTTGGATATATCAAATTGCTGACAATTTCCTTTAGTATAAATGTTGTGTGATTTGGGATTAAATATATACAGCAGTGGTGCCCAAACTAAGGCCCGGGGGCCACACCCGGCCCCCAGGCCTTAGTGACCAGCTCCCTGAGCCACATGATCAGCCCACAACCCAAAAAGTTTGGGCATCCCTGATATACAGTAATCTGTTCTGAATGGGATTTTATTTCTAATTTTCTTCACAAAAACCAAGGCAAAACACACAGCCAGATAGTTAGCTTAGTTGAACAAAGTGATTTTTGCATCATGCATGTGGAAGATCTGACACTTTGTAGGCTTACTTCATCATGTTGATTCTTACACTCAAAGCAATAAACAAATGGTTGTGTTCCATCTTCCCCATGTGTCTCTTTATGCACCCTTTGCTCAAATATTAAGACTGACTACTCGACAGAGGTCAGTCGGAAACAGGCCCTTTTTGTTCATGGTGCATGCTTTACTATATTTCTGTAGATCCACCATAACTCTGAAGAACTGTTGTACCAGATTTCTCTAATATCCCTTGTCTTTCTGGAAACACTTATTTTTGTTTGTTTTTCTGCTATTTTGGTTGAGTTACTTTCTATGTTTTCAGGATATTGGGTAAGTTCTTGTAGTCTTTGATGCTTCTGTTGCTTCTCCCCTTCTCTTCAATGGCTGTTAAAGAAATGAGCAGAGCTAGCAAGCCAAAGTTTGCTAATAAATACATGTTTTAAAACATCCAGTCTAACCATTTTAGGGATCTTTCAAATACTACGTGACCTAAAATAGCCCACTTTTTGACACACACACACCCATGACTTTCCATGACTTTTGGTTGACCCCCCTTCCTCCCTAAATCACATGGTTTCTCCGTTTCCCCTGATTTGAAGAGAAACGGCAGAAGCGTGGCCAACTCGCAGCCTGAGGATGCCTGCCGACCCACCCCTGGACTCCCACCTGGCCGGGGATTAAAAGCCACGCCAGCTCAGATGGCGGCAAACAGTAAATTTGGAGTCATGTGACTTCATGCCAAATCCCTCCTCCCCCCATGACTTTCCATGACTTTTGGTCAACCCCCCCCCCCTTTAAAATGGTCACTTGGTATTTGAACATTTCCTTATCTTTTTACCTCTTCTTTGGCCCTACGGGATTGTAAGCATTATAACACTGGAATATTGAGTAGTTTGTCTTTGTGTTTAGAGTACGTAGCTTGCCAGTTGGCTATTGAGAGGACAGTTCACAATAGAAGTATATGCCACAGTAGTACTGTATCTCGCTTATGTACAAATTGGTTAAAGTAAACTACAAGTCCCAGAAAACACTGGGTAACCTCTATATAGAGGCCTAGGTCATTTCCTCTTATCTTGCTGCAAGGTATTTCCTGAAGACTAAGGACAGGTTAGAGAACCACAGTGAGGTAGCTAAAAATAATCTTGCAAGAGATGACTGGGAATGAAACAAATGCAGGTACAGTTTACAATGGTTAACATTTTTATTAATATACTAAGACATCTTGAAAGCGGAGAGTTGGTTTTCATTTATCTCATGTTCCTATTAAGTGATTCTGTCGGGTACTGTTACTTGTTGCTTTTTCGCTAGAGAAAGATTTTGTTACAAGAGGATGTTAAACATTAACTCAGCAGCCGCCTTTAATGACCTATTTGGGACTTTTTGTTTATTACTTTTCCTTAGGGTTCTTAACTGTTGATGCTTCCAAATTAGATTTGTACTTTGCAGTTATCTTTCCTTATTTGTTGACTGGGGAAGGAGTCCCAGAAGTCATTATATTCTAACCTTTCTATTAAGGGGAAAGGATTGAATAGCTGGATAATATATTTTGAGACTAATAGCACCATCCGGAAGCACCACATTAGCATAAGAGGACAGGGTAGACTTCTGTTAAATTTATAGTTTTTATATGCAATACAGGGAATTAGTAGGTCAGCCTGTAAACAAAGGCTCAGCACAGCTAAAAGCTCATACAGGTTTCAAGCTAAAGGAATATTGTGTTTCTTCCCACAGACAACTTTTGAGCAGTTAAGAGATGCTTTAAAAACATTGGTGACTCTGTTCTTGTGCAGTATACATTTCTTAGCACGACTTATTGTCTGCAGAAAAACTGTTCAGCAAGACTTCTGGAAGAATAGTTGTTGAAGTTGGTATCTCAGCTGCAATTGTTTACACTTGGAATGCTCTTAGTTTGTTAACTAACCATAAGTTTGTTATATCAGAAAACAAAATAAAATAAAAATAAAAAACACTGTAGCACTTCAAAAACTAACTGCTATATTTTTATTGTTAGCTTTTGTGGATCAAGTCCACTTCTTCAGACAAAGAATGAAACTTACAGGCATGGTTTTTATACACCAAATTTATACACCAAATTTCATTCTTTGTCTGAAGAAGTGGACTTGATCCACGAAAGCTAACAAAAACATAGCAGTTAGTCTTTAAAGTGCTACAGTGTTTTTTATTTTATGTTTATTTTGTTTTGTTCATTTTGTTTTGTTTTCTGATATGCCTGAACCACAGACTAACATGGCTACTATTCCAAAAAAATAACATATGTTTGTTAGTTTGTTAACTCAACCATATGTTAAGAGATCGCATCACCCCAAGAACATCTGTCCATCCCACCAGAGCAGACCGGAGAGGCTCTCTAGCTGTTCCATCGGCTACAGAGGTACATCTCTCTAGCACCAGAAAGAGGGCCTTCTCAGTGTCTGCTCTGGCCCTATGGAACCTCCTGCCAACTGAGCTGCGTCTCCAGACGGAGTTGCTGCCCTTCAAGAAAGGTCTAAAAACCTGGCTGGCAAAGCAGGTGTGGGGCCCCAATGATGGCATGGCCCCTGCCTGCTGGCTGATTTAAATATTAATAATTCTCTCTCCCTCTTTTTAAACGGTAGGGGTTGGAGTACAAAAATAAAAAGAAAGCTTACATGCTTAGGCTGGATGATGGATTAAGTGTCTTTGACGGACAAGGTGTAAATGCAGATGTAATTAGAATGTTGTACATTTTACAGTGCACTGTTGGTTTTCAAACTGCATAGGTTGTAATGGATTTTGTCATACTTGTAAAGGAATGAATAACAGCAGGAATCTTTGCAGTGTACTCCCATGGAAAGGTGACTTTTCCTAATAGCTTTGGGGTAGGGAGACTGACCTTATAGATATAGCTGGACTGTCCCATCTGTCTTTGGAGATGTGGTCAGTTGTCACCATGGATAAAAACTAGCACAAACTTCTGAAGAGCCTCAGGTTTGTTTATTTATTATTTATTTAGACTTGTTTAGCCGCCCCCTCGCCGAGGCGACTCCGGGTGGCTGGCAATGTAAGAAACACCCGAACATAACCCATTAGAACAACCAATACATATGCATAAAATGTCATAAAAACACTAAAATCTTAAAACCTTAAAATCACAAAAGCTCTAATCTGAAAAATCTAAAATCCGCATAACAAAATTGTCAGATGGTCATATGAGCCAGCAGGGTGGAGTAGATCCAACAGCAGCACCCCACACCTGCTGGGCCAGCCATGTCTTTAGCTCTTTCCTAAAGGCCAGCAGTTGTGGTTAGAGGCGGAGGTCCGTCGGCAGGAGGTTCCAGAGGGCCGGGGCGGATACCGAAAAGGCCCTCTTCCTAGTGCTGGAGAGATGAGCCTCTCCAGCCGTTGGTACCCATAGAGAGTCCCTCCGGTCTGCCCTAGTGCAGGCAGATGTTCTCAGGGTGATGTGGTCTCTTAAGTAACCTGGTCCACTACCATGTAGGGCAGTGTTTCCCAAATGCTGGTTTTTGGACTTCAACTCCCAGAAGCCTAAGTTATTTCCCCAAAGCACTGATCAGCCAATGTACTGACTTAGGCTTCTGGGAATTGAAGTCCAGCAGTGGGCTATGTACCCCTTGTTGGGAACCACTGATGTAGGGCTTTAAAGGTCATAACCAGCACCTTGAATTGAACCCGGAGGCATGCTGGTAACTAATGCAGCTCCCGCAGCAAGGGTATGGCATGGTCATAACGCATATGGAAGACCTTATTATGGCTGTAATGCATATGGAATACCTTATTATGGCCACTCAACCATATGTTATTCTGTTTTAGGGATATTGCGGATGGGCCTATCTAAGTTAGTGTTGCCTTTCTATGTTGGTATCTGTAGTCATTTCCCACTTACATTCCTGCAGAGTTTTTTTTTTTAAATAGCTTCTCAATATGAATCAGAAAGTTACTTATTTAGGTGACCTTTTTATGCTTTTGTGTTTTTCCGCTATACAGTGGAACCTCGGTTAACGTAATTAATCCATTCTCTGGGACGTTTCTTACAGCGAAAATTACTTTAACTAAATTTCCCATAGGAATGCATTGAACACAATTTCCCATTGGAATACATTGAAAATCAAAATACTTTAACAGAAATGTGTTTTCCCATAGGAATGTTTTGTTATGCAATTTTAATGTTAACCGAGCCATTTGTTAACTGAGGTTCCACTGTACTATGGAGTAGTATAGGATGGTTTAAACTTCTTCAACCTTTGTATTCTGGTTCTGATCCTTATGACCTGCTTGTGCCTGGTAGTAGAGCAGAGTGACTAAAGTGTAGAATGCATTTGGCTTTCCAGATGAGTCTTGTCGTTGCCTCGTCACCCCATGTGGGGACATGGACTCACATGTACTAAGAAACTTCTAGGATACATGATTGGTTGTTTCTATGGCCAAAAATATTTGGGAGTATGGTGGGGTAAAAATGGCTCTATTGTAAACAAAAAAGGTTTGATCTTCAGTGTAACTCAGGAGATGACCTATCCAACAAGATGCATTTTTCCTTCAGTCATCCAATTTGAGCTGCTTCATTCAATTTCTCCCTGCTATAATGTTGTAAACCAGGGGTTCTCAAGGTTTTCGTGCCATGGGCCGGACAACTTGCCTTCAGAAAGCTGAGTGGGTCAGACACAATGATGTGCGGGCACATCTGCTTCCAGGGTCATCGCCTTGGGCCACATGGAACGTGGGATGGGGACGGCCCGTGGGCCATAAGTTGCAAACCCCTGTTGTAAACTGTCTCTGTCACTCAGCTTTCTTGCTGCTCAATTACTATAAGTCAGTTTATTTCCAAAACATTTTTAAGTACTTATACAGTTTTCTGAAAGTTTTACATGTGGGGAGAGCAGAGTCCATGTTCTTATCTGTGGTGCTTTTAGGAAACGACTCTGTTCTGCTTTCTCAAGGATGCTTGTTACAGTCTCTGGAGGATGTTTATTTTAAACTGCTGCAATATTGCTAGATCCACTAGATGGTAGCATAAAATAATTCTTCAGCCCCAGAGATATAAGTCACCCATACAAATCCAAGTAAATAAAATAAATAAATAAATATGTTTTTTAAATTAAAATTTGCTAAACTGTTGGAATCTAGTCTGTGAAATATTACAATATAATCTGTTAGTCTTTATGGCTTAGATTCAGTTACTTCTAACTAGATCAGACTCATTATTCTAGATCCGTGGTTCTCAGGGAGGCAATTTGATTTTAAGGGGGACAATTTGAGACTGAGTTATTAACAGTTAATGGCCTTTTAGGGTGGGCATCTCAATTTTAAAGAGGCTTAGGCTGGGTGTGGTGAGGGCGGTGGCAAGCCACATGGAATGGTTCTGCGGGCCATAGTTTGGACACCCCGATATATAGGGTCATCATTTTGTGATACTGCAGGACATGTTTCATATTACTTTAACAAAAAAAACCCCAACACTTTTAAGTGTGTAAATCCTGTTGTTAGGAAGTATTTTACTCACCCCCCAAAGAGAAGCAAATATAGTAATACCTCGCATAACAAATTTAATTCGTTCTGCGAGGCTTCTCACTATGCGAGTTTTTCACTATGCGAGTCAGACTCGCATAGCGAAAATCTCTATGGGAAAACTTGCATAACGAGCTTTTTAAAGGGAAAAACTTGCATAGCGAATTTTTTTCATTATGCGAGTTTTCCCCATAGAAATGGTCGCTATGTGAGTTTTCTATGGGGAAAGTTCGACTTGCATAGCGAATTTTTTTTGTTATGTGAGTTTCCCCCCATAGAAATGCTCACTGTGCGAGTGTTTCCATAGGGGAAGTCTGACTTGCATTGCGAAAATATTCGTTATGCGAGTCAGCTCCCTTTTTGAAAAACCCGCTCATTAAGCGAGTTTTTTTGCTAAGCGAGGTTTGACTGTACATGGATGATTATATATTTCCTCAATATTCCCCTACATTTCCAATTTTTCCACTAGTCCTGAAGGCAGAGAGACTTTCTCTCTTTTTCATTGTGTTTTCCCCACAGCTTTACCATCTCTTGGCTCACTGCAGATAAAGTGTTGTGGGAGGACAGAAGCAAATGTTTATTTCTGACTTGCTGACTTCAAGTCGCCAGATTAAATTGGTTCCGATGAGGAGTGTGTGTAACATAGTAGACAGTTTCTCTCCCAAATAGAATTTGGTCTTCTTTATTCTTCTTATTACTGGTTTGGAGATAAAGAAACCAAGAAGAAAGAGAAAGGGTCATACAGTATTGCACAAGTGGAGATTATAATCTTCTTTGGGTCTGTTGGTCAACTTCTATGATTATGTAGGTTTTGTCTCATTTAAAGATAAAATCAGACTGAGACATAACAGACCACATCAGATCATATGAGAAAGGGTTACTTTGCTGGGTGTGATCTTTAAAGTGACCCTTCTGGCCAAATACAACCCAGTTCCAGTTCCTCCAGCCTGCTCCAAAATAAGATCAGCCTTGCTACTGGACCTAAAAGTTCTGGATTGTATATAGAACAGAGATGGGCTGTTTGAAGACCTCGTGTATGTCATCTGGTCACCAACATTTAGAGCAAGCCAAACCATGCTGTAGGCACAGCAAAAAGTGATTTAAATAACTGTCCTAAATCTGCCAACCAGCACTTTCAGTACAGTATATTGTCTCTTGTCTATATCAACAGACAGTGGTTCTTTCTATCTTATAACATCGTTTTTCGTGTTTTGTTTTTTTATCAAGCCTATCCTTAATTTCATAAGAATCTAGACAAACATCACATGCTTGTCAATATATGGAGTGTTCTGTGCATTTTTAATGGCCAGAATCCTATTGGTATTTACATAGGTTTGTGCACTAAAATGAGGCAATGCTGGGGTGCATCTCAGTTATGCCCTCAGGTGTGTGACTAGGCATGCAGTTAATATTCATTAACTAGCAGTGACAAGTTTCATAAACTATAGGCAAACATCAGTCAGATTCTGGCCTCTGTTTTATGAATGGCCCGGATGTATTATAATTTGGATGCCTTAAAACAAAGAACATGAGAGCACTTTGGAGTTTGCTAAACAGCTGCAACTCCTATGGAAACCTATAGAGAAGCTATTATTTGGTATATTTTATAAAACAGCACTATGTGTGTTGATCTTTAAATGCTTTAGTTGTTCTGTGCCAACTGCCTTCTTTTTCATTACTACTGATAATAAGATCAAATAATTACCTGCTTAACAATCAAATTCGTTGTTAACCAAAGGTCAAGTTCTAACTTGGGAATTCTATGATTTATTCTTCAGTCTAGACCAGGGGTAACAGTGTTCCATGCGCTCCGGTGTCTAGTCATGCCTGCCACATGACCATGGAAACGTCTGCAGAAGCAGACAGCGCTGGCTCTTCGGCTTAGAAACAGAGATGAGCACTGACCCCTAGAGTCGGATACGACTGGCTTTCGAGCAAGGGAAACCTTTACCTTAGACCAGGGGTGTCCAAACTTTTCGGGCCACAGGCCGGTCATGTGGCTCAGGGGGCTGGTCGCTATGGCCCATGGGCCGGATCTTGCCCCCGACGCCAATTCATCTGGCCCACAAAGCCCTTGTCACTCCTGGAAGCAGAAAAACGCACCTATGGGCGCGTTTTACTTCCAGTTCTGGGAGCGACAATGGCTTCATGGGCCAGATGAATTGACGTCGGGCAGGATTTGGCCCACAGGCCATAGTTTGCTCTAGACTGTTTTGGACATCTTTATTCTAAAGTGGGTGGGTAGAGTTTCAGATCTAACCAGAGGACCACTTTCTAGGCAGTTCTGACTTTCCTAATACAGTACTGTTTCTTCAGCTGAATAACATAACTGAACAACATCTTCAGTTTGAAGAAAAACTTGTATTTCCTTCTCTATTTCCCTCCTCACTATCCTCTTCAAGTGTACAGAAGGCAGGACATTGGTTTTTGCTTTTGAAAGTAAGGGGAAATTTTAGGGGGAGAGAATATTCCCATTCTTCAGTCTCCCTGCTCCCTTTGATCAGCAGGTCAAAGAGTCAACATGCAACTGTCTGGCCAAAACTCTTTTCTCTTGTCTCTACATATTTTCTTTTCTTGATGTTTTTCTTTTCATTTGGTCTCATCTGAAAGGTTGCATGTAGGAAAACATAATTTGAAAACATGTGTATGGGTGTGGAAGAAGGAGAAGGTGGCTGCTTAACAGATTAAATGTAAGCTGTTGTCGTGCTTTGATTTATTGATCAACGGTGATTTCATGATACCTAGTTTTGTTTGCCAAAAAACCTGTTAAAGTTTTGATAATTTTCAGTTCAGTCCTCTCTTTTTTCCATAGAAACCCCACAGTTGAATCCTGTGATTGAGCCTCTCTCCTGGATGTTGGGCACCTGGCTGTCAGACCCTCCAGGAGATGGTACTTTCCCTACAATGAAGCCCTTTCAATACCTGGAAGAAGTGCACATCTCTCATGTAGGGCAGCCCATGCTGAATTTCTCGTGAGTTTCCTTATTTTAGAGCACTTTTGAGATTGGTATACCTTAAAATAGTCTTTTTTTTTTCTTTAACACTATTTAGTCCAAATTTCTTCACTGCCTGCCTGACTCAGTGAAGTAGAAAATAAAGAAATAAGTGGGATTAAAGGAAACACTCAGAATATTTACTACCACGTCTATTTTATTATAAGCATTTTTAAACCCTTAATAATCTTGTTCTTTCTCTTGTTTCCAATTTCTGCTAAATTTTTCCATTCTGTGCGTGCCATGAAAGCATTCCATCATGACTGCATATTGTAAAAACTAATCATTATCCTTTCAAACAGGAATAGCATACATATTTATTTTTAATATTGTATTATTAAGATGATAAAATGTAATTTATTTGGAAAGCCCTGGATTACGTGGGTATCCTAGTTATAAATTACACTTGCAAAGTTAACCACTGGAAATATAAATTTTCACTAATGGAGAAAAACTGGGTCTTGTGGACTGGCTTAAGGGGACAGGGTTAGGTTTTGAAATATCATTTGGTTTGTTTTATAGAACGATCTGGACCAGAAGTGAGAAGTGACTTGTGTTTTGGAAGAAATGCAGTCTAGCAAACTGTTCACTAGTATCATAAATCTGAAGGAAGACTAGTGAAATTGTGGTAGAACGTTTACTTAGGCAATGTTTGGAGCAAATGTATGTGGAAGCAGCATACTGTACCAGTTTAATTGTCTTAAGAATTATTTCAAAGGGCCAGGAGTGATTTCAGCAAAGTACCTATACAGCAGTGGTGGGATTCAGCAGGTTCGCCCCAATTCGCCAGAACCAGTAGCAGAAATTCCAGCTGCCCCCTCCCCCATCCATGTTTTGAAATAAAGTAGTCCTAATTCGGGTGCAACACAGGACTTTCCCCTGGCCATGCCCACCTGGCCACGCCCACAGAGTAGGTAGTAAAAAAAATTGAATCCCACCACTGCTAAACATGATTTTTTTTATCCCGGAAGGGAAAAAAATCCCATATTACTCTGTATTGACTGTTACAGTTCTGTGTTCCTTTACGCAGAGAACAAGGAAAACATGCATGAAAAGGATCCAAGACCATTGTCCAAGATATCAAATAAAGGGTGTGTATAGGGAGGGGGGAATACATTGTCTTTAGTCATCTAGAACCAATAATTCCAAAAATGTCTATTCTTCAATGGGCTTCAGTTTTACTAATTGTGGAGAGCATGTTTGGAAATACAGCTCATATTTTTTTCATGCAAAGACATTAAAAACATCCAAGTGAATTTTAGTTTGCATGGTGTATTTTCAGAAGCATAGTAATTTTAGCATCCTCATATTTTAACAGCTTCAATGCCTTCCATCCAGACACCAGGAAGCCAATGCACCGAGAATGTGGATTTATCCGCATCAAACCTGACACTAATAAGGTGGCCTTCGTCAGTGCTCAAAATACAGGTACAGGCCTAATGATATCGGTTTCTTTTTCAATACCTGTTTTAAATCAGGATTTTCTGAAAGACGTTGGAAAGTATTTTATTTTATGCTTACTTCTTTATCTTAGTATAGATCAATACTACTCTTTTGTAAAATGGCTAAACTAAAGCTATTTTCCTTTGGCATATCTTGAGAAGACATGACTCACTGTGAAAAACAATAATGGCAGGAAAAGTGGAAGGCAATAAAAAAAGAGGAAGACCATAATGTGAAATAAATTAACTCGATAAAGGAAATCAGAGCTTTGAATATGAAAATACTGAGCCATTAATGACAGGATGTTTTGGAGGTTGTTAATTCATAGGTCATGGTTGCATTTGTCATGAGTCTAGTTGCATGAGCTGTAAGTCAAATGCAACCTGAGAGCATATTTTGTTGTTCAGTCGCACAGTCGATTCCGACCCTCTGCGACCCAATGGACCACTGTCCGCCAGGCACTCCTGTCCTCCACCATCCCCCTCAACTCACTCAGCTCTGTGCCCATTGTCTCCACAATACCATCTAGCCATCTCATTTTTGGCCGCCCCCTTCTTCTTTTGCCCTCCACCTTTCCAAGCATCAAGGCTTTCTCAAGTGAATCATCTCTTCTCATTTGATGTCCAAAGTACTTTAGCTTCATCTTTATTATTTGACCTTCTAAGGAGCAGTCAGAGTTGATTTCTTCTAAGATTGAGAGCATATAAAGATAACAATACCATTTTAGGTATTTCAGTTTTATGAATCTTAGTGATATTAAAAACTTGTTTCCTTGATCCAGGTTTGGTGGAGGTAGAAGAAGGAGAGGTAAATGGACAGGAACTTTCTATAGCATCCCACTCCATAGCAAGGATCTCATTTGCCAAGAAACCCCATGTAGAGCAGGTGAGTACAGTATGTTTATGAATGGTCTAGTTGCTTCAAATATGCAACTTGTGTGTACTCAACTAGCTAATGACTATCTGAAGAGATATATTAGTAACCTGATTTCTTTTCTTTACTGAATTAATACCAAACATTCTTTGTATAAAGTCCTAGGGTACATTTACTCATTTATAGACAAAAGAGGGTGAATAATTCCAAACATTAAGTTATCCTCTTTCTTCTTCACTCATGTGTTGAGTGGCCAGGCCTTTGTCAAAATTCAGACCTTTAATCAAGTGAACCTGCTTCCTCATTGCGAGTCTATGTGTCCTTCACCATGATACATTTTATTTATTTATTTATTTATTTTTATTTAATCAGTGCTTCTAATCTGTAAAACTCACAAGACTAGATATGCTGTAGAATTGCACAGTATTTACTGAAATTACAGTGGTAATAGCTCAGAAAGTAAGTTGTAGAAATAGGTTGCCAGTCATTTTGTTCCTGGCTCTGATGGCTGTACAGCTTACAGTAATTTAATAGGAAGTTATGTTAATTGGTCCTGTAGATCAATAACATCAGGAAGGCCATAGTTGCCCGTCCCTAATGAACCAAAAGGAATGTGATGAGTAAATATTGACAGCTTCAAGAAGAAATTAGTGCCTTGCCTGCTTGGTCACTAAGGAAGAATGGTGCAGTCTCCAAAGCATTTTGTTCTACAGACCTTAGCCTAACTTCCTTTCAGTAGTAGTCTCTTGGAGCCCTTTAGCAACTCAGCACAGGACAAATATTGTGCTACATAGGATAATACACTTCCCTTCTGTCTAGGACATTCCACCGGCGCTCTGCATAAAATGCATGAAGGATTATCCTGACTGGCAGGCGAAAAGATGAACATTTGTGTGCGCACACATGAGATTTTAACCACAAAGATACCCATATCTGCCAGCTGAGGACAGAAAGGGAATACTGAAGGGGCAAATGGCTATTAAATGCTATCTCTGACAGTTCAGTTAAATCTGAAATATATGTAAAATAAACAGAGTGGCCTTTCACAAGAACAAGAATTGTGAACACTACCAGTCATTGCTATTATTAATGGCAGATGTGCTTGCTTGCTTGTTTAATACACTTATATATTGCCCGTCTAATGAAAAGTTTAGCACCCTGGGTGGGTTTCATAAACAGAAACAAGCAATACACCAACATTCCTCCCAACTGGCAGCAACATATCCTTGATATGAAACTTTTAAAATGATGGGTCCAAGAGCAACAGTCAAAGAAGCACAAAGTGAGCTGGTCCTTGAGGGAAGATGTGCTCCAGCTCCTTGCCATATCTGTTTTCAGACATTTTTAAAAGATACTCCGGGAGGGGCCCCTGAGGCAACTCCACAGATAAAAACACTCCAGTGTGTTGGCGCCACCACCAAGAGGGCTCTTTCTCACTGAAGCCTCCTTCACCATTCTCAGTGTCAGCACCTGGAGCTGCGTGGTCTGGGAGGGAAGAGTGATGTAGGTGGTAGATCCTTGGGAGAGATGCTCCAAGAAGTAAAGCGGTCCCATCCTGTTTGTTTTGCAAAGATTAGTCAGATTACAGCTTTGTATTTCATAACCATTGGGCCTTCTTGTTCAGCTTTTTATTTCTTTGCTTTGCGGGTTCATACATGCACATTACATTTGTCAGCTGAGGATGAGAATGAATGAAGCAGCCAACCATCAAGGACAATCCTCTGAGAGCTGGACTCAACCTGATCTCCTCTTTCCATTTGATCTGCTTTGTGTGCTCTGGCTTTGATCTTGTAATAACTCATGAAGCAGAACATGTTTAACTGTGTTTCCCACCCTTTGGTTTTGGGGACCTCACTTTCCCAAAGCACTGATCAGCCAATGTAGTGACTTCACTGGCTTCTGGGAGTTGAAGACCTCCTGTGGGCCCTGGGCCCCATGTTGGGGACCACTGGTTTAGCTAGAGGAATTGATGGGAGGAATAGAGCACCAAAGCAAAATAGCCATGCTTCACATTTTTTCTTCCATGTCTAGGCCGGATGTGAAACTGCCAAAATGAAACCACCTTTTGTTGAGTTCATTCCGAAGGTCATTTCACCTGACCTAGTATGAGGAAAATTAGCCGGCACAAAGTGGGGTACACCTGACTGTGGTTCAAAAACACCACACTCTTCAAGGAGGCTCTTTCTGTGTATCTCATGTTTTGCATTGGACTAAGGCAGGGATCCTCAAACTACAGCCTGCGGCATCAAATCACCCAGTCCACGTCCTCGCTCTGGCAGATGGGAGCCAGGGAGGCCTCCTGCTGCTTTTCTGGGGGCTGGGGCAGGAGTGCATGGCTTTTCCAGGGGGCAGGGGGTCTCCCATGGCTTCCCTGGGTCAGGGCAGGTGTGAGCGGCTCTCCCAGGGGCCAGGCTGGGTGTGCGTGGCTTTCCTGGGAGCTGGGGAGGCCTCCTGCAGCTTTTCTAAGGGCCGGGGCAGGTGGGTGAGACTTTCCCAGGGGCTGGGGTGGTTGCACGCAGCTTTCCCAGGGGCTGGGGCAGGCATGTGTGGCTTTTCCGGGGCGCAGGGTGGGGGCAACCTGCTTTTCCGGGGGTTGCAGGCAAGAAGGACAGCTCCTCCAGGAAAGTGGGGGGGAGGGGGGTTCATGGTCGGGGGAGGGGAGCTCAGGGTGGTGGAGTAGGGGGCACAGGTTCAGGGGGAGCATGGGGGGCTCAGAGTGGTGGGGAATGTGGGGGCTCAGGGTGGTTGCTGCCACCAGTGGTGGTAGCAGTGGCACCACCAGCCCAGCCCCTCAACCGGCCCCTGGCTTTAAAAGGTTGAGGACCCCTGCACTAAGGAGATAATGGGAATACTGTTTATTTTAATTTAGTTGGGGGTGGAACCAATACATGGCTTCTTTGTTCAGTTTGCATTTTAACAGTGTCCCTTTTGTGACATTCCTTATAACATGTAGAGTGCTGAAGAGTTCTTAAGTCAGAACATACTTTCCTCATTTCAGAAAGGGGGCGGGACTTGTGTTGTTATTGATATACAGATGTAAGAGATGGAGAGTATTTTTGAGTCACGCTTTGTGATATGGGATCTGCCTCTCTTCCTGACCTGTTTTGGGCATGTTATCCTTTCAGCCCCAGTTTCAAGGATTCCTATAGGATGTTTAATTTGGAAGAACTGGGGTATTAAAAGGGGTTCTGTGGGTGGATGGGGAACACATTTGTAATATGTTATCTCTGCTTTAATGTGGTTCCGGTTGTCTTGTTGTTTATCAAACATCCTTCAACAGTGCATCATTACCACGTTTTCACTTAAGTTTTCAAGATGTCACAGCACTCAGTTTTTCTGTACTTCAATGTATGGCACCTCTATGTTAAGTGGAGATGTTTGTACTTACTTTGGTTCACTGTTGTGGAACTCTACAGATTTAAAGTGTAACTACATTGCACGGGAAACGTGAATGGATCTACTGTGAAGCCGCATCTAGGAAGTTGGGTTCCCCCAGATTAATTCACTTCAGCTAACCAGAATCAGCAGTGAGAGGGAAGAAATGTTTGTTCGCAGATTGTTAATTATTTGAACTATTTGTTCCCCAGATCTGGTGCCTGGATCTGTTTGCCTCCCTCTTCTTTTCCTTTCCAGGCTGCTGTCCTAGAACTAGGCTAACTAGGTGACCCAAGAGAGGGGAAAGTGAGGAACTAACATAGAGACAGTAAGAAGTTTGAAGCCATTGTTCAGCTTGTTAAGATAATTCTCCTGTGGCCGGAGGCGCAGTTAGAACAAAGCTACCTTAAAACCTCCTCCTATCTTTCTATCATATTCTCATCCCCCCCCCCCCGCTGCCACCCTTGGTTGTTGGAAAAAGGAGGGAAAGGGAAAGGCAGGAGAACCCAGAGATCAGGGGGGAAATGATACTTTTATGTTTTCTTATATAAGGCTTCTCTACAGTCAACATACTATAAATGGTTTTTGTCCTTTTGGGAACCTCCTTAATCTGGTGGGCCTCTTAATCATAATAGATGGTTATTAAACAGTTGATCCTCCGGATCAGACTGATTTATAAGTACTATACAAAGTTTTTTTTATACAATCATTCTTGTTGCTTTTGGAGCCAATTACTAAAATCAGATTCTCCCCCCCCCCCCTTTGTCTTACAAAAGTTTTGAGGCAGTCTTTAGACTATAAGACCTTGTCCACAGGCCACTTATTATGCATTCATTGTGTAGGATATCCTTATTTTTGGAATTTCTGTAGGTAAGTTGCTACTGTCAGTATATTTGGGATTCCAGAAGCAGGAGCAAGTTTTCAGTGTCTTATTCTAGATTTTTGCAGTCCCTGAACAATTTTTATGTATTTATTTGCTTTCCTAACAATACAGTTGTACCTCGCTTAAAGAGCATAATGCGTTCCACGGGATTGCTCTTTAAGCGAGTTTGCTCTTTAAGCTAAACACCATTGTAAGTGGCCAATTGTGGGGGGGGGGGAATAGTGAACCCCAATTTACTTGTTAAGTGAGTTTTTGGTTGGTTTTGTTTGTTAAGCGAAGCGAACATTCAGAGAAAATTCTGCTCTTTAAGTGAGTTACTCTTTAAGCGAGGCGCTCTTTTTGTGAGGTTTGACTATATAAATAAAATAATATTAAAATCATAATTCTGGGATCACAAGTATATAACACTGCAATAAAAACAGCAGTACAATCAGCCAAGCAACCCGTTCTCCTAAAGTAGGGGTGCCCAAACTAAGGCCTGTGGGCTGAATCCGGCACCCAACACCAATTCATCTGGCTCACGCCACCCTTGTCGCTCCTGGAAGTAAAATGCACCCAGATGGCACATTTTATTTCCACTTCCAGGAGCAGCAAGGGCGACGTGGGCCAGATGAATTGATGTTGGGGGCTGGATCCGGCCCACAGGCCATAGTTTGGGCACCCATGGTTTAAGCAGAGAAAATGACAGTTTAAAAATCTATCTCCTGTTGCAAAACAGATTGCAAGGTACATTTTACTTTCGCTTCCGGTGGGAGGAGCCACATGACCAGCCCGCTGAACCATGTGACCGGCCCACTGAACCACATGACCAGCCCACAGCCTGAAATGTTTGGGCACCCCTGTCCTAAAGCCTATACAAATACATATGCTTTTGAGCTCTGTCCTCATGACAGTAGAAAGTAGGCTGCTCAAATGGAAGGGAGTTTCACAGTCATCACTGAAAATAACCAGCCAGAAGTAGTAGCTGCATGGGCCATACTCTTCAAAGGAATCATAGGCAGGGGGATGCCTGTAAAGGACTGAACAGCACTCTCTTGATCACTTTGACTTGCGATAGAGTGTCAGCAAACTGATAATAATCTAACGTCCTACAGATGTTCTCTTCACAACATAGTGCATCACCTCTTCACAAAAGGCTGTGTACCAAGAGTGTGTTTTTAACTGTTGTTCGCTGCCCTGAGTCATTCGTGAGGAGGGTGGCATAGAAGTGCGACTAAATAAATAAATAAAATTGTGTGTCCAATATTTTTCCTGTTAAGTATGAAGATCCTGGTCAATAAAAAATAACTTCTGTATCGCTTTGAAGAGCTGGAATAGATAAGCTACAACTGAATAAACAAGTATACTTATTCAGTTTATATCCTGTTCCACCCCAAAGGCTTTGAGTAGCTTAAAGAACTGCTTACATTTTAGATTTTAACAATTGTTTTTACTGGTCAGGAGCAGGTTATTCCTATCATTCTTCTATTAATTCAGTGGTTCTCAACTTTTGGCTCCAGATCTTTTGCATTCCCCCCTCCCCCCTCCCGAAGCCTTAAGCAGTGTTGCCAGTGGTGGGTGATTGTGGGAATGTATGTACAAAACAGGTTATCCTGCTGTTGTAATAGAGTAGACCGTACTGCCAGCAACTCAATGCTGAGTGTCAGGTGGCAGTTAACTAACCTGACAACCCAAGGACTAACAGCCTTGGGTGCCGAAGTCCACAGGGAAAGGGTGATGTTCCCCAAGTGGATTGAATTCCACTAGAATCCCTCTTGATGGGGAGGGTAGCAGCTTCATCAATACTGGCCTGGGGCTGATGAGGATGTTGCCTGCCAAAAGGGCTCAGGACCAGAAAGTGACTCATAGAACTGGATCAGTGGTACTGGTGTCATACTGCGATGTGGAAGGCAGATGAAGGGCCACTGCATTATATTCTCAGGGGAGCCTTCATGGTACCGGGTACACAGAAAGAGCCTCCTTGAATATTGTGTTGTTTTTGAACCTTAGTCGGTGGTTTGGTAACCTTATGTTGCCAGCTAATCTTTCTCACACTAGGCGAGGCCAAAGGAACTGCAGAATGGACTCGCCAAAAGGTGGTTTCATTTTGGGAGTTTCATGTGTGGCCTAGACATGGAAGAAGAAATGTCCAGAACATCCAGAGGATCAAAGGTTGAAAGCCTCTTTTCTAGCTGGTGATTGGGGCCTTTTCCCTGGAGAATGTCTAGAATCAATGAGGAACTAACTGTGCAGTTCTTGCTGGGTGAAAGAAAAAGGCACATTCCTAATAGCTGTTGGTCTTCTAGCCACTGTATGGAGAGCAGGAAGAGAAGCATCCTAGGAACCTGATACTGTACCTTCTTTTCCTTCATCTTCACTGGTCTATTCCTGGGTAGTTCTATTAAAATAGTAGTGTTCAGTTATTTGTTTTTAAAAGGGGGAAGCAGTCATTCCATAGCTATCTTTATATATCTAAGAAATGCATTCGAATCTCCGTGATTTCTCACAAGAATTTGTTCCTGTGATTAATCCATTAACTGGGTTAATTGGGGGCTTTCTGTTTAAATTTCCCTATACCAGTGATGGCCAACTTTGGCATTCCAGGTGTTCTTGGACTTCAATTCCCAGAAGCCTTAGTCAATACACCTGCTGATCAGGGCTTCTGGGAATTGGAAGTTGAAGAACATCTGGAGTGCCAAGGTTTGTCCCATCACTGCTGGTCTACACTGAGTAATTCTCTCTGCTGTTCTTTTGAACATTTGCACTCAATGACACAGGCGTTGGCCGTGTCTCTTGGGCAGGGTTCCTTCAGTCTTGGATACAGTAATACCTTGGATAACGCCAAGACTTGGTTCCACAAGTCTTGGTGTTATCCGATTTTTAGTGTTATCCGATGCATGTTAAAACCCTATGGGATGGATCAGATAACGTTAAAGCTCTATAGAGATACATTGTAACCGCACAGGCTTTAGCGGTTGTTGTCCGATCCATCCCATAGGACCTTAACGTTATTCGATCCAATTTTCCTCCCGCAATTACTTAATGTTATGCGATTTTAGCGTTATCCAAGGTAAACGTTATCCGAGGTATTACTGTATTTCATTTCCACTCTTCTTTCAGAACTATGACAGAAGAGCAAAGGGCATGGACTAACATACACAATGTATTAGATTAAGAGCAAAAATCTTTCAGTAACATAATGGAAGGTCCTTGTTGCAGAGGATTATAAAGATGTGCTCTGATTTGGGCAAGCTTGCTGCAAGATCACAAACTGTGCGGTGGCAGAACCTGCTACTGAATCTTAAATTACTGTATTCTCATTTCCCTCTCCTTTGAGAGAAGTTTGCTTAAAACAGGCTTGACAAATTAGAAACAGGATCCGCTTTCAGATGAGGTACAATGCTGAGTAAGGAAGTCACAAATATTTGTCAGCTTGTTTTTTTTACTGTGTTGGCATTTGCATGTTGCCCCCATCCCCCCAATTTCAAATTCTGTTAAAAGGTGGAGCCATCTCTATTTTTAATTATGCTGTGCTTTTAAAGAACATAGAAACGTTCTTTTTGGATTACAATGCGCAGAATCATACAAACACATTTTTACTACAACTCACAGAATTTTACATCCATGCCTTTTTGTTTTGTTTTTAGCTGTGCCTCAGACCTTCACAGAGGAGGTTCTTGATGTCCACCATCAAGTGTCTTGTGAAATAACTGCCTTTCTCCTCCCCCCCCCTCAATAATTTACCTTTTGTTGATTTTATAGAAGATATTATCTGTTTCTCTCCATGGTAATTTTAAAAGGAGGATTTAAGCAAGCCTTATTTTGTCTGTGGATATTTCTGATGAAAAGTTTGCTTTGTTGTTTTCTTTCTTGAATTTAAAACTGGATCAGACAATAAGCCTATTTTAACATTTCTCCTCTTAGATTACTAGAAAATTCAGGCTCAATTCAGATGGGAAACTAGAACAGACTGTCTGCATGGCAACCACTACACAGCCAATGACTCAGCACCTTCACATTACCTATAAGAAAGTAACTCCTTAAAACATAGAGGATTTGTTGCATTACAGAGGCATCAAAGCCAAGAAAGAGACACTGTATGGAGGGAACGGTGGAGAGGGCACAGAAGCACCTGAGAAGCAGAACATACGTGCTTCGCATCTTCACTGCACGGTTCACATCAGACAGAAAAATTGCAATTGCTGAAAGAGTCTATCCTGATGTTTCTCTAATGGTAGACTTTAAAATAAACCTAAAGCCAATAAAAAGCCTTTATTTTTAAGGGTGTGGCTTTGAATTGTATAATATGTTCCATTAGGAATGACTATACTGACAACAATTAAAGGTTATGAAGTATGGAAATGATGGGGGAAATTCGTTCTTTTGATTATTCATTCAATAGTCAAATGGTTTGCAAATGAGGGTTTCTGCAAAGAGAAGGCATGTGAAGGTCTTTAATTGCAAGCTAGAACTTGTTGATTCCTTGATTGACCAGACTATCAAGGAATAAGTTCCTGCTGGTCGCAGCTCTTTTTCCATTGTTTCACTGCCATGCTCTTCTTCTCCAGGTTCGACCAAAACTTTTCACGATTGGATCTTCCCATATATATATATGATTTCGCTGTGTTCTCTTATCTGGGTGTTGGGGATGTGATCATGAAGAGATATCTTTAGCATTTATCTTGTTAATTATGGTGTAAAACTAGTCAGGTAGAAGGATCAGAATATGCACATCGCTGAATTGTCTCCAGAAAGATTTCTCCCAGAAAAAGAAGTCCCCATTGCCTTTTGACTCAGTATGCTGTGTGTGTCAAGTCTGAACAGGGAGAGTTTCACTAACTCAGGGACTCTCTGTAAGTTTGAGCCAAGAAAAAAATCACAGACCCAACTCACAGAGAGAACCACCACATTGGAGATCTTCAGACATAGCTACATGAAAGTGAGCTGCTGCAGATAGACATAACAATACAGTCGGATTTTAAAAGTGTTATGTTACATACAACCTACATACAACCGTATATGTTATGCATACCCAGCCACTTCGGAGCTTCCAAAAGTGGGCAGACAGTGGCGTGTAAATGTAAAATAGGTTTCAAGCTAGTTACAGACATATGATCACTCAGGCTGTCCAGTTTCAGCATGGATCAACTGGATCCACATACCAGTTGAATAAAATGAACTCTCCGCCCCTCCCATTTCTTTTGTTCTTGAATGATACAAAATCTTTAAGAATTAATGCCAGGAAAACTGAACAATTGCCAAGAGAAAAAACATTTTACTACTGCTTATTCTGGTTCATTTTTTCATGGTAATAATCAGGAATGATGAGACATTCCAGTTACTTTTTGGTTGATTAAGAAGCATGATACTATGACAGGCAGCAAAATGTTTGAAATGTTATAGATGACAAAGCTTGAAATATTTTGAGACAATTGTGCAGCTTCCATAAACAAGAGTTTCCTTCAATACATGAGCACTTCACTCAATACATAAGAGCATGGGACATAAGAATACATTGGGGCATATTTGTTTGAGGTAGAAATGAAGCAAAATTTTGAAATGTTTCCTACCTTCCAGTTTTGCTACAAGTGATGGGTAAGAGATCCAGAGGGAAATTATTGGAGTTAAATACCAACATCCATTGTCCATAATTTTCTAGCATATTCAAGATGGACTCCTGATGCAAACACTCCGCATTTGCTCAGGCTTCAAACTGCACATGGAAAGTAGTGCTTTGTGAATCCTTTCTTGCACAAGCTGCTGGAAAAGAGGAACTATGGAGAACAGACCATACCATACATAGCTCAGTACAAACAGGATACTGACTAAGGATCAAACTAGAAGACAAGAAGAATGTGCATTTCTTTTTAGTAAAATTTCCCTCTTTATAATACATACTTCAGAAATCAGACTTGAAAGTTAGGTTTGTATTTATTTAACACTAATAAAATGTATTGGAGGTATTGTATATTAGTTTGAGGTAGGCTTTCTTCAGCACATCTTTCCCTATGCTCTACCAACATAACTTATTTTGATCCAGCATCAGTAAGTACTGTATTTTGTTTTAAATTCAACACAGCATTGGTCAGAAACCCACACGTGTGGCCCTAGCCAATACCCAGTATTACATGTAATCCTTTGGATCATAAACATTGGCCATGCCTAAAATGGTGAAGCAACAACTTAGTTATTTCACGAGCAATCTTAATTACTATACAGTATTACACTAACTCCAGTATAGTAGCAGTGACAACTGTACTACAATATATCCAACTAAAAGTATCAAATGTTTTTTAATCAGAAAGTTGGGCCTAAGTTTTCAGTTTCCTCTGGAGCGTGACCTTCACTCCTCTGTCTTTCACCCTCAGCCCATACATTGAGTGATTCATCTGTACACAGGAAACTGTTCAGAATTACAAATCACTACTGCCATTTCTTTTATGAGCTGGGAACTGTCAGTATATTTTATTAAGCCTGCCTGAAAATCACTGTGACGGAAAGCCAGCGGACAGGTTGCTGAGCTGATAAAGCTAATGAAGGTTTTACAGCATTGATGCTCCAACCAAACAAAAAGTTTGTGCAAATGATTCATGACTGGATCTCTTCTGATAATCAACTGCAGGACATGTTGATTTGGACTGAGATGTTTTAAGCTATCTTTGGTGCTGTTTTTGTTAGTACTGTATAACACTTCCTCTTCCCCAACCATGCAGAAGAAAATAAATGGATGTTTTCACCCTGATACTAGGAGCTTGTGATTTAAGATGGAATGGGAAACCATAGGGGTAAATGGTTGGTATACATCAGGGATTCTCACCCTGTGGCCTGTGGGCCAGATGTGGCCCATGGCACCATGTCATGCAGCCTCCCACCACCTCCACCACACCAGGAAGTGCCATGTAGTGGAGGAAAGGCAAAATGGCCGTCCTGCTCCTGAAGCTGTCTGAGGGAGTGTGACCTGGCCCCTGGCTTTAAAAGGTTGAGAACTCCTGGTATATATAATGTCTCTACCACATGAAAATCCAATGTTCTACCCTATGTCTGTTTTCAGAAAAAGAGGTGATAGGTTAATCAGTCAGGTATTGGTCTTCTAGTCTACGGTTAGACTATTACAAAATCAAAAAGCCCAAAATTAGCAGCTTCAATAATACATTTTATCAAAGAAGGTGTGCTTCAAGATCAGAAGTTCGCAACCTTTTTCAAGCCAGGGGCCGGGTCATGCTCTCTCAGACAGCTTTGGGGGCCGGATGGCCATTTTGCCCTTCCTCCACCACATGGCACTTCCTGGTGTCGTGGAGATGGTGGTGGGCCGCATGAAATGGTGCCAGGGGCCGCATCTGGCCTGTGGGCCACTGATTGAGAATCCCTGTTCTTGATGGATAGTTCCAAGTGCTAGAGAGAGAGAAAGCTGTAGATATAGATACTGTAGCAATGCATCTTTTTCTCTGTAGCACATTTTGCTGTTTTTTTATGTTGTTTTTTTTTTTGTTGTTGTTGAAAGAAAGTGAGGGAAATGGGTGTGATGAGAACATTGTGAAATATATCTTTCACTTTCAACTGATAAAATTCTGGGAATGAGAAACTAATAAAAAGCCTCATCTGATTCCTTTTCTCACATATATTGTTGTATGCATTAGGAAAAATTGAAGAGCTACAGGACAGTATAGTTGCTGATTCCATTGATTTATTTAGGAGAACCCATGATCCAGTGAAAACTGCTTTGCACCTACATAACCCAAACTACTCATCATTCCAAATACTGTATAGGAATATTGGCTTTGCTGAGAGCTATACTATACTACATACTCCTTTGCACCCTATGAAGAAGAACATGCTGTTCTAAAAAGTGAAGTGAAAGCTGCTCTGAAAAACACTAGGAAGAAATAAATCTCAAGGGATAAATTGGATGACAGTGCAATTATTTCAAACCACAATGATTGAATTTATCAAAATCCTAACTAGAATATACCAACATATAGTATATGGAAAACAAAACAATGATGCACAAAACTGGAAATGTTCAATATACATTCCAATTTCCAAAAAAAAGGAAATGCCAAAGAGTGCAGTAACTATAGGCCCATTGCTTTAATTTTCCATGCCAGCATGGATGCATTCTAACCATCTCATCCTCTGCCGCCCCCTTCTCCTTTTGCCTGCTATCTTTCCAAGCATCAGGATCTTCTCTAGTGACTCCTCCATTCTTGCTTGTTTCGTTGGAGGAGGTTATGGACTATGCCCATGATGGCGAACCTTGGCACACGAATGGGTTTACTGCTATTCATCCGTACGGCCGCGTTTTACTTCCGCTTCCAGGAGCGACGAGAGCAGTGTGGGGCAGATGAATAGCAGTAAACCCATTCAAGTGGATTCACAGGGTGCTTGGGCTTCTGGAAATTTAAGTCCAAGAACATCTGGAGTGCCAAGGTTCAACCATCATGGGGCTATGCTGTGTAGGACCACCCAAGATGGACAGGTCGTAGCGGAGAACTCAAAACACGATCCACTAGAGAAGGAACTGGCAACCCACACCAGTATCCATCCCAAGAAAACCCAATGGCCAGTATCAACAGGCAGAGGCATACCCTCTTGCAAATTCTTATGTTAACACCACAGAAGAAAAGGTAAAAGATTGAGCAGTGTGTGTTTTGTTGTTTTTCCTTTGCTCCTGCAAGAGGTTACCTGTGACAGAACCATCTAATTCAGACTTTAATGTGGGTGGGAGGCCACACCTTTCACAATAGAGAACCCTACCTTGTGGGTCACAGTTGAGCTGTCACTCCTACTTCTGCTTTCCCATTTCTGGAAGCATAGGAAATAAGGTTTATATGCTCAAAAGAATAAAGTCAGTGTCAAGTCAGTTCTCCTTTTCAGAAGTTCCCTTTGAACCACAAACCACCCACATCCCCACTCAGACTTCAAAGTGAATATATTGAGACTGATGAGGATTTGCTTCTTTAGTCACATCTCCTGTTCTGGACTAGTCCTCACTGAAATTCAAAATAGCAGAATCTCCCTTCTTTTTAATAGGTTTTGCACAAAGATTTACTAGCCTGGAGGATGGCAATGGTTGCAGGGCAGAGGGCTCCTTGTCAGGGTTCCTGTCTACCATACAACTGTCCAGCGTACTTCATTTCATCCCCCACCCAAGTTTTGTGTCCTACTGCCTCACTATTCTACATTCCCAGAGCATATTTAGAATACAGTAAAACCTCATATAACACTAAAACCTGGTTCCACAAGTCTTCGTGTTATATGATTTTTCGTGTTATCTGATCCTCTATGGGATCCATAGAGATACATTGTAACCACACAGGCTTTCGCGGTTGTTATCTGAAGCATCCCATAGGATCTTAATGTTATCTGATGCAATTCTTCCCCCCAGATTCCTTGATGTTATGTGATTTTCATGTTATTCGATACTAATGTTATATGAGGTATTACTGTACCAGTTTTCACTAGGCTGTTTTCTGCATTGTTTCCCTTTAGTAAGGTTCCCAGCATCACACAACAAAATGTTCAATCAGTATTTTATTGCCACAACAGAAGTAAAAGCCACATGTCGTGTACAGAGTAACTGCACTGTTCAGGATACAATTCACTGATAGCTCTTTGATCTCACCTCATGAATAGAGTTTACTGAATCTCCAGTAACCCACACTAGCTTCTTTTCTGTTAGAATACTCAAACAGTTACTGCAGTGTTAGATTGGTGAATATTGTTCCACAATATACAAATCAAGGCTTTTTAACAAACGGATTTCAAATTTTATTTTCTGGATTCCCTCCAGCCCAGGCAAGTAAGCATTAAAAGGAAAAAGGTAGATCTCTTATTTATGCCTGTTCAGCTCCACGTAGAATGACAGCTCTGATTTCTGTAACTTAAGATAATAATTAAAATGTCACCATATTAAAGAAACACTCCATTTTACAACATTAATCAGAGGTTCAAGGAATAACATTTAAAGTGAGGCCTGGAGGAATGTAACTAAAAGAAAAACAAAGAAGTAGTTGATATCTTACAAGTGAAGGACTTTTTTCTTCTTCTTGATAGCAAACACTGACTATTTTTCCATACTGTTCTTTGCATTTTTCACATGCATAAAAGTGAAAACAACTTGTAAAAGAGAAAAACAAATAAATAACTGATTAGCAAACCAGCCAGCCTCCTGAACTTGTGAATGCAATCCTAAGGCACTCTGGAGGTTCTGTAAGAAATGAGCTGAAGAAATGTTTCCTCATCATAGGCAAAAAGTCTTCACAGGTAGACAGATGGGGATGCCAGGAGAGTGGAATCGACAGTTGACTGGTTCTCTTTCTTCCTTGATTTCTGTGCAAGCTGCATCCTTGAGAAAAAGAAAGGGCTTTGCTGGACTAAGATCATCTTTCCGGTAACAGGACAAAGAAGATGGCCTTCAGGAAGTGACCAAAGCTACAAATGGCAGCCACAACCCAATGGGACCGAAGGTTGGGATCAGTATTCACCACACATTTTGTTATGTCAGTCTAAGGGAAAGAAAATCAAGAATCAGAAGTGTGCCATTCGCAGCACAGAGCTTTACGTGCAAAAATCAGCATTATAACCTAGGCTTTAATATACCATATTTGCTAGCATATAAGATGCACCGGAGTATAAGAGGCACCCCGTTGTTACAAAAATAGCTCACTATAGGCCACTGTACTGTATATAGTACAAGACGCTCTCTGTTTTTTCAGAGTATTTTAAGCGGGGGGAGTGAGTCTTATATGCCAGCAAATATGGTAGTTCTCCAAAGTTCTTTTGTGGCTCAGAGAAATTAGAAGGCCAAACTACACCCTGCATATTCTTACCCAGCATAACTACCACATATCCTAAGTAAACGTCAAAAGGCCACAGGTTGTTTTTAAATCCATTTTTAAATAAGGGATATACTTTGTGACGTTCAAGGAAAATAATCCACTGGCATGTCACGGTCAATGTGAACCTTGGCAGTGAAATGCTGCAAGTTGAGAAGCCATTGTAAGCATTTTGCTGCTGCATGCTGCCGAGTTTTACACTCATTGCATTACACAGTTATAAATGCTTAATAGGATTTGGATTAATATGCCACTCGCATCCATTTACAAAAAGTATGTACCTTTAAACTTAGAACACGATCAATCAACTGTGCCCTTGTGATATTTCTGGAGAGCAACTCATATAATATAACCCCCCACGATTGGTCATGCTGGGTAGAACTGATGAGAGTTACAGGCCAAAAACATCTGGAGGGTGGCCTAATGCAATGGTTTTCAAACACTGGGCCTCCAGATATTTATGACTTCAGCTACCAAAAGCCTCAGCCAGTATGGTCAATGGGGCAGGAATTCTTGAAACTGGAATCTAAATTATCTAGAATACAAAAAGAGGAGAATCACCACCAAAAACATTTATCTGTCTTGAAGAAAAATGTGTGAACTATTGAGAGAACTATGGGTCAACTGCTATGCAATATGCTGTGTTAGTGTAATTATAATCATGTAATCATGCAAATGCTGAGAGATCATGGATGTATCCACCGAACAACAATCGGGGGGGGGGGGCACATGAAAGTAAAACATGCCCGCATGGATTGGTATCGAGGCCTGGATCCAGCCTGCAGGCTGTAGTTTTACTTCCACTTCTGGTGGGAGGAACCACATGACCAGCCCGCTGAACCACTTGACTGGCCAATGGCCCAAAAGGTTTGGGCACCTATATCCTTTGGAAATCTCTGTGGACATGCATGAAGTGTGGCTGCACTTACCCAACCGCCTCTCCTTTTCATCCATGTCACCAAGGTCTTCCGTACAAATTCACCCAAGCAATCCACAATGGTATGGACCATGGCTGGCTGGGCATGTCTCACACAGTCCACAGCAAGGCCAGCGGCCACCGCATAAAGAGAGACAACCTTACCCCACGTTATGCCTACAGGAAGAAACAACATGGTTTCAACAAACAAATGATACAAGTTTAGTGAAAGCAGAGATCTGATGTACGAAAATATATCCAATATCAGGGGTGCCCATACTATGGCCTGTGGGCCGGATCCGGGCCCCGATGCAATTCATCCTGGAAATGAAAGTAAAACATGCCCGCATGGATTGGTATCGAGGCCTGGATCCAGCCTGCAGGCTGTAGTTTTACTTCCACTTCTGGTGGGAGGAACCACATGACCAGCCCGCTGAACCACTTGACTGGCCAATGGCCCAAAAGGTTTGGGCACCTATATCCTTTGGAAATCTCTGTGGACATGCATTTTGGCCTCTGGAATCATATGGTTTCTACATGGGTGATAGCAGCATATCTTCCCCCTAACCCACTGTCCCCAAGGAAGGCAGCAAATCTTGGGCAAGCATAGCTCCCATCTGTCCTGGACTGGGCTGTTTAGACAAAAGCAAATTCCTCCCACATACACACAGATGATAAAAAAAATTATGGGATGCACTGTGGAGCAGCTGTAGGATGAAATCCTGTGCCAGTTACCCAGCTGCTGCTGGTTTCCCACTGGTTTTCTGCCCTTCATCCACTGCCCTAAAAGAGACTGAACATTGACTAGCAATAGTCAACTAACCTTAAGAATATAGGAAGCTGCCTTGTACTGAATCAGACAGGTCTATTGGTCCACCAAGTCCAATACTGGGGGGGGGGGGGACACTCCTATATATCCCAATACAAGCTTCCTGCCACTATGCAAATACTGTAACAGGCATTCTTACCCAGTCTAGATTAAGACATCAACAGGAAGCCAAAGGATAAAATCTACCTTGCCCTTACACCTAAGAAGTCCAATTCTGAATCACTGCCTCCGTACCCAATTTATGCTTGCTATTTACTTTCAAAAAAAATATTCATGCTAATTGCATACATGGCATCTTGTATAATTCAGTCAGCTTCTTCTGCTGTGACATCATCTCTGACAGCAACAAAAATCTTACTAAAGCCATCTATCCAAATATTTATGGATAAGGATTCCATCTTTGTGCTGCTTCATGCAGACAGATAATAACACTTTTATCCAGGAGACCACTTGAAAACTCCCAATTGTTTTGTTCATGTCATATCAAGCTCTCTCCCATTATCTGCTTCTTGCAGGTTCCCTGGTAGCCTTAGAGGTTAAAGAGCTACGCTTGGAGACTGGAAAGAAGGCTTCAATACCCGAGAGCTGCATTATGGGGGACATGAAAGGAGCCTCATTAGGGCATCCCCTGCAAAAATCCTTTCAACCCAGAGTAATCTCTGACACAAAAACGAACGATCTGCTTCTTCAGAATTGCATCTATTGAAAGAAGCCAGACACTATCTAGGTACAAACAGGCAACAGAGGATTGGTTGATTGTGGCATTTCCCCATCACCTCCTTTTTGCCTAATGCCACAGGCTATGGCAATTCGAGTTACTCTCAATTTTGTATTTCCTGCTTCTCAAGGAGGGTTTTTGACCCACTTTTCTCTTGTAAACATTTCATAGAAGTAGAATGTGACAGACTCAGGAGCAAACTATACATAACAGAGAGTATGTAATTAGAAAAGGAAATTCCTTAAGTCTCATTCTTGCAGCATATATCTCCTATACTTTGCAAAACAGCTTTCTTTCTTTTGTAATTGGTCACCAAGCTCAAGCATTGTTCGCAAGTATGACTGCTCAGACATGAAGGTCCACTGCAATCACATACACTAATACCTCAGATAACGTTTACCTCCGATAACACTAAAATCGCATAACGTTAAGCAATCTGGGGAGGAGAATTGGATCGAATAACGTTAAGGTCCTATGGGATGGATTGGATAACAACCGCTAAAGCCTGTGCGGTTACAATGTATCTCTATGGAGCTTTAACATTATCCGATCCATCCCATAGGATTTTAACATGGATCGGATAACACTAAAAATCAGATAACACCAAGACTTGTGGAACCAAGTCTTAGCGTTATCCGAGGTATAACTGTATGTAATTTCAGTTTTGAAATATATAGCAGTAGCAATTGCACTTATATACCACCCCAATATAATTTAGTTCACTTTCTGGGCGGTTTACAGATAATTAGCATTCCCCCCCCCCAACATGCTGGGTATTCATTTTACCCAACTTGGAAGGATGGAAGGCTGAGTCAACCCTGATCCCTGTCAGGCTCGAACTCACAAAATTTTGGCTGTAGCACAGCAGTTTAACCACCACAGCACAAGGGCTGTTTGAATACAGTTTGAGCCTCACTCAGACAGCTGGCAGAGAGACTCTTCCCTGTTCTGTCTCTGTGCATCCTTTCTCATGGGGTGCATATTTTAACTCCATCTTCTCCCTTCTCAGGGTACATGGTTTGTTGGAGTACAGATAGATTGCTTCTTTTCCTCCTCCTTGCCCACCCACAGACAGCAAGAATCAGCAACAGTCTGTATCTAATGAAAATGTCGCCAATTTAGATTCCTAAAAAGCTAAAGCAAACAATTAAAACAGTCAAGAACACTGTGATGTCTTCATTTTTGTATGTGTATCATACTACGCAAACACAAGCAGAAATCAGTCCTGAGAGATAAACCAGAAGAGGATGAAGCAATAGTGACGAAGTTAAAAACCAATCTCTATTTTAAAGTTGACAAGAGATGTAAAAAAAAAATCCCTAAGATCAGAGTTTCCAGATGGAAGCCAGCTGTGGAGCTGAGGTATGTAAATAGTGAACAGCACAGAAGAAAGAACAAACGAGGAATTGGCTGGCCAGAGGCCCCCTGCACTGGCTAGAAAGCCTCCCGGAAGCCATGCGGCCCTAAGCATCTGGCCGAACTCTTGAGTTCGCAAAACCACACTTCCTTTAGCTAGATAAATAAACTTAATGACTTCATTATCAAAGTGCACAGCTCTCCATTCAGACCACAAAACAAACTTTCGGTGAGCCATTTTATAACAAAGTGGAGTGGAAAGAGGTGAGGCAAGGAAGAACAAATTGAATCCATACCATACAGGCACAGCAGTTGTGTTACGTTTAAGAGGCCTTGTGGCACTATCCGATAATCCTAACAATTATTTTAAATAATTCACATGGTTGGGTTATTGTTGTTGTTGTTTTGCACAAACGCCCAAAACAAAACACTATTTGGAGCTCTCTCAAAAATCAACTGTGTAAGTTTACTTTGTCTGTAAAACCAGCTGTCTGTAAAACCAGCCAGATTAGTCTGTCTGGACATTCCGCTATGGTAATGGAGTAGACCATACAGCCAGCGACTCAATGCCGAGTGTCAGGTGGCAGGAAATAACCTGATTCTCTAAAGGGGCCAACGGCTATGGGCGGATGAGCCCCTTTAGGTGGGGTGATTGTTCCCTCAGTGGAGGAAATGCCACTGGAAATCATCATATTAAGCCCAACAGTGAAATGAGTGGAGAACGAACTACTTTCTAATTCCCAACGGTCATGGAGTGGAAGAGGCCATGCCAGATAGACTGGATGTGAAGGTGCACCTTGATAATATCCTCAAGGCTGTGGCAGTCAATGGTGTACTAGCCCACAGGGATACAGGGACTCATCCTAGTGCACCCCAGTGACTGGCACCCCACCCCCCACCCCAGAGGCGGGCAGAGGTAATGGGAATGTATGGGGTTTATCTCCCCAACTTCCCCAATAGGTCCCCCCATCACTTCCTGTCCACCGCCCTCCCAAGGTGCCCAGCACACCCCTGGCTGCAGTCCAGGTGTTAAATCCTGCATTTCTCATTTCATATGTGTTGTAAGAGATGGCTCCATGAACATAGTGTGTGGGTAACTTCATGGCAAGCACCTTAAACAATGCACCTGCTTCAGGAAAAATGCATTCTTGGATATGAATTGGCTGCCGCCGCCACCGAAAACCAACCCTGTTGATGCATTGTTTAAAATTTCTGATGAGGTTAATTTGGTCATAGTAAGTTTATGACAGAATAGGAGTTGTACTCCATCTGAGAGCTGAGAAACAGCTATTATAAACCCAGAGTATAATTAGCCATGGCATAGCTGCAACTTTAGCAAGATTATGAAAAAGCACAACATATGATCTTGAATGCAAGGTATAAAGACTAGGATCTAATCCTGCTAGAGAACTGTAAGATTGTGACATATAAAGCAGGAATGTGTGCAATTTGCAGCAATCAAACCTTTAAATACACATGTGCTCAACCCAATCAGAAAAATACTGGCTCACATCTATTTTATGTTCATGTCTGGCAAACTTAAAGCAATAAAATGCTCACATGTGCATTTGACATCCAACACTATACCATATGCATTCTTTAAAGCAAAGCATGAACCATCTCATCTGAAGCAGCTCTCCGTCATCATCCTAGCAATATCAATCTTCCTCGAAAAATCTCAGGGAGGACAACATATAATTAAAGAGTAAGCCCTACTGAACAGAGTAGAAATAGTACAGTGATTTAGGTATCTAGCCATGGAGCCAGTGATAGGGAGCACTGGTCCTCCAGGTAGAAGAACCATCTTGTGTAATCACAGGCAAGTTGCATAGTCCCAGGACACTCACAGGGTGTATCCCACAAAAGTGGAATGCAGTAAGGTAGTGGTAAACTATTTGTGCATTCTCTGCCTAGAAAATCCTGGAAAGGGTTGCCATAAGTCGGAATTGACTTGACAGCATACAATTATTATTTTTTACTATTAAATATACTTCATGCTACACTGAAAGGTTACTCTTATTATCATACTGGGAAAGAAAAACAATTGCTTTTTTAAAAAAGCCAAGTACCCTTCCAGTCAAAACTGTTAACATTAAAGTCAGATTCCTGAAAAACACTCACTGCAGCTGTTTTCTGCCCTTCCATCACTAAACCTGACCTTGAGTTTTCAAAGAGAGGAATGTCTGGCTCAAACTCAACTGGCCTTTACTGCAGTAACTCTAAGCTCGAGCCTCCTAGTTGTCGCTTGGATCTTGCCAGTAAAAACCCAGCATCTCCTCAGAAGAGTTACATTCTCTCTATCTTACTACAGTGATTAACTAAAGAAGAAAATGGGCCAGATTTTAAGCCCCTTTAATCTAGCTGTCTGGAAAATGGCATTTTTAGCAGGTCTAAACTTCCTGACAATGTTAAAGGTTCAGGAGCTCTGTCCTTTTTGGGAACTGGCCACCTTACACCCAGCATGTATTAAAAGCCCAGCACGGGTCCTTTGACTCACAATGAATCAGATGGCAAGTACTAGTCATTTCTAGAACTTAGTACAATTTACACAAAAAGATGGAAAATAAGTCTGAATCATAGTATACACCTTCCTCATTTCTGTAATTTTTCATCTTTGAAAATGTCCTAGCAAACAAGGAGAGAACTCCAGATCATTCACCACCCAACATTGGCAAGGTCAATGAAAGACAGAAGGATTCATCTTCCGAGAATAAAGAATAAGGCTAGAATTGATTGCCAGTTTCTTATCTGGAACAGAAGTACATAAGCAGCCGGACAAAAAGGACTATATAGACACTTGTTTTTAAGATCTGGCAAGAATTAAAAAGTTTATTTTCTGGTGTAAAGCTCCCACAATGCTCTGGCCAGCATGGCTAAGAGGTAGGAAGAAAGAATGAGCTTGTTTTTCTGTGGCTTCAGAGAATAGGACCTGAAGTAATTATTTTAAATTACAAAAAAGAAAATTTTCCCTTAACATGAGATAGGACTTATTGACAGTAATAACTGTTCAACGGTGGAATACACTGTCTTGAAGAGTAGCAGACTACTCAAAACTAGAGGTTTTGAAACAGAGGTCAGATAACCTTTTATCAGGAATGTCCTGATTACGAATTTCTTTCTTTGGAAGGGAATTGGACTTAGTACTCCTTGTGCTCCTATGGTTTTTTTTTTTGGTTGAAATATTTGGTCAACATATTAGTTTTTAAAAAGGAACTTCTCCAAATTCTGACTTCAGCTACCTCCACAAACATGAAATCCACTGCTACCTTTTAGGGTCAATCTGTTCAACAATACCTGTACTGAATTTTGCAACAAATTCAAAACACAAAATTTATCCAAAACACAAAATTTATCCAAAACACAAAATTTATCCAAGGTATGCTTAGAAATATAAAGTGATTCCCACTTCACAAAGCATGTGCTGAATCATGCCCAAGTGACAGCCCCACAATCTCAGAAAAACATGTCATGCAAGCTGTCTTCATATTGTATCTGATTTGATGCTCCATTTTTTGTACAACGCTCCTATGTAAATAGGCTCAAATGAAAAAATACAGAGTTATAAATATACATGACTGGTATGCCTTTCCCTACACTTGCATCCAGTAGAAGGTAGGTGTTGTTTGCCATGATGAACTTGAAGGAATCATAAGGTCTATGCCAGACTCACCACCATTTACACCCCAAAGGTTCCTAAACTGATCCTTCTCAACCCACTTCACACTGCAGATTTGGGGATTCTAAAAATGCACACCAGATGCTAGCCAGATTTCAGTACAGCTGGCACATTTCATCTCTTGCACAAGGAGAAGTACTACCAGCACAATTCAACTTCCATGCTACACTCAGGGAGGACAACTGTTGCTACATCATTAGAGGTAGAAGTACTATTCGGACAGACAGTACAGGCAATTGCTAGAAATAGTAACCATGCTATTTTTTTTTTCAGGGAGAGCATCGTACAGGAGATTTATGTGTTTTAAGCTGCTTAAGCATGCATATTTATCTATATTTATAAACATGTCCATCTGTTTAGGTAAAGCAAACATGCAGAAATCATTGCAGAAATATATATATTATGAGTTCAGTCCTGACCAGTGCTCAAGGTTGACTCAGCCTTGCAGCCTTCCAAAGTTGGTAAAATGAGTACCCAGCATGTTGAGGGCAAATGCTAATTAACTTGTGAACCAGTGCACTAAGTGCTATGGAGTGGTATATAAGCGTGATTACTTTGCTTTTTGCTTTGCTTTATATTCTCTCTCTTCACTATTATACTCTGCTCACCAATACGTTTGGGGCTCCTCCGAACTCAAACTAGGGAAACAGATGTAAATATGAAGACAAAAAAATCCTTATACAGTAATACCCCGGATAACGATTGTACCGTATAACGCTAAAACTGCATAACGTTACAAGATTTTTGGGAAAATCTTGTATCGAATAACACGATTTTTAGCATTATCAGGAACAATCGGGAGAGGGGGAGGGTTGGATTGGGTAGAACATCTACCCAATCCAACCCCCCCCCCAGCTCCTGCCCACACGGTGTTTGGAAAGGGTACGGGGAAGTTCCCCCGTGCCCTTTCCAAACACCGTGCAGGTGGGCGCGTGTCAGACGGCGGTTGGGGAGGGTAAGGAGATCTTCCCCGTACCCTCCCCAACCCCCGTCTGATGCACGCGCATGCGTGCGATGTTTGGAAAGGGCACACAAAGCATGCGATCCATTGCCTTGACATTGCCTTTGATCCATTGGCTTGACGTGCGATCCCCGTTTCGCTCGCCTAAACAAGGGTCGGCTTTTCCGAATTGGGGAGGGGGAAATTTGGAAAAGCCGACCCTTGTTTAGGCGCTTTGCGATGGGAGTTTGGGTGCCGGGTTGAACGGGCAATCCATTGCCTTGTCCGGATTCCTGGGTATTAAAGAGCCTTCTTTCCCTCCGCGGGTGAGGGAATTTCGGCCAAGCCGCCACTTTCCTGGGCTCGCTATAGCAACGAGGATCGCACATCAAGGCAATGGATCGACCATTCAACCCGGCACCCAAACTCCCATTGCAAAGCGCCTAAACAAGGGTCGGCTTTTCCAAATTTCCCCCTCCCCTTGTTTAGGCGAGCGAAACGGGGATCGCACGTCAAGGCAATGGAATTCGGAAAAGCCGACCCTTGTTTAGGCGAGCGAAACAGGGATCGCACGTCAAGGCAATGGATCAAAGCCTTGACGTGCGATCCCCGTTTCGCTCGCCTAAACAAGGGTTGGCTTTTCCAAATTCCAAAACCTGAGAAGAGGCGCTCGCACGCACGCGAAAAGGCGCACCAGCGGGAGCCTCTTCTACCAAACGGGTATAGCTTGTTCAACCCGGCACCCAAACTCCCATCACAAAGCGGGGGAGGGGGAAATTCGGAAAAGCCGACCCTTGTTTAGGTGCTTTGCGATAGGAGTTTGGGTGCCGGGTTGAACGGGCGGGTCCTCATTCAACCTGGCACTCAAATTCCCATCGCACGCTTTGTGATGGGCGCGTGCGAGCGCCTCTTCTCAGGTTTTTTTTTTAGCATTGTTCGATGTATACCCCGGACAACGCTAAAAACCGGATAACGACATGACTTGTGGAACCATGTCATAACGTTATCTGGGGTACTAGTGTATATAATACCACTGCAACATGGTATTATATACTGTATAAGGATTTTTACATATTATATAACATTGCAATGCTACTTTTAGTGATTTTCTTTTGTCTGACATTCCTTTAAACCAGACATATGGCTCGCTAGTACTGAAAAAGAAGAACAGTTGAAATTCATATAAATCTGGAAGGCAGTTTTAACAAGTCAAGTCCCCTTTTGTTGCACAGACAAACAGATAAAAAGGTATGAAACAGCAGGTGCCTGTTGAATTAAGCCCTACTGTTTAGGAAATACCAGGTGTTTTGCTGCTTGGTCAGTAACTTCCAAACATCTCTGATGTTTTCAAGGTAATCCTATTTGTTTACTTATAAGTAAGTCTCAACAACAATAGACACCGTTAGTTAGAATATAATTCTGGCCAGGTGTGCATATAGTTACAGCTTCAGTCTTTGTTCACATCATCTGCCTGACCTAGCAAAAGGAAATCTCCCACCTACTCTCCTTCACCTCTTATGCAATGCACCTCTTTTGGTAGGGAAAAGTCAGGTGATAAAGCAACATTAATTATTTTATTACTGAATTAAATGTGGAACCTTTTATTGTATTTACATTTTCTTTAAACTGAGCTTCAATATTCTAAAACCAATCAAAGGTGATCCAATGGGGGAAATGGTCCACTTCTCCCACCTTGAAATTCAGAATACTGTACTGTATATTCTTATCCTGTCAGACAGTTTTTTCTTAAGATTTAATTAAATCTACAATGTCATTATGTAGAAATAATATAGAGCAGGGGTGGCCAACCTACGGCCCACGGACTGGCCCCAGCCCACGGCACCATTTCATGTGGCCTGCCACTGCCCTCGCTGCTACCGGAAGCAGGAGCAGACATGTTTACAACAGCTGTAAAATGCGCCTGCATAAACACCCCACGCCTGCCATAAACGCTGCCATAAATGCACTTGCGGCTGTTGTAAATGTGTTTACGACAGCTGCAAACACATTTTACGGCAGCGTTTATGGTGGGAGGAACCATGTGACCAGCCCACTCAGCTGTCCAGGGGCGTGGTCTGGCCCATGGTGCAAAAAGGTTGGGAACCCCCGATATACAGCATAACCAAATTATACGAAGTGCTAGAGTATTATCCCTAGCTGATACATGCCCACAAAGAAGCTCAGTTATGGCATCTCTTGATCACAATCTCATTCCAAGAAAGTGATGCACTAGGGAAAATGTCATAACTTGACACTAAGGTATATGTTCAATTCAGAAAACAATCTGGTCAGATTTAAAGTTTAGGGGGAATTGCTACACAGAAACCTATTTTGGTTAGATATTATTATTATTATTTGGCTTTCCAGATGTCTTGGACCTCCTAGCCAGCATTGCCCAATGGTTAAGGAAATGTGTGGGAGCTTCATTCCAAAACATCCAGAGGTGCAAAGAACCCTCATAGTTGTGCAGGGCCATAGCCAGGGGAGCCCGGGGGGTGGGGGCGAAAACCCTCCTGAGCTAACAGCCTACCCACCCCACATGCCAATGTTATATATGTGTGACATTGGCATCCCTCCTGAAATTTTTCTGCCCCTCCTGACCCCCACCCCCACCACCCCACCCCAACCCAGAATCCTGGCTACAGCCCTGAGTTGGTAAGTAGCAAAAGTCCTGTATTTAACAACCAGGAACAGATACCAACACAAAACTTGAAACTAAAGAGATTCCCCTAACACAGGGGTTCACAACCTACGGCCAGTGGACCAGCCCCAACCCCCAACACCATTTCAACCATGGAAGCGCGCATGTGCAAGTGTGCCCACTGCCATTTTGTCTGGCCTGAGGCACAGTCTGAGGGGGAATTGTCTGGCCTGTGGCACAGTAAGATTGAGAACCCCTTCCTTAACAGGAAAAGAAAACAGGGAGAGGCTGGTGAATCTCCTTAATGAGAAGGAAGAGGAGAATCAAAGACACAGACTTGTTAAATCATTAGCGCAGCCTTCACTGCCAAAATGTTCACAGCCAGGATCCTTTGCCAAGGGAGCCACACCCTAGAGGCTTCCCTAGAACATGCCTATGCTGACACGCCTCATTTCTCATCCTCTCACCCATACTGGGTAGTACCATACCTGAAGAAAATATCTGCGTTGATACTGCCAAAAAGGCATCTGTCACCACTGTTTCTGAATGTAAGGAGATGTTCAGCTGCCGCGCAACATTCCGGTAAAGGTTGGGTCGAATATACTCCAATTCATCACCTAAGAAAGTAAACAGGAGACATGTGTATATGCTTATTTGCACCTAAGTCTTTTGGCATACATACAAAATGTGCATAAAGCATTCCTAAGAAAACAAACATCAAAGTTAGTATTGTTCCATAGTTGGTATGCTACTATTGAGAAGACCTTGCATCCGACTGCCAGCTCTGCGATGTATGAAGATAACAATAACACCAGAACTGAGCCTACGGTTAAGGCGATTGATGAGCACAGAGATTTACATGGGAGCAAACTGCTTTTTCTGTTTTTGAATTCTGAACAACTTTATAGTTTTCAATTATATAGTTTTACATTTTTAAGTACAGTACGTGCAGTTACTAGTATCATCATCGGCTGCTACTCGTATCCGAGCATACATTTTCCCCTGAAAATCATTTTCATGGGAAATACCTTTGCTGTGAATTTGTTTAAGGTGCATCGCAGCTTGCCATAAAGTAACCCACACACTATGATCACGGAGAAATCTCCTTTGTCACATATGAAATGAGACATGCAGGATTTAACACCGGGATTGCAATGGACTGCTGCAGCCTTGAGAATATTGACAAGGTACACCTTCACAGCCAGTCCATCTGGCATGGCCTCTTCCACCTCCATGACTGCTGGGAATCAGACTGGTGAAGTGGTTCCTCCTCTGCTCATTTTGCCATTGGGCTCAATATGATGGTTGTCAGTGGAATTTCCTCTACTGAGGGGGACCATCACCCCTCCCCCAAGGGGCTCATCTGCCTGTAACTGTTGGTCCTTTTAGGGAGTCATGTTATGTATCGCCGCCCAACACTCAGCATTGAGTCACTGGCTGTATGGTCTACTCCATTACCATAGCGGGATGTCCGACCAGACAGGCGGTTACTAGTATAACCCCACATTTTTGTTGTTGTTCAGTCGCAGTCGATTCTGACCCTTTGTGACCCTATGGGCTATTGCCCACCAGGTACTTATGTCCTCCACCATCTTCCTCAGCCCTCCCAGCTCTGTGCCCATTGCATCTACAATACCATCTAGCCATCTCATTTTTGCCCTCCCTTTCTTCTTTTGCCCTCCACCTTTCCCAGTAACAAGGCTTTCTCAAGTGAATCCAACACCACATTTCAAAGGCATCTATTCTTCTGCGCTCAGCTTTCCTAATGGTCCAGCTCTCACAACCATATATTACCACCGGGAATACCATTGCTTTGACTATGTGAATTTTTGTTTGCAAGGTGATGTCTCTACTTTTAACTATGTTCCCCAGGTTTCTCATAACTTGTCTCCCAAACTTCAGTCACCTTTTTATTTCATGGCTACAATCACCATCTGCAGTGATCTTTGATCCTAAGAAAGTAAAATCTGTCACTGCTTCTACTTCTTCTCCATCTATTTTCCAGGGGATGTTGCCATTATCTTGGTTTTCTTGATGTTGAGTCTCAAGCCAGCTTTTGCACTCTCTTCTCTCAACCCCACATTTACCACTTGGGAAACATATGCATCTTTCCTGTAGTGAAATCATATTTGAACTACTGTACTTCTTTCACATACAATGGAACAAACTAATCTCCCAGAGATCAATGTACACAGAAACATATTTTTAAAAGAAAGATGACTGATCCCTGAGAGTGTCTGTGAGACGGCAAGGGTCCTTCTCCACTTCTCAAGTGGCTCATTTTGAATTATCATAGCATCATTAATTGTTCCACTTTATATATCTTATAAAAGACATATACCAATCTTTTATAGGTAAATGAAAAAAAAAGAATGTCAACAACTAGAAAACACCCCAATGAACATATTTGCTCAGGATAAAGAATCCACCCAAAAGAGTTTAACAACACTGAGGGGTGGGGGTTTGAGGTGTGTGTGTCAACATACATTGATACTTAAGAACTGTATCATTATGGATCTCATTGTACAGTAAAACCTCATATAACACTAAAACCTGGTTCCACAAGTCTTGGTGTTATATGATTTTTAGTGTTATCTGATCCGCTATGGGATCCATAGAGATACATTGTAACCACACAGGCTTTCGCGGTTGTTATCTGAAGCATCCCATAGGATCTTAATGTTATCTGATGCAATTCTTCCCCCCAGATTCCTTGATGTTATGCGATTTTAGTGTTATTCGATACTAATGTTATATGAGGTATTACTGTATATGCATGGCTTATGGGAAAGTATGTTAGACAGGGAGTGGATGTATGCACCTCTTTATTGTCGTTGTGCTACTAAATTGCATGGTTACTGTTTTATAGCCAGCATTCCTTAAGATTTCTACCCCAAAATTCTTTGTACTGTAACTTACTTTAGGAATCTTTCCTGGGCCAAAGAACAAACAGCAATTGTTGAAACCCATTCTTTCCCCAAAACTAGTCCCTAGGCCTTCAGATCCATACTCTTATTGTCTCTGAGTGGCTTAAGGTAACTTTGAATGGGGTCGTTCCCCCAATCCCATCCTTGACAAGATGTGGAAACTTGACTACCTTACTGCATTTCACTTTTGTGGGATACACCCTTTTTCAGCACGCTGTCAAGCTTGTATCAAAGTAGACAAAATATTTCATGTGCGAAAGCACAGGGCTTGCCTGTAGCTATGAAACACTAATTAGGCAGTTTACATGCGTCACCAGTTATTTCACAGTAATATGAACATAAGATTTAAGCTATGGGGATCTCTTTTACTCTTCACTTCCTGAAAGATCTGGCTGGCATTCTAACCTCCACTACACACTGACATTGAGAATGCCTGTGTTTTCTTAGGTCTACATCCCTCCCTCTCACCCAAAGTGAAAGCTATCAAACAGTAAAAGCCATGTCCAACATCTACCAGGTGGAGCAGTGGTTAAATTGCTGTACTGCAGCCAAAATGTTGTGAGTTCAATCCTGATGGGGATCTAGATTGACTCCGCCTTCCAGTCTTTTTGTGTGGGTAAAATGAGTACCCAATATGTTAGGGGGAAATGCTAAATAACTTGTGAACTGCACAGAGAGCGCACTAAGCGCTATGGGACGGTATGTAAGTGTAATTGTTATTGCTATTTCTACCTTCCAGAACCTATTTGACAGTGAGGATGAGTGGGTGGGGAATCTGTATGAATACATGAACTGGCAGAGATTTAGATCATCATTGCAATGAGAGATAAGACTTAGAGGCAGGTCTCAAAATGTGAAAAATCTCAGTTACAGTATCTCCTACGACTTTACAAAACTCAGAGAAGGCCCATGGTCAGTGCTGCCATATTCCAGGTCTCCAAATCTAACTGCCCTAATCCATATGTTACAAAACACAGCTGGTACCATTTGCTTATTATACAAATTAGGTGGTTTTCTGTGTTAATTGTGTCTTTTAAGCATATTAAAGGTTTGATTGTTTTTCTGCCAATATGTTTCAACTTTGGCATAATTTACAGTGTAACAACTGATCTAAGACAGCCAATACCCTGTGACTTGTAGAGTGCTGGACTTAGAACAGAGAGAGACTCAGCCCAAATCACTATTTATGCAGAAAATTTCCCTAGTATTCTTGGATATTCAGATGTTCAGGGGTGTTGTGGGGATAGAATGGAAGTGAGGTGAATCACATAAAGCAGCAAGCTACATTGCTGGTACAGTACAGTTGTACCTCGCTTAAAGAGCATAATGCGTTCCACAGGATTGCTCTTTAAGCAAGTTTGCTCTTTAAGCGAAACACCACTGTAAATGACCAGTTGTGGGAGGGATTGCAAACCCTGATTTATTTGTTAAGCGAGTTTTTGGTTGGTTTTATTTATTAAGCGAAGTGAACATTCAGAGAAAATTCTGCTCTTTAAGCGAGTTACTCTTTAAGCGAGGTGCTCTTTATGCGAGGTTTGACTGTACAGTACTTGCAAAAGAAGAAGAAGAAGAAATAAATGTATGGTGTCACACACAAGGACTTACAGTGATGTTTCCATAACATCGCTCTCTTTTTTAGCACCAGTTTCTCTTCTAAAGAAAACAAAATCCCCTACAGATCTATGGGAACATTGCAGGTATCATCCACTATCAACTGATTCACAAGAAAACTGAAAAGAACAGTGAGGGCAAAGTGCAAAAATCAGAAGGAAAAACAAGATGTCCTTTTCTACAGAGATCAAGAAGGAAGATTAAAATTTTTTACATGTTGAAAATGTACTGGTTCAATTTTCTTTAATAGACTCAATTTTCAGCCTCTTCTTCCTTCTTCTTCTGCCATATCTGATTCCGAATATTGACATTCCTCATGACGATCGGCTATGAAGACTGTCCTGAGAATGTAATGCAGTGGCCTTTCATTTGCCTTCCACATCGCAGCATGGCCCCCGTACCACTGATCCAGTTCTGTGGGTCATTTTCTGGTCCTGAGCCCCTTTGGCAAGCAAAGTCCACTTCAAGTCTCTGGCCAGTATTAATGAAGCTGCTGCCCTCCATCAAGATGGATTCAAATGGGATTTAATCCACTTGGAGACCATCACCCTTCCACACGGACCAGCACTCAAAGCTGTTAGTTCTCAGGGTCCTCAGGTTAGTTAACCACCGTCTAACACTCGGCATTGAATTGGTGGTGGTATGTCTACTCTTTTACCATAGCAGGATAACCTGGCCAGACAAGTCTGCTTCCTAGTCAATACAAATGTATCAATCTTCTAGGCACATTTAGTGAGGGGTAAGACCCACCTTAATTTAGCAAGGTGCATATCTGAACAAGCTATTCAAAGAGTCAGAATGAATTACCAAGACAAATTCATTTTTGAAAACTGAAACTCCCCAAATCTTCTTGCCAGTATGACCAAACTAGCCTTGCTGAGTAACAGATTCTAGCAGCTAAAATAATATTGTTTTCTGACTTGTGGCCACCCTTTTCAGGGTTTTCTAGGTAGAGAATGTACAGGAGTGGGACTGTGCAGCTTTCCCATGGCTACACAGGTTGGCTCTTCTCCCTAGAAGCATAGTTGGGAACGGCCAACCTCTGGCTCCACAGCCAGAGATACCTAAACTATTGAGCTATGCAGTTCAAAAAAGTCATATTCCACCCCATCCCAAAAGCTGGGCATATGTTTTGCAGGCAAAGGGTCTTCGTCTCAATACCAAGTATCTCTACGTAGGGCTGGTAGAGATTCTGATACAAAACCCTGAGTCAGTTAGTGACTGTCACTCTGTGCAGATAAAGCTTTCCCCCAAATCAATATCCTCCGGAAATGGTGGGCAGCAGACCTTTCAGTGCAACTGTCAGTTCATTTTTTGAAACAAGTCTTTGTTGGCCATGTATCCCATACTTGTTTTTCTGCACCTTCTTATGTATTTTTAACTCAATGGCTGGTTAATTTGTTTACTTATTTGCTGTTTGAATACTTTTATACTTTGGAATTTTATTGTGTGATTATTACAGTTGTACCTCGCTTAAAGAGCATAATGCGTTCCACAGGATTGCTCTTTAAGTGAGTTTGCTCTTTAAACTAAGCACCATTGTAAGTGACCAATTGTGGGGGGGATTGTGAACCCTGAGTTTTTGGCTGGTTTTATTTGTTAAGCGAAGCAAACATTCAGAGAAAATTCTGCTCTTTAAGCGAGTTACTCTTTAAGCGAGTCGCTCTTTATGCGAGGTTGGACTGTATTATTTAATTATATGTATTTACATAATATACATCTCCTAAGATCCCTCATGGAGAAATTGTAGTTTATACATGTTAACTTACTAATAAATAATGTGTTGGTACTGTACACAGAAGATGTGAAAATCTGCATTTGTTTATTTCAACTAATCTTATCAAGAACTGCAAGAAGTGATCACTGCACGTAATCTTCTGGCAATCTCAATTAAGTCTGTACAATTTAAGTGAATGAAACCCCAAGGGTTTTAAGAGAAACTTGCAAGCAAAAGCTTTTGACCCTTTGAGGGGTTATATTGTTCCGTATGATCTAATTTTACAGAACCCAGAAAGGAAATGTGGTGTGTACATGCAGCTGCCTGATAAGAAGCAACATTGCCCATTGGCAAGGGTGGAGGCAATCTACAAAGAGAATGTGGGATTTCTTCTGAGAAAATACAGAAAAGCAAGGCAAGGGTAACTGTTTTAGTTAGATGAGTGGGATATATATAAAAATAATAAATATATACATAACATATACACATTTCCTGCTTCTGAGCAGGAAAAAAATCCATGTTTGGTGCAAAGAAAGGATGGAGCATGGGCATCCTGAATTCCTTGGGGTGCTACTGGGATATTTGCTGTTATTTATTACATTTACATGCCAAGCTTTCCTTCAATAAGCTTAAGGCAACACATATGATTGTCTTTCTCCATGTTTTGTCCTTACTACAGTTCTGTGAGGTAGGTCAGGCTGAGGCAATCTACCCAGGCCAGTGATGGCCATCCTTGGCACTCCAGATGTTCTTGAACTTCAATTCCCAAAGGCCATGATCAGCACACATGCTGATCAGGGTTTTTGGAAATTGAAGTTCAAGAACTGCTGGAGTGCAAAGGTTGGCTATCACTGACCTAGGCCAATTTCACCTTCTAAGTTTCAAGACTGGGTGAGAATTTGAACACAAGAGTTCTGCATCCTAAGGCCAAAGCCAAGACTCTAACTACTTTATCTCACTGACTCTGGAAAAAGGCACTGGAAAGGAAGAGGTTGAGGAAGTTGACAGTGTTTATTGGAAAGATCCAGCTTCTAGCCATGTGTAGTTAGCCTACAGAATGTGTGACTACAGAATGTATCTCAAGCTTTTTCACTCTAAAAGAACAGAAATCATTGGGACATTTTTATTGGAAATCATAGGGTTGAGGATTAGACCTATTCTTACCTATATTACACTTCCCTCTATGCTTCAGTGCTGGAAGGCCTCCTTGTAATTGTCCTTCTGCCAACTAGTAATAAAGACACTCAAAAAAGCTGATGTGCTAACAAGCCTTCTCAATAAACTCGCTGAGGATTATACAGTGCTTGATTTTAAGTGCGTATTTCCCATCTATTCTCAATGAGTCAGGAACAAGTTCAACTTGTCTCAGTAGATGAGGGGGGGGGGGATGATGACGCTAAAAAACTAGGGCTTCTGTGTTTCTGACACATGTTGGGAAACAAAAGGAATACCATAAACAAGTTAGAGATCTATCGCAGGCAGGGGGAGACAAAATCCACAGCTGAGCAAGATATTTAATGCCCCATACATCCCGTCACTGTTTCTGCAGCTCTGGACATGGTCTTCTGCTTTACAGTAAGTTGTATGGGGAATAAGAGCTTTGTTTTTAAGCCTACCAATGTTTTTGGAAGTGCTACAGCTTAAAAATAAGCCACATACACCCTGTACATATTGTTTTAAATCAAAAGTTACATTGTTTAAAGTTCCTTTTGGTGCGATGCTTAGTGCATTAGATATCTGGCTGCAGAGCCAAATATTAGGAATCTAATTCCCTACTGTGCCTCCTAGGAGAAGAGACACAACTATGAATTCATGGGCACACTGCACAGACCCAGGGCACCCCCTGAAGAAGGGAATAGCAAACCACTTCTCTGCATTCTCTGCCTAGAAAGTCCTGGAAAGGGTTACCATAAATCAGAACTGACTTGATAGTATACAATAACATTTGCTGCTTCGAATGGTCAACAACATAGCTAAGTGAGCAGGTGTGGACTCCAGTAGGATGGGAGAGGACTGCAGTTCCCCATGTCTCTGATTTATGAGGTCTGACCAGTATGCCACAAGAATGGGAAAACATTTAAATGTTCCAAACCAGATAGTACAAAAAGGAAAGGAAAGCAGAAACGCCTTAAAAGTCCAAAATTAGCCCAGATATTGTGGCCATGACCTTCACAATTAGTCTCTAGGAGGAGACTGCAGGTGGTATGAGTCACTCGTAGATACACACCAATCCAATTACACCTAGCAATCCATACTGGAACAATAAACCAACAGCCTGTCTCCATTTCAAAAAACAAAGGCCATCTGGAACTCAAAAGTCTACCTCTTATTTTGTGTAAAATATACAGGTTTCCAAATAAGCATAGAGCTGAATTACTGAGCAACTCTGGACTCTTTATACAAGCAAAGCTGAAGATTAAAATTCAGATGGTACACTAAAAACTCAACTGAAGCCAAGTTGTGAATAGCACCCTGAGGATGGAGGAGATGGAATATTCAACCTTAAGTTTCAGATTACACTTTGCAACACATACTGTCACAAAGATGCAAACATTTCTGTAATCACATATGGTTATTTATTATGTATTCTATTGGGGGTGAGGGAAGAGAAAGCCAGGGTAACAGTGACAGGAGAGCAGGAAGTAAAGTTTTTCTCAAGACTTCCATTAATATTTTAACTTCAAGCAATGTTGCTTAGATAGAATGCCAGGTTATTGAATTATCAGCCAATTATTCCTATCAGAAAGTAACATCCATGTCAAGGAGACTCCGTCAGGGTTTTGACTAATATCTGCTAGCCAGCAATGCTGGTTTGGGAGCTTTAAGGAGTTGTAGTTCAGGAAAAGCACCATTTCTGGGCTTTGTGTCTTGGACTTTGTAACTCTCAGTTTGTAACACTCAGTCATGCACTGATGAGGACTTAAGTTTGGCCAATGACAAAACCAAGAAAGTGGCTTCATTTTGGCAGTCCAGGGTTTGATCAGGACACAGAAGAAGAAGTCTGCAATAAAACCTCTAAGAATAAACAGACAGGGAAGGACTGTAAGCAGCTATACAGACACAAAGAAGCAGACATTAGAAGGGAAAACAGGGACTATTATGTTCCCAGTCCATTTCAATGGTACTATTATCAAGTGAATTATATTTTTTTAAATCCTTCATAGATCTGAGCAAAGCTGCAATTTACCAATAATCTAAAGCTTGTGTTCTTCTGTGCAGCAATGTTTCCTCTAAAACTAATAAGGCACTGCGTGTGCTAAGATTAAAGCAACTGACTGATGCAATTTCAACTTCTAAAATTCCAGAAACCCAAGAGGTTTCCATGGGGCTTAAGTGTTCTCCTGTTCTAAATAGTCCAAAGAAATGGTAGACTATCTCTTTCTCTGAGGAATCGACATGCCAAAATACTAATCATGCAGAGGGGAGAAGTTTAGCTTTGTCTGTTTGCATATAGGGTTAAATCAAATTGTTACTCCCAACAAGGGTAGATCCACTGAATTTAGTAAGCCAACCCTTCGTTATTTGTTGCATTTATACCTAGCCTTTCCTCACTGAGCTCATGGTAACATACATGATGCCCACTTTTGCCCTTTATCCTCCTGTGAAGTTGTATTAACAAAACAAACAAAAAACTTTTGTAATAACCTTGAGACTAACAAAGCATGGGCTTTCCTGGATTACAGGCAATATTGTCATAGCCATGTGAAGAAATAGATTACAATCCAATAAAATTCATGTTCAAATAAATCTGTTCATCTCAGTAATGTCAGAAAATTCCGGTCCCATTGTTTTCTGAGTCTGTCATACATGTTGAAACTAAGAAGCATGCGGAAATAGACTAACATGTCTACCTGTCTCAAAATTTCAATGAGTTAGGTTGTTCAGTGAGCTTCATGCCCAATTGAGGGTTTAAAACCAGATCTCCTAAATCTGAGTCCAACATTCACACCATTACACCACACCAGTTCATGCATTTGATTTGGAGGGTTGGCGGAACAAATAGAACTAGAGTGTTGTTGTTGGGTTTTTGTTAATGGTCAAGAAATATATGTGACTACCTTTACCCATGCTAAATTTACTCCATCTCCTCCATCAAGAAACAAAGTTACCCCTTATTGACTAGTAGTTATCAACAATGACAATGAAGCACAACAGGAGAGAGATGGAGTTGGAAGGCTACCAGTCCTACCGCATAGGGAAGAAAATGCAAAATCCAGTTTTCCATAGATAATGTCACTGAGCATTACAATCTTTTACATGCATTTAGGCTGGAGACAGCTGGTTTTATAATGTAAGAAAATGGTATACTATACTGTAAGCATCATTGCCTGTGGTATGTACCTTCATTATTTTTGTCATATGTCAAAGAAGTGATGTTGATTTCTGAGCACTATGAAAACTTGCAAATCTATTTAATCAGTCTGATAATGGAATAGACCGTACAGCCAGAGACTCAGTGCCGAGTGTTGAGTGACAGGAAATAACCTGACTCCCTAAAAGGGCCAACAGCTATGGGGAGATGAGCCCCTTTAGGTTAGGTAATGGTCCCCTCACAGGAGGAAATGCCACTGGAAACCATCATACAGTATTGGGCCCAATGACAAAATGAGTGGAGGAGGAACTCTGATTCCCAACGGTCATGGAGGCAAAAGAGGCGATGTCATATGAACTGGCTATGAAGACACACCTTGATAATATCCTAAAGGCTGTGGCAATCCATTGCAGTCCCGGTGTTAAATCCTGCATATCTCATTTCATATGTGCCAAAGGAGATGGCTCCATGATCATAGTGTGTCGGTCACTTCATGACAAGCTGGGATCCACCTTAAACAATTTCATGGCAATGACATTTTTCCTGCTTCAAGGAAAAAATGCATTCTCAGATACTTTAATCAGGATGATATATACCATGAGCAATCAGAATGTGTCTATTGCTCTCCAGAAAATTATTTTTGTTTCCAGCCAAATAGTTTTTACTTCCTTTAGCAAATTTGGAAATTGGAAACAAGAGGGGGAATGGCATATTATTCTATTCCTTTCTCTCCCCTCTCCTTTTTTTTTGCTTCAGTTCAAACCCTGCTTCCTTCTTTCCCACAACACCCTCTCCCCCCTCATTCATTTTTGCTCCTCAAACTGAACTCATGCCAAGTTCCCCAGAGCTTGGGAAAGTGACTTTTTTCAGGATTCTAACTCCCAGAGTCCCTTTTCACACAACGCTTGCCCCTAAACAACTCTGTAACTCCGGCAATCCAAACTGTTACCCCCTTAGGGGACACCAAAAGAGCAGCTCCAAGTGGGGCTTGGGTGGAATGAAGTCTGAAAACCTTGCTTGATTGCACAGGAAGGGAGAGAATGATCCCCCACCCCGACTCTTCCAAATAAAACAGCAAGGAGAAGTTCACCATGAAACATCCTACTGGGAACCATCAGAAGTTTGCAGCAGTGTTGGGTCCAACAGATCCAAAAACAAGTCCTTGCTGCAGAGCTGCTTGCCAGCTACCACCGGAAGGAAAAGAACTAGCATCTACTTTCTATAGTAGAACTAGAACCCTGGTGGCGCAGTGGTTAAACTGCTGTACTGGAACCAGAACATTGTGAGTTTGATCCTGCTCCGGGCTCGAGGTTGGTTTAATTTAATTTAATTTAATTATCCCACTTGTATGCCACCCAATCAGGAAACCCGACTCAGGGCAGCTCACACAATAGTTATACAATATACTGTATACAATAATACAATATAATTATGCAAAAATAATTAATACTGTATACAAAATTAATATACAAAATAAATAATATACAAAATAATTATGGTTGACTCAGCCTTCCAGCCTTCCAAGGTCAGTAAAATGAGTACCCAGCATGTTGAGGAAAAATGCTAATTAACTTGTGAACCGCCCAGAGATTTCACTAAGTGATATAATAAAGGGAAAGGTCACCCTTGCTCAAAAGCCAGTCATATCCAACTCTAGGGTTCAGTGCTCATCTTTGTTTAAAGCCAAAGAACCAGCACTGTCTGTGTCTGACGATATTTATGGACATGTGGCAGGCATGATTAAACACCTGAGTGCAAAGGACGCTGTTTACTTTCCCACCGAAGTGGTCCCTATTTATCTACTTGAAATTTCTTGCTTTCGAACTGCTAGGTGGGCAGGAGCTGGGACAGAGATAGAAGCTTATTCTGTTGTGCAGCACTCAGGTCTTCCCGTGGTGAAGTTCAGCGTCTTAACCACTAAGCCACCACAGTCCTATTAAGTGCTATCGGGTGATGTATATATATATAAGTGGGATCGCTTTAGGCTGCAATGGAGGTTGGAGCATTCTCCTCCTCCTCCAGCAGATCTTTTCCCTGCCAAAGGAGGGCCACCTTTCCTTCCATCCTCCCTCATTCCCTAGATTATGATTGCTCTGAGAGTTTAGCACTTACCTAATCTGAGAAGTATGCTGGACACCTCTGCTAATTTGCCACCAGGAACAGGCACGCTGTGTTCAGGCTTGTTCCAGCCAATGCCAGCCCGAATCAGCCTGGAATGGATATAATCTCTGCAGAGCACTTTGGCCTGAGACACAAGCTCCTTGTCAGTGGGGGTCCGGTCAAAGACTTCCATTACCTCTGCAGCAAAGACAGAAGAGCGGCGCAGTACTTCCATCTTCATCACCTCCTCCTCCTCCTCCCAAACATACAAGGTGGAACTGTCATGAGGAATGCCTTAGTAGGATGCCTTGAGAGCAATTGACAATGAGAGACTGGTTCACGGAGTCTCAAGTCACCGGTCCTCTTGCTTCAGAGGCTCTTTTCAGCTACCTGACAAAGAATATCAACAGATCTACACGTTTCAGAAGCTCAGACGTCCAGGCTTCATTGCTTATCAACAGGAACTAATGCAAACTTTAGCTGTACATCCTATTTTATACTTGAAACATGTTTAAAGCAGCACAGGCATAGTTAACCTTGTTCAAAGTTCTATGTCCTAACTATACTTATGAATTGCAGTCACACAGTGCCTCTTTCCCACCCTTTGCAAAAAAGTAGATCTATTATTATGAAGCTCCTGCCAACCTAGCAGATGGAAAGCAAGAAACTACAAGTAGATAAATAAGGACCACTTTGGTGGGAAAAGATCTTGGGGACATGAAAGGAGCCTCATTTAGGCATCCCGAGTGGAGTTTCTCCAAAAAAAAAAATCCTTTCAACCCAGAATAATTTCTGACATGAAATTATTATCAAATAAATAGTAATGTATTTCTAATTTATATATATGATTTAAATCTCATGTCTAAAATGTGAACTATATATATGTGATGGCTGATACTAACTGTATGAGTTTAGGACAAAACAATTATTCCAGAAACCCAGACTTCCAGACTCCTGGAAGAACAAGTTCAACAGACATTTTATAACTCTTCTTTTATCTTAGTGAGAATCATTATGAGCCCTTTTAAGATTAAGCAACATTGTAATTAAATTTCTGCAGGACCAAAGACACCAGGAATCAGGAAGTAATGGTTAGAGTCAGACACTTCCACTTTGTTCTCTGTTAAGCAAAATAAACACAAACAAGCAATTTTGAAAGAGGGGGCTGTGTTAGTTTGTTTCAGCACATATAATAAAAATAAACACAAAATTGTTATGGCACCTTTCTTTCAGTGAGCGATTTCATGGATTACAATCTACATTTTCTGACACAAATTCATCCTTTAAGAAATGGATTGTAATCAGTGATGGGATGTAACAGGTTCTCACCAGTTCTCCAGAACTTGTAGTAACTTTTCCCAGTGTCCCACAGAACCTGTAGCAGCTTTTGGGGGGAACCACCTTCAGGGCTTACCTTTTCACTGGTTCCCCCACTACGCATGCATGCCAAGCACTTGATGTGCATGCACGCCTAGTGCTTGGCACATATGCACGGCCTCCTTGCTGTCCTCCCAAACGGAGAGGAGGAAGAGAAGCTGCTAGCCTGAAGCTCCCTATAGCCTGAAGCTCCCTATTTTTAGTATTTTGTATTTTTTTTCCTTTGGCCCTGCCCATGACATGACATCATGATGTTAGCTCCACCCACACTGTGATGACGTCACGGTGGGGTAGTAAAATTTTTGACATCCCACCACTGATTGTAATCCATGAAAGCTCACAAAGAAATAAAGCCGACTTCCAGATGATATAAGCCTTTTGATTTTATTACAAGACAGTGACAAAATCAAAATAGGTTTTCCGCGTCTTGGTTCAATCCAAATCCAAATGGGAATTGCAATTGAGAAATCAGAAGAACACTAAAACTAGAAAGGACAGCTATAAGTAACTTTAAAAAAACCTTGGAGAGGGATGTGTCACTGGAGACAGAGATAAAGATCATTAATTCTGTTATTTCTGACTACATTAATACATATGAAAGCTGGACAATGAAAAAAAGTGACAGGGGAAAATGAATAAATTCTTCGGAAATCTGGTGTTATGGGAGAGCTTTACAGACATAATGTAGTAGTAGTTTATTAATTGATTGGTCTTGGACCTTATCAATAATATACAGACATAATGGACCAGAAAGACAAATGAATGGATCAAATCAAGCCTGAACTCTACTGAGTCTGTTTTACTTGGGCATGCTATGAGAATACAAGACTCAATGGAAAAGATGATAATGCTGAGAAAAGTTGAAAGCAGCAAATAAAAAGGAGGCACTAATATAAGAAGGATTGTCTCAAAAAAGGAAAGCATGGGTTGAGTTGACAAGACCTTAGTAGGACTGTTAATGATATGACCTATTGCAGGTCTCTAATTTACAGAGTCAAGATAAGTCAGAAGTAACTTGATGGGACAAAACAATAAGAAAGCACCATTTAGACACCAAATTCAAGTGGCGGCGGCAGCAAGAAATATGCTTAGTAAGTCATATTACCAAATTCATGACTTTTTTTTTGAAACCAAGGTTCACAAGATACTGTCTGTCTGACCTGAAAAACAGGAACAGTCACATCAGACTTCAGACTAAAGGATGGGATGGAGGAAAAGCCCAAAACCTTTCCATTGCAGGCAATGAAACCTTGGTCTGTCTTGAAATTAAGACATCATTATAGCTCATCTTGTCTTGCAATCTTATTTTTTTCCTCAAGAAAGTGAACAATACTGCATCTGAATCTCAGCACAAAGTCATAATTTCTGCCTTGCCAAATATTTATAACAAAACAACCCATTCAGTAATCTCTGGATAAAAACAGAGACATGCAAAGGGGAGGAATGTATGGCTCAGTGACAGAAAACACACCCAAACACACACAAATTCAATCACTGCCATAATCAGTTTAAAACAGGGGTGCCCAAACTATGGCCCAGGGGCTGGATCTGGCCCCAATGCCAATTCATCCAGCCTGCGAAGCCCTCATTGCTCCTGAAAGTGGAAGTAAAACGTGCCCGTATGGGTGTAGTATTTTACTTCCGCTTCCAGGAGCGACGGCTTCATGGACCAGATGAATTGACATCAGGGGCCACATGCAGCCCACAGGCCATAGTGACCGGATCCCTGAAACACGTAACCGGCCCACAGCCCGAAAGGTTTCGGCACCTCTGGTTTAAAATATGCAGAGGGATTCCTACCTGAAGCCCTGGAAAGCCACAGGAAATAAAGTGGGCAGGCTCACAAATCTGGAGATGAGGACCAGGAGGCAAGAAAGGAGATTTTCTGGAGGACAAAGAACAAGATGGATTTTAATCCAAGCCTTTCGAAAAAGGTCGGAATCGACTGGGCGACTGAACAACACCACCAACAAAAACCCTCTCGCTTGCCTAAAGCTGCATTAATGTTATAAGGCAGCCATCTAATAAAACCTTATTTTTCCAGCCAGTCTGGTGCCAAGAAAAATAATGTTAGTCCCCCAAGAAGAAATCCAGAGCAACCCTGACCATGCAAAGCACAGTCCATATACACACGAGCGCCACACACACACACACACACACACACCCCAAATGGGGCTCAGATCGACTCTTGGGTCTTCCATCACGGAATCCCCTGAACCCGATTTCGGCGGGAACTGCAGGTGGCGTTACCTATAACGCGTGTAACGCGTGTCTTCCCTCGGGCTCGAACCCGGGCGTCGTCAGGCGGCGCTACGAGGGATGGACTGTCCGTCTCAACCCTGTGCCAAATAAGATTTTAAAAGGGAAAGGGAAGGGCGCCTCCAGCCCAGAAGGTGTGTTCCCCCCCCCCCTATTTAGCCTTCCCCCGGCACCTTTACATGACAGCGCCCGTCCTGACGTGCTGTGTTTCCCCTCAGGCACAGGCGGAAGAAGCCGCACAGCAGCCTCGACCTCCTCTCCGCCCCAACACTGCCCGTCCACTACCAGCCCTCGTTGGGTTTTGCTGATTATTATTATCTCCCCCACCCCCGGGAAGGAAACTTCTGGGTGTAAAAAAGCCTTGTAAGGAAAGTGCATTAACGAGGAGGAGGAGGAGGCGTTGAAAGCATCCGCCCGCCTCCTCCTCCTCGCTCTTAAGGGAGCACCAGAGGAATGCGCCGGCTTAATGCTTTTGGTTGCAAACCAGGGACTGCAGTGGCTCGAGTGGTTAAGACGCTGACTAGAAGGCGGCAGAGCAGCAGATCGAGACCCGAGCACTGCAGGACGGAGTGAGCTCCCGTCTCTGTCCCAGCTCCTGCCAACCTAGCAGTTCGAAAGCAAGAAATTGCAAGTAGATAAATAGGGACCACTTCGGTGGGAAGGTAAACAGCGTCCTTTGCACTCCGGTGTCTAGGCATGCCTGTCACATGTCCACAGAAACGTGGACAGTGTATCCATTCTCACACCAATGAATCTATTCTGGTGTGGAGAGATTTTTTTTTAAGGAAAGAAGGTTAGAAAGAGTGGGGGGGGGGTTGTGTTAAACCTTCATAGAAAATGTTTCTGAAGTCCAATCCAAATTGTATAAGTGTCAAAAGAAAGGTTATTCTGTCCTCTTTCAAGTGCACTTTGGATCACTTCGATCGGTCAATTGGTTTTTTTTGCTGGATCACTGCCAAACACCCACACCCACACACACAGAGAAATGTCATTTTAACAAGTCACGGTTTTCCTCAATATCTTTTTTGTGGATTCCTGCTTTAGCGTAATTTTTCTCCACATGTTGTCTACAAACTGTATCCACCTCAGGAAGTTGTCATATTCAGTTTCTAAATTGGTTTTCCCTCATTTTATTGGGGTTTTGTGACCTCATTTGAGTGGTTTTTTGTAAAACACTTCATAGATTATTTTTCCGAAGTCCAATTCCAAATCTGAAATTGACCTCACAAAAGTTAATCTTTCCTTTTTCAAACGCGCTTTGGATAATCTGAATTAGTTGGGTAGTTTTTTAGCTGGCCCCCTGACAACCAACCCCCCTCCAACCAAACTGTTACTTTTCCGATGCTACTTCTGAAAGCAATGATGTCATCGCTTTCCATTTTTGGCTTTTGGGTTCTACCAATTCTTAAAGTTGCCAAGATGATCTTTCAAATGACATAACCCTTATTTTCATGGGTGCCTTAATTTTGGTGTTGCAGCTTCTCAAAAGTACATGATTTTGTTACATTGCAAAACCTGCCAGACCACCTAACTGAAATGTAAAATGTTCATACAATTCACATCAATAATAATCAAATGTTAAGCAAGCATTCATGATTCAAGATCTCTGCTCCAGGCATTCACCCATATTTTGTGGATAGGGAGGGAAAATGATCAATAAGAGTCCCAAAGTTGATGGCAAGCTTTGGTGCCACCAGGCTTGGTTTCTTAGGGATACTATGATGGCTTAGTGATTAAGACACTGAACTTGACCACTGGAAGGTCGGCAGGTCAGCAGTTTGAACCCCGAGTGCTGTGTGATGGAGTGAGCACCCATTGTCTGTCCCAGCTAGCAGTTCAAAAGCAAGACATTGCAAGTAGATAAATGGGTACCGCTTAAGCAGGAAAGGTAACAGCGTTCCACATGCTTAACCTGGAAAAGTGGTGTTTCAGCTGGGAAAGCTTGCTGATTAATTGATCTTTAACTGCAGCTGAAACACTGGTTACGATCTGAGATTTATCCTGACAAGGTTCAGGGTTGACTCAGCCTTCCATACTTCAAATGGAAGTAAAATGAGTACCTAGCATGTTAGGGACATAATACTAAGCACCTTATGAACCGCCAGAGAGTGCACATGTGCTTTGAGGTGGTATATTGTATAAGTGTAATTGCTATTGCGACCACCTCCTCCTACATTTGTTACAGAAGGGTAGTTCAGTGAATTAAGTCTTTGTCAATCAGGTAGATAGTTTTCTGGGCTGCCCCTGTTAATGTATATTAAAATGGGGAACTGTGCATCAGGAAAGCAATCTCATTTTAGCTCTCTTGTTTTAATTTACTTCATTATCCACACATGCCAGCTACTTGTGCGAGAAATACCTTGGATTCAAAGGCCTAACATTATTTGTTAAAATGAGCACAGTCATGCTCATGCTCATGCTCCTGCTCCTGCTGCTACTATTACTACTTCTGCTAAAAGGATAGACATGAATAGCAATGCCTAAATGGAAACACATGCTTGCAAAACTGCTGTTGGGATTGCCCAGTGGAAGGCAAGTTTGTGACATAATCAGACTACCATTCCTAGGTCAGAAATTATTCTGGGCTGAAAGGATTTTTGTGGAAAACTTTCTCACATAAGTGCCATCACACAATACATTGTATTTGCACTACACAGTTATTGCAGTTTGACTGGATTTTGATTATTTTGGTTCCATACTGCACAATCTTGGGATTTGTAATTTGGTGACGTGGAAAGATCTAGCAGTGATGGTGAACCTTGGCACTCCAGCTGTTCTTGAACTTCAATTCCCAGAATTACTGATCAGCAGGAGTACTGACTTGGGCTTCTGGTAATTGAAGTCCAAGAACACCTGGAGTGCCAAGGTTCACCATCAGTGATCTAATACATCTCCAACCCTAGCCCTGGCTCTGGCAGAATACTAAATAACACATCAAACAACAAATCCAAGGATTACATAAAACAGAGCTTTTAATGTGAAATCAAACTACTATAGCTGTGTAATGTAGATACACTTGACATTAATCTGCAGAACTGGGCTGATATATTTAAACTGATTGTCTGAAGATAAAAGCAACACAGATGTTTATAGAACAGCAAGACATGCCTTTATTATTTTTGCAATTATATTCTTGTTTATCCCTGCAGAGATGGGTGGGGATAACTATTTATACATTGTGCATGAATTTGAGGCCCATACTTTATTTCAATCAGATGCTGTACTGAGTCCTTAAATCTCATTACCACCAAAGGCTGTTCAAACAGACATTGAGAGAAGGCAGGGAAGCACTACAGTCCTATCAAGCAGGCTTATAAGAATAAATTAAAGGTAGATGTTATTGTTCACTTGGTTACCATATGGATCAATAAGATAGGCTCAAGAAACTCATTGTCACTTACTAAATGCCATGTAGGAGTTGGTGGACATAATCACTTCCCCCTCATCGGCAGCTGGCAAGACTAAAAAAGGATGTTTGTTGGTGGTTTATTTAAATTATGCAACCAGAGAAATCCACACAAACCAGACACAGAATTAAAAGAGTAGAAGTGTCTTGAGAAATGTTCATACAGTCAAAAAACAATGTCTTCCTTTGGTGGATGTTAAAATAAAATATTAGAAAGGCCTTAGGCAGTTTGGTATTTTTATACATAACTTGGGTGTAAATGTAAAAGAGATTATATGATGACAAGATGTTGAAAAAGCTAGGAACCACAAAAGACAAAACTGAAATTTAAAATTGTTTTGTGAGGCTAGAACTGTGGTGAAATCAACATGTTGATGTCAGCAAAGATAAATATGAAGCACCACTGGTGTAGTATGGGGGGCGAGGGGGGCGGCCTGCCCCGGATGGCACATTGCAGGGGGTGCCACTGCCCCAGACTTCCTAGTGGCCAGGGCGAGGAGTCTGCTGCAGGGACAGGCGCTGGGACCCTCTGCCACTGCTGGCCCCCTGGGCCCTGCCCCAGGCTGGAAGACACTGTGAGGGCGTGGGCCCGATGATGGGTGGGGACCAGGGGGTGTTTTTTCCTTCGCCACCACCTTCCTCCCCCTTCTCCTTCAGGCTTCCTCTTCCTTATGGCCAGCTCATGGCGCTGGGTGGTGCTGTACAGGGCCCGGGGCCACCCTTGGTTTTGGGTCAAGACCTAGAGGCTGAAGTGGCATGCGCAAGCCCAGCAAAGAGCCCACCGTCGGCGTCCCAGGTGTGCAGCTGCCCCACCTCTGAGCCTTGTGGCAGCAGCTTCCTCTTCAGTGGCAACGGTGCCCAGGAGGGCAGGAAGCAAGGCCGGTGGTCGCTGCGGCCCAGCACCCGCAGCTGTAGCAATGCCAGCCAGGCCAAGGAAACCCCTCCCCCCCGCAAGGCCTGGCCGGTGCTGCCCCGGCTGCAGGTGCTGGGCTGCAACGACCACTGGCTTCACTTCCTACCCTCCTGGGCGCTGTTGCTGCTGAAGGTGGAGCTGCTGTGGGCCTAGGATGCCAATGGTGGGCTCTTTGCTAGACTCGTGCCACATGACCTCAGCCTCTGGGTCTTGACCAATGGCAGCCGCGGGCCCTGCACAGCACTCCACAGCACCACAAGCTGGCCGTGAGGAAGAGGAAGCCTGAGGAAGAGGAGGATGAAGACGGTGGAGGAGGAAAAAGCACCCCCTGGTCCCCACTGAGGTAGAATTTTTGTCTTGTTTTGAATGCCTAGGTGGGGGGGATCCTGGTGGGCGGGGGTGAGTTTGGCCTGCCCCCCCCCCCGGGCGGCTCAAACCCACCCTACTCCACTGGTTCACTTATAAAGTAAAAACATAATCCAAGGAAAGAAACATGAGATGTGGAAAGGAAAAAGGCAGTGTGATGTGGTTGCTAAAAACGCAGATATACCATTGGGCTACTGGCCTCTTGCATACTCTCCCAGGCATCAAAACAAATCCTACTTTGTTCCCCCCCCCCCCGGGGCAGGTTACATTTGGAGTACTTTATGATGAGTATTAACAAAAGTATGAAATAGTCCATTCAATCCTATTTATGTCTCCTCAGGAGAAAGTCCCGGTATATCTAACATAGTGTACTCCCAACACACAGATAGGATTGTAATTTACATGTCTTCCAGTCACAGCCTTCCCATTTCCAGACAAAGTATCTCCACAAGTATATATTTTTCTGAGAAAATAAGTAACATTTCCAGAAAAATAAACAAAATAGGTGAACAATATATATAAAATACTGTAAACCTGTATATAGAAATGAGCTGGGGTGGTTGCACCAAATACAGTCAGACTAGGATTATGGAGACCAAGGTACAAATCATCATTCAGCCATGGAAAATTACTATAAATTGAAAGCAACTGGAGGATTCATAATTACAATATTATACATAGGGTTCAGAAAATAGGTAAAGGTAATTAAAGAATTTGCTTTCTGCTTTGAACCTGGTATTATACATCCAATTGCAACCTAAACTGCCCTTATGGACTAGGTAAAGGTTGTCCTTGTTCAAAAGCCAGTTGTATCTGACTCTAGAGTTCAGTGCTCATCTCTGTCTACAGCCAAAGAGCCAGTGCTGTCTGTGTCTACAGATGTTTCCATAAACATGTGGCAGGCATGACTAGACATCAGAGCACACAGAAAGCTGTTACCTTTTCTACCAAAATGGTACCTCTTTATGTACTTGCAATTTCTTGCTTTTGAACTGCTAGGTTGGCAGGAACTGGGACAGAGACAGGAGCTCACTCTGTTGTGCAGCACTCGGGTCTTGAACTGCTGACCTTCTAGTCATCAAGTTCAACATCTTAACCCAGTGGCGTCGCGCAGTCTTCAGCCGCCTGGGGCGAAAAGCAAACTCGCCGCCGGCCCCCCCCCCCCCAGCTCGCCGCTGCCGCCACCCCTCCCCCCTCCCAAGGCAGAAGGCGCCCCCCTGCTGACTAGTGGCGCGTGCGCAATTGCGCGCGCGCCACACACACCTCCGTCCGCTCACCCGCCGGGGGCCGTCCGCCACCACCCACCCCCGACGAGCGCACCTCCGGCAGATCGCTCGCCCGGCTGGCCGTCGGGGGCTCTCCGCGGATGAAAGGCAGAGGATCGGACAATGGGGGGAAGTTCCCTGGTGGCACAGTGGTTAGGCTGCTGTACTGCAACCAAAAGGTTGTGAGTTCAGTTCTGACGAGGTTCCAAGGTTGATTCAGCCTTCCATCTTTCCTCATGAGTACCCTCACGTTGGAGGCAAATTGCTAATTATCTTGTGAACCTCCCAGAGAGTAGTCCTAGAAAAGTAACTTTCCCGAATGTTGGGAAAGTGTCACCACGTGTTACTTTGATACCGAAGGCGCCAACTCGAGCGAAGGCAGCTCTGCGCCGGGAACGATTGGAGAGAGAGAGAGTTGCGAAACAGTTACCGCCACGCCTTCATAGTTTAGCAACAAGGGAGACGGAAGGTCGGCCTCGCCTGCCACGTGGGGAAGCGCCAGCCTCGGAAGCCTTTCACCCTATGGCGAGGAAAGCACCGCTTAGGCAGGGTGGCCGTGGGGGGCGTTTGGCACAAACCAGGCATCCCCACAACTCGGCAAGCGTTTCGAGGGGGGATTGTATTACTCAGGATCAACAGAGCATTTCAGAGATCCCGGTGGGAAGGGGGGGGGGAGATTGAAGCGCAAGGGAAGAAGGGCTGCCCGGAGAAGCCGCTTTTGCCTCTTTCATCAGGCCGAGGAAGAACCGCCGTCACTCGGAACTGACTTGGCGGTGGCAATTATTCTCGTGACTTTAGTTTTGGGGGCAGGACGACGACATTCACTCGGCCTCGAGTCCGCGCGCCGCCTGCCACTGGCAGCGGCTTTCAGGGGGTGGCAAATAATGTCCCCTCCCCACCCTTTTGCTGGCGAGCATCCTGCGTGCGCTTCGCCGCTTGCAGGCGAGGAGGAGAAAAAGGGGTTTTTTTAAAGGCAGACAATTCAAGGAGGGCTGGCCGTCGGGGGCTCTCCTGGAGGGCGGCCTGCGTGCGCGCGCACGCTGCTCGCCTCCTCCTGCCCAGCCAGCCGCCAGGCCCGGGGCTCCCCGCCACGGCGCCACCCACCCCAGACGAGCGCCCCATCTCACGGCAAGTTGGGTGGGTGGCTGGGCGGGCGGAGGCGAGCAGCGTGCGCGCGCACGCGGGCCGCCCTCCAGGAGAGCCCCCGACGGCTAGCCGGGCCCCCTCCTTGAATTGTCCGCCTAAAAAAAAACCTTTTTCTCCTCCTCGCCTGCAAGCGGCGAAGCGCACGCGGGGCGCTCGCCAGCAAAAGGGTGGGGAGGGGACATTTTGCCGCCCCCTGAAAGCCGCTGCCCGGGGCATCCGTCCCCCCCCACGCTACGCCACTGTCTTAACCACTAAGCCACTGCAGTCCCTAGTCAGAAAATAGGAGGGTCCCATTTATTCATGCACATGATAAGCAAGAACAAAAACAGAGGAACATGGGACCATTGTCTCCCACTGGAGAAATTGTGGGGTTCCTCCCATTTCCCACACTTTTCTAACACTAAAACATTGTGGCTCATGGCAGCCCTACTCTTAAGTGCAGGAACCACTTCAGGCTGGGGAGCAGGTGTTGGATGATCAAACTATATATGCCATGTTAGATATTTAAATGTCCTAGCGGCGGGAAAACCGCCGCTACCCATTGGTCAGTGGGCTGGGTCAAGCAGGGTATTTAATCCCCTGCTGACCCAGCCGTTGTTGTTGTTGTCTGTGCTAACCACAATAAACAGACGTGTTGTTTGGTTCACCCTTAATGGCTTCCGTGTCCTCACTCCCGCGCCCTGATCTCCGGATCTAACACTGGCGACGAAGGTGGGATCTTGAGGAACGGACCAGAACCATCACACACACCAGAGCCACCTCTCACGAAGGCACCTCGCCATGGCTGCTTACGTTCCACCGGCTCCCTTCCAACCGAAGGACGAGAGATGGAAGAGCTATATGGACCGTTTTGAGTTCTCCCTGCTAGCTGCGGAACTGGGAGAGATAGCACCGGAGCGGAAGAAGGCGTTCTTCCTCACCCACTGCGGAGCCAAGGTCTACGAAGTGGCCCAGTCCCTGGTGGATCCAACACCAATCCTGGACGTCTCATGGGAAGCACTACAGTTGGCCCTCAAGAACCACTATGCACCGGAGCCATCGAAGTTCGTGTTCCGGATCCAGTTCCGGGACCGATACCAGATGCCAGGGGAAACCATCGGCGAGTACGTGGCCGCCCTAAGGGCAGCAGCCGTCCCGGCGATATTCGGGCCATTCCTCGAGGTCTCCCTGACCGAGCAGCTTATCAGAGGAGTCCGCGACAACAAGCTCCGGAAGAGGCTATTGGCCCGGAGAGACCTGACCCTGGCCGGGGCCATCGAGGAGGCCAGAGCTTTCGAGCTCTCGATGTCGACCGCATCCTCCCTCAACCGGTCCCCGTCGGCGCCCCGCCAAGCCTCCGCTCACCATCAAGACGTCGTTTCTGACGAGGACGAAGAGGAAGAAGCAGAGGTGTGCGCGACCGACGGGGGAAACTCGGGCAGGAGCGGCCAGCGCTGCGCCAGCTGCGGAGGGCCACACCAGCGGGCACATTGCCGCTTCAGGGAGGCCATCTGCCGCTATTGCGACAAGCGGGGGCACATTGGGAGGGTCTGCCGGGCCAGGCAAGCGGAGAACCAAGCTGACCGGCAGATTCAAAAGTTCCCGCCGGGCAAGATGGCCGCCAAACAGAGGACAAATCAGAGGCGCCAGGGACGCAACAGCGGCAAATTCGAAGATGCAGAGACGCACACGCTCACGATAAGCCACACCGCCACACAGAAGGGAGAGAAGTACCACGCCACAGTCACGATCGACGGGGCGGAGTGTCCGATGGAGGTCGACTCTGGGGCCGCCATATCCATCATTCCGTGGAGGTGGATGAAGAAGACATTCCCGGCCCTAAAAGAATCAGACCTCCAGACCCAGAGGATCCGAATCAAGGACTGCCAAGGCAAGTTCCTCCCCGTCGCAGGACAGAAGTGGGTCCGTGTCAAGTACGGACCGAAGGAAGAAAGCCTACCGCTGACCATAGTCCACGGTAACATCCCGACGCTACTGGGCACAAACTGGTTCCCCGCCCTGGGACTGTCCATCGCTGGCATCCACAACACTGCGACTGACCAGCCCGGGGACGCCTCGCTGAGGGACGACCTGATGGCCGAATTCCAGGACGTTTTCGGGGAAGGATTGGGCAGGTATGTGGGGTCCCCTATTTCATTTGCACTCAACCCGAGCGTTGCCCCCATCCGACTTAAGGCCCGGAGAGTCCCACTGGCACTCAAGCCCAGGGTCGAGAAGGAGCTCGACAAGCTGGTCGCCCAGGGAATCCTCGTTCCCGTAGACCACGCTCGGTGGGAGACCCCCATAGTGACCCCTATCAAACCGGACGGGTCAGTGCGCATCTGTGCGGACTACAAATGCACGATCAACAAGGCATTAGAGCCGAGCGCGTACCCGGTTCCCGTCATAGACCACTTACTCCATTCACTGGGCCCTGGCAAGATCTTTGCCAAGCTGGACCTGGCCCAAGCGTACCAACAGCTTCCGGTGGATGACACTACGGCCGAAGCCCAGACCATTGTCACACACCGGGGGGCATTCAAGTGCACGAGGCTGCAGTTCGGGGTCAGCATAGCTCCGGGACTGTTTCAGAGCACGATGGAAAGGCTCCTCCAAGGACTCCCGGGGGTGGTACCCTATTTTGATGATGTCCTGATAATTGCGGGGATCCCGGGCAGCTCAAAGACAGGGTCGCCGCTGTCCTGGCTAAATTCAGGGCCGCTGGGCTCAGGGTGAAACGGGATAAGTGCCTGTTGGGGGTCCCCTCCGTGGACTTCTTAGGGTTCCACATCGACGCCAAGGGCATCCACCCAACGAAGGGAAAAGTGGAAGCGATTCGGAACGCCCCGGCCCCGAAAAACAAGCAGGAGCTGCAGGCGTTCCTGGGACTCCTGAATTTCTACGCGACCTTCCTGAAAGGAAAGGCCACCGCGGCTGAGCCCCTACACAGACTGTTGGCCGCGAAGGCAGAGTGGGTGTGGGGACCCGAGCAAAAGTCAGCTTTCGCTGCTGTTAAAAATCTTCTCTCCCAGGACAGTTTCCTGATCCAATACAACGCGACCCTGTCACTGGTCCTCGCCTGCGACGCGTCTCCCTACGGCGTCGGCGCAGTCCTGGCCCACCGACTGCCCAACGGCCTCGAGGCGCCCATCGCCTATTACTCCAGGACCATGTCGCCGACGGAGAGGAACTACGGCCAGATCGACAAGGAGGCGCTGGCGGCAGTGGCAGGGGTAAGAAAATTCCATGACTACTTGTACGGCCGGGACTTCGAACTTGTGACTGATCATAAGCCCCTATTGGGACTCCTGGCTGGCGACCGGCCTACACCCTCTGCCTTGTCCCCCCGGATGCAAAGGTGGGCCATTTTCCTGTCGGGGTACTCATACACCTTAGTCTACCGGCCCGGGAAACACATGGGAAATGCTGACGCCTTGAGCAGATGCCCCCTCCCGACCCAGGAAGGCGCGGAACGGGGGGAAGCATCGGTTCTTGCCCTGGACATCCTGGACTCTGCCCCCACTACGTCGGCCGAGGTTGCCAGGGCGACGGTGCGGGACGCCGAACTTCGGGCCGTTTCCAGCTGGGTTCAGCGGGGGTGGCCGGACAAGGGGGAAGGGGAGTTCAAGGTATATTTCGACAAGAAAGACGAACTGTGCTGTGTGGGGGGTTGCTTGCTGTGGGGGGACCGGGTAGTGGTGCCCAGGAAAATCCGCCCCAAGGTCCTAGAAACACTGCATGCCAGCCACCCAGGAATAGTAAAGATGAAGGGGTTAGCCCGAAGTTACGTGTGGTGGCCTGGTATTGACAAGGACATAGAGTCGTGGGTGGCCAAATGTACACCTTGTCAATCATCACGACCCAATCCACCAGCAGCCCCGGTCAGAGAATGGGAACAGCCCTCGGGCCCATGGCAGAGGATTCACATCGACCTCGCCGGCCCATTCCACGGCCAAACATTCCTGATTGTAGTGGATGCCTACTCGAAATGGTTGGAGATCCGACTCCTGAGTAGCACCACAGCCAGAGCAATGATCCGGGAACTCAGACAACTCTTTTCCACACACGGCATTCCCGACACCCTAGTCTCTGACAACGGGCCTCAGTTCACGGCCACTGAGTTTGAACAGTACCTGGCATCCCTAGGAACCAGGCACGCTCTCACATCCCCGTTCAGGGCGCAAGGGAATGGGCAGGCCGAGAGATTCGTGCGCAGCGCAAAGGAGGCCCTGGAAAGGCTAGGACCCGGGGACTGGCAGGAACGCGTAGACATGTTCTTGCTGGCCCAACACAACCTTCCCTGCGCTGCCACGGGAAGGGCCCCCGCAGAGTTACTCATGGGTAGGAGACTCCGTTGTCAGCTTGACCGGTTACACCCTAGGTATTCTCCAGACAAGTTCAGGGGGGACCAACCACAGGGCCGGACACTGGCCATTGACTCACCAATCTTCGCTAGGAACTACGCGCCGGGCCACCCGTGGGAAGAGGGAACCGTCAGCGAAATGCTGGGCCCCTACACCTACAAGGTTCGCCTCGCTGATGGTCGGACATGGAAACGCCATGTCGACCAGCTCAGGAGGCGAACGAGTCCCGACACGGATAGCAACCTCCCCCGGGGAGTGCAGACCGGCGCTGAGCCAGACATGCACCCGATGGACGAACCGGTCACTGACTCGGTTCGGCCAGAAAACAGCCCCATTCACGCAGCACCATCACCGGCCAGCTTACCGTGTGGAACAGGCTCACCCCCGGTCACCGCGGAGCCCGACGCTCGTATTCCGGATCCGCTCCCGGCCCAGCCAGGGCAGAGCGGGAGCGACAGGTCCGCTCTGCCCGATGCCCCAGCGCCGACTGAACTGCGCAGGTCCGATCGAGTAAGAACACGCCCCCGTCACCTGGAGGATTTTGTATGCAAATAGCAAACTGGGGCATTCTGGGGGGAAGGGGTGTTAGATATTTAAATGTCCTAGCGGCGGGAAAACCGCCGCTACCCATTGGTCAGTGGGCTGGGTCAAGCAGGGTATTTAATCCCCTGCTGACCCAGCCGTTGTTGTTGTTGTCTGTGCTAACCACAATAAACAGACGTGTTGTTTGGTTCACCCTTAATGGCTTCCGTGTCCTCACTCCCGCGCCCTGATCTCCGGATCTAACATGCCACACAATCTGTTTTCTCACCACTTAAGTTGTCCTGTTGACTTCAGATGTGGTGGAAGATGCTGTCTCATTCATTGTGGTGGTAAGATACATTATTACTCAATAAACCTCTTGTCATTCTCTGATTTGGTGAGGGGTTTTTTTTTTTTGCCCTTTTCTATTCAGATTCTCTAGCTTACACTTCAGTTTGGCATTCTATGGTTGTATAATTGTGGCTGCATTTCCTCATTTCATGAGCTACTATTTTGTAGGTATTAACACTGCAGCAGTTAGTGAGCTGTTCTTGTACTTTCTGCTCTTCCCAAATATTAAACAAGTCTCTAGTCTCCTCTGTCTTCTACAAGACCCTTCTCTCATTATGAGTGCCAAACATTTTGGGCTGATAATTCAGCTAAAACTGACTAAAGTCGACTTTTGCCTACTTGTGCTACTACAGAACAGTCTAGGTCAGTGATGGCTAACCTTCGCACTCTAGGTGCTCTTGGACTTCAGTTCCCTGAAGCCCAGGTCAGCACTCCTGCTGACCAAGGCTTCTGGGAATTGAAGTCCAAGCACACCTGGAGTGCCAAGGTTAGCTATCACTGGTCTAGCTCAATGTTTCCCAACCTTAGGTTTTTGGACTTCAATTCCCAGAAGCCAATTCCCCAAAGCACTGACCAGCTAATGTACTGAATTTAGGCTTCTGGGAATTGAAGTCTCCCTGTGGGACATGAGACCCACATTGGGAACCACTGGCCTAGATAGAGGAATGGTTGAGGAGGAACGTAATTAATTGTCCTGGCACCACCCAAGCTATTTTGCTGACCTTAGGTGTAGTGAATGATACAGTTCTATTGGTGATGTTGCTATGATTCAACAGTCTAGTAACAATATATGTGTGCCATTTTGTCCTTTGTCTTAGCACAAGAATTTTGAGCCAGCCTTGTTCTGAACATCTCAAATGAATAAAAGAATTTTCTCTTTCTTGTGTATGCTGCATAATAAAGAGACCCACACATACTGAAGAAAAGGGCCACAAAAAAGAATCTACATGTTTATAAGAGACCTTGTGGTTGTTGTAGCAAATTGGAAACACAAGTAACAGCCTTATACAAAGTTATAACACTGTTCTTTCCAGCCTAGTATGGTCAATAATGTCCAGAAGTGGCTCTCCAGGTTTTCATCCATTCCTGAAGCATGTTGCAGACGCTTTAACTGCAGTGTAGTATTGAACTTTAATAACACAACCTCTTTTAAACCTTTTTACATCACTTAGCTGAGAGTTTCCTTCACTGCAGCCTTCCTATAAGTCTCTCTGAGTCCTTTCTCAAAACCACATTGCATGACAGCCATCGTGAGGACAAGTGGTGGGAGAGGTATCATCCCCGTTTTCTCCTGACATTGTGTGGTCATCTCATTTTGCTTTCTGTCATCTCTCACTGCTTCTTGTCTTCTCTCCCTTTTTTTTCATGCTCTCCCCAGTAAGAATTCACCACAAACTTCTCCCTGGATTGACTATCTGCCTTGTCTAGAGGTACTCACGTATGTACCCAGGCAGTGGTGGGCATCAGCAGGTTCGCACCAGTTCGCCAGAACCAGTAGCAGAAATCCTGGCTGGCCCCCCTGACCATCCAGGGTTGTGAAATAAAGTAGTCCTAACTCAAGTGCAACGCAAGGCTTTCCCCTTGGCCACACCCACTATACCATATCCACAGAGTCGGTAGTAAAAGTTTTTGGAGCCCACCACTGTACCCAGGCCCCTGCCCAGAGGTCTTGTTAAATATATAAGTCCACTTTGGAGGTAAAACCTTCAGCTCTTCCTCTGGGTGCTCTTGCTTAGAGCTCACACACAAGCAGGATCTTTCTCCTCTACAGGCCCAGCACTGAAATACAGGACAGTGGAGGGTGTGGGACTAGGGCCCAGAGGTGGCAAAGCTTGGCACTCCAGGTGTTCTTGGACTTCAGTTACCAGAAGCCTATACACCTGCTGATGAGGGCTTCTGGGAACTGAAGTCTAAGAACAGCTGGAGTGCCAAGATTCACCACTGCAGGACTAGGCACTCCACATCTAAACATGTTCACAGTGCCGTGGCACAGATCAATTATCCCAGAGTGCAGGACACGTAATAATGGGCACAAACTAAAGGAGGATCCAACACTGAAGCATTCAAGAGAGAACTGAGCAACCACCTGTCAGATCTGCTTTGATTCGGATTCCTCCATTGAGCAAGGGGTTGGACTCAATAGCCGAACAGGCCCCTTCCAACGCAGTTTTTCTATAATCTATGGTTGTGTGAACTGATGGACATATATTCACTTTATATAAGTACAGAATTCCAGGAGTATGACACTTTTGCTCTGTGAGATTCTGCCATGAGGGTTTCAGAAGAGGATTTGTTTCTGAAACAGTTCTGATGGAGTTAGAAGATTAGAGGAAACATAGCAGACCACAGAGAGAGATGTATGAAATGAAGCACTAATTAGAGTAGACAGTGGAAAACAGAACTGCTGCCAATATTTCACATGGCAGTCTTCAAGAAGGACCTTTGAGGGCAGACAATGACAGGCTAAGGGTTATGCTTAAAGTCCAGCCAAAAGGGTGGGCTGGTACAGAGAGGCCCAAGAGTGGATAAGTGATTTGTTGGACTCTTATCTCCTCTGTTATTGTTGTGTTTTGTTTTGGCAACTTAAATTGTGTAGTTATGTGAACTGTTTCTACTGCTTCTTTCTTTCCTCTTATTAAATGCATTGTTGGCACCAGACATGTTTGACTTTCTTTAGGAATTTCACCATTTCCAGATTATTACAATACATTCTGGTGAGTGGATGGAAATGTTTAAAACCCTACAGAGATATCTTGTTTATAATTAGAATGCTGCAGATAAAATGAATGGCTTTCCTAGAAATTCCAGTCTTCTGCATGCCTCGCTGCACACTAGAGGATTTGTTTTTGTGTACACTAGTAGAAGTATTCTTATGAGCAACAGCTTAACTTTTGTGTGTGGAAAGGGAATCTCCAGAGCCAGATATCCCTTATGTTCACTCTTTGTTAAGCAAAAGGCAGTAATGCAAATATTACAACAATATTGTATTCTATCTCAGAAGCATTAAAAGGGGGAAAGTCCTGAGTGGTGGGATGTAAGAGTCACAAAATGAAGGAATATAAGACAATTTATTTCTGGCAGCCAACTGGTCTTTTATTTTCAGGTGGTGGTGGTGGTGATGATGATGATGATGATGATGTTGATGATATCAAGGAGTTTCAGACTTATGGTGAGCCATAAGTGGCTTTCTAGGTATAAAATAGCTACTAGGTGCCACCTTGAGTTGCTTTTCTGGGAAAAAGCTTGGATATAAATAAACTAAATAAATAAGTAACTGTCCTCGCAGATGTAGGAATGAACTTCACTCATCAAAGGGATACTATTATCATCTAAAAACCCTGTATAAACACATCTATACTACATTACATGTAGCTGTGTAAATAAATAGATGAGTATATGTTCTAACTAACACGTGGAATATTACAACTAAAGCAAAGCAAAAAGCAAAGCAATCACACATATATTGCCCCACAGCGCTTAGTGCATTGTCTGTCCGGTTGTGTGTTCTGTCATGTTATCTGATATTTGCTTGTACAGTACACTGCCCAGAGTGAGTTACCACCCAAATGGGCTGTATACAAAAGTAATAATTAAATAAATAAATAAAATTCACAAATTAGCATTGTGTCCTCAACATGCTGGGTCCTCATTTTGCCAACCTTGGAAGGCTGAGTCAACCTTGATCCCTGGTAGGATCAAAGTCACAATCTTTTAGTTTCAGTACAACAGTTAACTACTGCACCACCAGGGCCCTTTTCAACCATTCTTGAATTAATATGTTTCCTAGAGGTGTACAATTTTGTGCTTTTGGACTACGGTCTCAAAAATTCCCAGGAAGCAGAGAATTCTAAATTCTGGAAGTTTTAGCTCAGAAACTCAAATCTGCACACTTCTAGTTACAACTAGGAGTGTACCAATCAACAGTCTGTAAACATCCACACTAACTGTACAGTAGGTTTTTACACACACAGCCATCACACAGGACAAAATATTATGTTCCTAGGAGCTAGAGATTGTTGTTGTTTTTAAAGTTTAATTGCCTTCTTAAATGAGATTGGCTGTATTTTGGCAATATATATTTGTTGCTGGACTAAATCTTGGCTACTGAAACCTGGCTAATGTGGCCCATGCATTTTATTTCAATTTTGATTTGCCACTAGTCAGTAAAGTTCTTTCTGTTTAAACAGTTCTATTTGATATAAAATAGTTGCTGGTTTTTCTCAGTTTTGTGGTCCATGGAATTTTAGTGACTGTTGTTTGCTAAACATTGTTTTTACATTGTTTTTACAGGGCATTTTAATCTAACTTTAGTTGCCTTGAGAACCTGTTTCAGAGGTTAAAAGACAGGACAAACAGCCGTAAATAAAGAAATAAAACTAAAATGGGTATGCTAAGCATCAATTCAATAGCGGGGATTTCTAAAATGAGTGGTAGAAGCGTTTGGAGATCTTATTAAAATAATTTTCTTCTTCTTCACCTCTGCACTGGTGTGCAAGCAGAATAAAAGAAGAGTAATGTTGAATTTGTGAACGGACTTTGTGAAGCTGAAAATGAGAAACAAACTTCAGACTTATCCCCTTCCTATCTGAATGGACAGCAGCCCCATGCAGGGGAACCCAGAAAGATTGTGGCATTTTTGATCCACAATCGGGAGTATCCTGGTAATGCCAACCTTGTGTTCCCAGCTAATCTTTCTCACACTAGGTCAGACAAAAGGAACTGCTGGATGAATTCACAAAAAGGTAGCTTCATTTTGGCAGTTTCACATCTGGCCTAGACATGGAAGAAGAAGCCCCAGGCGGAGGAGTGAAGCCATAACAGCATTCCTTGAGTCCTGGACTTCTTAGTAATCTGGAGTCAAATAATTATACCATGAAATTTTCTCCATGGATAGATCCTTTCAGCAAGTGCCTCGAGGGCATTTTGAAAAGGTCCTTGCACAGTGTGCTTGAAGCTTGGATATGAGACAGGCAGATGAATGGCACTGGTTAAATTAATGGTTAGATGGTGATAGTTGATTATATAACCAGACTAATTAAAGAGAATGCATTAAATAAACATAAGATAATTATATGAGACTGAATGCTGTGCTTAACATTCACTGTGACTTCTCTGTCACAGAAAAATAGTGCTATCGCAGGATGGGCCATATGCATATTGGAATTGGTAGTGCACACAGAAAACTTATTCAGTCCCTTTCTCTCTGTCTGTTCATTACTTGGTAATATGTTGTTGAAGGAGTTCAACTGTCTAAGCTATTTATAGAAATTTCCAGTAGATTACATCTCAATTATATTAATTGCCCTGGCGAAGCAGTGGTTAAATTGCTGTTCTGCAGCCAGAACATTGGGAGTTCAATCCTAACAATCCCCCCTAACTCAGCCTTCCATCCTTCCAAGGTCAGTAAAATGAGTACCCAGTGTGTTGGGGACAAAATGCTAATTACTCTGTGAGCTTCCCAGAGAGTGTACTAAGTGCTATGGGGTGGTATATACAGTAAGTGTAATTGTTATTACTATTCAGACAGTTTTTCTTTGTCTATTTTTAAAATAAATTTTATTAATTTTTTAACAGAAAAAAATAAAAGAAAAAAGTACAAAATTACGTAAATATGATGATCAAAAAAGATATATAAAATACAAATTAATACAAATTAGTCATTTCAATACATCCAATCTTGGATGTATTGAAGTGACTAATTTGTATCTTGGATGTATTGAAGTGACTAATTTGTATTAATTTATTATTATTATTAATATATATAATTGCCTTGTTCAAATTATTCTCATTAATATAGTTTTCTGATTTTCTTATGATACAAATACCTAAAGCACCCAGGTGTATACCTAGGGTATAGGTTTGTCTCCTTTATCCCCCCCCCCCGTGTGTATTTCAGAAATGGCTTTCAAATACTGTATCCCAAAATCTATTTTGTTTCAAAATCCCTTTTTCAATCTATTTAAATCACATGTAATTTTTTAATTAAGTGCCATATCCCAGACACCAGTATACCATTTACTCAAATCTAAATTTGAACCACCTTTTTGGCAAGGGTGACCTTTACCTAGATGACAAAAGGTTTAAAATGGTACAAACTGTGATAGCACACCTTTTTTTCTTTGCTTTTGAAAACCAGTTCCTGGAGGGAGTTTGTTTGTTTCAGTGATGGGATGCAACAGGTTTGCACCAGTTCGCCAGAACCGGTAGTAAGTTTCCCCAGTGTCCTGGAGAACCAGTAGCAGCTTTTGGGGGGAACCACTTTCGGGACTTACCTTTTCACTGGTTCCCCCACTGTGCATGCACGCCAAGCACTTGGTGTGCATGCACGCCTACAGTGCTTGGCACAAATGCACGGCCTCCTTGCTGTCCTCCCAAGTGGGGAGGAGGAAGAGAAGCTGCTAGCCTGAAGCTCCCTATAGCCTGCTCCCCAGGGTAAGTGACTCACCTTTGGAGGTGGTGTGTCTGTGTGTATTTTAATGTGTATTTAATACCTTTACCTATATTGACGTACTACCACAGTTCCTAAAAAGGCCTGGCAGCCTGGCTTGGGGTTTTTAAGCAAAGTCTTGGAGTTACTTGTTTGGGTGTGATCTCCCATCGAAAACAAGAAATTGCAAGTAGACAAATAGGAACCACTTCAGTGGGAAGGTAAACAGTGTTCCATGCCTGCCACATGTCCATGGAAACAACTGCAGAGGCAGACAGCGCTGGCTGTTTGGCTATAAATGGAGACAAGTACTGAACCCTAGAGTCAGATACAACTGGCTTTCGAACAGGGGCTACCTAGTTAGGTTAATCTGATGAAACAAAAATAACAAATGAGGTTTGTGGTATGTTAAAGACTTGCTGAATTTTTATTTGATCTATGTTTCTGTGCACTACATAGCCTTTTTTTTTTTTTGAGACTCAGAACGTACCCTCAACAGATAGGCATTTATACTGAAGGATGGGCTTGCCAGTCTCAAAGATGTCTGAGATAGTGCTAGTGAGGAACTACTGCCACCTGGAGGCCAGGGAATGCAAAACACAATCAGTGGTTGCTTTGTTTCTGCAATCAACATGAGCAGGAAGGTAAGGATCACTTGCTTGCAACCAAATTACAGTACAGTACTGTACTATGTTTTGCAGTGGATGAGTAATACTGTATTCAAACTACTGTATAAGCATAATATTGCAAAACAGTGTGTTCAATTACAGGATACTGAAAGTCCACCCCACACAAATGACAGGGTTAAAGAACTTGTGATCTAGTGGATAGTACAGTCAAACCTTGCATAAAGAGCGTCTCGCTTAAAGAGTAACTCGTTTAAAGAGCAGAATTTTCTCTGAATGTTCGCTTCGCTTAACAAATAAAACCAACCAAAAACTCGCTTAACAAATAAATCAGGGTTCGCAATCCCCCCCACAATGGGTCATTTACAATGGTGTTTCACTTAAAGACCAAACTCGCTTAAAGAGCAATCCTGTGGAACGCATTATGCTCTTTAAGCGAGGTACAACTGTATTAATCAGCTCTAACCAGCCTACTCAATGGTGAGAGATGATAGCAGTATTAGTTAGTCAACATGTGGATGGGTGAATTTTGTTTTTAAGTGTTGTAGAGTTGTATACAGTACATTTCTACCACCAAACACTGGCTCACACACTGCAGGAAGTTAAATGGAAATAAAGTGATAAAAGTCTGAGGAAGAGAGAATGGTTTGGGCCACTTCTAGGTAGATAGATACATAGCTATAAATATATCCTATTTGCTGGCTTATAAGACTCCCTCCCTCCCCCCTCAAAATAAACTGGAAAAGTTGAGTGTGTCTTATACTGTATATAGTGGACTATAGTGGACTATTTTGGTAATAATGGGGTGTGTCTTATATTCAGATGTGTCTTATATGCAGGCAAATACGGTATAGTGTCTGATTTACTATTTAAACATGGTCTGATGTGTAGAGTTTGGAAAGTTACTTTTAATTAAAATGAATGTAAGTTATGCAGAAACTTTCCATAACTGGGCAGTGATAAGATGCTACTCTGGATCCTAACATTTTAGCAGCTGCTTGTACATGTGGATTCTTCTTCACATTTCTACACTTAATATGTATATGTTGATAGGGGTATATATGAAAGAGAGGCCTCCATACACCATCTATGATGTCATATATAAATCTTCTCTTTGGCTAGCCTATCAAACTCAACACAGAGCATGTGCTGTCCAGCTCTGATGCATTTTGGGAAACAAAACTGTTACAAGTAGGGTCTACAATAGAACATAGCAGCATGGCTGCTCACTCTTCAGGATCCAGCCACTTCATCCTACATGTGCTTCTAACAGCCAGCTAGGATTCTGTCTACACTATGTATATTTAATCCTCATTGAACTGGAGGAAGGAGCTCACTGGAGAAGGGACATTAAAGAAGGATATAGCTGAGGAACTCAACTTTCCCTACGTCACTTGGAGGACCCTGAGTAGGCTGAGAGTTTGAGTCCCTAAATACAAGAGCAACATGCTCAAGTGGGGGCTACTGGCAAACAACAACATGCTGTGTGAATGCGGAGAGATACAGAATCCAACTCATTTACTAGTCTGCCAATTACTGCCAGAAACCATCACTGATGACGCCTTAAGTTTGGCTAATGACAAAGCCAAGAAAGTGGCTTCATTTTGGCAGTTTGTTTAAGGATAGACAGGCAGAGATTCTTTTCTTTTTACATATATTCTGTACTTCTGCAAAAGTCAAAGTTATTTATGGCAACCCTTTCCAGGGTTTCTAGGCTGAGAATATATAGAATTGGATTTACCATTATTTTCTTCTCTCAGGAGGGATAGTGGAGAATTGAACTCTCAACCTACCAAGCTACCTAAACCACTGAGCTATCCAGCCACCCAAACAGCTTTCTAGAACTTTTATGTTAAAATGCATAGAGAGATCAACCATTATACAAGAAACAGCAGATGTAGACTTGTTTCATATGTGCAAATGCAGCAGCTTTGAAACTAATTGTTTTTAAGGCAAAGTAGATCTGTCCTCCCCTGTTCTTCTTTCTAAAGGTCTTTCATGTACGTATCTGAAAACCTTGAGATCACACCATGTCTATTCATATTCCCCTGTCAAGCATGAACAATGCTGTTTTGGCTCATATAAGGACCTTTACTCTACAATCAAAAATTACTGTCAAGATAGTATATACAGCACTGTGCAAACATCTTAGGCCACCAGCAGCTGATTTGAGGAAATTTAAATAAACGATTTAGGAGGCTGTAAATCAGGCACCCTAACTCCAAACTTAACCAAACTTGGAGAGGGTAAAGAGGAGAGTCAGCAGAAGACTATCTAACTTTGTTGTGTTTATGTGACTCCAGGGATGAATATTCTTCAAACCAGCTGGTGGTGGGCTAAGGTATTTGCATAGTACTGTATGTACTATTAAATATATAGTGCCACACGATTTCTCTGCTTTTTAGCAAGGGAATTAAATATATGCAAAATATAAATACAGTAGTTTATCCCTATTATAAAGCCCATCACTTTGAAATATGAGCCATAAAATCACTTTTATTTCCCGTAAGTCCTCTTAAGAATTGTGTTTCCATACAGCTAAGGGGCAGAAATGGTTGTACTGAGTGTGGGAAGCTAATGCATTGTCATAGCAACTAGTCAAGTAATTTTTAGCCTGAGTGCAAATTTAAAACTTCAGCTTCATAACAAGAGCCTAAAAGAGAATTGTTTTATTTGCTTTGCAGTTTTTGTTAGGGTTGAGCCACAGGCAAAGGTCTGGAGTCAGCAACTAAGAATTGCAAAGCCAGCACTGAATATAAACCAGAGTACTGTACCTTTACCTTTACTGTACAATGATAAATGGAAAGTCAGCAAATGAAGAAATACAAGATACATTACAGCTTGAAAAAGATAACCTTATCCTTTCTGTCTAGAAGCAGCCAATGTCCCATCCTGAAGGGATTCTCAACCTGTGGCCCACGGGCTGGATGTGGCCCACAACACCATTTCATGTGGCTCCCCACCGCCTTCACCACACTAGGAAGTGCCATGTGGTGGAAGAAGGGCAAAATGGCCATCCTGCCCCCAAAACGTCTGAGAGAGTATGACCTGGCCCCCAGCTTTAAAAGGTTGAGAACTCCTGTCTGAAAGGTTCTTTTCTGAAGGGCTACAGTGACACCTATTGCCACAAGTAATAGTGCTGAGGGGCAGTTCCTGTCAGTTGTATATCCTTCCTATAATGAAGTACATATATACGCGTGCTGATTTATACTCGGAGCTTCCTAGCAAGACTAAGCCCACAAAAATGTTGTGAGGAGGGAAATCCAGGTTATACAACATACATTCCATCTGGACAAACACTGAAGCACCTACTTGGGTTTTTGTCTAGGATGGGGCACTAGCATTGTGTAAAGCAGGGGTGCCCAAACGTTTAGGCCCGTGGGCTGGTCACGCGGTTCAGGGAGCTGGTCATTATGGCCCAGGGGCCGGATGCAGCCCCCGACACCAATTCATGCAGCCCACGAAGCCTTCGTTGCTCCTAGAAGCTTTTAGGAGCAATGAGGGCTTTGTAGGTGTTGGGAGCCACATCCGGGCCCAGGCTGTAGTTTGGGCACCTCTGGTGTAAAGCCTTGGTAGACTTTACAGATATTGCCGTCTCAAGGGCTCCTGGCTCAAAATGGCTCTTGTGACTTGAGGCTTAATTAGGTCTAAGCTTTGGCCAAGATTCCTGCTCCTAAAGAATGCTCCCAGGTAACATTGAGACAGGGACAGGAGCAGTGGTGGGATGTCAAAAATTTTACTACCCCACCATAATGTCATCACAGTGTGGGTGGAGCCAATGTCATGACATCATGATGTTGTGGGCGGGGCCAAAGAAAAATAATTAAAAAAATAAAATAAAAATAAGCACACACACACACACCCCTCAACTCACCCACCCACAACACACACCCGTAATTAAATTAAATAAATAAATAAAAATTACATTAAAATACACCCACCCACCCACTTTGCTTAATAACCCCAAGCCAGGTCACTAGGCCTGCCGGCTGCCAGACCTTTTTAGGAACTGTGGTAGTACGTCAATATAGGTAAAGGTATTAAATACACATTAAAATACACACAGACACACCACATCCAAAGGTGAGTCACTTACCCTGGAGAGCAGGCTCTAGGGAGCTTCAGGCTAGCAGATTCTCTTCCTCCTCCCTGCTTGGGAGGACAGCAAGGAGGCCGTGCATACGTGCCAAGCACTGTAGGCATGCATGCACACCAAGTGCTTGGCATGTATGTGCAGTGAAAAGGTAAGCCCCGGAGGTGGTTCCCCCCAAAAGCTGCTACTGGTTCTCCGGGAGACTGGGAAAATTTACTACCGGTTCTGGCGAACTGGTGAGAACCTGTTACATCCCATCTCTGGACAGGAGGCTTAGGCAGAGTTGGGCGTAACTAAGCCTTTTGTTGTTGTTCAGTCGCATAGTCGATTCCAACCCTCTGCGACCCCATGGACCACTGTCTGCCAGGCACTTTTGTCCTCCACCATCCTCCTCAATTCGCTCAGCTCTGTGCCCATTGTGTCTACAGTACCATCTAGCCATCTCATTTTTGGCCACCCCTTCTTCTTTTGCCCTCCACTGAGCCTTAATGCTTTTTAATTTTAGCCTTTCCCTGAGAAGTTTGTAAGTGGTTGTTAATAACCTTTTAAAAATGTTTTTTTTTTAAACCGCTTGAACTGCATGAACATTTTAACATCGGGACAACATCACTACAAATTGAACCGCTAGGTAATATTTAAATTGACTTTGAAATGGCTGGCAGGTCAGGTCTGGGGAATGGATGGATCAATTTCCCCAGCCGGCTGGATGGTTTGACCCCCAGTGCCTCCTAACTACAACACCTAGTTTTTAATGTTAAGTTTTAAAGCTTCTTTTAAAACGTTTAATTTTTGAACTGGTTTTAAATTGTTGTTGATATGTTGATGTGTTGTGAATCGCCCTGGGTCCCTTCAGGGAGGAGAGTGATAAACAAATTTAAATAAATAAATAAATAAATAAATAAATAAATAAATCTAGTGTGAACCAAATCCCCACCACCACCACCACCACTCCCTGATGGAGGTTGTTGAAATTTGCATTGCTTTGACTTGGCCAGAGAGAGGCCTGTGGCCTCAATAGAGCCATTTGGAAAGAGCAATAAGCAGAGGCCTGATTTCCTGTGTCTGTTAAATGGAGGTGGGATACAAAATGGACTGCTAATTCACATTTATTTTTAAGAACAGAACCTGGCAAACACCACCATGCCGCGAACATTTGAGTTGTATCTCCAGACGGTGCTGCTACCCTTTAGGAAGGGGGTTAAGACCTGGCTGGCGGGGCATGTGTGGGGTATGGGCCAGAGTCTCTGTGTTCATGTCTGTTTCATTGGGGACTTGTCTCATTTCCATTGAAAATACTGTACTGTAGTTCATTTCATCACTCTGCACAGCAGTGAACAAACTGCAACCTTCCAGGTACTATTGGATCAGAACAGGTCATGTAGAGTATCCCAGGTATATGAAACTGATTAATCTTTATCATTTAGTGAGAAAATAGTATGCAATTTTACTGAAAAACAGCTTGGATTATCCATAAGAGAACATGGTAGAGATGCATTTATTAATCCATTTACTTCTGTTAATCCTGTACTGTGTAGCATAGAATACATATTAAATAATAGTAGCTGTTGGATAAAAGACCGAAAAAATACTAAAAAGGTTTCTATTGTCAATGTCCATCCACTGTGAAGCCTATGTATCATTTGTATTTTCTCTGTCCATTTATTGTAAGTAGGTGCAACTTTAATAAATTCATGTTGGAAAACTTAACTCTGGATGTTCACTCATTTTAAATATACATACCATGAAAATGTTGTTGTTTACTATACATATCCAAATCCCTCAGCAAACATGTTTTTGATCAATAGTTAACACAGGTGATATAGATTCAACTTTGGTCAATTTTTGTCCTATTAAATTGATTAATTTCAATTTGTGCAGTTGAAGATGTGAACAATATCTTTGAAAAGGTGGGAACCACCATATATATGCCAAATCTTTGTGCCTTATTTAACTTGTATATCATGATGCAGATTGCAGTGGTCTGTGTAGCTGTTCTATGCTTGTGTAGCATCCTGTAAACAGTGCCATCAGGTCTTGAAGACTTCCTCCTCATTTTTCTTTGTCTTGGCCAGATGCGAAAATGCCAAAATGAAGGCACCTTTTGGTGAGTTCATTCTACAGTTCCTATCGCCTGACCTAGTGTGAGAAAGATTAGCTGGCGACACAAGGTTGCCATTACAAGGGTACACCTGATTGTAGTTCAAAAATATCACAATCTTCAAGGAGGCTCTTTTTATGTACCTCAAGGACCACCTTGATGACCAGAGACTCCTCTGGTGCAGTTGAAGTAAGCTGTAAGTTTTTGGGAGTAGTATGCACAGAGTAGGAGAGGACCCATACTTTGGAGGGTTGAAGAAGCATGTCCACATTGTTGGTACAAGCATCTATGACAAAAGAGGTGTGACAGTCTCGGTTTTATAGAATGGACTCATAGATTAACAGATCGAAATATTTGCTGCACTTAGTCTCCTCCTGTTGAGACATTTCATTATAATCTTCAACCTCTGAACTGAATTTGGCCAAGATGGACATCATCATCATCATCATCATCATCATCATCATCATCATCATCATCATCATCATCATCATCATCATCATCATCATTAAAAGTTCAGATCTCATGCTGGCTTTGCAATTGATTAACTTTAGGCCAATCATAATATTTCAGCAATATCTACCTCAGCAGGTTGTTGTGAGATAAACATGGGTGGCGAGAAAGGCTGTTTACACTTTTTGTCAATTAATTGGAGGAGGAGTATAAAAACATGACAAATAAAATTTATATTGGTAGTTCTGCTACTGACATGCTCCTTAGATCTGGCTGTCATCCATTGAGTCCTACCCACCAATAAAAGATCAATGAGGCTGCAAGGCCTACTTTGGGCAAAGTGTGGGCTTCCAGAGGCTGTTGGATATTAACTTCCAACATTCAGGGCTGACATGCTGTGGAAGGCAGCAACATCAGAAATATTATTCTTTGCTAACCCTTTCTATACCTATTTAGCTGGGAGTAACTACTGTTTCATTCAATGGGACATACAGTACTTATGAGAATACATGACTAGAACGGAGCTGTCTCCCATTCAGCCTATAAATGTATTTGTGCATGCATGTAAATGGTGTGCCCTCTTGTGGTTATCATAATGTGAGAACATAGGACAAACAACCACCTACAATTTAACGAGCTCCTAATGTTTAGTACAGGGATATGTCTGCCCATAAAAATAAAATCTCTGAGAGCTGATTTTCAGTACAGTACAGGTAGTTCACTTTTGAAATGGAACCAAATATGCATGTGATCAATACTATCTGCATAATGTCAAAAAAAATTATCCTTATGGAATGTGATTGAGGAAGGTATTGACTTTAGTAAGCACTGCCAAAGTTCAAGGTCATTACAAAACTAAACAATGGCAGAATATCTCTGCTTAAGAAGGGACACACTTTTCTGCTGTAATTCCTGCCTTAAAGCCAAAGGTGTAGTGCAAAATATGGACTTCATTCATGTAAGACTTAAATATAGGTAACTTTTACTGCAGTATATTGTAGTATTTAACAAGCAATGCCCAATTAAATATAAATTCACTCATGTTACCTGAAAGATAATATTGAGCCCCTGGAATATCCATGCATTTCCCCAGCTTTTGTTTGAGCAATGTGCCTCCACCTTATCCTCTTCTGTAACCTGAGAACCAGCAAAGCCTGCCAGAGCACCTATACTTACCCTTTTGGGTTTTATCTAAACCAAACTGAGATGCTTTATCTTTTGTGGCTATGTGCACATACTAAATTGCCTGCTTGTATAATTCACATACTTACAGCAACACCTTTCAATTGCAAGTTGATTCAATAAAACAGCGATGGCCAACCTTGGCACTCTAGGTGTTCTTGGACTTCAATTACCAGAAGCCCAGCCAGGGCTTCTGGGAATTGAAGTCCAAGAACACCTAGAGTGCCAAGGTTGGCCATCACTACAGTAGAATATACAATCTTAACTATTATACAGAACTAAAACAATACAGGTCCAGAATACAGTATGCCTTCAGTGAAGAAAGGGGTTCTGCTCATAGAAGCAATCTTTTGCTCGATATTTGGTAATCCCTCCTTTTCTCCTTCCCCATATTCCATAGCTCACCCCATAAGGTAGTTTCCCTCTGAATTTTGTGTAACATTTTCAGATGCTAGGAGGTCTACTTGGGAGAAGGGTGTGTGTGGAGAAGTCCTGTTTCTACCAGCTGAGTTAACCTGTGTCCAAATCTGGATCTAGTATCCACCTCTGTCTATTACATGTTTACTTGGATGTAAGCCCACAGTTTAAAACAGGGTTGACTCCAGACTGTATGTGTTTAGGCTTGCAGGTTGTATCCACTTAGGGATTTACTGCACAAACATTTAACCTATGCTTCCCCAAACTTCTCAATATTGCACTCTGGCATTTAATAAGCTTCCATGGTTCACATAAAAATGTCTAATTATCTCAGAAAGGTATGTTTCAAGTGTTTCCACATCACATAACTCCCAACTTCTCCCTCACCATTCTCTACTATTACAGTATCTTGCCCACAGCTTTTGTCACTATTCAAATCCTCTTTTTTAAAATGTTTAGCAGGTAAATTAGTGCTATACTGGCAAGACATGGTAAGCATTAGAATCGGTGCTTTACCAGTTTAGCATTATAGCTATCGCCATAAATTATGTTCCTGTGATACATGCAAAATAAAATGAATTTCTCAGGTAACAAGAAAGGACCAAGTAACATTTCACATTGAGTTTTATAAGGAAGTATTTTGTTATATTATGCATTAGTATCCTGTCAACCATATTATGATCTAATTCAACAGTTGCCACTTGGTTTGGGGATCTCTTGCAGAGATGGGGATCCCTCGGGAGGGATAAATGAAGGCAAGGAGGCAGCGTCTCAGGAGAACCGTCTAAAAATTATTTCTCTACCACTTACATCTATACACAACCCAAACTACATGAGGCATGCAAACAGAGAAGGAGGGAAGGGGGTGAGGAGGGAAGGAAAGAGGGGGGAGGTGATGTGACCGATACCTTTTGTCTATCTCATGGTTCCTGTCGCTATCACCTGTGGCGAGATCACAGAATGGTGTGAGATGATCTATCAGTTGGGTAATCAGCAGCCTTTGATCAGACAACAGGAATATGTGTTGTCAAGCGCCTCTGAGTCTGAGAGACTTGTGAAGCAAGGGTAGATGAATAATAAGTTATTTCTCATATGGCATGCCAGTATGAAAACTTAACTTCTCTACAACTTGGTTTTATTGTTCCTCTTTGATTATTTGTATTCTGTGTTTTTTATGTCATTATTTGTTGGGTTGGGATGGTGGTCGGGATTTGTCAATTTTGTCGAGGCTTTTCATTGCAGTATAAAAATTCAACCAGTCATTCAGTGGCAAGATATTAAAAACATATAGGTTGTATCAATATTCTGGTCAAAGTTTCATTCCCATTAGGCACAACTAAGATCAAACTTCCCCAACCTGGTGTCACCTAGATGTTTTGGGACTACAACTTGCACAGCTGGTGATTATCAACAAAATATTTTATGGCCTAATATACCTGAGAGATCCTAATTGTTGAAGGCTGCCTCAGAAACAGAGAATCCCTAATAAGTATTGCTTGCTATTTATTGCTGGGGGATGTCTGCATATATAAGGCTAGCCCAGCCTACAAAACAGATCCATATCACAAAGTGATAGTGTTCTGTACTATTACACTGTTTATAGTTAACAGCGACCTTATAAATTAGTGACCTAATTAGTTATCAAAGGCAGGCAAGGTGAAACAGAGAAAAACACAACAGTAATGAGGATAATGACAATTAATAATAATGACGACAATGGCCTTTTCTCCTAAATCTCTTTCGCATAAGAAACCACTTGGATTTTTGCTTATGGCGGAGGCTATGTTGCCAATCCTGGCTGCTAGAAAAGAGATCAAGTGGGCTTGATCCACGAAAGCTAACACTAAAATACAGCAGCTAGTCTATTAAAGCACCACAACGTTTCGGGCTGTCTGTTTTGTATACTCTCTGGTATACAGAAATGAAGGGTGGCGCCGCCTGCGGATCAGGGCTGCCCTTATTCCCTCCCGAGAACTGAGCCTCCGAAACTCACTCTCCCAGAAGCCCTCGCGCTCACAGCTGCCCGAGTGCATGATGGTTACGACAGGCACAGTCTCGGACCACTCCGTGGCATAAACGTAAAGCAACACAAAGTAGAAAGACTACATTTCCCGGAAGGCCCAGCGGCGAGGCGGGTTGCCGCGCATGGCTGCTGGCGTCCTTTCCCCTCCCCTGTACTTACGGTTACCGAGTTTAGTAGTGTCCTGCGCTGGCTGGGGAGAGAATGGGGCGGCTGGCCGGGGCGGACCCTCGGGATGCAGGTGAGAGTCGGAGGAGACCAGAGCGGGGGGGGGGGGGCTAGCTGGAGGGTAGGAGGCTGGCAGGCAAGAAGGCGGCCACCTCCGCCGTTGCCATGGCAGGTGTATCCAGAGGTTGGGTGGAGCTGCAATGGCTGGTAGTGGTGGTGATGGTGGGGGAACCTATAGCACCTGGGCACCGCCTGGTCTGATGGATGCACACCGTCCTACGGGATGATGTCCCGGATCCTTAAGCTATTTATTATGGCTGCTCTCTCTTTATAAGGACGAGGGTTGCCTTTGAGATGTTTCTCTGTGCACTCCCATCTGTCCTGTCATTCATCTCTGGGGACTGCTGCAAATGCTCAGTGGTTTCGGATGAGGAAAGGCAACCTCTCAATGCCCAGAAGGGGAACTGCACTGAAGTGAGTTGTGTGTTGCTTTTTGCTCTGAGACTGTGGGCCACAGGGACTTAGTGGTTAAGATCCTGAGCTTAACGGTCTGCAGGTCAGTGGTTTGAAACGGGAGTCTTGCACAATGGACTGAGCGTCCGTCATCTGTCCCAGCTCCTGCCAACCTAGCAGTTCAGAAGCAAGAAATTGCAAATGGATAAATAGGTAGTGCTTCAGCGGGAAAGGTAACAGCATTACGTGCGCTCTGGATTCTAGTCATGCCTGCCACATGACCACGGAAACATCTGCAGACGCAGACAGTACTGGCTTGTTGGCTGTAAATGGAGATGAACATCACCTCCTAGAGTTGGACATGACTTACTTTTGAGTAAGGGAGACCTAGAGACTGGCTCAAGCTGGACTTGCAAGGAGAGAGTAAACTCCTTTCTGCTTATTCTGGACGCCCCTCACCCATCTTACATTGAATAGATTTTGCTTTCCTTACAAAGGTGTGTTGTCCTTACAGCTTGTCAAAGTATTCTTCACTTTAGAAGCCTTCCATTAAGTTCTCTATGATATTTGTCTGTCAGTATGTGGTAGCTAAAGGGTTCTTGTAGTGCTAACATTGTGAAACAGGTTGTTTTTCACATGCTTCTCCTACAAGGACTCCAGAGTAGTATACACTTTATCCTCTTTACCCGAGTGAAGTACAGCTGGGCCCAGGCTGTCCAGTTGAAGCTTTCTTTAGGTGTTATCTATTCTAGAGCATTGTTTCTTACCTTTCAGTCTTCCAGACATTTTGGACTTGCAGAATCCCATGGTGGCTGGGACTTGAAGTCTAAAACATTTGGAAGGAGGAAAGGTTGAAGTCTAAAACAGGTGGAAGGCAAAAAGGTTTGGGAAGTGCCTGAATGTATTTGTTCTTTAGATGGTAAGACTAGCTTTTCAAATTACTGTTCAGCTTTTATTCTGCTGTGGTGGCAGGTTGACATGGATCTTATAATAATATCTGGTTTCCCCCCTTCCCCCACCAATAGTTTAAGTGATCCACAGAAGAAAAATAGCACTTTTCATTGCTGTATAAGAAGACTCGTGTATGAGCATTGTGCCAATCTTCAGTTATGGCTCATTTGAGGGAATTTGCCAATCAGGTAAGTGTGACTAAAAAGTTGTTCCTATACCCAGCTAAATGAAACCAAGAGGCCAAAGAAACAGAACTTCCATAGTTGAACATTGGTCAAGGTCACATAGTTTGTGTGCATTCCCCGCTTAAGTACATAATGCCTGATGGTTGGCCAATTTCCTGACAGCATTTTTCATGGACTAAATGGGCTTTTTAAACATTAAAAATTGTAAGAGTATAATGTTCATCTTACCCTGAACAGTTTGTTTTCTTTGTAAAGGTTTTGCATGATGGGAATACAGTATAAGAAAGAAAGAAATTTCATAAAATTGTTGGCTGGTCCTTATAATTTACTAGTCTAAGAAATCTCAGAAGCTAGAAAAGGGGAGTAGGATTTCTCTTTGCTTTTCTCTGTGACTAAAACACAATGCACAATGTTGGGTGTGTGTATATTTATGTATATGAGTATTTTTGGTTGAATCAGGTGCAGAAAAATGTACTTGTTTGTAAGTATTATTTGTAAACAATAAAATAATATAAAACAAGAAAAAATAAAACAATATATTTTTTCCAGTTCATTGTGCACAGTAAGCAGTGGCACAAGAGAAACCACTATTGACCTTCCTGTCATGATTAATTTATCTATGAACATCCTGTATTCTTGTGTTTTAGTTGATGTGTCAGATACTGATTTTATTTCAGCATCTGATATTAGGTTATGAATCCAATTATATCAGAATCCCTCTGTTCTTAAAAACCATTTCTTGATTTCAACTTTACTCAGCATGGCAGCTGTCCCATAGAGACAAATTCCAGGAAGGTGGTCATGTTACTCTGTTTCCATGGCACTTGTGTATTTCTGCATGTTTCAGAAAGTTTATTATAGTTTATTAGATTTTTGTCCTGCTTTTCTCCCAAAACGGGGACTCAAGGACACTCACACCAAGATTATGCACACCCACAATGAAAATAGTGCCTTTAAGGCTTTTACAAGCATGCAATTCAAAGAGTATGACGTCTCCATGAAAAGTTTCTTCCCCTGCAATCAGTTGCCAAAAGCCTACCTAATTAGAAATGCTTTGTGTTATATACTACCAGGTAGAAATCCACTTACTGTGATCCTAATAGGGCTTCCAAGGTAGGTGAAACACTGAAGACATGATTTTACCAGTTCCAGGTACATGCTCCAGTGAGTTTCCATGGCCAAATGGGGATTCAAATTCAGGTCTCCTGAGTCCTAGTCCATCACTCTACCCACTACATCACACCAGTATTTAATAATAATAGTGTGCTATCAGGTTGATTCTGATTAATGATAACCTTTTCTAGGTACAAGTAGTTTACCATTCCCCCCTTCTTGGAGAGCTCTGGGACGAGCATCTTACCCAAGGCCACACAGTCCAGCTCTTCTCCCAAGAGGCACAGAAGGAAATCAAACTCCCAATCTCTGAGTCATCCAACTCACTGTGCCAGAGGTTCAGTTAAGAATTGAAATCTGTCCACTCCAAGAATGCAATAAAATTTTCAGAAATATCAGGAAGACCCCTTTTTATTGTAATGTTTGAGCATCTGCACAATTTAGATTCCCCCTGTGAAGAAGCATCCAGATATGGAAAATTCTTATTTATTATTTGTTTATGTTAAATATTTTACCCCTATAAAAAGACCCGAGATGATTTGCATCATTAAAAAAAATTAAAGCTAAAAACATTTATCACAATAGAAAACAATAAGCAAATTATTCTGCAGTGGTTCAGCGTTTTGCTTTTCTTTTGTGTCATTCTTTTGTGTTTTGAATGCAGAGTTTGATCTATCTTGCGCACATTCTGCTAATTTTTCACAGTAGGACATTTTTTCCTTGGCTTCTACTTTTATATTTTCTCAGGAAGATAGATAAAATATTGGCTTACTGTATCATTTCCTTTTCTCAGTCCGGTGTGATCTTTGCTTCTTTCCCTTTTCTATCACTTGCATCTTATTTTATGTAATGTTTGATCAGATGTTGGAAAAACACAGCTGTTGATCATGTTTTTTGGGAGATTCTGAGAGTTATAGCCCCAAAATAACTTTTCCAGTAGCCATTTCCTGTACAAACTTGTTCATAATATATGGTGTTGCTAGGGAAGTCTTACAACTCTGACCAGGTTATATTGCTATGGTAATAGAGTAGACCCTACTGCCAGCCACTCAAAGCCGATCTTCAGGTGGCAGAAAACTAACCTGACAACCCTGAGGACTAATAGCCTTGGGTAGTGAAGTCCACAGGGAAGGGTGATAGTCACCCAAGTGGATTAAATCCCACTTGAATCCATCGTGATAGAAAGCAGCAGCTTTATCCATCCTGGCCTGGGGCTGAAGAGGACTTTGTGTGCCAAAAGGGTTCACGACCAGAAAGTGACTCACAGAACTGGATCAGTGGTACGGGTGTCACACTGCGATGCAGAAGGCAAATGGAAGGCCACTGCATTATATTCTCAGGAAAATCTTCATGGCCGATTGCCCTGATGATCACTAATATTTGGAATCCGATAGGGCAGAAAAGGAAGAAGAAGAGAAATCTTGACATGGTTTGGTGCTCTTTTTTGTGTAGGGACAAATAACCATATTGGAGTAGGGCAGAAATCAAGCAAGACGTGAGGCCTGATATGTGGGGACATGTACAGTCCTGACATCATCATTAGATAATGTTATCTTTTGTACCATGTCCAAAGTTTTCTTAATGGCATCTTATCAGTTTAATTATTCATGATAAGTAACAGTTGCCTCTTAGGTAGAACAGGAATCGAACCAGGTGTGGCTCTTGATTATACATTTATAGGAGAGTGTGTACCATAGCTTTATACAACAGCATATGTACCTGGAACAGAAAGGTATTTTTTAAAAAAAAGATGCATACAATGTATGCTTTTAAAAACATCTGCACCACCAAGAAAAGTTATATACTGGAAACAGAGTAGACTATACTGCCAGCGACTCAATGCTGATCATCAGGTGGTGAATATCTAACCTGACAACCCTAAGGACTAATGGCCTTGGGTGGTGAAGTCCACAGGGAAGGGTGATGGTCCCCAAGTGAATTAAAACCATCTTGATAGAGGGCAGCACCACCAAGAAAAGTTATATCAGTATTAATAAACTAGGAAAGCTTATCTGCATTTCTTAGTGTAGTTTTGCAACTCTCCTGCTTGGTGTGTTTGTACCTTTTGATCAGCTGAACTCCCAGGCATGGTTTGCAACATTTTATTCAGGTAAAGAGGCAGCAAGCAGAAATGCTGGAATACTCTTGATGTTGACACAGTGCTTTGGTTTTCCTGCTACTTTAGATGTTGTCATGGGAGTCCAAGAGAAATTAAAATCCACAACCCAGCTTCATATAATTGCCTTTGCAAAGTGGAGTTTCCACCCTTAAAGTCAGATGGAATGCAACGCCTTCCTCTTCTTTTTGTGTAGGCCAGGTGTGTCCAAACTACAGCCCAGGGGCTGGATCTGCCCCTGATGCTAATTCATCTGGTCCACATCACCTCCGTCGCTCCCAGAAGCAGAAGTAAACCGTGCCCATATGGGCGCATTCTACTTCCGCTTCTGGGAGTGACGAGGGTGGCGCGGGCTGGATGAATTGACATTGGGGGTGAATCCAGCCCCCGGGCCATAGTTTGGGCACCCATGAACCATGTGGCCAGCCCATGGCCCAAAAAGTTTGGGCACCCCTGGTGTAGGTAGCTGAGTGAAAGTTATATTTTTGGGTGCATGAGAGAGAGAGAGAGAGAGAGATGTTATGGAAAGAAATATCTTCATAACTTTCTCATATTCTTACTACCCTGTACTACTCTTGTCATCTCGTATGTGGCCTGTGGTAAGTCTAGCAAAGAGAGGGAGAGCCAAAGTGATTAAGAGGGCTGGAGTGGGACTGGGGAGATCCAAATGGCACTGAGCTGTGAAGTTCACTAGTGACCTTGAGTTAGTTACTCTCATTCATGTACTTTAGAATATAAGACAGGAAAACATGGACTTGGTGTGATTGTGCATTTGCGGGAATTCTGTGATCTTTTAGGAAGGACTTTGGCTTAGTTGACAGAGTTTCTGACCAAATGTCCACCTTCCTCAGTCAGAGTCCCCAGGCCTGAAGGTAACCCCCTTGCCCAAATAAGTGAAGACTTAGTGGGAAGGATTGCCATGAGTCAGAACTGACTTGGCAGCATGTAATTACAGTGGAACCTCAGTTAACAAATGGCTTGGTTAACATAAAAATCACGTAATAAAAGGAAATCTGTAGAAAAGAGTGGCTTGGCTTATGGATTTTTTTCAGAATGGATTGATTGGTTTTCAATGCATTCCTATGGGAAACTACATTTCAGTTAATGTATTTGGTTTTCAGTGCATTCCTATGGGAAATTTGGTTAAAGTAATTTTTGCTGTAAGAAGCGTCCCAGATAATGCACCCACTATATAGAAAATGCAAGTTAAAGTCAGACAGAGTTGGCACCAGGTGATAAAGCTTATTGCTGCATTCTTGTAGCAATCTTGGTACCACATTAGAAGCCATCAGATTTCAAAGGAGGTCTAGTGGGTGAGTCTGATACATGTGGATTTGCAAATCTGCTGCTGAATCCTGAGCTTTTTAGAAGTTGACGGGTAATGGTATCCCCAATCAATCAGTTACTGGCAGGCTATCTTCAGCTCCCCACATGGCTTAGTGGTTAAGGTGCTGAGCTGGAGATCTGAAGGTTGGGTTTCAATACCCGAGAGCTGGACTTGGGAACATGAAAGGAGCTTCATTTAGGCATCCCCTAAAAATCCTTTCAACCCAGAGTAATATCTGATACGAACAAACTACTTGTGTGTATTCTCTAACTAGAAAACCCTGGAAAGGGTCGCTATAAATCAGAATTGATTTGATAGCACACAAATAATAATAAATCAAACGTTCACTCAAAAGCATCAGAATCAAAGCAATGTTGTGAAGTTTGGTATTGATCTGTTGGTACTGATCTCAGATCTCCCTGTGGCATGGAATAAAATGATACCCTAAGTCATTTGGGTGCATCAGTCTTTTGTTTATATCTAAACCAGTGTTTTTCAACCTTTGGTTTTTGGGCTTCAATTCCCAGAAGCCCAAGTCATTCTCCAAAGCACTGATTAGCCAATATACAGACTTAGGTTTCTGGGAATTGAAGTCCCCCATGGGGCATGGGCCCCACATTATAACCACTGAGTGAAACATTTTGTCATATAACAATATATAGGGGTAAACTTGGTATTGGCCAGCACTTGTTTTGCATGCCTAGAGGGTATCAAGCTCCATCAAGAATAATCCTGCTGTTGGATCAGATGAAATGACCAGATGTGGGTATCCCCACTATATTGGTCCACCTAATAACTCCAGGAAAACTACAAGCAGGGTATTCAGGAGATAGCCGTATTGTCCTCCAGCAGCCTGTGCTAAACAGTATTGTGCCTCTGAATATGAAGTTTCTGTTCAGCTGGATGTACAAGCCATACTTTGTGAAAATGACATTTTTAGACTGCAACTCCCTAGATTTCATGGTCATACTGGCTAGAGATTTCTGTGGTCTGTAGTCTAAAAAAAGTACACGTGTTATAATTATATGTACTGTATTTCACTTCTCTCGACAATGTTCTATATGTTCATGCCCGTTTCCCAGAAAGTTGTATACTCCTGTTTTGGTTTTGTTCCAGGGGTGTAGCTACCGGCGTATCTGCCGTATCAATTATATGGGGCCCCCGAGCCACGGGGGCCCCCAACGTGTGTAAGCAAAAATTAATAAAAACTTCCCAATTTTTTTTTAATTTCACAAATGACAAAAGTCAAAAAAAGCCATTTCTTTTTTTCCCGCGTAAAGCGTGCGTTCAAAAGTTGGCAACACCCTACATCGGTTATCGCGGGCTGCGGGATTTCCCCGTTTAAGTCATTTACTTCAACAGGGGAAACCCACAATAATCGATGTACATACAATACGATGATAAACCACGCACGGAGAGCAGTGTTTATTGATAGATAATTATGATGAATAAATATTTCTTTTAATTGTATGCAATTTTTTTTCTTTTGTGAGAAATCTTTACCCTTCCTAAGGGCCCCCAAACAAATTTTTATACGGGGCCCCGCCAAGGCACGCTACGCTTCTGTTTTGTTCCTTGTGCTTTGATTAATACATATTCTATAAATTCTCCCCAAATCCCTTTAAAGTCATTTCTCTTTGTTAATCCTTTTTTAAACTTTAGTTCACAAGTTAATCTATCATTCATTGCAATATTCCAGAGCTCCCCATACCAATCATCCAGCTCTATTTCACAATATATTTTCCATTTTTTTACAATAAGTGACTTAACATGGATTCCATGTTAACTGTATATTATATTAATTATGTCTTTGTCTGTTTTGAATTGTTTATCGCTTCTAATTTGACCTTGAGTTGCCAGAATATTTTTTTCCTAAATTAGAAGTAGAGAATCTTTGATACTTTAAACGTGTTGGCCTAGAAATTCCATGAGCCCCATTCAGCATGACTAGTGTAATTGTGTTGTGCGAGTTATAGTCTAAAATCTAAATCATTGGGAAAGTCAAAGAAGTTGTTGTTGTTGTTGTTGTTGTATTTCGATAATATATAACCCTGCTCTGTTTTCCTGGATAGGGTTACTACATGCATTTTTTTATTAAAGAGATGCTAGATAGGATAATGCCTAGCTATAATGCCTAGATTTTAATGCTAAGTTTTAAAGCTTCTTTTAAAACTTTTAATTTCTGAACTGGTTTTAAATTGTTGTCAATATGCTGTTGTGTTGGGAATCGCCCTGGGTCCCTTCGGGGAGCAGGGTGATAAACAAATTTAAATAAATAAATAAATAAATAAATAAATAATAAAATAAATAAATAAACAGTTTTAACATTGGGTGAAGAACTGCATTGGTACAGAAAAGCCCTGCAGATTTTAAGGAAGGTTTGATTGTTTCTGTTCTCTTTCCCATTTATTCCTGGTGACTCAGCACTCAAGGGTGGATCCAGAGGAACTCTTCACTAAGCTAGAGAGAATCGGCAAAGGATCGTTTGGGGAGGTTTACAAAGGAATCGACAACCGCACTAAAGAGGTGGTAGCTATCAAGATAATTGACCTTGAGGAGGCTGAGGACGAGATTGAAGACATCCAGCAGGAGATCACGGTGCTCAGTCAGTGTGATAGCCCCTACATCACCCGTTATTATGGTTCTTACTTGAAGGTAAGGCAAAGGTACAAAAACAGCCTGGATGACAATGTTTGGGGCCCAAGTTTCTAAAAAGCAGTGGAGCAGATTCTATACTGAAGTGAGTTAATGTGGCATTTGTTGTATGATAGGGTTCCTCCTTTTTGTTTGTTTTGATGTTAGGTTTATCAACATATGGGTTTTGCAGGAATATGTTATTTGGTGTGACAATTGGAACAAGCACCATCTTATATACCCATGGTGGCAAGCCTTGGCACTCCAGCTGTTCTTGGACTTCAATTACCAGAAACCCAAGTCAGCACTCCTGCTAATCAGGGCTTCTGGGAACTGAAGTTCCAGAACAGCTGGAGTGCCAAGGTTAGCCATCACTGTTATATACTGTAAATCCCATAGCAGTCACTGAGAACAGTGCGGAATTTCTCTTAACAGATGAGCTAATCTTTTGCAGGAGTTTTGTGGATTTCTGTTCTCGTTGCATTTTGTGGCAAATGCATTATCATCCCAGTAGGTAAAGAGCAGTGAGCATGTTAGAGGGCTGCAGTTTTTGAACATTTAACAATGTTTAAGTAACGTGTGATCAATAAGGCTAAAATTGAGCTGTTTGAGGTTTTCTGGTTTTCTGCTAACCTAAGTAGAATTTAAGATCCATAGCAGAAGAAATCAGGAAAGTGTACAATTTGCTGTCTTCCTGCATGTATTAATTCCAAACCAGGTTTTCTTAGGCTTTACTTCCCTTTATTGAATCTGTAGTTTGTTGGTTTCTGGTCTGAAACCTGAGGTTGTATGACCATGCAGGATAGTCTTCTTATTTTCTTCCTAAATACTGACTCTCTTTCTCCTTTGTTACAAGAATATCCTTTAGCACAAATATTATGTCCTTACCTTTAATCTCTTGCTTGACATTATGATGCAGCGTCCAACAGTTGCAATCTGATGAAATCTGATATTGCTTCATAGAAAAGTAGATGAGTAAAATTTTGCTGACAGGTTTTAGCTCAAATTCATCTTCCTAATCTTAATATTACTCACCATATTACTTCATAGCACCTTGGTGTTAGTGCTGTATTTTCCAGAGGTGGCAGGCTCTTGAATACAGCACTTTCATGAAGGTTTTATGGATTACAGTGTGTCAAAATACTAAATAGCTAAAATCCTGTTGTGTGGTTACACCTGCAGAAATCAAACAGTGTAACATGTAACTACTTGCTACTGCTTCTTCTTCATTTGTATCTAGGCCAGACGTGAAACTGCCAAAATGAAGGCACCTTTTGGTGAGTTCATTCTGCAGGTCCTTTCGCCAGATCTAGTGTGAGAAAGATTAGCCAGCAACACAAGGTTGCCATGGCCCAAGGTACCCCTGATTGTGGTTTAAAAATTACTACAATCTTTGAGGAAGCTCTTTCTGTGTACCCTGGACATACCCTGATATCCAGGCACAAACTCATTAATTGCCAGCAAGAAACCACTATGAGTTATACTGTTTGCTTTTCATAGGTGTACTTACGTAACAGGATTTTGGCCTATATTTAACAAGATAAAAGCTTAAACTACAGGACTGGAACAAATAAATGGCTCAGCAATTACTGGATCTTTAGTTTAGTCTATACTGTATGTAGGAAAGCACATGTCTGAATTTTCTCCATACAGATTTCCTTACCCATAAGTAACAGTGTAAAGCCAGAAACTCAGGTAGAATTATTTCCCCTGCTGTGCCATTGTTTGGTGTGTTAGAAGTTTTATTTTGAACACAAGAATCAAACATGATTGTACCACAACCACCTGCGGTTTTCTAGAGCTAAGAATACCAAACAGTCTCCTCAAAATTTGGTACTTGACCTTAACATCCCTCCCAGTTTCATTCGTGTAGTTGGGAGCTGTACTGTTTCTCAGGGCTGAATTACTCCTATCTCTTTTAAGGCAATTTTAGATGGTCTTGGAGTGATTTGAATATTCAAGTGGTTTGCTTAGCTCTCATATTCCTTTTCTAATCTGCAGGGCACCAAACTCTGGATAATCATGGAATACTTGGGAGGTGGCTCAGCACTGGATCTAGTAAGTGGCTTTGTTCAGTCCTGATTCTTTATTGACATTTCATGTTGAACATTGAATTAAAAAGTCATATTCCAGTGTCAGTTCCATGAGATGTAATCACAAATCCTAACAGTTTGCAGATTCTGAATATTTCACAGACACATAGTTTTGGGCTAGGTCACTTATGAATGAAAATTTCAATATTATTTAGTAGCTGGAACTTAGCTATAGCAAGGTGTCGCTTGCTTGAAAGCCAGTCATATCCATCTCTAGGGTGCAGTGCTCATCTCCATTCACAGCCAGAGAGCCAGTGCTGTTTGTATTTGCAGACATTTCCATGGATCATGTGGCAGGCATGACTAGACACTAAAGTGCATGGAATGCTGTTACCTTTCCCACTAAAGTAGTACCTATTTATCTACTTGCAATTTCTTGCTTCCGAACTGCTAGGCTGGCAGGAGTTGGGGGAGACGACGGGAGTTCACTCCATCACACAGTGCTCTGGTCTCGAACTCCTGACCTTCCGGTCATCAAGCTCGGCATCTTAACCACTAAGCCACTCTGGCCCTTTAGCTAAGATACAGACAGCTTTTTCTAATCCTGCTGATAGATATATATGGACATATATAGTTGGCTGCTCTTATGTTCTTCTTTTTCCTCTCTTTCTTCACCCTTTCTTAAAATTTTGTTAAGAGAGGAGACAGGACAAATTTTCTTGTAAATTTTGTAATTTTCACACTTATTTCTGCTACTGACGTGCTGTCTTTCAATCCTTTTCTTTCAGCTGAAGCCTGGCCCCTTGGAGGAAACCTATATTGCCACCATCCTGCGAGAAATTCTAAAGGGTTTGGACTACCTTCATTTGGAGAGGAAAATCCACAGAGATATCAAAGGTCAGGCAATTCTCTTTTAAGACCACTGGAGGCATAACTGCCCTTTGGTTTCCACAGTTAAAGCAAATCTATTTTGTACGTCAATATTTCTGCGAATATGCTTTAAATCAAGGAGTGTGGATTTTATTGCAAGTCTCTGCATCTCTCAGATTAATCTGAAAAAAATATATACCCAGGTGAGTGAAAGTAGAAAAGAAGCTTCAGTGAAACCAATACAATATTTGCAAAATGAGTAATGAACAAAGGACTCTTTTTTCTATTTGTCAGATAATATAATAGAATTCCATTATTCTACAGAAATCTTAGGTTCTTCATGCAAAGCTATTAATGTTCCTGATCAAATTTTGAAATTTTAAAGGGCATTTGAACCGATAGTAAAATAATGTGCGTAAAGTTATTTCAGATTAGCTTTATGTCACAGTTCTGAGTTCACGGTCATAAAAACAGGAAGGAATTATGGAAGACTTTATTACACATTCGTTTTTGTTGACTATAGCCCATTTCATTCAAATGCACCTGTTGAATCCAATAAGAGGGCTTTCATCCTGACAAGTTCATACATGATAAAACTCCTTAGCCTTTAAGGTAACAAACAAACAAAAACCACTTTGTTTTTGTTAGAACAAATCAGCACAGCTAACCCACTGAAAATCACTTACTGTAGTAAAGTCCTACTGAAACAATTTGCTTCATGGGGGAGTCCTTTAATTAATAGATTTATACTCTTCACAGTGTTTCCTGAGATCTTCAGTGTGTGAGGACTTAGTGTGCATAATTACTGCTTACAGTTCTCATGGTTCATTATACTTTTATAAGGGTCTAGAAACTGAACACAAATCAGGTTCAATCGCCCCAAATTCTTGCAGTGGTATTTCCAAGATGACGTGAGAGCAGAGACTAGGAATGGAGAACTAAACAGAGTTAAAGACAACATAGGAATTTAGACAGGGCAACGATACAATATGATTGCCCTGCTTATTGAAAAGAGATGGGGCCCCATAGGGAACATGGGCTATATGCTGCTATGTCCATTTTTGGGCTCATAAGCAATCACTTGCTGTCACTATGCCTTGTATATAAGTAGATTCACCTCCTGAAAGTGTCCTGAAATCAAAATGCTCTTGGAAATCAAAGTGCATGGCAAACTTATGCTTTGCTTTAAATAATGCAATAAATAAATAAATAAATAAATAATAAAAAACAAAACATTGCTTTTAGAGGCAAAACATCAATTTAGTTGTGCAACTTGAGTTAGTGCTATCCTTGGAACAGCAGGTAGCTTCTACTGTGGTGCCCAGGCTCTGGAATGACCTTCCACCTGAAATCAGAGCTGGCTTTTCGGACGTTGGTGAAAAAGTTTCTATGCCATCAGGCCTTTTCTTTGTAGACCTCCTATGTCACTTTTACCTCCAATGTTTTGATCTGTCTAATTTGCTAATTTGTTAATTTAATTCAATTTACTGTCAACAAGATCAGGACACCATTAGATCTATATACAGTAATACCTCGGATAACGCTAAGACTTGGTTCCACAAGTCTTGGTGTTATCCGATTTTTAGTGTTATCTGATGCATGTTAAAATCCTATGGGATGGATCGGATAACGTTAAAGCTCATAGAGATACATTGTAACCACACAGGCTTTAGCGGTTGTTATCCGATCCATCCCATAGGACCTTAACGTTATTCGATCCAATTCTCCTCCCCAGATTACTTAACGTTATGCGATTTTAGCGTTATCCGAGGTAAACGTTATCCGAGGTATTACTGTAGTTTGGTTTTGATTGTTTATCTTGTTGAGTATTGTTTTGTATTATGGGTGTTGTGTTTAATTTTGATTTTTCTGATTGTTTATTCCGTGATTTTATTTTTGTTACGAACGTTGGTTGTGAGTAGCCCAGAGTAGCGATTATACTAATTGGGACAGGATGAATTAATGAATGAATGAAATTACCTTTGCTGCTACTGAAACAAATTTGGTGACAATGGGTTGCAGCTTCTGATGGGCTCAAAGGGTGTTATCATAGATCCTGATACTCACTAATTGTCCACCCTGGTGTAAGAGACTGGATGAGAGGAGAGAAAAGCGACTAAGCCAGCTTTCAGATGTGTTTGCTTCCATTTGTGAAGCTATTAAAACATTGCTCTTGACTTTTCCACCTCCAGCCTGGGCTAGAACCCAAAAGTGTTTATTAGGGCTTGAGAAGGATGTTGCTTTTTATTGCTAGAGAAAGTATTGTACGCCCCTTTCACTTCAAAGGTGCCTCTGTGACTTTTTTTGTAGCTGCCAATGTGCTACTTTCGGAACAAGGCGATGTGAAACTAGCTGACTTTGGTGTTGCTGGCCAACTGACAGACACTCAAATAAAGAGGAACACTTTTGTTGGGACGCCTTTTTGGATGGCGCCTGAAGTCATCAAGCAGTCAGCCTATGACTTCAAGGTGAGCTGAGAAGAGTAGGTGAAAGCTTAGCAGATCCTCAGCTGATTGGTTAGAATGCATGCCTTACTATCACAATATACAGTATGCTTATCCTGTGTTAGAATGAACAAAAAGTGTAAGCAGAGGTACACGGCTGAGAAATTGGGGCAAGTTCCCATTCCCAGGCACAACCCACTCTTTGTCGCTTTTCTGGCGTGTATCCACCTGCTCCCTTTTAACTCTTCCCACGCTAGTGAATTGAACAAAGTACCGGTAACAAAGTACTTCTCTCATTCCTGATACTTCTTTTACATTCATGAAAGCATATTTTACTAACACTCAAACACATGCCTTGCTGTGTGGTGTTCCTGCACTATACGAATTTTCACAGGATACTTAAGTGCCGAGTGTATCCAACCACAATTGGCCCATCTACTGTACAATTCCTCTTTTGAGATTAGCAGTTGTTCCATCTTTTCTCTATTATTGTATTCATGTGTACAACTTTGTTCCTGGTGTGGCTCAAATCTGTTCATAAATTTATGTCCTCTTTTTTTAGTCACAGCCAGAAATGTTTCCTCTGAGCTCACAAGAATTTCCCTGCTCAGCATCATGTCCTTGAGCAACGACAGTTTTTCCTTTCTCATTATCCATCAGAGGACATTTTCCACCAGAGGTTATTGTATTTTGGACATACTATTGAAAAACCTTTTTGGGAGAAAAACACAATAAAGCTAGGAGAAATTGAAGGCAATAAGAGAAAGGGATGACCTAATGTAAGATGGAATCACTCAATGAAGAAACCTGGTTTATTTTGCAAGATCTAAGGGTGTTAATGAGAGGGTCTTTTGGTAGTTGTAACTCCAGCTGCAATCAAATGGAGATATAGTTTGCATTTTGAACCATTTATATACCATAAATGGTCCAATGTGAGCTATTTGGTGATCTGAGGATGTACAAAAGATTGCCGACCATGCCCAAGTCGGTTCTTTTTGGTCTAGGGAGAAAGGATACTCTCTTTTGGATCCAGGATGGGACAATTCCAATAGAGACAAAAAGGTCCCTTTAAGGGAGATCATTTTCAGCAAAGTGACCCTTTCCACCATGATCAGATGTAATCTTTTGTCACTATCTGATCACTCTCTCACACAGTTTCAGCTTGATAGCATAGAACAAAAGAAACAGAACCAGGGCCTTTACAGTTCTGAGAATGGGGAATCATATTCTGCTTATGAGATGAGTGTTGGTGAGTGAAGGAAACATCTCTGACTTTCTGCCCTTGATTCAGTTTACCTTCACCCAGAACTTCCTCTAATTATGTCAAGTAAATCAGTGACCAATGAGAATTGCCTTCAGTTTTCTGATGTGCTTTTCAAAAATGCAAGTTTACAATTCCATAACCTTAGAACATATTTACATTTTAAACGAGGGCAGTTGAGGAAGTCATAGCTAAGAAGGATCAAAACCACCCCCCAATCTCTTACGCTGCACTAGGCTTGAAAAGGCCTAACTAGAGTCAAGGGAAACATTTTCCAAACCTTACTGATGTAAATGACTACATAGGAATAAGTGTGAATGGAAGAAATATGTAGCTTTGCCTCTTCCGACCAGCAGCCTGGAGCACTCTCTGGATCGGCTATCAGAGAACGCACTCCCAAAGCACACAAAAGTGGGTAGCTCTCCTCTGCTTTTTAGAATCTTTTGCCATTCACAGTTTGTGATGGAATCTTAGCCATCCCCACTGTTAAAAAAGTTATTAGCTTAATTCAGTAGAAAGAGCTGTGTGAATTTTATTGATGCTTGGTCATTCTGTTTAAGTCAGGGGGGCCCAAACTTTTTGGGGCGTGGGCTGATCATGTGGTTCAGGAAGCCATTCACTAAGGTCCGGGAGCCCGGGTGCGGCCCCCGACACCAATTCATCCAGCCCACGAAGCCCTCGTCGCTCCTGGAAGTGGAAGTAAAATGCGCCCCTTTTACTTGAGGAAGGGTTGATCCTTCCTAGCTATAACTTCCTCAACTGCCCTTGTTTTAAATGTAAATATGTTCTGAGGTTATGGAATTGTAAAGTTGCGCGTATGGGCGCATTTTACTTCCACTTCCAGGAGTGACGAGGGCTTCGCGGGCCAGATAAATTGGCGTTGGGGGCCGCACCCAGCCTCCGGGACTTAGTTTGGTCACCACTTGTTTAAGTAGACACCTGATAGTGAGTCTCAGAGGGCAAAGTACGTCAGTTTTTCTTAGCCGTCCAGTATAATCTTTTCTGTGTTGCAATATTATTGCAGCCACTAAAACAAAAGTGGCACCTTTAGGATTAATACATTTATTTCAGTGTGAATAAATACATTTGTTAATCTTAGAAGTTCCGCAGTATTACCTCCCTGAAAACTGCTGCAGCATTATTCTTTTGGCCATATTTCACTGCTGTGTCCATAAGTTTGAAGATGGAGAGAATCAAAAATTTTCTGTACGTTTTAAGATTTTAAATATGAAATCTAGTAATAGTTGATTACAAGACAGTTTAGTTTAAAAAAAAATACACAGAAAGCAAGACTTGATATGAGGGGAAGCTCTCCATTACTTCTTGCTTTCCATCATTCAACTTACCTACCTTTAGGATTGCCAAGTACATCATAGCTTAGTAAAAAATTTTCTTGCTCAACTGTACCTTCTTAAGTTCATATAAGGCTGTCAACACTAAATATATTTTCCTTAGAAACAATTATTCATTGGGATATAATTTAGGGGCAGCTATGTCATGAGCGTACATTCGTCTCTAAATGCTAAATGATAACAGAATAATTATTCAAAGCAGGTGAATTACTGGGCCCTTAAATAAGTCCTCTTCTCCTGAGAGCTCGGCTCAAAGTTTTTGTCTATGTTGTATAGATTTCCACAATCTGAAATAAATCAAGGTGTTCTGAGTATAGTTTCTTTCTCTCTCTTCTAGGCTGATATTTGGTCCCTTGGTATAACTGCAATTGAACTGGCAAAAGGAGAACCTCCGAATTCTGATCTGCATCCTATGAGAGTTCTCTTTCTGATTCCCAAAAACAACCCTCCAACCCTAGAGGGACACCACAGCAAACCCTTTAAGGAATTTGTGGAAGCCTGTCTAAACAAGGACCCTAGATTTGTAAGTGCTACTTTGGTTTCTCCCTTATTTACCGTATATGGCGGTTTACAAGACGACTGGGTGTATAAGACGACTCCCCAACATTTCCACTCAAAATATAGAGTTTGTTATATACTCGCTGTATAAGACCACCCCCTCTTCCGCACACCTTCCACACACCAAATAAAATGTAAAAGAACATCAGATTTGATTCCAACATGTTAATTTATATTCAAATGCTTATTACATGCAGAAAAACTGTCACAAGGCTGTATGTTATCAAACATGTACAGTAAATATAAAACAGTGCAAGTGCAAAGTGGTACTTATTTATCTACCATATATACATGAATATAAGCTGACACGAATATAACCCAAGGTACCTAATTTTGACCTTGAAATCCAGGAAAATAGATTGACCTGAGTATAAGCCAAGAGTGGGAAATGTAGCAACTGCTAGTGAGTTTCAGTAATTAGAATACAGTGATATTAATTATTTTATTGATTTTTTTAGAACTGTACTTGCACCACCCACCAGTGGTGGCGCTGCAGGTAAAGTGGGTGGGCAGGTCAATTGCACTGAGTCAGGAAGTGTTGCTCTAGCCTAGCCTCTTGCTTCCCCTGCAAGCATGGCTTTTTCCTCCATTTTGGGCAGAGCAGAGAGATAAGGGCAGAAGGTTCCAGTAAATGAAACCCTTTCTTTTTCCCCACCAGTTTGAAAGGGAGACACAATTGTAATGTAGAGCTTCTTTCTTCATCTGGATGATATGTAGAATGAAGTGAGCGAGCATCAGGAGGCCACTATGGGCAGCTATGTCTATCCCAACTGAAGTGCACCCGGCGTATAAGATGACCCCCCCCCCCTTGGAGGCATGTTTTTCAGGGTGAAAAAGTCGTCTTATACACCAGCAAATATGGTAGTCAGAGAAACATCCCAATGGTCAAGAAATGTGGCAGATCCCTGTTGGAAGAACTCTCAATGCCTGTCCTTTTTGAGACGTGTCAGCAGGAGTGGGTACAGAGCAGGCGTCTGTCATCTTCAAAATGGGTCCTCAGAAAGCCGTTAGTGGTTGTTACTGTTTTGACTTCTGCCAGTGAACATACCTTTCTTTGATTACACAGAGGCCTACTGCAAAGGAATTGCTAAAGCACAAATTTATTACACGTTACACCAAGAAAACATCATTTCTCATGGAGCTCATTGATCGGTACAAACGCTGGAAATCTGAGAGGCATGGAGAGGATTCCAGCTCCGATGACTCTGACATGTATGTATATCGCCTTCTTTTCCTCATCCCCATCTTGTTTTCAGCAGTCCTCGCTCATAGGTGAATGTGACACATCAGTGGTTACTAATGAAGGGTTTACACCAGTGGTTCCTAACCTGGGTGTTGTTGGGTTTTTTTGGCCATGCTTTACTTAAGCATCTCTACAATCCTGATCCCCCACCCCGGTGACATATAATTCTTATTATTCAAAAAGTGAGCTATTCACATGGAAGAAGCATAAAAGGCCATTCACTTGGTCTAAACAAACTTCCAATCTCTCTCCCCACCCCATAAAATCAAATTGTTCCCTTGTGGGGGATGTGCCCCACATTGGGAACCATAGGTTTACATAGTATAAACCAGGGGTGCTCAAACTTTGCAGGCCATGGGCCTGACCACTCCCCCGGTCACGTGGTTCCTCCCACGAGAAGCAGAAGTAAAACGCGCATGTGCGGGATGAGTTATGCACCCACACATGCGCAGAACACTGCCATAAATGACCTGCGGCTGTTGTAAACACATTTACAACAGCCACGTGTCATTTACAGCAGTATTCTGCACATGTGCAGGTGTGTTAGGTGTCCACACATGCACGATTTACTTCAGCTTCTGGGAGCAGCAAGGGCATCAGGGGCCGGATGAAATTGCTTTGGGGACTGGATACTGCCCATGGACCATAGTTTGGGCACCCCTGGCATAAACTCATCTATGGCCAAATAACTCCTAGAACAGTTTTTTAAAAGATGGACCTAATAATGATTATATGTAGTTTATTGGCAACTGGAGCAAAGATTATGATTATCCAAGCTGATTGCCTCCATCATTGGGAGGAACGGGATACATGATTATTATTCTTACTTTTGGGTAGTAAATAGGCCATCTGTTTGCAAGAGAGGGAATATTTGATAGCAGTTGTCTTTGATTTACTGTTGAGAAAGCAGCGGATAGTGATCTAATTGTAAGGAAGTAGATCTATGACACCTCTTCATTTCTAGCGATGCAGATGCTGATGAAAGGGATCAAGGACCGATTTGGACTTTCCCACCAACCATTCGCCCAAATTCCTTGAACAAGCTGCACAAAGGGATACCCTTTCATGGGTCTCAAAAGGTATGTTTAGTATTCAGTAAAAGTGAGGAACAGGGACCCCAGCCAGTGGTGGTGGTGGTGGGAATGTAGGATTTGTCAGATAGCTCTGATACCACAGCATCAGAACAAAGGTTCCGTAGGCACTTGAGTCTCTACATACCCAACCTGGGTCTTTTGGTGACATAGAGTAGCAGTAGAAAACAGTGGTCTTCTATAGATCCTGGGACTATAGCTCCCATCTTCCTTGATCAATGGCTAGGATGACTGAGGCTGATAGAAGTTGAAATCCAACTGTTTTGAAGGCTTATTGGTTCACCACTTTAGTGGCCCTGCTTTTAAACAACACAACTGTGATAAATAATTTTTGCCAAGAATGTTAAAACTGCTCTTAATATGTTACTGGGGCCATGATAGTGAACCTCGGCACTCCAGATGTTCTTGGACTTCAATTCCCAGAAACTCAAGCCCCCGTGAATCCACACGAATGGATCCACACGAATCTGGCCCACGCTGCTCTTGTCGCTCCCAGAAGCAGAAGTAAAACTTGGGGGCTTGGGCTCCTGGGAATTGAAGTCCAAGAACATCTGGAGTGCTGAGGTTCACAGTCACAGTACTAGGGCAGGGATCTGCAAACTTGGCTCTCCAGATGTTCTTGGACTTCAATTCCCAGAAGTCCTGATCAGCAGGCATACTGACTTGGGCTTCTGGTAATTGAAGTCCAAGAACACCTGGAGAGCCAAGTTTGCAGATCCCTGTACTAGGGCATCTATATTACTTTGTTCTTGGTTGAAAGGTTGCTCTTAAAGCTCAGCCATACATCTAGCTTAGGCTTTCCTAGAATCATGCTGGAAGTTGTTGAGAGTCTTCAGCAGAAAAATGGAAGATTCTTGATGGTTGTTGCTTGTTCTCCTTTTTTCCCATTGTTCCATGTAATTTATTGTTGCTTATCAATACAGAATGGGACTGCAGTGGCTTAGTGATTAAGACAATGAACATGATGAATGGAAGGTCAGCAGTTTGAGACCCAAGTGCTGCTTGATGGAGTGAGCTTCTGTCTCTGTCCCAGCTCTTGCCAGCCTAGCAGTTCGAAAGCAAGAAATTGCAAGTAGATAAATAGGTACAGCTTTGGCACGAAAGGTAACAGCATTCTGTACACATCAGTGTCTAGTCATGCCTGCCACATGACCATGGAAACATCTGCAAATGCAGACAGTGCTGGCTCTTGGGGTGTAAACAGAGATGAGTCCTGTATCCTAGAGTTGGATACGACTGGCTTTCGAGCAAGGGCAACCTTTACCTTAACAATACAGAAATTTGGGTATATGTGAAGGGGGCAGGGGATGATCAAATAGACGTAAGTAGTCTGGATAATATTGACCGTCCTTTTCCTATTTCTAGCCTGCTGAGCCTATCAAGCGACAACCAAGGTCACAGTCTCTCTCTACGCTTGTACGTCCCGTCTTTGGAGAGGTGAGGTAGCGGCACCGTCTGCCTTTTCATATAAGTTTATAGCAGGGGTTCCCAAACTACGGCCCACAGGCTGAATCTGGTCCCCGACACCAATTCATCCAGCCTGCACTGCCCTTGTCGCTCCTGGAAGCGGAAGTAAAATGCGCCCATATGTAATCCATATGGGCACACTTAACTTTTCGCTTCTGGGAGTGACAAGGGCTTTGGGGGTCGGATCTAGCCACCCTGGTTTATAGCATGTGATGCTTTTCACTGCAAAACAGAAGCCATTAGGACAGAATGATAAAGCTCAGGAGCTGGAGAACAAGGGCTGTGCCTGTGATTCTACAGGGGGAAATATGATTTTCCTACCTGTGTGTTCTTATTTCATTGCTTGTGGTGGTATCTCAGCTTTGGTGTTTTGCCAAGCCATGCAGAAGTGAAAACGCAGCTCCTCCTAGTTTCTGCATCTGATCCACAAACAGTTGTGGCTCATATTAAACAAGTTGGGGCAGAGCTTGGTACAATGGAGCACCTGTGGGTTTCCTCCCACATACCCCATGTGCTCCATTCATGTGTGGGTGGAGGAGCAGGCAAATTAATTTCATCTCATGAAATAATGTGTACCTATAACGAGAATGCTCTGTTTTTCTCTACCTTATCTTGTTGTGTGTTTTTCGGCCAGGAGTTTTCTCTTAATGGCTAGGGAGAGAGAAAATTGCTTCAAACAAAGGTGTGTTGGGGAGGAAGAAGGGTTTGGTTCCCACAATAGTTAAACAAGAAAAAGAACTCTGATGTGGAAGCCGACACATGAATGCCTGCCATTGCTCTATATCAGATCTAGTTTGGCTTCTGTATCTTGCTTTTGAAGCTGAGGATGTTAATACAATGACAAGAACATGTCATTGACAAGTACAGAATGATTGCAGTTCCAATGATACCATCTCATGTATCACAGCTTGCCTGTTGTGGATAGTGGAATTACATTGGGTTCACAGGGCTTTGCATTTTTATCCCATAGTAGTTTAGAACAGTGTTTTGTTTAGTCTGATACAGTAATACCTCGGATAACGCTAAGACTTGGTTCCACAAGTCTTGGTGTTATCCGATTTTTAGTGTTATCCGATCCATGTTAAAATCCTATGGGATGGATCGGATAACGTTAAAGCTCCATAGAGATACGTTGTAATGGCACAGGCTTTAGTGGTTGTTATCCGATCCATCCCATAGGACCTTAACGTTATTCGATCCAATTCTCCTCCCCAGATTCCTTGTTATGCGATTTTAGCGTTACCCGAGGTAAACGTTATCCGAGGTATTACTGTATAGACTTTTCTCAAGGAAAAAAAAGGCAAAATCCAACTAACCAGTTGGTACAACAAAACTCACATAATAATTGAAGACACTGGAGATCTCTAATGCACGGGTTCCCAACCTTTTCAAGCTCATTCAAGCCAGGTCAAGCTCATTCAGTCAGCTTTGAGGGCCTGGTGGCCATTTTGCCCTGCCTGCACGATGGGGTTGGCCATTTTGTACCAGAAGCTTCAAAGGGATGGCCATTTTGTTTCTCAATTGCCCTTGGAGGGGCAGGAGGGCTGCATGAAATGGCGCTGTGGGCCAGATCCAGCCCACTAGCCTTAGGTTGGGAATACCTGCTCTAATGGCTTGTAGGGCTTCAGGCTAGATGCTGTTCTGTGTGAGTGAGCAAAGACTAGTTCTTTCCATCAGGGAGACTGGGAATAACATTAGGCATTGCCTTCTTCCGCATCCTGGATATGTGGGAAGCAGCTTGAACTCAGTAAAGGACAACTAGGTTGATCCCTAGATTATAAACCAGGCTCCATGAGGACAAGTAAAAGCTACTTAATTGCACAGTTGATGGAGGTGAGAGTGACTCAATACGACAGTCTTGCGATTACACAAAAAGATCCTTTGAGAAAATCATTTAGCATAGCCTGATTGAAACAGATTCTTTTGCAGTCTAAGCTCTAGGATGGTTACTGACATAAAATAAGAGGTCATGGGTCACATAAACCTTAACTGTGTGGCTGAGCACTGTTGCAGGAGAAGAAAGTGGCTCTGTTTTGCACTACAAATGTGCGCGCGTGTTGAGCGCAGTGTTATAAGCAAGATGGTCTAGCACTGGCACTTTAAACTCCCAACTGCTGCAGTCAACATTTGCTAACCTAAGTCCACCTCGTTTCTCTTGGTTTCAAAATGTTTGGAATTCTTTTTGGCCTATATTTATTTAAAATACAGGCTGTGGTATCTCAGTGGTTAAGAAGCTCGCCTTGTTAGCTGGAAGGCTGGCAAGTCGGCAGTTAAAAACTCGGGTACTGCAAAGACGGATTGAGCACCCGTCTCCGTCCCAGCTCTTGGGGACATGAAAGGAGCCTCATTTGGCCGTTCCCTGAGCAGAATTTCTCCAGCAAAAATCCTTTCAACCTAGAATAATTTCTGCCATGAAATTATTGTTACAGTATTATTATTATTTAAAATGTCATTCTTTTCTCTGAAGACACCCAGATTGGCACACACCACAAAGCCACTACCTATATAATGAATGCAACAAAATACTTCACATAAATGATAAAACACAATATAAAATTAGCAATAGTCTAAATAATTTTATCTTCCCACATAAGTGGTAGAATAAGCAGTTCCATGCATTCAAAGACCCATCAGAACAATTTGGCTCCATATCCCCTCCCAAAGGAGATCATACTTCAGAGGATCTCGGGGAAATAAGCATGGGGGTAGTAACATGAAAAGATTTTTTTGAGTACAGTAATACCTCGGATAACGCTAAGACTTGGTTCCACAAGTCTTGGTGTTATCCGATTTTTAGTGTTATCCGATGCATGTTAAAATCCTATGGGATGGATCGGATAACGTTAAAACTCCATAGAGATACATTGTAACTGCACAGGCTTTAGCGGTTGTTATCCGATCCATCCCTTAGGACCTTAATGTTATTCGATCCAATTCTCCTCCCCAGATTACTTAACGTGCGATTTTAGTGTTATCCGAGGTAAACGTTATCCGAGGTATTACTGTATCTTCAAGCTAGACAGCTTTAATGATTGGGACATTTAGAAGAAAGGCAAGGCAGTGGTAGGGTCCCATATGGGTAGATGTGGTCCAATAGATATGTGGGTCCCAAGCCATGTAAGACTTTAATGGTAATACTTTGAATTTAACCTAAAAAAACAAATCACTGGTCACTAATTCACCCAATGGTAAATAGGTATCACATGGTCATGATAGAATAGAGCAGAAAATGCAGAGTGGAGTGGAGTGAAGTGGTGAGAAATGAATGCAGCAGTTCGTACTATAAATGCTACTTAATGTCAAAAGAAATAGTGCAGACTTCAGTTCCTTACCTGGCCTCCCCTAATTGTTGCTTTGAATTTGCTAAGTCAGGGTTGGAAAATTACTGACAAGTGTGTCAATAAGATAACGTGCTTCTTGGCTGAGGCTGCCACTGTCCTAGTCGCATGGGCTTTTAAATCAACCTTCTGGAGGCATCACACAATAGTGTGGGAATGGCCAAGTGATGTCTCTGATAAACCGTGCCAGTATCTTTCCAAACTAAATGGAACCTTACACAATTCTAAACCCATTTTACTGGAAGCTTCAAGTAACCAAAAATTATAGGTTATATTAAATTTTTTCATGTTCTATAATTAAGTTATAGGGCAAGTGTTCTTCTTTTTAACAGTACCATTAAATGCTTTTGCCTTGAACAAACTTTTTTAATTATTTGTTGCTGCAATAATGAGAACCTTCTGTTGTTCCAAATTATTGGCTAATTTCTTTTTTATATATGGATTAATTTCTTGGCAGCTGAAAGACAAGCACAAGCAGACTGGAGGGAACGTGGGAGCTATGGAGGAACTGGAGAATGCCTTTGGGTTAGCGGAGGAGTCTTGTCCAGGGATTTCTGACAAATTAATCGCACACATGGTGGAGCGAGTGCAAAGGTAAAAAGGATTTGATGGCAATTAACTCGCCCAAGTTTATTTCTGGTGTTGAGATGGGTAGCAAAAGCGAATCCTATCACCTTCCCCTGTATAAGTTTTCTTGTAACACTGCTGTTGGACCTAAGGTATAGTTACATGGTGTAGATCTCAGACCTGCTCATAGTCAGCTTTCTGGGATTCTAACACTTTGGTGGTTCTACAGAAGAGTAAAATCTGAAACTATTGTGTATACAATATCAAACCAACAAGCGGCCAGGGGTCTGGGCCATTTAATTCTGGTGAAGTGTGATCCTGTACTTTTGGCTGGAGATTATTTTTGTTAGCTGGGATCCACCTTAAACAAATTCATGCCAGTGGCATTTTTCCTGCCTCCAGGGAAAAATGGATACGAGTAGCAGCCAATGACAATGATTTTTGTCTCACTTATTTTATGCTTGAAGAAAATTCATACAAGCTTAGATCACTTGACAAAGCCAAAGAATACACCAATCTAAGAAAACCTCACCCTTTTCTTCTCATTTCTTCAGGTTCTCGCATAGCAGGAACCATTTGACTTCATCACGCTGAAGAGTCTGCTCTTCGTCACACATTGAAGAAAGGGCAATTCTTCCCCAGCTCCATAAAGAACTGTGTCTTGAATCCATCACCATCTCTCTGCGTTGGATGTTTCACATTGTGCTATGGATTCCTAAACATTTCACAGCCTTGTGTGTGTCTGTGTTTTCATGGCCATCCAGCATTGGATTTGCAGCACAAATACTCCCGGACTATTTTGCAGAGCCCTGGAAGGGCAATTTCTACTGTGTACTTCATGGAAGTTTTTAATTATATCCAATTTTTCTCAGGTCAGACCTTGTTTCAACACAAAATCCTGACTGCTGGAAAATGGAAATTCATAGACAAACACATTCCAAAAAAAGACTGTGGCTGCCTATGCGACGATACGGATTAGTAAGGACCACTCAGTTAAGTGGGCACAGAAGCTAGTGCTACTCAAAAGAATTTTGAATTGCTTCTCAGCTAAGAGAACAGGAGGACTGGGCTGGCAGTTGCTGAGACAGGTAACGGTCGCCTTCTCTTTCTTCTGTCTACCTGTCCCTTCTTGGCAGGATAGGTTTGGCTGCTGCTGCCACTAAGCTCTTCACTAGACCATGGTTCACTATAGCTTGGAGCAGATGCCACTCCCAATCTACCCAGGTCTTCTACTGCTACTTAGCATTCTGAAAATGGATGCTCAGTATCATGGATATGTTCCTATCCAAGTCATATATTTTGGCAGAGTACTGTACACACGTTCAAAGAAAGAAGCTAAATTTTTAAGTGTTCTACAGCTTAAAGAGGGGAAGAAGGTCTAACCCCGTGATGGCAAGCCTTGGCACTCCAGATGTTCTTGGACTTAAATTCCCAGAAGCCCCAAGCTCCTGTGAATCCACACGGATGGGTTTACTGTGATTCATCCTGCCCACGCCACCCTCGTCGCTCCTGGAATCGGAAGTGTTCCAGGAGTGACGAGGGTGGCACGGGCCAGATGAATCGCAGTAAACCCATTCATGTGGATTCACAGGAGCTTGGGCTTCTGGGAATTTAAGTCCAAGAACATCTGGAGTGCCAAGGTTCACTATCATGGGTCTAACCAAAGTTGTTACACTTTGCTATTTTGTGAAATTGGGTTTTCAATTCAATGGAAGAATGTGTGTAGGGCCAGCAACTGATTCTACATAAGAAGGAATACCTTAAACGTGGAAAATTTCAACTTGTTTTTCCTGCTCAGTAGCAGATTGAAATGCTGGATACGCACCATGAAGGGACTGTCCCAGCATGGTGCACAGAACTAATCCACACTGCCCCTCAGTGTCCAGCAGACTATGTGGATTCCTCTTCCGCATAACCCAGAGTATTAGTAAGACAAACCGACCCCTGTCAGGTTGAAACATCTTTGACTGTTGCTTGGAGGTCATTTTAAAGACGAGCACATGGCTATTTAAGAGGTACTGGGTGAGTGCAGGGAGAACTGTTCTACATATTCTGTACAACCTGTGAGAAGAAAATTAGTGGTGTATACAATGTGTTGGTATATATACATTATGCTGGAGAAACATCTTAAACAACAGCTTCTCCTGCTATCTGGTTCAAAACATAGGTAAAGGGACAAAAAATATTTTCCTAGTCAATGACTGCTCGCAACATAGGTGGAAATCTTGTAGAAAATAAAAACTGGAGATTGCTATTTTGTGAGTATCATAAAAAGTACCTTGTGTCAGCTCACAGGCTGTGAGGAAAAAGCTCTCAGAAGTATTTCTCAACTGTGTTCAGAGCAGCAATGGCTTAGTTTTTCAGATAAGCAATGAGAGGGATCTGCCACTTCTAATAAAGTTAAGTTGTCAAGTAGAAAAGCTAATACTGTGCTTATTTATGCATTACTACTAGAAACACCAAGCGTGACTTTTACTGATCCCAATGATGCTGAAAAGGACACTGTTTGCTACAGTGTTCCCTTCTTCTTCTGTGTCTATGCCAGATGCAAACGGAACTGCCAAATTCAAGGCACCCTTTGGTGAGTTCATTCGGCAGTTCCCTTTGCCTGACCTAGTGTGAGAAAGATTAGCCAGCAACACAAGGTTGCTGTTACCAGGGTACGTCCGACTGTGGTTCAAAAATACCACAATGTTCGAGGAGGTTATTTCTGTGTACCCTGCTCGTACCCTGATATCCAGGCACAAACTCATTAACTGCCAGCAAGACGGTGGTTTGTGATTTCCCCAGGATGTTCCACCATTCAATTGTAGATCAGTCACACTTAATACATAGTCCTTGGGCATAGGAAAAAATCCCTACCAAAATCAGAAGAACATGCTTGGATACCTTGGAGTCATTATTCAGCTAGGAGTTTGCACATTGGTAAACATATCCGCAGTGACATTCCACACATACAAATGGACTTGAGAAATCAAGTCTATTTGCATGTGATTTTTTAGCCATTTCAATATCACGTCACTTGCTCGCTAGGTGGACCATGAAGTGTGCCCTCCACTTTCACCACGCCCAAGGGATCCGACGGAGGACGCTTGGTGAGTTTTAGTCCCAGCCTAATGACAAGAGATGGACAGGCTATTCATCTAAAAAAATGAGAATGTGTAAGGTAGTTTTGAGACAGCTGTAATCCTTTTCAGTTACTCAATATTCAGTAGGATAAAAATTGATCATGACTGAGTAGAAGTCATATAAGGAGAACTATAATAGTTTTATTTCCAGACCAAACACTAATAAATAAAAAAATACATTTAACTTATATTGGATGGCCATTATAATAGGAGTGTTTAGTACTTTGAAACTTATCAAGGAGAATGTCAAACAAATCTTCCTTTTAACATTTAATGTGGGATTCCCACCAAAACATTTCTACCCGGAAGACTGATCTAGTTCTAAACAACCTTTGAATCCATTTCTAAAGTAATAAAAGAGTCCTGAATCTGCATTTCTCCCTTCAGGATTCCAAACAACAAAATCAATGTTAAATATATAAATATTGTTTTGCCTTGTCTTGTTTCCTTAAAAACACACTCCCCATCACCAGACAGTTGCTCAATATAACAAAACATGAGGAAAAAAATTAGATTACTCCCTTCAAACCAACAAACTACTTTCGACTGCTATCAAAGGGCAACATATTCTCAATGAAGGTATTGTACGACTGTAGATTTTTGGGAATTTTTCTCCACAGAGCAGTACAGTAATACTTCGGATAACGCTAAGACTTGGTTCCACAAGTCTTGATGTTACCCGATTTTTAGTGTTATCTGATCCATGTTAAAATCCTATGGGATGTATTGGATAACGTTAAAGCTCCACAGAGATACATTGTAACTGCACAGGCTTTAGCTGTTGTTATCCGATCCATCCCATAGGACCTTAACGTTATTCGATCCAATTCTCCTCTCCAGATTACTTAACGTTATGCGATTTTAGCGTTACCCGAGGTAAACGTTATCCGAGGTATTACTGTACAGCTATTTGTTATGTTTTAAAATGATTAACTGTGCTGCAGAGAAAGCACAGAGCCTGTTACCCACATGTCTTTAAGAGAAGAAAAAAAATGGATATTTCTTAGTGCTGTCTTAAGTTAAATAAGTGACTGATGTTGAAGGGATTTCTATTACAATTGTACAGTACCTAGTTTACACAAGCCACCTTAATTGTAGAACAATATTTTCTGGAAAACATGTCTCTACTGCTTCTCACACTTTAAGTCCCTAACTGTATCCCAGGCAAGTTACTGTTCAGTTTTGCACACCTTTGTTCCTTTATATTGTTTCTTCGTACAATTAATACTTCTTGGGATAAGCATCCTAAATATTCAACTTTGTATTGGTGCCCCAAGCTTTTAAAAAAATATACAGTTATACCTCGCTTAAAGAGCATAATGCATTCCACAGGATTGCTCTTTAAGTGAGTTTGCTCTTTAAGCGAAACACCATTAAAAATGACCAAAGGGGGGGGGGGGTTTGCGAACCCTGATTTATTTGTTAAGCGAGTTTTTGGTTGGTTTTATTTGTTAAGCGAAGTGAACATTTAGAGAAAATTCTGCTCTTTAAGCGAGACGCTCTTTAAGCGAGACGCTCTTTATGCGAGGTTTGACTGTATATGCAATGGTCTTAATGCACAATAGATAATTTTGCTGGTGGGTGGGCTTGGTTAATTGTGAAGCTGTTTTTCCCCACTGCATCAGGTCATCTATGTCCACATTTATCTCCACATTTATAGCTTTACTAAAAAGCGTTTTCACCAGTATAGTTGCTACTCACAAGTATACACTACAGGAAATTTGTAGGGCACAATGTTGAGATGCAGAGGGCATTCAGAATCTGAACAGTAATGGGAATAATGATGTGAGTACACCTGAACCAAACATCTTCTTAGCATCTCTCTCAGCACAATATCTGCGTTCAAACTGACTAAAACTTTTCCCATTAGTCTACATCAAGCAACAGCCAGCTACCATGTCACCTCCAAGGAATTAAGAAAGATGAAGCTGTCATTTGGCATTTCTCTCAAACCCTCCATTTTACAAGAAGTAGAAATTCCACATTTAATATTATGACCATAGCTAGCAGCATGTGAGGCATGTATGGCTGGTAGAACGAAAGAAGAAATTGCACAGAGATTATCTAACATATGGGGTGCCCAAACTTTTCAGGCCAGTCACGTGGTTCAGGGAGCTGGTTGCTATGGCCCAGGGGCCGGATGTGGCCCTGGTGCCAATTCATCCGGCCCACGAAGCCCTCATCGCTCCTGGAAGTAGAAGTAAAATGTGCTCATATGGGCGTGTTTTACTTCCACTTCTTGGAGCGACAAGGGCTTCACGAGCCGGATGAATTGGCATCAGGGGCCACATCCGGCCCCTGGGCCATAGTTTGGGCACCCCCGATCTACGCAACTTGAGCATTTACAAGACCCAGAAAATAATTGGAAAGCCAGAAAAAGTGAGGTCAGCCCATCGTGACCACACCTGCTCTTAGTTAAGTGAAAACAAAGTGTTAGACTTAAATTGAGTAGCTGCAATTGTTCCACAAATGGGAGTTTCTGTAGAGGTTTTGCAGTCCCTTGAATGAGACTTTCTTCATGCTGCAGCAGAATTCATTAGTTTACATGAGGCCACTCATGGCTTTTCCTTTCGCCAGCAAGGCCATAGCTGGTAACAGATGGCTTCTCATTTTATTGCTCTCAAGTTCAGATTCTTCCCCAAAACCCTGCTGCAAAATAACTTAACAGAGACCCAGCTCTGCTTCTGTCAGTTTGTAATTTTTTCTTTTTCCTCCTTTGCAATGAGGAGGCTGGATCTTCCCGGAGAACTTGTGGCTTTCTTTATCACCTCCATCCACCTGACAAAAGACAGGAAAGAATCAAGCTCAATGCCCGAAAATTTATTGTTTATTCCTTAAGTGTGTATCTAACACTTTTGGGTGAGAATTAAACACCATCCTTTGCTGGATTCACTTCTATCATACCGGCAGACGACCCATGTGGGGAACAAACTCATCCACAAAGGGAAATGATAGTTTATACTCCTCTTTTCCACTGCTTGATATAGGACTTATATAGTGGTGTTTTTTTTTTAAAAAAAAAATACAGTATTAAACGAGCCATGGTGTTGTTTTGCTGCAGCAGACTAGTGTGGCTACATCTCTGAAAAGCATGAGAAAGAGAATGCTTCACATGAAGTTTTTTTTTAAAAAGTCTGATTCTCTTGTTGCCTGCAAGGTTTACTGTCTCACATTATTCACAATGAGCTTGTCCAACAGCGAATTTGCATGGTGAACAACCAGCCAAGTCCGATGTATAAATCAAACATTTCCTTCTGAGAATCTGTGTTGCATAATGCAGATCTTTCTTTGCAGACATAAGCACAGTTGATTCTACCCTCAATAAAACCCAAGATTAAAAATTCATCTGGGGACTGTTTCTGAGGTTCTTCTAGGTCAGTGATGGCGAACCTTTTAGAGACCGAGTGCCCTTACTCAACAGGCTTCTGTCCACACCGCAGAGTGACGGGGCAAACTCTGTGCTGGGGAAAGGGGGTAAATGTTCCCAATGGGCTGCTGGGCAGAAGGGTGGGGAGAACTCTGTGCTGGGATGACTGTGCACGTGGCAACAGAGAGGGCTCTAAGTGCCCCCTCTGGCATGCATGCCATAGGCTCCTCGTCATTGTTCTAAGTGGTAGAACAAGGATATGGATCCTCTGCCTAAGGGCCAAATTCAATCTTACGAGTCATTTGTTGATATCCTTTGTGGGAAAACCACATTTTGTGAGGGCAATAATAGAATTATTGAGCTGAAAGAGAACCCATAGATTCAGTCCAGCTCCCTGCCAATGCAAGAAATCTACACCATTGCAAGAAATCTACAATGCAAGAAATCTACAATCTAAAGCTTCCTCAACAATTGGCCATCTAATCGTGTCAGCATTAGACATGTGCCATTCTGATTTTTTGGACTCCAGTTCTCAGAAAATCCCCAGGCAGAGTTCTGTGAGTTCCTGTCCACAGACCATACATACAGCCATCTACATTTTACTTACCTGGGTCCTGGCTTAATTTTCTGAGGCTGCATGGCTGCTCTCTTGTAACTGTACAAAACAGGAAGCTGCCACAGTGCTTCCAGGGTGCTGTAGTTCTTTGGCAGGTGCCCAAAAGGTCAATGAAACTACAATTCCCAAGAAGCACCACAGCAGCCTAGTTGTTTTTGTTTGTTTGTTTAAGTATTTCTTTTTTTAAAAGTGGATGCTACCAGTTTCAAGATACTGCACATGCCTTTTGCTTAAAAAAAAGCCATTCCTAATCTAAAATAGCTCCCTCTCCTGGGGAAAAGGAGTTATATCTAAATCAGGGATGCCCAAACTTTTTGGGCCGGAGGCCGATCATGTGGTTCAGGGAGCCGGTCACTAAGGCCCGGGGGCCGGGTGCAGCCCCCGACACCAATTCATCCGGCCCACAAAGCCCTCATTGCTCCTGGAAGCAGAAGTACAACACGCCCGTATGGCGCGTTTTACTTCAGCTTCCAGGAGTGACGAGGGCTTCGTGGGCCGGATGAATTGGCGTCGGGGGGTGCACCCGGCCCCTAGTTTGGGCATCACTGATCTAAATGATATTTTTGCTGAATCTTCTGGAGACACAAATTATCATACCATTCTCATGAGGAGCAAAGAGTGAGTCAGAAACGTAGGTCACCAAAGACAAGGAGAGGGCAAAAATGCTCCCCAAATTCTCCTGTTCCAGCAACAGATATTTTTATTTTAGTTACATACATCTTGGTGATACAGAAATTTCCTAAGGTTGAATTCAGACTTTCCCCCATAGTATCTTCCACTGCAAAATCATCCCCCTTAAAAAAATACTGGTCTAAATCAGGGGTTCACAACCTTTTTGTGCCATGGTCTGGACACGCCCCCTAGGACAGATGTACAGGCTGGAGGCGTGATTTCTTCCACTGCTTCTGCCACTTCTGGTGGAAGCGGCTGCATCCATTATTCATTTTCTATTTTTTTGCTGCTCCCGCCACTTCCTGTGGCGGCAGGAGCAAGGGCTGTGCATTTTCAGCACGTTTTCTGTTCTTCCGGTGTGTTTTTGACGCTTTCAGCGGCATCCTCCTCACCACAGGCCAAATTAATTGGCGCCATGGGCAATAGGTTGTGAATCTCTGGTCTAAATCTTGAGCACAATGTTGGATCCATTCTCCTCTCTTTCATTAATTTTGCACAAAACACACATTCACATCTCATTGTTTTTCACAGAAGAATTTCTGACTTGTGTGCTGTAAACACACAAGATCACTGGAACAACTGGGACTGTGGTGGCTCAGTGGTTAAGAAGCTTGCCTTGTTAGATGGAAGGTCAGCAAATCAGCAGTTCAAGACCCAAATATTGCATGATGGAATTGGCACATGTCTCTGTCTCAGCTGCTGCCAACCTAGCAGTTCAAAAGCAAGAAATTGCAAGTAGATAAATAGGGACCACTTCAGTGGGAAAAAATCTTGAGGACATGAAAGGAGCCTCATTCGAATTCCTCAAGCAAAAATCTTTTCAACCCAGAAAGCACCTTTGTGCGCTTCTGACATGATACAGAAAAATCAGAACAACTGCAAAATGCTCTGCTCACACAGCAGTTATGCTCTGTGAATGATAAATAGGATTCTGTCCATTATTTCTATCCTTTCCAGCCAACTTTCCACCCCCTATTTCCACCCTGACCTTTAACAATTCTCATATCTGACACAACTGAGCTGCAAGATCCAGCATTTCCAAGATGATTTGCATACTTCTATTCATAGGAAAACTTTAACTTGGACTATTTGTGTACTGTGTTCCAGCACTACTTGGCTTCAGATGGATTTAGTGATTTGAGAATCTATTAACATGTAGTCCTATCACTGAATGCAGAAATGGCCAAGAGAAGGCAGGACTCCTACTTTCAAATTTCTGAAGGCGCAGCAGGACACTTTGTAAACTAGGCTTAGGAAGCACATTTACCTCTCAAAGGTATACTTGCTGTCAGCCCTGAAGAAGTATACGTGGGATTTAAACTGCAGTTTGAAGACATAATCCTTCTGAATGCCATCTGCCTCCACCGGGACGCTGACTGAGTAACCGAGAAGTGGTAAGCTAGCCAGTGGATAATCATCCTGCAAATAGCAAGGTTTCCTATTTAGCAAATGATAATAATACACCCATTTAACAAACCTTTAACAAAGATTTCCAGTATGGTTTACAAGGTTACAAATAATGTATCACCACATTTAAAAATAGGCTTATTACATAACACTAGTTACACTATTTAAATTGTTCACATATCAAATCTTAACCATTGCAAACATGTAAGTCAGAGAGAACCAGATGGTTCTATTCGTGCTAAACCAGGAGTTCTCAACTTTTTAAACCCGGGGGCCGTGTCATGTTCCCTCTGACCATTTTGGTGGCTGGGCAGCCATTTTGCCCTTACTCCACCACATGGCACTTCCTGGTGTGGTGGAGGCAGTGGGGGAGGGGCACATGAAATGGTGCCACGGGCTCCAGGTTGAGAATCCCAGTGCTAAATGAACAGTCTACTAAGGTTGGGTCTGGGAACCTTATTCTTCACCACATGGAACTCCAATTTTCTATAATTATGTACCCTGACAGATAGTTATACAAGGTCTGATGCTCAATATTAGTTTTCTATGGTATGCATGTTAGGGCATTTTGAGTGGTATTGTACAAAGATTCCTGCCCAATGTGTTAGTATAGCTTTAAGACTCTTGCAGAGCCTTAAACACAGGTGCTTGGGATTGAGGCACAGACTGATTACATGGCTGTGTCTACCTGGTGTACGTGCCTCAGCAACAGCACAGCTGTAGCCACTTAGTAGTATAGCATAGCAACAACACGGTATAACTATGGCCAACTGGGGACGGTTACACTGAAGAGGCTAAACTGTTGAGCAGGGTATTCTACTGTGAAGGAAGAACTGCTATCGGACTGTGACAGACTGACCACTGATTTGAGAGGAGAAAGACGTGCTGCATGAAGCTCTGTTTCTCTGAGAACTATCAGGTACTTCATACCACTGAAGAGAAGCACACTGACTTTGACAACTTGCAGTCAGTGTTTTGCTAGCAGGACTCTGTACATGCTCTTTGGACTGGAGCCATCAGGGGATTCCAAGCTCTGTTGCAACTGTGGGGCTTGGAGACAGACTGGTACCTATGTAAATAGTTCTGTGTTTGTTGTCTTTCTCTCACTCACAAGTAAACTGCACTATTCACTGAAGCTGTATGTGTGTGTGTGTCTTTGCACCTGAACCTTCTGCTGCGCAATAGCCTAATCGCTACTCTGCTACGCTGACACACATACTGTCAAGAAAAATCCCTAACAGTATGATACCGAAGAACCCTTCACTTAGGTGAAATTTATTGCCTCTTTCACTCTATCAAGGGGTTCAAAGAGGCTCCCGTGTATTTTAAAGAATAAGATAAGCCTGGACACATTCATAGAAAACATGCAAATATCAAATTGCATACATTACCTGGTGCGTTTTGTAGAAGAACAAACAGAAATTGGTAAATACCACCCATAATTTCTGCCATCCATTACTGTTTTTGAATTTCCTTAGCAGGTACCCTGATAATTGGTTCTATAGAGAAGAGGAAAAATACTATATGAGAAGCTAAAATCAGTATTTATCTTCCCTAACAGATGAAGCTCTGGTGGTAGTGGATAAGTAAAGATGGACTGCTTTTCTTAGGATGTGATCCTAAGGGGTTGCCAACCTTTTAAAGTCAGGGGCCAGGTCACGCTTCCTCAGACAGTTGAGGGAGCCAGACTGGGTGGTCCCCACCCACTGTAAACACTGCTGTAAAACGTGTCCACGACTGTCGTAAATGCGTTTATGATAGTACTGGACACATTTTATGGCCATTTACAGCTGTTTATGTCCCTTCTAGCAGTGGCGGGAGTGAGGGCATGGGGGGCTGGATGATTTGGGCCCACAGGCCGGATCCAGCCTATGGGCCATAGGTTGCCTACCCTTGCTCTAAGTTATGACACATAATAACATGATGCTGTTTCAGAGTCTCTTTTCATAATTACACTTCTTAGATAAGAAACATTCAAATTATGATTATTGGGGGGGGGGGAGTTGTTTATACTTTTAAATGCCTCAGAGACCTAGACAATCCCTGAAATTTGTGGTTGAGCATGTCTAACCTCATTCGACTATGGTATCCTTTTAAAGTTTAATCTTTCCTTATTTTCTTTAGGGTTCTGTGTTTTGCATCATGAAGCTGCAACTCTGGAATACTTGTCTGGATTGTGTTTGGTTTTTTAAACGAAAAAGGTAGCAAAGCTGTCTTGCTTCTTTGAACTGAAGCTCTCTGAGACATGGCTCTTGTGAATGCAGAAATCACATCCACTCAGGTTATTACAAGGTGAAGAGAGGACTGGTACAACCTCATTCATCTCTCCGCCTCAGCAAAGTACTCTACGTATTTCCCTAAACTGTATGTCAAGTTCAGAAACAGCATTCTGTTTATCTCAATTGCAGCTGGACTTGTGGAAAGACAGGGCAAAATGTGATTCAGGCCATGTTTTGTTTAATCTTATAGACTCTAAAAAGTACTAATATATCCCCTCCCTACATACAAGTTATATGGCTCTTTTTCCACAATGATAAATTTAAGTACAAGCACATACATTCTCCCCATTTTTTCTCTTTGGAGAGGATAAGGAAATTGTAGGTACAGTTACTGCCCAACAGAGAAGAGCATGATCTTTAAGACAATGTTGATTATATATTCCACCTTTTTAATTTCAGATTGTTCTCCAGCCCCAACAACACACTAAAAACTAGTAAGCAACACAGACATGCCAACTTTTGTTAATGAGGCAATGCAGTTTGAAAGACAGTGTGAGAAAGCAAAAGAACAGAGTTAAAGAACTAGATGAAAGCAAGGCTTTGCAAAGCACACAATAGTAATGCCCATTAAACTAATCATAAACTGAAGCCTAGGCACAACTGGGGGAAAGACTAGTCTGCTATGATCAAGTGTACAGGATAAATTAAGTCCAATTCAACAATGCAAAGTGGCACTGTGTCCAGGGCTTTTTTCTATGATTAACCAAAGGGATTTATTGGTCTGAGTCTCACTGCTGACTTAAAGGATTTCTTATTACTGGATCATTTATATTAGATCTGCACACCAGAATGATGTTTAAGAGAGCACTGAAATGGAGATGGTATATGTATGTAGGAGGTGATGGTCTACACCTGTGATGGTGAACCTTGGCATTCCAGCTGTTCTTGGACTTCAATTCCCAGAAGCTCAAGTCCCTGTGAATCCACATGAATGTGCAGTAAACCCATACGTGCAGTAAACCCATTTGTGTGGATTCACAGGGACTTGGGCTTCTGGGAATTGAAGTCCAAGAACAGCTGGAGTGCCAAGGATCGCCATCACTGGTCTACACAGACCGTCCTATTGAAAACAGTGAGTGGAAGAACCAGCTTTACCTGAATCATGCACAGATAGTCAGACAAGGATAGGCTCTGATTCCGGTACCAGCAAACATGGGTGACTGTGTTGGGCCGTTGAGTCTGGCCCAGCAGGTAGCGAGGAGGAAGTTCTGGAGAAACAGCAAGAGAGTAGAAAACTGAGCAGAAGGGGGAGGGGGACAGGGCAGAAAGGGAAAGAAAGAAAAAGATTTAGGAAAAAAGGAGAATACTTGAAAAAGTTTGTGAAAAGAAATAGTATGAAAAAGTGAAAAACCAGATGCGAAGATGCCATGAGGTTCATGTTTTGAAAATCCTAATAGCATGGTGCAAGCGGTGACAGTACTTCGGGAGAAAACAACATTAACAATTTCACTGAAGGAAAGGTTCATTGAAGAAGAAACTTTAGTTGTGGCTAAGAACATTACATGTGGCTTCATAGCTCCAAACTGGTCTGATCTGTTAGTTTTGTTGTTGTTTTTTGCAATGAAAATGGTAGTCATAATGAAGCAAATCATGTACAGTAACTGTTAAATAGGAGTGTGTTTTGCTGTATTTTGCCAGATGTAAATAAACAGGCCAGAGCCTTTTAACATCAAATTCCAAGCAAGTACAAAACGATATCTTTATGGAAGAAACATTCAAAATGGCTTCAAAAGCAGACTGTTGTGTGTTTTTGCATTTACTTCAACTAAGACGAACCTTGTCAACAATGAAAGGGAAATGAAGGCAAAGAGAAGTATTACTTCTATAGCAAATTTTCAGTATCTTAGATTCCTTAAAATTCTCCTCCCATTTCAAAATGATTTACCAATCAAGCCTTGATCCTAAGTCAAGATGTAGTACGTATGCCTCAAGTCCCAATATAAGGAATATAGAATTCCTCAACAATATATAAGGCTATGCATTAGAGTGGGACGTAGCATACACTCCTGCAAGCTATGTATCACTTGTGTGGCAAAAGGCTTCTAGGATATATTCTGCAATTTACACAATGAGCAAAACCACAGTGATATGGTGGCGGCTGAGAAGCCCTACGGAGACTCAATACTCCTTAAGTGAATATATGTAAAGAATAATTATCACATGGAAATCACAAAAGTGGCCCCATTCTTTAGGTGCATTATAAGGATATATGGAAGCACATATCAACCACTTCCAGAGGGATGCTTTGAGTCAGAATTCTGCAGTCTTAAACTCATTCTTGTGTATGAGTGCATTCTTTTCTCTCTCCCTGCTGAATGCACATAGCATCTTTTAAAAAAAGATCAGTAAGCATCTCTTCTCTGTTCCCACTAGTAGGTCTATCTATGAAATGACTCTACCTCTCCTGCTGGAAAGCTCCTTGAGTCATATATCTGTTGACCTAAAAATAAGACAGTTGGCTAGCAATGCTTACAGGGAGCACAAAATTCCCTTGTCGAAAAAGTTGCTTTTTCTAGCAGTCTACTTCCTGGAAAAATACAATGTGTGGCTATGGAAAATAAATAAATTTCTATATGGTTTGAGGTCAGGACCATATTTTCTACCTAATGTTTGTGCCTGGCTTCTGAAATTTTTAGTGAGATCCTGTTCTTGTTCCTGCTACTGTCACAGATGTGTGTAGACATAAAGGAAGCCTTTTTGTTGTTGTTGTGGAAGTCCTTGTCAAGGAAGTTAAGCTGGTTTCTTCCCTGTTATCATCCTTCTGGCAGAGATTTTTAATTTATTCATGCAGGTTTTCAATAACAGATCATGTGCTAATGAAGACACTTCTGAATGGCTGGTGCTTATTTTTATTTCAGTGTTCTTTTCATGTGCTTTTAAACTTGATAGTGTTTTAATGCTATGATTTTATTGGGTTTTAGCATGATAGCTTATTTTCCCTACCTATTTTTATTTCCAGTCATTTTTTATTTTGCTTTAAGTTGCCTCTTATGGAAATAATGTGGGATATAAACCAAACAAGCAAACAAAAGCCTTACAAATCCCATGGGGAAGAGTCCAAAACGAACAGGTAGCACACAGAGATGGTGCTACAAAGTGCATGACAGAAGTGATGAGGACTAGTTTGGGCCAGCTGCCGTAAAAAAACAAACCCAGCAATGCCAGATTATAACATTACAGTCTAGAGCAGATCACCTCTTCCAAATAACATACTGTAAGAGAGTAGAACATCATGCAACTCCACACATGATAGCCAAAGCATAAGCTATAGAACAGAAGGATAATGTGCAGAAACAGAACACAAAACCCAGCAGAGAAATTTGGGGATCTCAGACAAGAAAAGAGATTGTTGGTTTCTCTCTCTCTTGTCTTCTTTCCTCAAAACACCCTTTTGTTGAGAACAACATGCAAGCACACACAAAGAATATAGTCAAACATGTATTCACTCATTCATTTGTACTTTGTCTTGCATGGCCACTGAAATGACAGCTAGTAGTGAGTGGTATGGTAGTTAAAACCTCACACAGACATACATGGCACAGAAACCCATAACCAAGACAGACAAGAGTGGCAAATGAGAGGGGTGTTATGCTCTGCTGCTGGGTACCTCGACGGCCACACTGTGATCAGTCATGGAGACACTGGTGTTACGGTACCAGCAAACATGCATAGTAGTGTTGGCACGGTGGTGACTCTGCCTGTCCAGGGAACTACGAGAAGAATGTATGTCCTCTTCGGACTCCTGTTCTAGAGAAACCTCATCTGAGGATCCTGAGGGAGGAGAAGGGAGCAAACGTTTAACCGGCAGCAGCATAAGGACAGTGCTAGTGGCATGGATCCCTCAGTAGATTAGCATCTCCCATTCCAAAAAAAAAAATGAAAAAGCATGCACAGAGTACTCCAATTCCGGCATCCATGGCATTTCTAATTCAGAACTTCAGGGAAAAGAGGACTTTTCAGGGTCAATACACTGGAAAAACTGGACTTTGATTTATATAGAAATTTAACCTCTTTGTTTGGAAGCAGCTCACCTGGATCATGCTGTGAGAGAGGAGAAACTTGGGGAACAAATAATGGAGCAGAAAAATGAGATAAGGTGCTTCAAGGGCTATACGGGAGGGATCCCAGTGATATGAGGAAGCAGTCAAGAAAACACAGGAAATGAGTATTTATTCAACAGATACCCTACATTGGAAAACATACTGAGGTTTACAGGGATGGCTACTTTCCAATGTAAAGGGTGGAAAAAGATCACACACCACAAAAATTATTATTACTTTAACAGCTGAATATTTTTACTTGCAAAGCCTTTAGTATCTGGAGCATGTGGAAGCTTATTTAGCTGAAAGTATGGACTATGCAGACTACAAATATTATTTATATCCTAAGGAAACATGCAGAATGCAGAATTAACCTACAAGCACAGTTTACAAGTGACATGGTGCTACTTACTGTTAGAACAACTGCGTAGGGAATTTTCTAGAAACATGTCTGATTTCTCAGTGGTTTTCTTGGCCATTTCAATTGCCACATTGAGGTCTTCCATCCATTTCCCCATTTCGAGACGCGTGCTGAAAAAGACAGACAGACCTAATGGCCAAGGATAAAACTTTCAAAGTTCTGTTGCAGTGTTTGATGTCTGGCTCAAGAAAAACACTGATCAGTATTTAGAGCATTTCTGTGTGTTTCTGCAGATTCCCCACCAAGTTAAACAATAGCAGCAATCTGGCAACTGCAAAAGCTTGTCTTAACAATGTTAGACTCTACAAATATCCAAGTGTAAAAAACAACAACAGACTATTTCATGATCTTTACCCATTTTTTTCTGAAATCTGAAGTCACATTAGGATTAAAAGACACAAGATACTGATATGCACTGGCATATTTCAATGGTCAGGGTGCACAAGACAACGGCATTTCTCAGGCCTTGGCTGAAGTTCCACTCCAGGTGCAGAAGGCAACCCTTGTATCATTTTTCTTGTGTCATGACTGAAGAGAAGAAGCATCTCACTATGTCCCTTGCTCAGTATGGAACAGAGGCCAGTGTTGTATGTGTGCCAACTGTCACGAAACCAGCCGGTCCCCTACGCTCTGGACCTCCTTTAACCAAAGCTCCCAGAGGGCGAGATGGCCGGCAATGCAGCTATACAGCCCTTAGCTCAGTGATGGGATGTAACAGGTTCTAACCAGTTCTCCAGAACCGGTAGTAACTTTTCCCAGTGTCCCGGAGAACCAGTAGCAGCTTTTTGTGGGGAACCACCTTCGGGGCTTACCTTTTCACTGTTTCTCCCACTGGGTGGGTGTATATTAATGTATTTATTTAATTTATTTACAGGTTTGTGTTATGGGTGTGTGTGTGGGTTGAGGTGTGTGTGTGTGTGTGCTTATTTTTATTTTATTATTATTTTGTATATTTTTTAAAAAAATTCTTTGGCCCCACCCACAACATCATGACATCATGATGTTAGCTCCGCCCACACTGTGATGACATCACAGTGGGGTAGTAATATTTTTGACATCCCACCACTGCCTTAGCTGTTTTTCTTAGCTGTCAGGAGGTTTAATAGGTAGCGTATTCAGAGGCTTGTATGCACTTTAACTCTTACCCAAAGAAGAGACTTTTAAAAAACAACAACGTTGATTTATTGTATCATAACATAGTAAAAAAGTAGAGTAATTCCAACAGAGAAAACATATTTAAGTAGTCCTTTAGTTCTGTCAAGATTCCCTTCTTCTTTCTTAAAGATTCTGTAATCTTTTACCTCAGAACTGTTCCCTCAAAACTATCTTTTCCTCAGAGCTCTCTTCACCTCGGAACCCTCAGAACTCTTTTTTCCTCAGAAAAACTCTGAACTCTCTTAGACTTCTCTTTTTATCACAGAAATCTCTCAGACCTCTTTTCCTCAGTCCTCCTTTTACCACAGAACCCTCTCTGAACTGTGTTCCCTCATTCTTCCCATAGAACTGCCCCAAAACCCTCCAGCGATGTTCCTTTTTATACCAAGAGGGGGGTCTCTCCTCACTAGCCAATTTGCATACAACCAATCAGACACCCTCACTGTTCTCCTCACAACCTTAGAGTTGCAACACACCAGGCCTACTTCATCTTGCACACATTAGTGAAAGGGGTCTTCCCATGACACCAACTTTCATTGCATTTCATTGTCTTCATAAATAAGCACCCAAAAGCTGCTTACCTAGCTGCTACTACGATGGTTTTTTGTGCGGAATAAATTGTGAAGCAATGAGGGACAGACCATTCATTTTCACTCTCTTCCACCTGCAACGAAAACAAATGTACAGTATATCATGGCCTAGTGAGCAACAACACACACATCTGTAACGGTGAGTGGAAAGAAACAACATGAGTTTCAGTAACAAATCTTGCACATCAGCTATTTTTAAAAGCACTGGCAATTTACATCTAATCAGCTTCTAGCAGGAAAACTATCAACTATAATCACATTACCACCTCAATTGTTGGTAAACATAGTAGCCAATGTGCTCACTAGCTCATTACTCACCGGAGGATCCAGCACTATCAGCTGAAAATTAAACACAGATACACATATTAAGGGCAGAGGAGAAAGGCAGTGCTTTTGTGTGAAGGCAACATCAATGAGCACATCCAACTAGCTGTGGGCACAGTAATACGGCAAAAAAAGTTCAGCCTCATCCTCCCAGTAGTTCTTCTAATGCCCGAAAGTAGGCTGTGTTTGCTTCTCCCATTACCTCTAACACAGCCATAAATGCATATAAATGCCCAGAGAAAACTCCCCCAAAGCAACCTAAACATTCAATTGTATAAGGCTCAGATTGGCGTAATAAAATGCACAACCTATTTTTTTTTCTGTTTTAATATCTGCTTACTATGGGAGGAACCACTTACCAGCATGCCATGTAGAGAGAGGTGGCCGTGAATTTTGAACTGATTGGTACCCGTGACTCCTTTGCTTGTATAGAGCAACATGTCTGAAAACTGAGGGATAGATTGTCAAATTTAAGTATTTTGTGGGGAAATATCTCTTTCATCACAGCTCCTTTGTTTGTATGGCACTTTTCTGCTTATTCAGCTTATAATATTTACGATAAAGGATAACAAAAGGACCCCAAAAGTACATACATCAAGATTCATTATCTGTGCTATATTTTTAAAAAGTTGCTTCAAGCCAAACAGGTTTTAGGAATTAACTTTGATAATCTTGGGATGTTGCAAAATACTAGGATGCTGCAAAATAGTATTATGCAGTAAGGCTTTTTCATGGACAAAGTTATTTTCAGTGAACAGTTAATTCACATACAACTACAAAACTTTCTAAATAAAGGGGGAAATGTGAAAATACTTTCTGGTGCATAATTAAGACCCAAGCTATTTCATCAAGGCTCCCTAAGACAGGTTTTCTGGCAACCACTAAGAAACAGACACAGAAAATTAATAAAACAGGAGGACATCTAGCAGGTAAATCAAGAAAGTCCATTGTGTCCCCATCGGAGTACACAGGACCTAGGCTTGGGATAACTCATGTTTCCGACCTTTCAGTGCAGTTGTCCATGTCTAGTTGTCTACTGAAGGAGAATTGCATTCTACCAAAACCTTACTTATTTATTTATAAAAAGTTTAAGAGGTTTTACATAAACAATTGCATCCTCACCAACAAACCAATGAGACAATATACAATAACACCGTCTGTTAACAATGCCAATACTTTCAAAGCAAAATACAGTCATGAGCAAAGGCTTCAACTCACCAGAAAGAACATCCTTTGCTGTAAACCTTTTTTTGTGAGCTTGTATAAGCAGCCTTCTCGGATAAACTCCTGTTTAAAAAGTTAAACAAGACTTTATCTTTCTTGAAATGTCTCTTCAGTCTTTTACAAAATATAGCATCTGCTAGCTATTTCCATTCCTACTTTAAGTTTAAAAATGTTTTCTTGTAAGGTAAAAGAGTTACATGATGTAAATGCAACTAGAAAAGGCAACCAAGCCAGCAGAATGTATGTATTTAAAACCACTACCCTTTAGTGAGCTGGCTGCTGAACTAGTGTTCTCTTATCATTAAAATGATTAGTATCACCACAAATTACAAAAGCTTCACTTTCAGTATTATAAGGTATTTATGAACAATAGCTTCCAACAATGCAGAGCACAAATAGGGGCTCTGAGAGTATATCCCAAGAAGAAAAGGGCACAGTGTATCCTGATATTTCTCTACAATGAGTATATAAAAACAGCTTGCATGATAATGTTTTCATCAACCATGTACTAGTCCTTGGCATCTCTACAGATACACCTAGTGAAAAGCACTGAAACAGTGTTCTTCTTTGAGAACCCTTCAAAGAGCCATTTTAGTGACAGATTTCAAGGTCCATGTTTGCAAAATAATCTTACCTCAGAATGGGTAGATTGCTGTTATTTTAACAGCAGAACAAAGCAATGTTCTACAAAGCAATTCTACAAATGGGGTAGCCCAATAAAAAACGGTAATTTTGAAACTAGACTTCGGATCAGCACCAAATGTATCATACCTGTAGCAGACAGCCTGCTCTTATTCATGCCAAATTTGGAGAAGTTTGGATACAGAATTTTTGAGTTATGATTTTTTAAAAGTAAATTGTTTTACCCACAGATTTAAAACACTGTACTGTAGTTCATATATATATTAAAAATCATATTGATTATCTTGAAAGACAATAGTTAACCCATGTGCCTTTTTATTTTGAAATAATCTAAGCTGCATGGGATGATATACTGATTTTCTACTGCTCCCTCCTTCTCCTAGCAATATTGTATTTTCTGGCCACGTCTGCATTTTCATTGTGTGTACAAGTAGGATAGCCCGTTTACTCATTTTTGTTCTAAAGAGACTCACGCTTGACATGATTAAGCATCTACTTTTCCTGCTGCCTATGGTATCTATATGGTTCTCCTCCAACACCACATTTCTAATTAGTTTATTTTCCCCGTCTTTCTTTTACATAGTATGGATGATTTTGTCCTTGGTCTCCAATATTTGCTAACTCTAAGTCTTTTCTTTTTTATTTCAAAAGCTGGGGAAATATCTTTGCTTCATCATTTCAGGAACTCCAAAACAGCCCTTCAATGTATTTTGGCACAGAGGGACAACAGAAGCACAATAGCCCACATTCATCAACTGGAGGTTGTTTTTTTAATTTAAAGAACTGGATTTCCTGACTTTAAAAACTGGATGTTTAAGTATAAATACACTACACACAAATTCCAAGAGAAACTTCCCTCATTTAAATTACCCAGTGCTAGAAGATCCCAGAAGATGAGCAAATGACCTGTGCTATGATTGCTGGGAGAAGACAGAAAAAAGAATAGCTGGGTTGTGGCTGCACAGTAATGACAGCAGTCAAAATAGTTTACAGTAGTGGTTTCCAACATGGGGCTCAGGCCCCACAGTGGGATTTCAATTCCCAGAAGCCTAAGTCAGTACATTGGCCAATCAGTGCTTTGGGTAACTAACTTAGGTTTTTGGGAATTGAAGTCCAAAAACCAAAGGTTGGGAAACATCGGTCTACAGGAATCACCACCATTCACATTTATCAAAAACAGCTGTGACAATTGCTTTTTGTGTATGAAATGGTTTAGTTAATGAAAAAGGAGTCAGCATTTGGGATTTCTATTTGCTTGGTAAATGGTAGTGAGAACAAGAGAGTAGCCTGTGTAAACCATCTAAACCAGGGGTGCCCAAACTTTTTGGGTTGTGGGCCAATCATGTGGTTCAGGGAGCTGGTCACTAAGGCCCAGGGGTCGGGTGCAGCCCCCGATGCCAATTTATCCGGCCCGGGAAGCCCTCGTCGCTCTTGGAAGCGGAAGTAAAACGTGCCCGTATGGGCGCGTTTTACTTCCATTTCCAGGAGCGACAACGGCTTCACGGGCCAGATGAATTGGCATTGAGGGCCACACCCAGTCCCTGGGCCTTAGAGTTTGGGCACCACTGATCCAGACTGATGCCACTGGTGATACAGTATCAACATTTAGGCTGCCAAACTTACCATCCCCGACCAGAATCAAATAAACAAAACAATTTTCTTTTAAAAAGAGTTGCCTACTCTGCCAGCTGCTACAAGGTTATCAATGCCAAGCAGATCATGCTGTAATTCTGTCAACTTTTGGAAATTCTCCAAGCGAATCAGGCTGTTTTGAAGCTGTGATGTCATTTCTGTGACCTCCTTCAATGCATCTGCAGTTGAGAATTAAACACACACACCCAAAAGCAACAGATCAGAGTAGCACCAACAAATCTACAGGCCATCATTCACAATACTGTACAACTGTTCAAAGAGTTCAGGTATTACCACTGAATTACATTCAATTCGGAAGCATAATTAGACTTGGAGATATGACATTTTTTGATTACTCGGTAATTATAGTTTGCATATCCAAATGTTTCAGTTAAATACTACTTCTTCTTCCGTGTCTAGGCCAGATGTGAAAGTGCCAAAATGAAGGTACCTTTTGCTGAGTTCATTCTGCAGTTCCTTTTGCCTGACCTAGTGTGAGAAAGATTAGCCAGCAACACAAGGTTGCCGTTATCAGGGTACGCATGACTGTGGTTCAAAAATACCACAATCTTCAAGGAGACTCTTTCTGTGTACCCCTAAAATGTTATGAAAAGTTTAAGATATGACTACAACGTAAGTCATATGTAGGAGATATTACATGGCAATATATATTTGTATATACAGTAATACCTCCGATAACATTTACCTCGGATAACGCTAAAATCGCATAACGTTAAGTAATCTGGGGAGGAGAATTGGATCGAATAATGTTAAGGTCCTATGGGATGGATCGGATAACAACCGCTAAAGCCTGTGCGGTTACAATGTATCTCTGTGGAGCTTTAACGTTATCCGATCCATCCCATAGGATTTTAACATGGATCGGATAACACTAAAAATCGGATAACACCAAGACTTGTGGAACCAAGTTTTAGCGTTATCCGAGGTATTACTGTACAAACAAATCACAGTAAGTTACCCATAGCTTGGTAACCTATGCCAATGAAGTCTCCACAGTCACCATAATGGCTTCGGGCAGTGGAAATAACCCCAAGAGCAGAGTCTCCTCTTTAACACACTTATATGGGTGTATGGGACACTGACCTTCCTAGTCTTAAAGACAGCTTTAAGGGGCTGGATAAGAGAATAAAAAGCTATGCATGCAAGTTCTATAGATTTAGAAGCAGGACAACTCTGTGGTCACACAACTGCTAAATATACCTGCTTTCTAACCCTCCATTGCCAGGTCAAAAAAGAAACAGAGGCAGCCACAATCACAGCCCTTAAGAGTACTCCCCTGTTGACACAGGATCTCAGCTGCAGCTTCACAGCAAGTTGTGACAGGCACTTGGAGCAGCCCTACAGGTTGTGTAGCTACTGATGCAAGGAAAAGGTGTAGAGAAAGAAGGTTTAGGGAGTGGGAAACTAGTTTTCCATGTTCAGTATTTATCACAAATGTTGGTACTACAAGAATTAGAAGAAGAAGAAAAAGTTAAAAGAACTAGAAGGCTAACTGAGGCTACAGTCCAAAGACTCATACAACCTATTCAAACCAATTCAAGGAGGTTTGAGCTTATATTTCTGGAACAGCAATCCCCACACCTATGGCAAAGACCGTTTGTGTCATATATGTGCCAAATTATCTTGGGGTTTTTTGTGTGCTCCAATATACTGAATATACTGTACGTAGAATTATTATACTTTGGGTTTATGGTTTCAGTTCTGGATTCTTAAAGTGCACTGATGTATTTTGCAGAGGACACTGAAAAAGAAGAAGAGAAGAGTTTGAAAGCAAGTACAGAATTTAAGTTCCAGGAGAAGAACATGGGACTATGTAATATATTCAACTTGATAGCCACTACAACTGTATTCTGCCCTCTGGGCCTGTCAAACTCATACAGTAATACCTCAGATAACATTTACCTCGGATATCGCTAAAATCGCATAACGATCAGTAATCTGGGGAGGAGAATTGGATCGAATAATGTTAAGGTCCTATGGGATGTATCGGATAACAACCGCTAAAGCTTGTGCGGTTACAATGTATCTCTATGGAGCTTTAACGTTATCCGATCCATCCCATAGGATTTTAACATGCATCGGATAACATGAAAATCAGATAACACCAAGACTTGTGAAACCAAGTCTTAGTGTTATCCGAGGTATTACTGTATTTGAAAGCTAGCCATGATGATCCTGAGGGTGGTCATTTCTACCCCATGTAAAGGACAGGGAATTGCGCTGAACACTGGATGTCTTGTCGTGACACCCTCCTTTTTGCAAAGAACCATTATTTGGCTACATTTTTAATTGCATCTATTAATCTAAGGATTTTTCTAGTCCTGATTAATGTCATTAAGAACTGCATTAGTCTTAACCAGAAGTTATCAACTTTTAAAAGCTGGGTCATGCTCCCTCAGACAGCTCGGGGGGTGGATGGCCATTTTGCCCTTCCTACACCACATGGCACTTCCTGGTTTGGTGGAGGTGATGATGGGACACATGAAATGGTGCTGCAGGGTGCATCCGGCCCACGGGCTGCAGCTTGAGAATACCTGGTCTTAACTGTCATAACACTTAATTCCACAATCCTCTTATCCCAGTTTCAAAACAAACACACACACACTTCTAAGTATCATACCTACAGGTTAATTGAAATATACCCTTCTGCTTTTGATTACTAAACAGGACATAACATGAAAATTCCATCGAGTTCACATTTCTCCATCACCCAGTAAAGGCAACTGCCACAAAAGATCTAAGTTCACAGAATTTCCACTTGACTTTAATGTATGGATTTATTTTTATTTCTTGTGAGAGGGTAGCAATCAAAGAAAATGAAATCTGACCACTCAGTTCTGCAATAATACTGTTCCCACTGAGAGAAGTGCTATTAATCAGTTACAGTTATTGAGTAGACAAAAAATTACAACTACAGGTTTCACAGCTCTTTGCCTAATCCATCACTCACTCCTGCAGTCGGCGTAGTCCCGGTGATCTGCTGTGTAGTGCTTGCAAAGTCTTCCCAAGATCAGCTTGTAGTGCATTAACCTCTGGATGGGTTTGAGCAGGAAAGTGTTGAGTGGCAAATAACAGACTTTCTGGAGTTCAAACTCCTTATAAACCACTTCCAGTTTCTTAATGTGCTTAGTTGCTTTCTCTAGTTCCGTCAAGACCTCATCGTGTTTCTGCAGATAGCTGACAAATTCCTGGAGAATCAGATACGCCCATGAACAAATGCACAAAATTATTTCATATACATTCTTCAAGCTACCAGTGAAACAAAGCTACCGTTCTCAAAATTATCAGTAATATGAGACAAATTACTGAGAACAACAAAAACCACCCAAGATTTAAAAAAACTAGACCAGCTTTTTCCAGCCAGAAAACACGTGCTTACAGCAAAAAATATTAAAGATAAGGGAACGATTGGAATTTGCGCACAACTTAAATCTCAGAATATTGTAAATGCTTGAGAATGTAAGAAACACACGGCTGAATATTGTTTGGCAGCTACACAGAGCCTCCATTCTTGAAATATGTTTCTCTGAAAGCTAAGAAAATCTATTTATTTTTAAACCACAGCAAAATTTAACCAAGAATTTGATGTTGCTGTTAATATTCACTATAATAATACTCACTAATTTACAGATATTAACTGTGACATATATTTATTTATTTTCAAGATGCATGGACTCCTAGCTGAATAATGACTCCAATGTATCCTAAAGGCATAAACTTTGTAGATCGCTGTCCACTTCAGCAGATGCAATTAGATAAGTGAGTTCGTTTGATACAAAGGATCGTGTGTCACAAAAACTTACATTAAATAAAACAGTAGTCTTTTAAGTGATACAGTATCATTGTTACTATACAACAGATTAATCTGGCTACTTCCACTGTGCCCCAATAAATTATCTATAAATTAGTCAAATCATGTTGCTGTATAGTTGGGGGCATATGGATTAATCTTCTAAAAATGCCTCTTTGTGAGATAGTAGCATTTCTTGTTTCTACTAGAAACCTGCTCCTCAAAATGTTTCTGAGAATAAATCAGCTGTGAGAACTAAACAGGATAGATATTACCTTTTGCATTAAATGTAGCAATCAAGAAAATAAAAACATTCCAGATAAAATCATTAGGCATTAATTAATTGGACACTGAAAAGGTGAAAAATGTACAGGTTCTTTGATATTTTTTATATTCCTATACCTTTAGTGTACGCATGTTTTTCAGCATGACATCGCCAATCCGTTGATAGTCTCCTTTGATGGAAGCACTGGAACGCCCTTCCCTATACAATAATAAGGAAAGTAAGAAGTCAAAAGTTGTAGGGGAAAATGAACCCTAACTTTATTTTGTAGATTGGCCTGGTTCTGCACATCATGATAAGCCAGATCTTTAGAGAAAACAGCAAAATCTCTCTCTCTCACCCCCCCATCTCGCTTATTGTGAGTGAACATAAATTATTGTGCATGTTTCTAGAGTTCATACCTACTGTACTCCTTTCTTCATCACAACTGTCAGTAAACAACCCAGAGACTTTCAACTGTGGTTTGTTTAGTACAGTACAGTATCTGAATTTAGTATGATGCTTGAATGTTCCTGTTCTAATGGAGGATGGAGGCAAGATTACAAAATTCTGGTTTACCATGAATTCAAAACATGGTCAGTAGTAACAGTATAAAGGAAGGAGAACAAAAAAAAAGTTAGCAGCAAACCTCTGCTTCCAGCAACTTATCAACAAAATCACCATGTACCCTGTTTTGTAGCTTAGGTTAAAGACAGGTGCAGAATATGTTAATAATAAAAAACAAGCAAGAAAGAGGAAAGTAAAGATGGTATACCAGTGATGGCAAACCTTTTAGAGACCGAGTGCCCAAACTGCAACCCAAAATCCACTTATTTATTGCAAAGTGCCAACACAGCAACAGGGGATGAAGGAAATGCTCCTATTGGGCTGCTGGGCAGAGGAGTGGGGTGAACTCTGTGCTCGGGTGCCTGCACCAGTGCCCACAGAGAGGGCTCCGAGTGCCACCTCTGGCATGCGTGAAATAGGTTCGCCACCACTATGGTATACTATCAACTAAGCTTATCCAAACTTTAAGTATTTTGCACATTTTTAAAAATAAACACATACAGTCAAACCTCGCATAACGAGCGTTTCGCTTAGTGAAAAACTTGCATAACGAGCAAGTTTTTGGCTAAGCGGTCCGACTCGCATAATGAATTTTTCACTATATGAGTCGGACTTTTCCCTATGGAAAAACTCGCATAACAAGTGTTTCTATGGGGAAAACTCGCATAACGAAAATTTTTCGCTATGCGAGTTTTCCCCATAGAAATGCTCGTTATGCGAGTTTTTCCATAGGGAAAAGTCTGACTCACACAGCGAAAAATTCGTTATGCTAGTCTGACTCGCATAGCGAATTTTTTGCATAGCGAGCAGCCTCACAGAACGCATTAAATTCATTATGCGAGGTATGACTGTATATAGTTTGGGTTATCTGCCTGTGCTTTCCAGCCAAGAAAGGGATAATTTTTCTAAAAGATTGAATTTAAATTCTGCAGAATTGGCTCCTCCAACAGATCTTTACATATCAAGTACAGAACAGCAAAACAAAATTAAAACCTCACCAGAGTGCTAGCCGCTGTTCAAGTTCTTTCAAGAAATTTCTATGAAACTCATAAATAGGGTCTATATTAGAGAAGAACAAGGACATGAGTCCTTCAGACATGGCATTCTCTTTGACTACTGCACTTCGGAACCACTGCCAAGGAAACAAACAAAAGGAAGTTGACCTTCTTTTCACATTATCAGCTAGATGAAAATTATTAAAGAATTAAGAAAAATAATGAATACATGTATCTCTAACAAATGGTCACTATTATTTTAATTTCTATTTTACAGGCAAGGAACACAATCAGACGCTCAGCCAAATTCTTCTTTAATATGAAGACACTTCTTGCATTCAAATAATCAAGGCAGTCCAAATATGAAACCACGATAAGGTGGTTTCTGTATAAGAAGAATTTGTACACCCCAGCATGTTGGACATTTTGGAGGCATGCACAAATTTATTTTTTGGGTTATTTTCAAAATAGCACTGCAAATGCCCAACAACTGTTAGGTGAACCTTGATGTGAAATCATGAAGCACCCCAGCCTGCAACTAGCAAAATCTGCAAGGTTTTTACATGAATATATGTATATTTGCCAAAAGACAAAATCTGCAAAAGCAAAACTAAATTGCCCTAGGAAAATGAAGGGGGCAAAATAAAGACCAGAAAGAATAAACATAAGATTTTTGTTTTAAGAGAACAGCACTGCATGATAATATAGTTGATTCAGACACAGACTTCATTGTAAAATAATTAAGATAACTTTTTAGAGGAAAACAAATCTGTTATAGGAGCTTTAAGTTACTTACTACAGTTAGGACTTCTAGGTCCTTTAAATAAGTCCGTTCAGTAGCAAGAATTTCTTTTGCGATGAAATATGCTTTATCTGCTGGGTATCTCTGAAAGAGACAAAGAAATCCTAAATAAATGAAAAATAAAATGTTTATTTACTATGAACTTGGCTAAGCTATAATAATATGCTTCCATATATCTAGATCAGTGGTGCCCAAACTTTCAATACCGTCGACCATGGTATCCTTCTGGAAAGGCTCCGAGGATTGGGAATCCAGGGCACCGCATGGTCCTGGTTTTCCTCATTTCTGAAGGGCCAGACCCAGTTGGTGTAGCTGGAGAGGGAGAAGTCCAGCCCTAGGCCCCTCCAATATGGGGTGCCTCAGGGCTCGGTGTTCTCTCTTCTCTTTTAACATCTACATGAAACCGCTGGGTGAGATTATCTGTTCCCATGGGGTAAGTGGGGGTGATCTCTCCTGTCTGCCAACCACAACTTAAATATGAGCAGTGTGATACATCACTGCACACAGGTGGGGAGAGGAGCACCACTGTAGCTCAAAAACAAGGAGGGCCCCCCGGCCACCTGCCTATCTGCTGTGTCTGAAGCCCATGCTCTTGCTCCATTTGCTGGGCAGACCTGGCAGAGCACATTGAGGGCAAAAGGCTGCTATTGGGGCTCCCAGCGCCGCCCCCCATGCTCAGTTCAGGACAGACTATGGGTCAGTACTAGTCCATGGCCCGGTGGTTGGGGACCCCTGCAGTAAAGTATCAAAGTGAAGTTTGGCATCTTATTATATGATGTTCACTAGAAAAGCTTTCCCACAGAAATGAAACTACAGTAACTCCTATGTGAAAAAATTAACTAGAGAATTGTTGGAGCCACATACAGTTTTTGGAATGGGCAAAGAACTCATAGAATGGATTCTATTCCAAAGTATATATGGAATTAAAGGTAAACTATTCATCCAATGTGAAATGAGCCCTTCTGAAGTCAGTAAAATGAGTACCCATCATGTTGGGGCAAAATGCTAATTAACTTGTGTACCACCCAGAGAGTGCGCTAACTGCTCTGAGATGGAGTATAAATGTGATTGCGATTGCTATAAGTAAAGCTCGCCCTTGCTTGAAAGCCAGTCGTATCCGACTCTAAGGTTCAGTGCTCATCTCTGTTTATAGCCAAAGAGCCAGTGATGTCTGCGCCTGCAGACGTTTCCATGGGCATGTGGCAGGCATGACTAGACACTGGAGGGCACAGAACACTGTTTACCTTCCCACCAAAGTTTATCTACTTGTAATTTCTTGCTTTCAAATTACTAGGTTGGCAGGAGCTGGGACAGAGACGGGAGCTCACTCCATCGTGTAGTACTCGGGAATTGAACTCCGACCTTCCAGTCTATGAGTTCAGCATTTTATCAATTTGAGCCTCCGCATATATGAAAGGCTATATGAAAGGCTAATTTTTCTCACATTTATGATTTCAATGATTCCACTTTTCTTTCAGAACTGTTTCACATTTGCCATGACTGGACTTAATTGGTTAACAATTTGCATAATTTTCCCATGTGTGTGTGTGTGTGGGGAATGATTAGAAAGCCATGCAGGAAAAATATGTCGTGGTCATAAGATACTGTAGTCCAGAAGTTCTCAACCTTTTAAAGCCAGGGGCTGGGGAACACTCCAACAGACAGCTTTGGGGGCTGGAAGGCCATTTTGCCCTCCCTCCACCACATGGCACTTCTTGGTGTAGTGGAGGCGGTGGGGGGGCATGAAATGGCTCTGTGGGCCGCATCTGGCCCATGGGCCACAGGATGAGAATCCTTGCTGTAGTCCTTTCCAAAGGACTACAATAAAGGTTAGTTTATACTGCATAAAAAAGCAACAAAAGCTGAAAATTATGTAAACAACAGAAACTTCCAAACTCCCTGTTAAAGAGACTTTCCTTCCCTGTGCCTTACCTTCCGCCTCGATTCATCCTCTTCTTCTATTCTGGGACCACCAACATCACTCAACACAGGGCTCAAGAGAGGAGATGAGCCATGAGCAGGGGTATTCATGTTTCCATGAAATTGGGGGTTTAAGGTCACTGGACTCTTCATTTTAAAGGAAGACAACTGAGCACCTAGGTAACAGACACAAAAGAAGATGGGGAAGGGGTTAGCTCTCGATGTCCTCGTAGAAATGTTTTTTTAAACAACATGCCAATCATATACCAACTGTTGTTAACCTGTTGTACTTAAACATGAAGGAACTAGCTGGAAATACTTCAAGCAATCTCTGAAGACAGTAGTTGTGATTTCAAACTGCAGTCAGCCAAGAGTCCTAACTTGTTTATAAAATATTTTACCCTCCATAAAAGGACCCATAAAAGGGGTCTGAACATGATACATCACATCTTTTTACTGTTTAAATTCATCAAGGTATTTTGCTGCTTTAATAAGTTCCGATTTTGAGGAACTGTAGTTCTAACTCATGCAAAGGGGCAGGAGAAAAATTGGTGCATCACTCCTATAAAAACAGGGAACAGGAAGCAGGAAAGCATAAATTTGAACGTCATATTTATAGAGTGAATCTAGTTGCACAAGCAATGCATGAACTGACAAGAAATATCCTTCAAGAAATGCACAGCTCACCAATGGATTCCCTTCCAGAATTTTAAGCCAAACTATCCACAATATGACCCCAGCAGCTTAAAAAGTGCACTTCAATATTAGTTAGGTAGAGACAATTCTTTCATTTCAAGAAGCTTTCATATGTGTTTTTAAACAGCCTTGGCATAATTGTAAAAGGGAAGATGAGAGCAGCCAGAGATTACTGAGGAAATAATTTATCGTGGGTACATTTTCAAGGTCAGCAATATTTCAGTTCTCTTGCAGTTTACCTCTGGAACAGGCAAACCATATACAGTACTGCAAAGTATTTATCTCAAAAAAGAAGGTGGCTTAAGTTTAACATACTGAGTACAAGTAATTAAATCTCAGAATCTTCCTTTGGCAAGCAAATGCTGTTCTCAGTTTCACATGCTGGTATTCCAAGAATATTGCACAAAGTAGCTAACAAATCAAAATTGTCATTTAATTAGGTCTGGTTCTCTAGTTCTATTTCACCTCTTGAGTTGCAATCTCACTATGTCTCAATTTCAAAACGAAACAGCTTCACAATGTCTGAAATTTTAATATTTCCTTATGACTCTTGTTTTTCATATAGCAGAGAAATTGATTACTTGTCACAGCACTTGTGTAGAGAGTCATAATGCACATGGCTCCTACTACAGAGCTTCTACAAATGTCTTGCCACTCCCCTTTCAAATTCCATTCTCAGCAGTTTCAGCAAAACGGCACAGCCCTTTGTGGTCTAGCCAACGTTTAGTCTTGATTTCTTTATTCATTATTTTTTTTAAAAAAGGTTATGCCAAACATTTCAAAAAGGTGCCCAGAATATGATCTTAGCAGCATAGCTGTATATAATATACAAGCACATTTTACTTTAATATTGTTTTTAAAAAGCAAAGATTTATAAAGTTGGAAGAGAGCCAGCGGCAAGTCTTCTGTGAACTATCTCTGAGAATTCACAGCTGGTCTTTTGACTCGGGAAGCAAAGCCTTTTAAAAATCACAATTGCAGCCAAGAAATTGGGAGGAAGCACGGAGAGGAGAGGAAGTTTTAGCGCATGTGTCCAAGTTATCTAACTCAGGAAGCTAAACAATGCTACATTTAGTCACCTGGAAGAGATTCAGCGTATCAGGCATGAAGTTAACTATTGACATTCTTTGGCCAAACTGTTGGATAGCGTATGGTTTCATGTAATCCCCACCTCCTTGTGACTCTTTAGTATCTGAGTATCCAATAAAAGGCCCTTTTTGCCTCTTGTTCCTACTGGTAATCTACATTAACAGTTTTTTTCTACAGGCAAACAAGTGAGTGCCCAGCAGTATTCTGCGTTTTTCCATTTCCACTACAAAATGTTTTTTTCCTTTGAAATGTGCTGCTTCAAATTGTAAGGCTACATACAGTGTGTGCGAGTGGTTCAGCAGATATTTCCCCAAACATTGTAGTCCTGTAATAAGTATTTAAATGTTAAAGCCATTCCCTCTTAAAGTGCTTTAATTGCTACTGAAAATGTGGTATACTTTGCCCACTGACATTGCTGAGAGTTTAATGGCTGTATGATAACCGAGTAAAGATGCACTTTTAAAAGGGGGATAAAACTTGATCCAAATAAGCATGAACATATAAATCAACTGGAAATGTGTTTTCAGACCTGATAAACTGCAGTAAAATACCTCCTGCCACAGAAGGATTAATAACTCAAATAATTAGCAACTTGTCCTAACAAAAACTGAATATGAGATAATTTAGAAAGGAAATCTGCGCTGTACTTTGGATGTGGTCCAACCATCAATTTTTAGAGAAAACTGTGTAGTGTTTTTAAGATAACAATATGAAGGCCTACAAACTGTTGCAGAAACTATTATCTTGTCTTAAAGATTCAGCATCACAATTATCTAGGCTATTAATTTCTGTATATTATCTTAGCATGTGAAAAACTACCAAATCCAATTTCTGTGCTTCTACAGAGGCATATTCCATAGATATCCTAATCAAATTTTTAGCAGATTTTGAAAAACATATATGGTTTCTCAGAGAACCAAGATGTACAAAATGTTATTCTGAACTTGCCCTTCTCCATGGTTAAAAGGGGGGGGGGGCAAGTGCTTTAGGTCTCCTTTTAGGTCTCATGATAAAAGCTAGTGAATTTCACCATGCCACAGAACAATACCCTATCTTAATACTAGCTGAGATCACAACTATAAATCAACATTTCGTATTCCATTCTCATTTATAAAGAGTTCTCAAACTCATTCATGTATGTGAGTACTTAGGCAGAAAGAAGATGCAGTATAACCATGTATAATGAAAAACTCCATTCCGTAGAGTTCTTTACAATACGTTTTTTTTTGTTATACAAAATGCATTGGTGATACCCTGCATAACAAAAAAAAGTTTGTTATATGGGGTTTCATTAAGCGAGGTATACCTCGATTAACGAAAACCCCATATAACAAAAAAAATCGTTATGTGGGTCATCGCCAATAGCGCATGAATGCTTCATTGTACGAATGTTTCGTTATACAAAACGTTCCGTTATACAGGATTTCACCGTAAATACAATTCACTGGCAAATTGTACAAATGCATTAAATACTGTGGTAAAACAATCAGCATTTTTCAAAATGAATACCAGACTCTCAAGATATTAATACAGTAATACCTCGCATAACAAACACTTCATATAACCAAAAAAAATCGCATAATGAAGTGTTAGTTAGGCAATGGCAATATCCCGCATAACGAATTTTTTTTTTCTTTATGCAGATTTTTTTGGTAACTAGGGTATATCTGGACAATGGGAACCCCGGATAATGAACATTATTTGTTCGTTATCTGGGGCATCTCCCATTAGCTTTGCATAACGAAAAAACCCGCATAGCAAAGAGCTCTGTGGAACAGAGTTTTTTCATTATGTGGGGTTTTACTGTATGTAAGGAATATCAAGATTCGACCCAGAATTACATGCATAAAATTCACTATAATGTACAATTTCCCCACAAATTTCTTCAGCAAATCTCTCAATAATCCCAAATGGAATTCTGTTTTGGCAGAGGGTGGTAGGAAAGGAAATTCAATTATTTCTAGTTTTGTTCATTTTGCTGCCATAATCATTCCTAATAATGGAGTCCAGAAACCTCAGAAATAGGACTCAGGGAAAGCAGGGCTTTGGTGGAAACTACCCTATAGAATGAGATCATGAAAGCTAGACAAGACCTCCATTCCTTATACAACTAATGATGTTTGTTTATTTCTGTATTTGTATTGCTGCCTCCCTTGCCAAAGCGACTCCAGGTGGCTCACAACAGTATCAAAAGTTCAAAATACAAAACATCCTCATCATATAGGATTAAACAATTTAAACTTTAAAAACCATTAAAACCAGATTAAAACACCCTCCCTATAAAATTGAAAAACCCAGCCAGCCTTATATAAGCCTGAGGGGGGGGGGGACCACACCAGCAGTGTCCCACACCTGCTGCACTAACTAGATTGTAAGGCCCTTTCTGAAGGCTGGCAGCTCTGCCTGGAGGCGCAACTCGGTCACCAAGAGGTTCCACAAGCCCGGAGCAGATACGGAGAAAGCCCTCTTTCTAGTGCTAGAGAGATGCACCTCTCTGGCAGATGGAACCACTCCGGTCTGATCTTGTACAACAGGCAGATGATCCTGGGGTGACACGGTCTCTTAAGTATCCTGGTCCACTACCATGTAGGGGTTTAAAGGTCATTGCCAACACCTTGAATTGTACCCGGAGGCACACCGGCAGCCAATGCAGCTCCCGCAATAGGGGTGAGGCATGGTAATAGAGACCATACCCCATCACCATGTGGGCAGCCACATCTTGCACCAGTTTTAGCCTCCAAATGGTCATCAAGGCCAGCCCCATGTAGACAGCATTACAATAATCTAGTCTGGAGATGACTAGAGTGTAAGTGACAGTTAGGAACGAGTCCCGGTCCAGGAGTGGGCATAATTGGCGAATAATGTGAAGTTGCACAAAAGCCCTCCTGGCCACGACTGCTACCTGCTCTTTGAGCAGGAGTGGTGAGTCCAAGAGAACCCCCAAATTACGCACCAGGTCTGTCTGAGGTAAAAGAGCCCCATCCAGTATCAAAGATGGTACCTCCCAGGACAATGTGGGTCCCCTAACCCACAGCCACTAAGTCTTGCCAAGATTCAGTTGTGGCCCATTGTCCTCTATCCAGACCCCTATGTTACAATAGGGATTAGGGATAAATCTAGAGACACTTTTCAAAAGTCAAATCATATCCACTGTTGAACAAACTATCTCCAAAGCAGCAGTTTTCAGGAATGTAGCAGCAGGATTAATCTGCTACAGCCACAAGAAATACAAAAAGTACTGTATTGTACTTCTCTTTACAAGCGCCAACTAGTTTATTTTAGCAAGCAATTTCTTACCCACAAAACTTCAGTCTAAAGAGGCTCTTCATCTTAAAGGCACCAAAATATTTTTTTTTATTTACAAAATAGCCAATATGTTTAGTTGATATTTTTACAAAAATTATTCATCTCCCATCCCATTTTGACATGAGCAATCAAAGTAAGCTTAACAAAAGTGACAGGATTTTCATATATGGATTCTTAGCAAGAGAATAATAAGCTAGGTGCTCAGAGCTTCAGCTCTTTATTAAGAATGTCTTTTTGGGGTGACATTAACAAGGAAGGTAAAGATGACATAGTCATGAATTCAAGCATGTGCTATGTTAAGCATCTGTCAGGTATGAAAATTCTAGACATACAGTATAAGTAAAGTACTTAAATCAAATACTGATGTAGTGTGGGAGTAAATAAATCTCTGGATTAACCTTAGCTCAACCATAAACTTCACTACATTACCTTATGAAAGACTCTCTCAAACTTGGCCCAGAATTGTAAGAACAGATAAATATCAATCTATTCAGAGATATTTTGAAAATTGGGATATAATGTAAAATTCTCTAAGCACATATAAGAGAATAATACATAGATGTTAAGTCATACTATTTACAAGAGTTAAATAATACTCTTCTTATCAGTTTTAATATATTTAACAGAGTGAACACAACTCAAATGAGTTTCAAATCAAAATAATTTTTTCCAAAATTAATTTAGATTTTTTTAAAAATAACATTTTAATAGTAAAATTTGGCATTAATATTAAACACAATGCTTTGGGAGAGTAGCAAAGCTGTACAAAATTTAAAATCTAGGACAGGTAAGAATTGTTTTAAGATTAATTAAAGATTAATTAATGTACAGATTGTTTTAAGATTAATTGTTTTAAGGTTTTAAATATCACTATTATACTAGATTTAACCTGTGATGTTAATCTATGTTGTAAGCCGCCCAGAGTCGGGTCTACCCGATTGGGGTGGGATAGTAAATATGAGTAAATAAATAAATAAGTCTAACATGGTTCTCTTAAGTAAAAACACATTATTTCCTTAAACAAGATTCTTTGCCATTATTTCCTTTGTCTTGACAACTGAGAATTAATCCAAAATGTATCATTTCTCATAAAAATGTAGCGCCCACTACCATAGACACTGCAAAGCTAAGGACATAAAAAAGTCTAATGACTTACTGCTACTACCCAAAAAGAGTCATAATCTCAAAAACTGTTGATTCTTCATCAAAGTTGTTTATATATAACACACTGGAAATTTAAAAAATATGGTTTATATAAAAACGCTATGAGGGATATTTACTTACCTGTAACAGTAGTCCTTCAAGAACTAGTTTTGTACATCACAAAACAGAGTGCTATGGCACAGTTCCACAGCATTTTAACAAAAGTATGTAGAGCCTGTCAAAGATGATGTCCAACTGTGAAATATATTAAAAGGCAATCCTTGCATTACAGAGAGAACACGTAGTGTCTCAAGCAAAGATAAAATCTATTATTTGCAAAACCACATAAAGAGGTTTAAAATATTAAAGGAAACTCTGCCAGTTCTCTCTTCTAAGGATCAGAGTTGTGAAGATTCACATCAAGAAATAGCATTAAGTGATATTTAAATTACAGAGGCTTCACCACTGTAATATTTCAGATTCAAAATGACTCAGTGGTTAAGAAGCTCGTCTTCAGATGGATGGCCTGCAAGTCGGCTGTTTGAGACTCTGGTACTACATGACGGACTGAGTGCCCATCTCTGTCCCAGCTCTTAGGGAGATGAAAGGCGCCTCATTCGGGCATCCCCGAGTGGAGTTCCTCCAGAATAATTTCTGACATGAAATTATTATTTCAGATTCAGATACTTTTAACAAATACAAAATAGTGAGGGATAAATTATACTCTTGAACCACAAAAATGGTAGTCAGATTTACTCAGGTGATGATGACACTAGAACAAAACATATTCAAGCTGAAGGCTTGTTTCTCAGGACTCTCAGTGACATCATGAAACAAAATCTGACGGGCTTGATAATGAAACAAATGCTGCTTGCAAGGATGATGAGTTTAACATCATAGTGAACAAGCTGCACCCAAATGAGGCTTCTTAGTACAGTACTGCTGCCTGAATAGATAACAGAAGACAGTACAGAAGAACTGAATATACCTGGATTATTGGGGGTACTTTTCAGTTCATTATTGCATTATAGACTGCATTGTGAAATTATAAAGTATAAGAAATCTATGGTGGTTGAAGTTTCAACCCCACCCTTTTTTCCAAATAATAAGCATCAAGAACTTTTGATCTTAGGCAATCTCCCTTATGAGGTAGCTGTTTTAGGCAGCTGAGATTAGGTAATATGAATGGGGGAGGCAAAAATTATTTATTGAGTACAACAATTTTCCCGGGGGCAGGGGCCGGGGCAGTGATGGAATGACTGCTCTGATTCCAGATAATTTCTAGTTGGAAAACAGGAGAAGGAATAGGGCAAATTCATGTATTTCACAGTGCAGATTAATATTCATTCTTTCAATGGGACTTTTCAGTTTCCCCAGGTTATGTATTTTGCTGCAGAATCCAGCAAGAACTAGACTTATACTCTAAGACACTGCCACACGAAGAACTGTACCATGTCCACAAGTTTCAGCCACTCACCATGTACAGGTGCATTTTGTGCCAACAGACAAAAACAGTTGGAATTAAAAAATGCCCCAAGTATTCTAAAGCTTTTTTCACTACGGTACTTTTCTCCCCTTCTAGGCAAATTCTTATCTCAATGGCTGAAATCCAGTAGTAGTCACAACTAGAGTTGGCTCATTGAATAAATAGAACTTACATGGGTACTAGCACACCAAATCTCCAATCATTCAATGGGCCTACATTAATTTGACTTATTAGATTTCAGTCATTGGTACAGAAAAGATCCTATGCACTGTATCCTTGTTTCTTGGCAAACTGTTATGCTGAGAAACAAGGGTGCTCTCCAGTTTTCATTAGGCTAAACTCAATTTAGGAGGGCAATGGAATTCTTGGTGGGGTGATGAAATAAAATGTGTATATACCTTTGTAAGTAAAAAAAAGTCAAGTCAGTTGTGGAGAATAAAGGAGAATATGCAAAGGGAAAGAAACCAGCATTAGGACTGGATATGCAGAATCCTTTAATTTGTGGAAACATTTACATAGCCCTTTAGTTAGGTGGGTTGGGCTATCATCTAAATTAAGTGTAGACTACCTTTTTCATTTGAATTTTTTGGAATAGTAGCTGTGGTAGTCTATGGTTCAGGCATATCCGAAACCAAAAACAAAAAAGTAATAAAACAAAATCACTGTAGCACTTTAAAGACTAACTGCTATATTTTTATTGTTAGCTTTCGTGGATCAAGTCCAATTCTTCAGACAAGGAATGAAACTTCCAGGCATTTGGTATATATAAACCATGCTTGGAAGTTTCACTCCTTGTCTGAAGAAGTGGACTTGATCCACGAAAGCTAACAATAAAAACATAGCAGTTAGTTTTTAAAGTGCTATAGTGTTTCTGTTTTATTACTTTTTTGTTTTTGTTTTCTGATATAACTTTTTCATATCTATCTGCCAACAAAAGCAAAACAGAACTGAATAGGGAATTAAAATATATTTTAAAATAATATGTAGCACCAAAATAATGACGTATAGCTATCTATTCCTCAGCAAAATAGCTTTACAATTTATTTTGTATTCCATGTCATATTAAAATGGCTTTTATTCTTTTAAAATTCACACAGTAAAATGAAGAGTGTCTTCTTTGGAATAAAACTATAAACCAGACTATTAAAATAAAAGCTAAAAGCATAGAACATAATTCATATTAAATACTTTCTCATTTTATTGCATGAACAATATCAAAATGATTAGTACAAATCTGTAGATAAATCATTAAGGTAATTTCAACAGAAACAGAAGGTATATAAAGCAAACATTCGTGGTATGAAAATGATAGTGATCAAATATATGCATTTAGAAATTCCAGTCCAAGAAATATAATTCTTTCCTGAATATGTAAGCACCGATTCCACTACGTTGCTGGTCATATCAAGGCACAAATCATTTGGAGGGTAAAACTTTTTATATATCTGGTATGTTCTGAGGTGAATCCTTTACAGTTTATCACCAACACCGACAATCCTTATTTTTTGATGTTCCCCACATACTAAAGCTATGATTTTACCCGAGCATGGCAAATTTGAAAAATGTTCATTTTGATTTCACATATATTCATTTTACCTAATCAATTACTGTTGAGTCAATACTAGGAATGTTCTAGCAGTGAGTGAGGAGTAGATTAGTTACAGATAAAAGCAAGCATGAAGAACTGCAAAAAAAGCTTACAATATTAATTTGTTTACCATATGCACACATCCATATAGGTTGCATTTACTTGGAGGGAGCCTGAATACTATAAAATATATTACCAATGTGGGAATTAGTAAAAAAAAGGTTCAAAACCTTAAATTATGTGTGTAATATCTGAGAAATAAAGACTGTGCAAAATGACAATAATGGGAATGAATTACCAACAGGTTTTTAAACCAATGTTCGCCTAAAAGGTTAACAGATACAAATACCACCTGTCTGCTGGTAATTATCATGTCAAGTTCATAAACAGTTTGAAAATGAATCTGGACGTAAAACAAGTACCCATTCCAAATGGGAAACATAGATAATTTCTAGAAAATGAGGTTACTTTCATAACTAATTATATATCTAATAATATAAAGAATATAATACCACCAATTATGGGCCAATAGCTTAACATTTTACTGTTGTCAAGCTTCAAATCACTAACCTTACATTCCATTTTTTATTATTTCTAACTTGATTGAAATTAATATGTTTAAATGTGGAAATTATACAAATTCATAAGAATGAAAGAAAATGCATTATTTTCTTATATAAAAATTATGATGGATATAATACCACTTGTTTATGTGCCATAAGGTGCAGTCAAATACTTTCACAGTGTATAATAGAACTTAATTGGATAATTACTTTACCAATGAAAACAGTTATCACGTAGAGATCATTTATCTCCCTTGTCTTCCTCATGTCTCATCATGTTGACGGAGCACTCTCCATTAATTTCACCCACCTTGTCTGACTCCTGACCCTGAAGCAATCAACTGCTACCTATCATAACCATCATGCATTCAATTTTTTTTTTTGAAAGGATATTCTTTCCAAAAGCAGATCTGAACTAAAGACATGACAAACAAGCAAAACAGGTCAACATTTAGAAATTTAGCAGAACAAACTAAGCTACAGTTGTACCTTGCTTAAAGAGCATACTGCGTTCCACAGGATTGCTCTTTAAGTGAGTTTGCTCTTTAAACGAAACACCATTGTAAGTGGCCAATTGTGACTTCTGAGGGGGGGGGGATTGTGAACTGATTTATTTGATAAGTGAGTTTTTGGTAGGTTTTTGTGGTTAAACGAAGTGACCATTCAGAGAAAATTCTGCTCTTTAAGTGAGTTACTCTCTAAGCGAGGTGCTCTTTATGCAAGGTTTTACTGCACTTCAAGATGCTACTAGGAATTATTAGAAATTTCTTCTGAAACACAGATTGTTTAGGATTCCAGCAGCTCTAGAACAATGACAATTCTCTGAAAATACTGTACTCTAAAACAACCACTGATCTTCCCTCTTCCCTTGGGAACAGAATAAAAGCACCAGCTTTCTACATATAAGTGAAGGTGGGTGAGAGAGATAAAGATCACATTTGGTTACTTGCAATGTCACTGTAAGTTCTTCAACTCCCAATCCACTGTCCACACCCTCCATTACTTAAGAAAAGTGAGACAGAACAAGTTTGTCCAAATATTTGAACTCTGCATATCTGTCCCAGTTTTCATCAACATAATCTTGTGAGTACATTGCTTTAGAGCTTGGAGATAAGATAGAATCTGAGTAATGTGCTAAGAAAGTATTACTTTTAATTATGTCTACATTTAACATTGAACTCTCAGGAGTTTCTATTTTATACTGGGATTACAGACAATTACAGATATGTGAGCAGTAAAAAAATTAGTACACCTTTATTAAGAATTTTAATGCTGAAGATTTTAAAGAAAAAGGCAAATTAAGCTGCAACCACTTAGTGACCAAATGCATTCCTAGGATCATCAGATAACTTTGAATCTCCCATCCTGCTAAGGTAGTAAACAGTGCTTCCACCTCAGGAAGAGGAAATTTGATCTCTAATTCTTCCATGCCCCTCTGAGCTCCTGTGGATATTTTCATTATTGTTTCTTTCTAACATTGGCACTTTTGATTTGACAAGGGACACAACGTATATTTAGGAGGTAGGCTGGTGGGTAAGGAGGACATGGGTCCACGGTATCTAGTCATCTCAGCCCTGATAACATTCTAAAAAGAAGTCATGCCTCAGTCTGTGTCTAACTTTTTCTTGCCACTTCTTGCAATTAGAAGTAAAAAAAGACCTGTTGAGTCAAAACCAAACAAAGCAAAAGAAGTTTTCATCAATACTTCCATGTTGTTGGCCCCTGAGAACTCCATCAATCAGACTCCACATCCTTAAGACTGCATTATAAGAATCCTATAAGTAGCTACAAACCAATTTTTTTGGAGGATACAATTTTCATGTCCCTCCTAGAAAGTATTTTTTACAAGATACAGTAGCTACTTTATTCCAAGAAACTATTAGAAACATTTCTGAGATAACTGCTATTGTACAGTATTTTTATCATGCTGGAAGACATATTATACAACTGGTATTTGAGCAGTATCATATTTATATGAGACCTTTACACAGATCTTAAACAAAATGTACTGCCCTCAAATGGAAAGAAAATTGTTGTTGAAACTTACCAAAGGAACCAATCAATCCAGGAAATAGTCTTTTTCTAAAATAATAAGCCAAGTAGCTCTCTTATGCTGATGATTTAGAAGTATAGTGGCATATTTTGTTCAAGAAAATAAAGCCAATTATGTCATGTTATGATTCAGCCATGAAAAGTACTATAAGAGCCTGTACCATCTCAACAGATAACAGCCAACATATTTAAAAACTCCTAGTCTGCATCACCAAAGATGTATACATTCTTCCCACATAAAATATTTACTGAAGTAAATCACTTTGGCAATAAAAAATAAATAAATAAAAATAACTGATCTGCAGTCTACTAAGGCAACTGTTAAAATAAATCTTCTTATAAAACATGGCACTCTCATGGTATTCACACCACAGGTATGAAGAAACAATCCAATAATCAAAAACTAAGGTCAACATAGAGCATTTAGAGCCATGTCAGGGAATATTCCCCACCCCACTTTCTAAACAGCATGACCTGACCTATGCAGCCCCAGCCCATTTCTTTAAGAAAATAAGTAAAGACATGTTGAATGTAAAGAACACAAAATCCAAGATTGAACTACACTGTTTTGATACCATTATAATGAAATATATTTTTTGCTGCTTAGAGTACTATGAGCACAAGGAGCATTGCCACTGCTATTTTCACAGGGATGAATGACACTAAATGGAAAACCTAGGAGAAGACTAATAGATTAATTAGTCTGCTCCTAGACTAAAGGTGGTTGTTCCAATACACTGAAGTGCACAGTCACAAAATTGAATTTTAAAAAATGAGATCAGAATTATCGATGATTTTTTAAAGATATGGTGAAAAAATTAGACCAAGTATTAATAGTTATCACAGGATAGTCCAATTAACAATACTCTGCTTATTTTGAAGACCTTCTCTTTTATGCTGCTGAAAAGTTGCAACATGGCCATGAAAATAAAAAAGCCTAATTTGTTTGAGATGCAGTCCTTTTATACTCAACCATAACAGTATTTTAGTTTATTTCTTGAACAAGGTCTTGAATTCATGCTTTACAACTCAGGATCAAATCTCACATGTTTATCAAAAGTTGTGGAAGAAGCAGGTAAACTATTTTGCTAGCACTTTGACATGGTCTTCCAACATTATTTTAACTATATCATTTTATATGCTGCCTTCATAGTGGAACATTCTTCCACTAAGTTTATTTTATAAAGAAACATAGTTTTAAATTAAAGCTGTAGAAAATATTTTCCCACACAATTTTTCTATGTCAAACAAACCTATCGTATAGATACAGTAAAGATATGGGTTCCTTCCTGCTGTGAAACTGTTCAAGCATAAAAAAGCAGATATAAGACGGAACAAAATAAACCAAGCACATTTTCTGTACACAAACTGCCTAATCATTTAAAACTAGTCAAGTGGTTTGTAAAATTTTCAGTATTCACAGCAATACTTTAAATGCAATGTAAGCATATATGATTCTGTGTAAAATAGGATCTCTATTTTGATTCTAGGGAACTTTTTTCCTACATGATGTATTTGAAAGTATCTTCTATCCAACTTACAATCATCTTTATTTCAATCACTGTTAACTTGCAAGACAACTATTTCTATCTCACCTGAACAGAAAATCTCAGTATATTTAAGTTACCAGAGGACATCATTGACTACTGCAGATTAGGCTGAACTAAGACAAATATAATTTGTGGTGCATTATTTTTTACCATACATGGTATAAAAATATTAGAAAATTAAAAACACACTCTTCTCATTACAACACAGTGGCCTTTATATACCACTGATACTCATCACAGTGGCTTTTATGTACCATTAATACCTATTACTTCAACAGAAAAAAATTATGAAGCCTTGAATAAAACCAGAAATATAAGGATAAAGAAAAGATTGAATTGTACTATTCAAATATAAAATCTACTCACTGGAATGAGAGAGATCAGAAATCAGCTACAATTTCACTTTTAAAAACTTAATCTAGACAGCATAAGGGAGTGCACCATTTCAATATAAAATATTAATGACTTGTATTTGTGTTTTCTGTTTTATCTTCTTGGGCGAGATTTTTCAGATTATTTTGAAAGTCAAGAGTAAAATTCTCCCCAGCATCCTGAGCAAAGGGATTGTTGAAAAAAAGATTTATATCTAATGGGGCTGCACTTCCTGAATCCCATGAGTCATCGGTACTACTAGAGTCTTCTGTAGTGGTTGGAGGATAGCTTAGTTGTTCTAACTGGTCAATAATGTCAGCAAACTGAAAAGCTGAGCTTGACTCAGAGCGGACTGAATAGGCTGGAAAATTCACCATTGAACTAGCTTCTGAATGATTAGCAGAGTTATATGTATGCAAAAAGGATGTACCATGTAATGTCAAATTATTAAGAGAACTGCTTTCAGATTGATTATTAATAAGTGAACTAGTTTCAGAAGGACTCAGAAGGCTCTGCATTCTGCTTGCCTGAGCTTTAACTTCAAATAATTCTGAGGTACCCGATGGTTGCTCATTTCCATTAAAATCACTCTCTCTTTCAAATTCAAACTCATCATCTATGTTCATATCGACTGCTTCTATGGAATATCTGTCAGGACTTGACTGAGAAGATATCGTATTTAGTTGCAGCATTTCTTTAGTAAAAGCAGGTGAATCTGAGAGATGTTTAGATAGATTTGAGTCCTGTAAATTTAAACCACCATACAAATAAAAAGCTTCAGATCCTCCAGCAAAAAATGAGATTTCTGCTGGATCATCATCAATGAACTCTTCTGAAACCTGAAGCTGGGAATTAACCAGTTTTACACGTGGGACACTCCTACCTTGAGGCTGGTGAAGTCTGGCAGCAATAGCCACACCTGTGGTAAAATCATCCTCATCATTGTCATTTTTACAAGCAACTCTATTTAGTTTGTCACACTTTTCTACAGCTACATCTAAAACACAGCTATTATCAGAACAAATGGGGCTGGAGTTTTCGGCAACATTACAAAACCCAACACCTTGGAATGACTGCAGTATTGGTGATCCAGGTTCCTGTATCACTTTCCCCCCAGTTTCTTCTGAAATTCCACTTTTTCCTTCCGTGGATAAGCTCCTTGCATGTGACCCTCTGGGCTCCAAAAAGAAAGTATTACTCTCTGTGAAAGCAGGGAAGCTGGCCACATTTGTGGATGATAGGTTATCTGAAGGAAAGGAGTATGTACAGGTATTAGGTCCAGCAGTTCTTAGCCCTTCTGTAAATGAGACACTCTGGGGAGAAAAGAAGAAAAGCTTTTATTAGATCGACCAATTAAGCACACAAACAGGCCTAGAGGAATTCAAGGTAAACATGTACTACATAAGCTTAGAAATCTTGTTCTTAAGGCTACAACATCTAATTGCTAAGACATAAATCAGAAATGTGACCAAGATATACAAGTGTGATTGCTTTGCTTTAAGTGTATTTTCATAGAGATTTTCCCTTATTTCCAGGAATTATAGACCTGACTTGCTTCTTAGGAATCTGCCTTTCTGGAAATGGCCAAGTAGAAAAAAATATCCCAAGTTCTCTTGTATATTATGATTTCTGTAGGAATGTAGTAACTTCTATTATCATGCCATTGCTTCTCTATACAGTAATACCTTGGATAATGCTAAGACTTGGTTCCACAAGTCTTGGTGTCATCCAATTTTTAGTGTTATCCGATGCATGTTAAAATCTTATGGGATGGATCGGCTAACGTTAAAGCTCCATAGAGATACATTGTAACCGCACAGGCTTTAGCGGTTGTTATCCGATCCATCCCATAGGACCTTAACATTATTCGATCCAATTCTGCTTATGGTCACACATGCGTTGGTCACCTCCAGACTTGATTACTGTAATGCGCTCTACATGAGGCTGCCCCTGATGACCATCCAGAGACTCCAGCTGGTCCAAAATGCGGCGGCCCGGGTAGTGGTGGGGTGTGGGCGTTATGCTCGTGTTTCACCGCTGCTCCGGGAGCTGCATTGGTTGCCAGTATGTCTCCGGGTGCAATTCAAGGTGCTGGTTATTACCTTTAAAGCCCTATATGGTAGTGGGCCAGGATACCTAAGAGACCGCGTCACCCCAAGAACATCTGTCCGGCCCACCAGGGCGGATCGGAGAGGCTCCCTTGTTATTCCTTCGACGAGAGAGGCGCACCTCGCCTGCACTAGGAGGAGAGCCTTCTCCGTGTCCGCCCCGACCCTCTGGAACCTCCTGCTCACCGAGCTGCGCCTTCAGACAGAGCTCTTGCCCTTCCGGAAGGGTTTGAAAACCTGGCTGGCAGGACAAGTTTGGGGACCAGGGAACGTGGGTTCCCATACTAAGCGGCTTATTTAAAGGATTGCCACTCTGGGTCTGAATGTGGAAATATTGGTGCGTAGTTTCTGTATTGTTTTAACTTTTGATGACTTTTAACTTTGACGATTTTTATTGATATGGATTGTTTTATGTTTTTATTTTTATTTTTATATCGTGATGTAAGCCGCTCAGAGTCGGGTTCTCCCGATTGGGGCGGGGTAACAAATGCAATAAATAATAATAATAATAATAATTCTCCTCCCCAGATTACTTAACGTTATGTGATTTTAGCGTTATCCAAGGTAAACGTTATCCGAGGTATTACTGTATTTATATAGTAAAGATTTCCCTTGCTCAAAAGCCAGTGATATCCAACTCTATTTATATAAATCAAAATAATTTAATATCTCGATCCAATCAGTAAACCCTAACACCAAGTTTATTAAGAAATATAGTTGCACTTTTCACTGCAGCCATCAAAATAAGGTCGTGGATAAAAACACTGAGTCATTCTGAGTCAAAGTTTGTTACATTTTAAGTGATTACATCTTTCCCTATTTTATCTCAATTTTGTATAAGTCAGTGTCATGTGGTGGCTTAGTGGTTAAGACACTGAACTTGATGACTGAAAGGTTGGCAGGTCAGCAGTTTGAGACCCGAGTGTCCCAGCTCCTGCCAACCTAGCAGTTCGAAAGCAAGAAATTGCAAGTAGATAAATAGGTACCACTTTGGTGGGAAGGTAAACAGCATTCAGTGCATTCTGGTGTCTAGGCATGCCTATCACATATCCACGGAAACATCTGCAGAGACAGACAGCACTGGCTCTTTAGTTATAAACAGAGATGAGCACTGAGCCCTAGAGTCAAATATGGCTGGCTTTCAAGCAAGGGTGACCAATGTCATGCTACATTATTCATGTAGATATATACTGTTTCAGTTCTATTTTAGCTGTTTTGATACATGTGAAGTGTACTTTATAATGTTTCTGTATTAATAATGTAAAAGATACAATTATCACACGGCTGAAGGAAATGGGTTAGGAATTTATGATGCAGTAGCATTTATGTCATTATCACAGCAAGATCTAAGTTTCATGGAGAAGCTGTCTGAAAATTTTGACAACTGTCAATTTATAGTATTTAGCAATGCATTATCAAATACAGTTATCAAATAAGAGGCTTATTTGATCAGACTGATTAAGTGCTGCACATAATAACTTAAAATTCCTGACTGGGAAGATGGCATGAAATATGTGATATGAACTGTTGGTTTACATCCAAAGAATTGTGGAGTTCAGTTAACTTTACTTAGGGGAAGGTGGTGGTAGTGACGGGGGAAGAACCTTGTACTTCTAAAACAGCACTCACCTCACCAAATGGTAGAGATGTGAAAGCAAGGGGAGTTTCATAAGCAGTTTATTATATAGTATGGATGTCTGCTATTCAGAGCAGATGGGGAAAGGTCTTACATTCCCTGGACATGCCCTCGAGGCAAGCCTGCATTTAACTGAGGCACAAGGTCAACATGATAAGTTTTAGTAACACCACTATGAAAAGTTAAATTTTTGATTTTTAAAAGGTGTCGTTTAAGAAGTTAACTTTCATTATCTGTGTGATCATGATACCTGAAACAAGCTCATTTCAGGACTAACCTGTTTGGGTGAATCAGCATTCAAGGTATGAGCAGATATTCTAGTTTTACTATGCCTCCTGTAAATCAAGAGTATACTATAAATACACAAGAGATTACAGTATTCAAACACTTTATCAGCAAGTCTATATAAGAGGAGGGAGAAAAATGTGCCAAAATGAATGTACAGTAATACCCCACATAACAAATGCTTCGTATAGGGAAAAATTCGCATAATGAAGCATTTTTTATGCAGGGGTGATAGCCCGGATAACAAAAAAAACCCGTTCGTTATGCGGGGTTCTTGGTAGCCGGGGTATACCTGCTCAATAGGAATCCCGGTTAATGAACTCCCCCCTCCCCCCCGTTATGCTGGGTACCGCCAATGGTGCTTCGCATAACGAAAACATCCACATAAGTAAGCGCTCCGTGGAACGGAGTTTGTTCGTTACGTGGGGTTCTTACTGTATGTAGTTCCTCTTTTTTTAGCCTTAAAACTATCTAAATATTATCCACAACATAAGGTCAGCCAAGAAAATGATATTGCTGCTGGAAGTCTTCAGTGGCAACCCTTATGTATAATTTCTGTCTTGTTTTATCCCTAGATATGGTTTTACAATACCAGAACTGACTTCCAATTATTTTCAGTTTCTGGGAGCAAAATGTTTATGACTTTCTTAAAACCAGCAATAATAGGGGCAGCTTGACTTGCTTAGGGACTAGATTCCATATTTGAGGCACCCTTTTGTACCAACCTATCTTTACTTTGAAGACTGCAAATATCTGGGCCTCAAGCTACTAATAGTGTTATAGGTAAGAATCTACAAATTTCCAATACATGCACCACTACAAATTTCCAATTTAAAATTTCCAATTTAAAATTTGTAGAGCATTTTAATTATCTTGGTAGCATCATGGATGCAGATGGGGAAACAGAAGCAGATGTGAAATGCTGAAAATGTAAAGTAACTGCTGCTTTCCAACAAATGTGTTTGGCTTGGACATCTCCCTCTATAGATATTGAACTTAAGGGCAAATTATTTAATGCCATTGTTGTACCGATTGCCATCTATGCCAGTGAGACCTGGAAGTCTTCAACAAAAACCACTCAGAAGATTAATGTCTTCCAGCAACGTTGCCTTAGAAAGATTTTCCGTATTACATATTGGGATCATATTACAAACAAAGAATTATTACAAAGATGTGGTTCCCAAAGACATTGAGTGGAAAGATGCAGGAACTGTGGCTGTGGGTCAAACATTATGGAAGACATTTGTAGCCCAATGTGCTTATATATTTATATTAACATAAATGTGTAATATATTTATATTAATTTGTCACCTAGACACACAAAAACTGGAGAGTCTTCTACCTACTTTCCTCTCAACCCTCTCCAAGTTTGGTGAAGTTTGGAGTTAGGGTATCAGAGTTATGGCATCCCAAACCACTCACTAAAATTTCCTCAAATTAGCTGCAGTGACCTAAGACTTTTGCACAGTACTGTAGATCAGGCGTTCTCAACCTCTGGCCTGTGGTCCAAACCGGCCTGCACATATAATTAAATGTGGTGCATGGCGAGAACCCAGGCACTTGCAGGACCGACCCCCACCTACCACCACCTGACATTGCAATAACTGGCAGTGGGGCGGTGGCAACTTGGTGGCAACTACTGCTGCTTTGGGATGGTTTTTGCTGGTCCCCAGAGCATGAGAAAGCTCCATGGAGTTTGGCTGCAATAATCTGAAAATTTTCTGTTGAAATCCATGCCGAAAGGAGAGCTTCCTTGCCGTGCAGAGACGTCAGCCTTGGCGTGTGGCACTGAGGGAGTCTGGGAGATGTAGTCATTGCCGCGCGTCAAGGAAACTGTCCTTCTGGTGCAGATTTCAAAGCCCAAGAGCAGCAGAAAAATTTCAAACTACTGAAACCAAGCTCTGCACAGCTTTCTCCTGCTCTAGGGACCAGTGAAAACTGTCCCAAAGCAGCAGGAAGAAAGTGCTGCCACCGTTGCATGGCCACGACCGCACTGCAGATGATGATGGACACATAGTCCAGGGAGAAACCACACACTAAGCACCTAGTGGGAAGCAGGTCCGGCCCCTGGCAGGAAAATGTTGAGAACGCCTGCTATAGATCATTCAAATTTAAGATACACAAAATGACTTGGCAAGTAATTATACCTTTTTCCAGCTAAGGAGAGTTCACAGTAAAGTATGAAAAATTTTCATTATGCTTAGTGAATTTGGTAAATAAAATGTCTATTTGGGATCAAAATTGCTGGGAGAAACATCAACAATTTGAGATATGCAGATGATACCACCCTAATGGCAGAAAGTGAGGAGGACCTAAAGAAGCTCCTGATTAGGTTGAAAGAAGAAAGTGCAAAAGCTGGCTTGAGACTCAATATAAAGAAAACAAAGATAATGGCAACAGGCCCTATCTGTCCCTGGAAAATAGATGGGGAAGAAGTAAACGCAGTGACAGATTTCACTTTCTTAGGATCAAAGCTCACTGCAGATGGGGATTGCAGCCATGAAATAAAAAGGCGACTAATTCTTGGGAGACAAGCTATGAGAAACCTGGGGAGCATAGTGAAAAGCAGAGACATCAAATTGCAAACAAAAATTCATATAGTCAAAGCAATGGTATTCCTGGTGGCAATGTATGGTTGTGAGAGCTGGACCATTAGGAAAGCTGAGCGCAGAAGAATAGATGCCTTTGAGATGTGGTGTTGGAGGAGAGTTTTGAGAGTCCCCTGGACAGCAAGGAGAACAAATAGGTCAATCTTAGAAGAAATCAACCCTGACTGCTCCTTAGAAGGGCAAATAGTGAAGATGAAGCTAAAGTACTTTGGATATCAAGTGAGAAGAGAAGACTCACTTAAGAAAGCCATGATGCTTGGAAAGGTTGAGGGCAAAAGAAGAAGGGGGTGGCCAAAAATGAGATGGCTAGATGGTATTGTGGACACAATGGGCACAGAGCTGAGTGGGTTGAGGGGGATGGTGGAGGACAGGAGTGCCTGGCAGACAGTGGTCTATGGGGTCGCAAAAGGGTCGGAATCGACTGTGCGACCGAACAACAACAAAAGTTGTGAATTAAAAATACCCCCATGGAAAATATTTAACCCAACAATTTCCCGGCTAACCTAGATGATAGAATGAAATTTTCCCAAAGAATTGTAAAAATAATGTAGTCTGAAGGACTGGTTGAGCAGAGTATCTAATGGACTAAATGTTGGGTTAAAATATGGAAATGTAGAGAAGTGAGAAAGTTTGAAGAATTAATAATAAAGAGGGAAAGGCAGGAAAAAAATAAAAAAGGAAAGGATTAATAAATAAAAGTACAGTAATACCCCGGTTAGTGTTTGTCCCGGACAACGCTAAAACTGGATAACGTTGGGGAATTTGAGGCAAACTTTTGCACCACACATTAAAATAATGTTGTGTGATGCAAAAGTTTGCCCAAATTCTCTAACATTGATCTCTGCCCCAAAGCCTGCAGGGTTGGAGACAGGCCTTGCAGGCTTTGGGGCAGAGATGTACGGAGGTTCGGACCGCTGGTTTGGTTGGGGGGAGACTGGACACGCACACCTTCACCCCAACCAAACTGGCACCCTGAGCGTCAGAGCACCGGTTTGGTTGGGGGGAGACCGGATGCACCCGTTTGCCCCATAACCAAACCAGCATTGCAGGGATCGCCCCCAATCTCCTTCCCAAACATGCCACTGCTATGAAGCATGCAACACCACCAGCGTGGTTGGGGAAGAGACTGGGGAGCCCCCCAGTCTCCTTCCCAACCACACCGCCGTTATGAAGCATGTAGGGCCAGCATGTTTGGGGAGGAGACTAGGGAGCCACCGGTCTCCTCCCCAACCATGCCACCAATGTGAGCTTCACAGCGCCAGTTTGGTTGGAGGGAGAACGAGCGTGTGCACCCTCACCCCAACCAAACTGGTGCTTGGCTCCGAATCCCCACTGCCCTTTCCAAAGAGGCAGACAGATCGACCCTGTTCCCTTTCCTCTTCGGAAAGGAAACTGGGGTTTTTTTTACATTGTGCAATGTACGCATCGCATGACGTTAAAAACCAGATAACGCTAAGACTTGTGGAACCAAGTCTTAGCGTTATCTGAAGTATTAGTGTAATAGAATATCAGATAGGGCAGAGGATCAAAAGCAAAGTTTGATAATGACATGAGGAGTAGATTTAGGTAGAGAAATAACTGAGGAGGAATTGAGAAGTTTATGGAAGAAAATAATTTTAAAGAACATGCCTGTAAGGATTAAAGAGAACTGTAATAAAATATGGAGATTATATTTAATACCAGTAAAAATGAACTGTTATAATCAAAAATATTCTGTAATATGTTGGAGGCATAATCAAGAGGTTGCTACTTATTTCCATTTATAGTGAGGATATGAGGAGATTCAGAAAATATGAAAAATATTTTTTAATGAAATAAATGCGATTTTATCTACAAATTTTGATTTTTGTCCAAAAACAGCAGTTAACAAGCTTTGGAGATGTTCAATTGAAATGACAAAAATGGAATTAATTTTGGTAACTACAGGAAAACTAAAATGATAGCAAAAAAAATGGAACGTAAGATCTGAATTTCAATTTACGGAAAGGGATAAAGAAGTTTAGGAATATATATTAATGATAAATTGACATGTGAAATTAAGGTAAAAAAAAGAGTGTCAAAAGTAAATAAATTTAAAGATATACAGAGCGAATTTATAAAATGTGTACTATTGAAAGGGAAAGGTCAGATGAAACAATGTCTTCTTGGAGAGTAGTGGGGTGCAGTAACTAAAGGAGATGAAGGAAGAGGTAAAAGAAGAATAGATATTTTAAATGTCCTGAAGACTGTAGGAGTCACATAGTTTATATATAATTTGTTATTATATTTGTATTTTGTTTTTATTGATTTGTGAATTCTCAAAATAAATAAAATTAATTTTAAAATACCACAGAACAGTTAAAAAAACAACAACAGAATTTCATTATTAAAGAATAAGCTGAGAAAGACACAGGATATCCAAAGAAGGAAGCTCTTCATGTATAAAATAACTTGTTACCTTTCATATGGCATTTTTTTCAACCCACTTTCTTTAACATAATCCACCAACTGTTTCTGTGTACGCCCACTGTAAACAATAAATAAAAATGTTACTAAAAATTGATGAAAAATATATACATTTCTGGACTTTGAGCTACTTTTTTATGCAAGGAATAAGATCCTAAATCTTTAATTTAAAAGGAATTACATTCTTTCAATTTCTTTTATTCCACTTTCCTGGACCAAAACAAATTGGGCTCGATCATACCTGTATCTGAACGAGGATCCTCTGCTGAAGAACACTGCTTTGGACTTTGGCTTTGGCTGATCAAATAGCCTGAAGAAAGTATGATACTCAACACATATTTTCCAGAAGTTCTTACATTCATCTCTACTTCCTAAAAGAAACTCCAGCGTATCCTGATATGGACCCTTAAATTGAAACACAAAAAAATCAAATATGCTACCTCCTCACAACAAAGTTTATATAAAATTGCAACCACACTTCATTGCATGCCTAGAAAATTTATTCCAGAGCACCCATTAAATCAGTGTCAAGGGCAGGGGCATTTTAAAATATTTTAACGTTTCCTCTCATTTCCCCCTGACTACTTAGAAATAAATTATCTGAACTAGTACAGTATATACAAAATGTTAATCAGTTACATGCCATCATTTAGAATCAACTTCGATCCTAATAGGGCTTTTAAGATAAGTGAGATATTTATTTATTTATTTGTTGGATTTATATATTCACCCTTTTCGACTGAGCAACTCAAGGAGGCTCACAACATCAGTTAAAACCCATACCAAATACTAATTGAAACCAAATACTGTACTATAAAACTATCTAAAAACGTCCATAAAACCTTCCCAATCCCCTTAAAAAAGAAGGACACCTGGGCAGGAGTAAATAAGAACCCCAAGCAGGGCTAAATAAGCCAGCAGGGCTGGGTTGTGGTATGAGTTGTACCCCACACCTGCTGGAGTTTAAGGAATGGGTTCATCAGTTCCAATCCCAGTGAGTTTCCATAACCATGTGAGGATTCAAAGACTAGTCTGTCACTCCGTGCACTACATCACACTGGGTATCTAGTAGTAGTCATCATCATTATCATCGTCGTCTTGTAATAGTATTAAATATCTGATCTCAAACTTAGTAATAACTGTGTGATGTCAAGTGCATTCCAACTTACAGTAACCTTTTCCAGTTTTCTAAGTAGAAAATATACAGATGTGGTTTACCATTCCCTTCTTCTGGGGATGTCCTGGGATCATGCACCTTGTCCAATGACTACAAAGGTTGCCTCTTCTCTAGGTAGGCACAGTGGGGAACTGAACCCCCAACCTTTGGCTCACAGCCTTAAATCACTAAACTATCCAGACAGCTGATCTGAAACTCTGTGAGAGTGAAATATCTAAAAACATTTTTCTAGGGCAGCAGCGATCATGCAAATAAACTTTAGTGAGTCACGTGTACAACACATGTGGCCCACAACAAATTTCTCACATTGAAAGAGATACCAAGGAAGCCTTTGGACCAGTCAGCTTCCTTTAACCTAGACTTCTGCTCAGTTATGTTGATTTGATTTGATTCCATGTAATTTTTGTCATTGTAAATGTGCAACTCCAATGTTGATTATGTCTTCCATAATCTCATATTTTATATAGCGTAGCACTGTAATCTCTCTCTTCCTCAAACACTACTGGAGATATGCATTCCTTTTTAATAGGAAAAACTTTAAAGTCAGAGAAGAGTGAGTCATGCAAATGAAGCACAGTTGAGCTCATACTTCAGGCAGCCTGAAAATGTGGAAGGAATAAGAAATTACTTACATGAACCTCTGGGTGAAGTTTGATAAGGAACCTTTTCCGCTTAAAGCTTATTTTTCGGATTTTGGACCAGTTGAAAGTGTTGATTTTTGTATTACCCTATAGTAAATAAAAGTTGGAAAAAAGTATGTAACACTTACAATATAAGCAGAAAAATCATATACATATGAGGATTACCATACTTATCTAAATAAATTTAGATTATTATGCTTTGTATCAGATTTGCAAACAATTCTGAAGTTTGTTATTATGAAATGCATGACAGTGATGGGAGCAAACCCACTCTTGGAAGGCACTTGTATGCACACATGTACTTGGGAGAAAGACAGAAAAAGAGACAGTGTAGGAGCAGAAGAAATGAGTGGGCACATGCAGGTACTTTTGTGCATCTGCCCATTCCAACTCATGCTGTTTGCCCACTCACACTGTGTGGTCGTGCTGGTGTGTGGTCGTGCTGGCTAGCAATCGCTAGCCTAGGGTCAGTTTGACTTCAGGGACAAACCGCGCGGTTCGTCCCTAACGTCAGGGCTTTTTTTTTTTAGTGTTGTTTGATGCATGCACCGGACAACGCTAAAAATCGGATGTCATGACTTGTGGAACCAAGTCATAACGTTATCCGATGTTCTCGTGTATGCCATTATATACAGTAATACCTCGGATAACGTTTACCTTGGATAACGCTAAAATCACATAACATTAAGTAATCTGGGGAGGAGAATTGGATCGAATAACATTAAGGTCCTATGGGATGGATCGGATAACAACCGCTAAAGCCTGTGCGGTTACAATGTATCTCTATGGAGCTATAACGTTATCCGATCCATCCCATAGGATTTTAACATGCATCAGGCAACACTAAAAATCAGATAACATGAAGACTTGTGGAACTAAGTCTTAGCGTTATCCGAGGTATTACTGTATCTGCCTTAGGCCTCTCAGTCAAGCTATCCCATTGTTCTATTTTAAATAGACAGTAGTAGCTAACACTCCATAAGAGCTGTTCTACTGCAGGTTTAATTTAAAGATCAAAGTGTGGTATTTAGATGCCCAGTCAAGATTGGCTTTTCCTTTGATTCTGGGGAGTGTCAGTGTATACAGAGGAGAAAGGACTCTGGCATCCCAAAGTCTGTCCCAGTAATATTTATGTCTCTCTTGTCTTTCTTTTATAAATAAAAAATAAATTTCTCCAAGAACGGAGAATTCTGCTAAATCCTAGATTAATGCGTTTTTGTTTTCAAGAAAGAAACATGATGTAACTGTTACAATGCTGCAGAAGTGAAAACAAATTTGCCAATGTTGTGAGATAGTATGACTTTCTTATGAACAATAGGTGAAGGAATAGCGTCAATAATAAATTTTTAAAAACTGGTAAAGTTTCACTGTTCCAGTAGCAATACTGGACTAAGAACCCACAAAGATGATTTCAGTATCAGTGGTAGAGTCTTGTCTGAAGAGGGAGCTTAATGGAGAAAAGTGGTATTATCTGAAGCAGAAATTCTAAATCTGCAGCCCGGATGTGTCCTGCAGTGCCATTTCATGTGGCCCCCCACCGCCTCCCCCACACCAGGAAGTGCCATGTGGTGAAAGAAGGGCAAAATGGCTGTCTGGCCCCTGAAGCTGTCTGAGGGAACATGACCTGTCCCCTGGCTTTAAAAGGTTGAGAACTCCGGGTCTGAAGGGATGGTTTATCCTTCTTGTGCTTCTTCATCTTGTTAGCTGGTGCAACTGGGCCCACTTGCAAATAGAATGATAATGGATGCTCATTAGTCCTTGTTGGGAGTCTACAATGATACTGAGGCCTCCAGCATGAGATGGGACATGTCACCAGCTGGAGAGGTGGCTTGGAGCAAGCTGAAGGCATCTACCTGCTCTGATGTCTGGAGGGATCTCTACCAACAGGAGCCTCAGAGGTGTTACTGCCTATTGAAAAGTACCAGTTTCAATCATTTTTAGCTGCATCAACATTACTCAGTGATGTGGCCCTCTCTGAGGCAAAACAGGCATTTGGAATGGCTACTGGTATGGTGGGGTGGAGGTGGGGAGTTCTTGTTTCCACATGGTATATATTTATTAAAGAAAGCCTTCAATGCCATGAGCGAAGAGTGGAAGGCGAGATAAGTCTAAATAAGCAATAGCCTATATTGAAACCATGATGGAAACTAATCAAATATTTAGAATGGTTGGAGAGTGGATAGGATAGTCAATATAAAAACAAAAGTAATAACATATAGTACTGCAGCCAAAATGGCTGACATAATGAGTTTGATCATTCGTCTTCCATGTCTAGGCCAGTGTGAAACTGCCAAAATGAAGGCACTTTTTGGTGAGTTCATTTTGCAGTTCCTTTTGCCTGGCTTAGTGTGAGAAAGATTAGCCAGCAACACAAGGTTTCCATTACCAGGGTATGCCCGATGACAGGGTCTCAAGGTTGACTCAGCCTTCCATCCTTCCGAGTCAGTAAAATGAGTACCCAGTACTGTAATAACATTGTGAAGCTGCCCAGAGAGTGCTCTGATCACCATGGTGCAATATATAAGTACAATTGCTATTGCTACTGCTATTGATTCAAGATGTGGATGAAAAGGCAGCAATTGAAGCTTAGGCAGGAGATCCATGTTTTCACTCCAGCAGGTAGATGGGTGTGTTAGGTCAGAGAATCTGTCGGCTGATCATTTCACACTCTGTTCATGCACTATACTATAACTTAATAGGCAGGGCTAGCAAAAGTCTGTAAAGTTAAACACTGCTTTCCTACCTGGAATACCAGGACTCCCATGTTTGAAACAGCCAGGTTAATTTTTGTTCCTTCACGATCAGACGCCAGGTGAAATCGCATGCCATACATCTCTAACTTTCGAGCTATTTCAAGCACTTGGAAATCTGATTCAGCAGGAGTTTGGCCTCTATGATGATCAATATAAAAATGCAGTGGATATCAATAAATATGTAACACTAATAGAAACACTGCTGTAGTTCAGTCTGTTCTACGTAATTACATCTGTGCATTGATCCATGAACCATAAGCTAGATTTAAATTATGCTGTAGAACAATAATGAAAAACTTAGATAATATTTTACAAAAATAAGACGCAAATGGTACAATAACGTGCAATATATTTTTAAGGAGATAGAGATCATAAAATTTTGCTTTGCAGTGAAATAATTCTCAAGATGTTTCAAGAAACAGGTTAAATAGTTCTTTGAAATGTTGCTTCAACAGAACCATATAGAATGTGAGACTACATATTCCCATGAACTCTTGCTACTTCTAGACAACACCAGCAAAAGTTTCCTTTTTCTTGAAAAGCCAATATAATACTGCCAACCCACCCCTGGAGGTGAGAAAGTTTTTCTTTAAATTGCTTTTTTAAAAACTATACTGTACTTCCCAAGATTCTGAATGGAAGAGGTCCAGGAAAATCCTGTGAATTGCAGTTTAAAAGGAAAAAAATCCCATCTTTAGCCTTCACTGCTTTAGCAGATTGATAGTGCCAGAGCTTTCTTCCAATTGCCTCTGTAACCCTAGAGCAAGTGGCATTGGGAGGCAAGTATTCCTTATAACATAAGAGAAAGACAAGTCATAGCATCTGCTCTTTTCTTGGCTGATAGCATGGGCAAGGAGGTTCACTTTCTCATGGCCCCTGGTACTATGACAGATGGAAAAGATGTGCTTCCCTTCTACCCACTGGCACAGTTCAAGCTGAAGTCAAAAAGAGATTTAATGACATTGTGTCTTTTAAATGGAACATACCTGTATTCTGCCTTTAAAACCTTAGTATTTTACATGTGAGGAGCACATAGGAGCCAAAACTGGTCCTATTAGCATACAGTAAAACCCCGGATAACGTTATGACTTGGTTCCACAAGTCATGACGTTATCCGATTTTTAGCGTTGTCTGATGCATGCATCGAACAATGCTTTAAAAAAGCCCTTTAAAGGCAGGGAGGAAAAGAAAGAGACCCGATCGCGTCTCTTTTTTTCCCTCCCTGCATTTAAACTACAGGCAGGAGGGAAGAAAGAGAGACCCAATCACGTCTCTCTCTTCCCTTCCTGCCTGTAGTTTAAATACAGGGAGGGAAAGAAAGAGACCCAAGTTCTACCCAAACCACCCCACACCCGCAGACCATTGCCTCAGATAACGCTAAAGAATCATTATCCAATGCAAGTTTTCCCCAAAAAACTTGCATCGTTATCCGATTCTAGCGTTATCCGATGCAATCGTATTACTGTACAGTCAAAACTCGCATAACGAGCGTCTCGCTTAAAGAGTAATTCGCTTAAAGAGCAGAATTTTCTCTGACTGTTCGCTTCGCTTAACAAATAAACCCAACGAAAAACTCGCTTAACAAATAAATCGGGGTTTGCAATCCCACCCACAATTGGTTAGTTACAATGGTGTTTCGCTTAAAGAGCAAACTCACTTAAAGAGCAATCCTGTGGAACGCTTTATGCTCTTTAAGCGAGGTACAACTGTACTTGAAAATAAAAACAATACACTTGCATCAGATGACTGTGTTCCCAAATATAAAAATACTCACTCCTGGTGGCTTTAACCATAACAATTTATTTCATATTAATCTCATTTTGGATTCTTTACAGTTCCCAAACTATTGGTTGAGAAAAATCTTATTCCACACACAACCGTCTGTTGCTTGAAATTCATCAATGCAATGTACAACTGATGCACTTCACCACGATTCCAACATGCTTATAGTGTGCAAGGATACACATAAGCCCTACTCCCTGTAATTATTTTAATGTCAAAAATGCAGCAGTCTGAAGAAGGGAGGCTTGGTCACACAGATAGGCTATCGAGATACAGAAGCCCTTCCCTTTCCAGACTGTTGTGAGTTCAAGATTAACACAATGATGGAGGAGTCAGAACTATTGGACATGCTTTTGGCACACCTGAATAGGGCTTTGACTGCCTTCTGAATGACAATACTGCACTATTCCAATGCAAGTGGCACATGTCATTTTGTTGTTGTTCAATCGCATAGTTGAATCCGACCCTTTGTGACCCCATGGACCATTACATGCCAGGCACCCCTATCCTCCATCCTCCTCCTCAACTTGCCCAGCTTTGTGCCCATTGTGTCAACTATACCATCTAGCCATTTTATTCTCTGCCACCCCCTTCTTCTTTTGCCCTCGACCTCTGCAATACACTGGGTAACATCTAGCAACATTCATTAACAAGTCAGAAATATTGTTTCTAGCACATCAATCTTGAAGTTGCAATCCTCCTAACTGTTAGTCTTAATTTAATTTAATAGATTTATATACCGCCCATCCAATGGACTCTGGGCGGTGTACACAAATTAAAACCAATATAAAACAGTTTAAAAACCCTTAAAAACATAGCAATATTATCCCCCTCTGTGCCATTTACTATCAAAAAACAAATATAAAATCTACAAAACCTTAACATTAAAAAACATTATTGATAGCAGCAGTTCAATACCAACAGTTCAAGATGTTGCGGATCTGTCCTTGTCTTCCCTTTTCCCTTTTCAATGAACTGTGTCCTTCTCCATTATATTCACCAAATTAGAAGCAGAAACATTTAATTTCTTTCCTCTGGCATGCAAGAGGGGAAATAACAAGCTGCATACTCAAGGCTTCTCATTATATTTCATGGCTAGTCAATATGTAGCTATACATACCAGCTTCCGAAGAACTGTTTCTGCAACATTACTATCATATATTCATGAGAAACAAATTTTAGTATATAAAGCTTCTCTTAAAAAAAAAAACAACCTGTACTTTTAGTTAACCCTTCCTGTATCTACAAAAGATAATATATTTCTGAAAGAGGGAGAACAAGGAATTACACTAAGTGATCCACACTAAGCAAACATACGTTTACAACCTGAGAGCAGTTTCAGAGCAATTATCTTCAGATGTTTCCAACTAACTAATCCTCATAGACCAGCCTGAAAACAATCTGGTCTAATTTTGTTATCCGATAAGCAGATAAATCTGCTTAGGCATCCTACAGCCACTTCACTACCAATTTAGAGAATATTCTCAACAAGAATTGTGTGCCCTGTGATACATTTCAATAGAAGGTGCACAATTGAAATATATCACAGTGAGCAAGTGTGGCATAGTCTATTGAACTGAGCAAGTACTGTATGGTATAGTAGATGGCGTGTCAAGAGACTTGGGTTAAAATCAATTCTTGGCCATGGAAACTCACAGCATGGAAAATAGGAAACCATTTCTTGAACATTTCAGGTATGTCAAAAACCTATTAAGACTGCAGGGGGGAAATGGCAATACTAGAGACTTCCTACATCTTTTCTTTAGTGTATCCACTTTGTACACAATCATTTTCATTGTATGAAAGCCACAGGGATCTTGGAATGAAGTCTTTTAATATTGGTGGTGGTGGGGGACCCACATGATGACACATCTCACAGATATTTTAGGTATTTAGACTTCTTCCTTTCATCTCAGAACTCCTATGCCTTCCATGAAATGAAACTGATTGTACATTAAAATATTTTAATTTTAATTACTGTAAATTGCCACCTCCTGGATGACTTTATTAGCAGCAGTGATGTTTGGTAATTAACAACTTCCTCCTCCCATCCCATGGCTTTCACAATTTCCTCACACTGAAAGGAGGCTTGAGAGACAAGTCAATAAAGTTTTATTTCCAAAAAACCAGCTTTATTTAGTGTAAATTACACCAGGATTTGAATTTCACTGCTACTTTTATTAGAAGTTTTTTACTATAGCCATCATAACTACATGTTAACTGTTAAAAAGTAATATGTTTTTGAATAACTAATTACTAAAGAACACCCTATGTTATTTCAGGCTCATAATGACAGCAGGAGGTGTTGATCTTCATAACTGGCTAGTTTGAGATATATATTGCTCAACTTGTCTAATGCTCATTTGTATGTATATTCTACCACTGCGTGTTATCTGTGTACTTTACACAAACTCTGTGATCCTTTTTAGGCTTTCATCATCTTTCCTCTAATTCCATGGTTCCCAATATGGGACACACAACCCACAAGGGGGCAATTAAATTTTAAGGGGACAAATCAAGAATAAGTTATTAACAGTGAATGGCCTTTTAGGCTTCCTCCATGTGAATACGAGTTTGCTTTTTGAATAATAAGAATTATATGTCACTGTGTTAGACAGACAGGATAAGAGTGGCCACCTTGTCCAGCCTACCACTGATTTCTCAGAATTATTTATTTATTTTCACACTTGCATGCCACCCTACTCAGCATTATTTATATGCTGCATTCTTCACTATTCTTAGCATCTTTGTAATTAATTCACTGGAAGAAATTTACTAGGCATAATGTAGTGTTATCCCAAAATTGTTCCAGCTGGGGATATGTCTTTAAAATTAATGTTATGCAGCTTGCAGAAACCTGAAATTGTAGTAAATTTTAGTCAATCTAAATATAAGACAGAAGTATCAGTACATATCAGATCACCTGAGAAAGTAAGCCAAACTGTGCATTACAATTAGCAATTATATGGACTATATAACCAAAAAATCATGTACATAACTGTTACATAAATGAAAAGCCCCTTTAAATATTTTTTCTCACCAGGACCACAATCATCCAATTTAATAAAAAGGGATGTAGCAATTGTTCTTGTTCTAGATGTTGGGAGAGTATCTAAAAAAGGCAGTCTCCTTTATGAATGGAGGCTTCTCCCACGCTTGGAAAGAGAGTTGTCAATCAAGGTTCCCATCGCAATAAGAACCAGAGAATGGCAGAGACGCAGGACCAGCAGATACAAGCCTCTGTATTCACCCCTCCATGTAATTATGTGATGCTCAGACACCATCTTAAACATGTATATACAAATTCACAAAAGCAGCAAGGTTGAGCCCTTGCAACTGGTACACTAGTACCCCGAATAACGTTATGACTTGGTTCCACAAGTCCCGTCGTTATTCGGGTTTTAACGTTGGGCGATACATTGAACACACAATGTTAAAAAAAGCCCTGTTTCCCTGGAGGCTGCAGGAAGCGAGAACATCGGGATTTGAATCCTGACATTTTGGCTTGCTGCTGCCTCCAGGGAGGTGGGAGAACTTTGGAAACAGCTTGGAGCGGGTTTCCCCACCTCCCTGGACCCGGCGGGGGGGTCAGAGCCCCCAAAATTGGTAAAAAAAACGTCAATTTTTTTAACCAATTTTGGGGTTTCTGACCCCCCCGCTGGGTCCAGGGAGGTGTGGGGACCCGATCCAAGGTGTTTCTGCGCTTCCCCGACGTCCTGAGCCAGTGCAGGAAGCCAGAATGTCAGATTTCGAATCCCGATGTTCTGGCTTCCTGCACCGGCTCAGGACGTCGGGGAAGCCCAGAAACACCTTGGATCGGGTCCCCACACCTCCCTGGACCCGGCGGGGGGGTCAGAGCCCCCAAAATTGGTAAAAAAAACATCCTTTTTTTTTTACCAATTTTGGGGTTTCTGACCCCCCCGCTGGGTCCAGGGAGGTGTGGGGACCCGATCCAAGGTGTTTCTGCGCTTCCCCGACGTCCTGAGCCAGTGCAGCAAGCCAGAATGTCAGATTTCGAATCCCGATGTTCTGGCTTCCTGCACTGGCTCAGGACGTCGGGGAAGCCCAGAAACACCTTGGATCGGGTCCCCACACCTCCCTGGACCCGGCGGGGGGGTCAGAGCCCCCAAAATTGGTAAAAAAAACGGACGTTTTTTTTACCAATTTTGGGGTCTCTGACCCCCCCCGCCGGGTCCAGGGAGGTGGGCAGACACGATCCAAGCTTTTTCTGGGCTTCCCCGATGTCCTGAGCCAGTGCAGCGACCCAGAATGTCAGGATTCGAATCCCGACATTCTGGCTTCCTGCAGCATAAAAGAGGGTGGGGGAAGTTCAAAATTAGCGCGCATCGGGTCTCCCGACCTCCCTAGAGCTGATGTGCGCTAATTTTGAACTTCCCCCACCCTCTTTTATGCTGCAGGAAGCGAGAACGTCGGGATTCGAATCCTGACATTCTGGCTTCCTGCACTGGCTCAGGACGTCGGGGAAGCCCAGAAACACCTTGGATCGGGTCCCCACACCTCCCTGGACCCGGCGGGGGGGTCAGAGACCCCAAAATTGGTAAAGAAAATGGACGTTTTTTTTACCAATTTTGGGGGCTCTGACCCCCCCGCCAGGTCCAGGGAGGTGTGGGGACCCGATCCAAGGTGTTTCTGCGCTTCCCCGACGTCCTGAGCCGGTGCAGGAAGCCAGAACATCGGGATTCGAATCCTGACATTCTGGCTTCCTGCACTGGCTCAGGACGTCGGGGAAGCCCAGAAACACCTTGGATCGGGTCCCCACACCTCCCTGGACCCGGCGGGGGGGTCAGAGCCCCCAAAATTGGTAAAAAAAACGTCCGTTTTTTTTATACCAATTTTGGGGTTTCTGACCCCCCCGCTGGGTCCTGGGAGGTGTGGGGACCCGATCCAAGGTGTTTCTGGGCTTCCCCGACGTCCTGAGCCAGTGCAGGAAGCCAGAACATCGGGATTCGAAATCTGACATTCTGGCTTCCTGCACTGGCTCAGGACGTCGGGGAAGCCCAGAAACACCTTGGATCAGGTCTGCCCACCTCCCTGGACCCGGCGGGGGGGTCAGAAACCCCAAAATTGGTAAAAAAAACGGACGTTTTTTTTACCAATTTTGGGGGCTCTGACCCCCCCGCCGGGTCCAGGGAGGTGTGGGGACCCGATCCAAGGTGTTTCTGCGCTTCCCCGACGTCCTGAGCCGGTGCAGGAAGCCAGAACATCGGGATTCGAAATCTGACATTCTGGCTTCCTGCACTGGCTCAGGACGTCGGGGAAGCGCAGAAACACCTTGGATCGGGTCCCCACACCTCCCTGGACCCAGCGGGGGGGTCAGAAACCCCAAAATTGGTAAAAAAAACGGACGTTTTTTTTACCAATTTTGGGGGCTCTGACCCCCCCGCCGGGTCCAGGGAGGTGTGGGGACCCGATCCAAGGTGTTTCTGGGCTTCCCCGACGTCCTGAGCCGGTGCAGGAAGCCAGAACATCGGGATTCGAAATCTGACATTCTGGCTTCCTGCACTGGCTCAGGACGTCGGGGAAGCCCAGAAACACCTTGGATCAGGTCTGCCCACCTCCCTGGACCCGGCGGGGGGGTCAGAAACCCCAAAATTGGTAAAAAAAACGGACGTTTTTTTTACCAATTTTGGGGGCTCTGACCCCCCCGCCGGGTCCAGGGAGGTGTGGGGACCCGATCCAAGGTGTTTCTGGGCTTCCCCGACGTCCTGAGCCAGTGCAGGAAGCCAGAACATCGGGATTCGAAATCTGACATTCTGGCTTGCTGCACTGGCTCAGGACGTCGGGGAAGCTCAGAAACACCTCCAGAGAGATCAGAGGACCCGATCTACAGCTGCAGGGTGGCTGGGGAAGCTGATGGGGACTCCCTGTCGGCTTCCCTAGCCACCCGCCCATGCCTCCGCAGCTGTGGGGTGGCTGGGTAAGCCGATGGGGGAGCCCCCCGTCAGCTTTCCAGCCACCCCACCCCTGCCTCCGTAGCTGCAGGGTGGCTGGGAAGCTGAACGGAGAACCCCGTTCAGCTTTCCACCCACCCTGCTGCTAAGAACGACTGTTTCGTGTAACGTTAAAATCGCGTTACTCGATACAAGATGTTTCCGAAAATCTTGTAACGTTATGCGGATTTAACGATATACGGTACTCGCGTTATACGGGGTATTACTGTACCTGAATCTTATTCAGTCCAGAGAAAGCCATTTACTTTTGGGCACCCAACACCCAACAAAGCACTAGTCATCACTTCTCCTTTCCATTCTTGCCCTCACCAAATAGCACCTACTGGACACCACTGACCACATATTCTGCACCATTTTAAATTGAATCTTAGATTCCTTATATTCATGTTTAAATGGAACAAAAAGCTCTGCTTTATCCTTAAAGTTTTATAATAATATAAGGTATCAAAAAGTATGTACAGTATTAGGTACAAACATCACTAGAAACATAAAATTCACAGAAGCATCATTGTTTATCACTTACACATGCTTTTTGTGAAATTCAAGTATTTTTCCTTGCAGTCTTTCCTGGTTTGGAAAGTACTGGTTGTTTTTAAGATGTTCTCGGTCCCCTGATTCATCAAAGTCTCCAATCTCAGCTGTGGTCCAAGACAAAAATATATTTAAAACAATAAATTACTATTATATTGCTTTGAAGACATCATTAACTTTAAAACCAACACTTGAAAGTACTTTTATTTACAAAAAATATTAAATTTTCTACATAGCACTATTCACTTGACCTTTTTTTTTAAAAGATAGGAATATTAGAGTCTTTTGGAATTTCATTCATCCAAGATGTGGAATTTCCCTTTTAACTAGTGCAGAATCCTATTGCTCTACAGCAGGGATTCTCAACCTGTGGCTTGCGGTGCCATTTCATGTGGCCCCCCCACCGCCTCCACCACACCAGGAAGTGCAATGTGGTGGAGGAAGGGCAAAATGGCTGTCTGGCTCCTGAAGCTATCTGAGGGAGCATGACCTGGCCCTCCACTTAAAAAGTTTGAGAACTCCTACTCTACAGAACCAAGCAAGGACTATCATACAAGAGAATGCCTTTGTTTCTTAAGCTGTCATGTGCTCCATCTTCCAGAGGCTGAACTGATTGTGTGACAAGACACTAGAGAAACCAGTTCTCTGATTGCTTTACATATGATGTTTTTCTTCCACTAGATTTTTGCCAATTAGTTTTGTAAGTTTAGGCTGCAGATATGATCTGTGTTGCAACATGACTGCTGTTTGCTGAAATTTTCATTGAGATATTGCATGTATCTACTAGTTTGTTCAACCAAACCCTGTGACAATAATATTAAACAATGGTGGGCATCGCTCAGTGGCCTGGTTTATACACTGCATAGAGAAGACCCCAGTTTAATCCCTGGCATGTCCAGACAGGGCTAGAAGAGTCCTGCTTGAAATCCCAGAGAGCCCTGGATAGTAATTGTTAATAAAACTAGGCGAGAATAGAGATCAGCAAACTTGGCTCTTCAGGTGTTCTGGGACTTCAATTACCAGAAACTCAAGTCTAGGGAAGGCTAACTGAGGTGACTCTTGGTTGTTGGTCCTCTTAGTTCTCTTGGCAGCTTTTGATACTATAAATTGTTCTATCATGACAGTTGCTATACTTATGCTTTAATAATTACAATTTTTTGTTTTCAATTCTACTTTAAAAATTATGCTATAAGCCATCTTGGGTCCCAGTTTCTGGAACAAAAATAAGATATGAATCAAAATATATAAACAATCAAATGTATATGTTGCATTACCACCACTCCCCAGACCAATACCTGCTTTGCTTTAGTAAGGCTGCTGAGTTGTCTGCAGTTAGACTATGCCAATGTAATCCTAATGCCTTATTTATCAGTGTTTATGAAATATTAAAGTGCAGTAATCTTATCCTATATAAGGAACATCAGGTACTAACATTGCAGAAGATGAGATATGAGGAGTGCTGCAGTGTTGTCATTGCAGGTAAGGTGTTCCTCTGCTAGGTCTCTCTTAATCTGCAGTGCAAATAGATACCTAGAAGAGAAGAACCAATAACATATTTTATGAATTAAACTGTGGCAAATTATTCCTTCCTGAACAATGATGGCACTTTTGACACTGGGTGATGCCAAAGTAGTGGCTGATGCAAGACAGCTGTGGACTTGGATAGTAAGCACAATCTTGCAGCACAAAGTTACAATACACTAGCATGAATCAGACTAGGCATCAGAAATAATGTAAATTAATTGAAAGCTTCCTATTTTCTCCCTTCTTTCAGTCTGAGGCTTCCTAGGGCCACCTTTTGCCCTGATATGGGGAAGCTTTAAAGGTCAATATTTCTTGTTGGCAGTCCCAATCCTGCTGCTAGAGGTCCAATGGCAATTTCTGACTAATAAATATACACATACATTGACACTTCAGACTCAAGACTCCCAAATGCTTCACCAGGACAAAAGTGACCTCTAGGGAGCTTCAGAACCAGGGGTGGGAAGGAGATAGGAGGCTTCTAATTCATGTAAAATAAATATTTCCAGTGCCCAATCTGGTTTACACTGGCATAATTTATGCAGTAGGATTTTGCCCAGAGTTAGCATTAATTTCAGTGCCTCTGAACATCACCCAAAAGGAAGAATGTATAATCACAATTATGACTCTAAGTAACTGCAGTCCAGTGACAATGATTTACTATAAGTATTGTACATTTGATTCTCTGTAATTCAGTCATATGGCATAATTAGGTACAGCCAGGGGAAAACTTCACCTCCATCAAGACATACAGGTATACAATACCTTTAAGTTTGGTGGGCTTTGTACCAGAGGTGGCGAAGACTCTACATAATGGGAATTTGCTTGTTCTGCATAAACTAGCATCAACCTATCTCAAAATTTAAAGGAAATCAAACTACTGTCAGCCTACGGTTCTTAATGACATCACATCTTTTTCAATTTATTTCCTGCCCTGCAAATAGCCTACTTAAAAAACTCCACAGATAAGCTACATTTTAATTACTCTATGATTACTTTATCAAGGGGAAAAAAGCCTTGGTCCTTCAGATGGCTGTATTAAAAGCTGTCATTGCCTCTAACCATTGGTCATGAGAACAAGAATCCAACACCAGTTAGAGGACAAGAAGTTGCCCATCCTTGCTATATATATTAAGACTCTATCCTATACTGAATGTGGCACAAACATGTGAAAGTTTCCATGGAACACAAAAGAAGCCAGTTATTTCCCAAGCCTGATCAGAAACTCTGGATAACACATTTCTTCCAATATTCCAGTATCTCCTCTACAGAACCTAAAGTCATCTATAGCAGGGGTGCCCAAACTTTTTGGGCCATGGGCCAGCCACATGGTTCAGGAGGCTGGTCGTTATGGCCCATGGGCCAGATCCAGCTCCCAACACCAATTCATCTGGCCCACGATGCCCTCATTGCTTCTGAAAGCAATGAGGGCCTCCTCTTCCGGGAGCAATGAAGGCTTTGCGGGCTGGATAAATTGGTACCGGGGGTGTGTGTGAATCTGGCCTGTGGCTCGTAGCTTGGGCACCCCCGATCTATAGTATGTATTAGAAGAATGTAAGGAAATTACAAAAATCTCAAAACAACAGAAACTCAGTAAGCACAAACAGATAGGGGAAAATGATTCATGCTGAGTTTGTAGAGATTTGCAGGTGGGATGAAGTAGACAATATGAGAAAAACAAAGCATACATTGGCAGAAATACAGGTACAACCAGATTAGAAGTGCTGAAATCTGCAATAGTGTCCTTGAGTAAAGGTAAAGATTGCCCTTGCTTGAAAGCCAGTTGTATCCAACTTTAGGGTTCAGTGCTCATCTCTGTTTCATAGCCGAAGAGCCAGTGCTGTCTGCTTCTGCAGACATTTCTGTGGTCATGTGGCAGGCATGACTAGACACCGGAGCACACAGAACACTGTTTACCTTCCCACCAAAGTGGTCCCTATTTATCTACTTGCAATTTCTTGCTTTTGAACTGTTAGGTTGGCAGGAGCTGGGAATAAGACAGGTGCTCATTCCATCCTTGAGTATGAGGAACCATAAAGGAGGAAGAAGCATGTTCTTGATAATATCTGTTCAAAGCAATCATGAAAGCCAACATTAGGAAACAATGGCATTTCTTTTGTGAAAAATGGCCACAAACTGACATTTTAATGATATTCTTAGCATGCAAACTTCCTCTTTTGTTGCTAGATTACATTAGGAAAATTCTGGTGTTATTCAAGGCAACCCACAAAAATGTAAATCTGCCTGAACCTTTTGATTTTGAAAGTTTTCCATTAACCTTTCTTTCCTTTCTATACATCTGTACTTCTAACTGTAAATAATTCAGAAATTAATATAGTCTTTACCTGGTATACTCCTCTTGCAACTGACCAGGATCAGGTGGAAAGAACTTCACAGCTACACGAAGTACTGCATTCTTTGGTCCTACAAGAAAGCCAATATACAGTAAAACCTCGGATAACGCTAAAACTTGGTTCCACAAGTCTTGGTGTTATCCAATTTTTAATGTTATCCGATCCATGTTAAGATCCTATGGGATGCATCGGATAACGTTAAAGCTCCATAGAGATACATTGTAACTGCACAGGATTTAGCGGTTGTTAACTGATGCATCCCATAGGACCTTAAGGTTATTCGATGCAATTCTCCCCCCCCATACTTAATGTTATGCGATTTTAGCGTTATCCGAGGTAAACGTTATCCGAGGTTTTACTATATTACCTTTTAGTTTCATATTTGTAATTCATTTAGCAACTCATATGTTGTATTCTGCTTTGGTGTCTTATTTTTGGAATCAGTTTTATATACAGTAGTTCTTTTCTAAAATCTTTATCAGTCTTATCTTGTAAGAGGAAGCCTACAGTACAAGTAAAAATATCACATAAAATTTAAAAACCACTAATTTTTAATCAACTCCAGTATATACTGGCTTGAAAGAAAAGATCCCATTCATTTGTCTTATATCAGTGTTGTATAAATTTAGTTTTAATGAGTCCTTAAACTGGGGCTTTATTATTTAACAATCATATGTCACATGTAAATGAGTTAAACAAATCACATGTCAACACTGTGAAAATAGAGCACACAGAGATGTAAGAAACAGAAGTGTTACTGTGAGTCTCAATATCCGCAACAATTGGCAAGTACCGGTAATTTGTTCATCAAGAAAATTTCGCATTAGCTTCTTGACAAAATAAGCAAACTAAAACAGGATAATAACACTAAAATGCTAAGGAACAAATATGAATAGTTAAATAGCATAAGTCTTAAAACAATAGATAAAAAACCCCAAAGAACAAATTGACATGGTCTTAGAAACTAAAGAAAAAGAGCTGTTAACACTGGACATTTAAATTTCATCTTTTAAAAATTATAGATTGCGATCCCAAACATCTTTCAGCCTATACAACATCCATCAATGGCATCAGTATAGCTCCATAGATTTGTTAACAGATCCAAGATAAACCATTAGATTCCAAAAGAGATTTGAAAAACTAGGAAGCAATATGTATTATTTAAGTGGTTGCTGCTGCTATATATCATTAAGTTGCTTCTTACTTATGGCAACCCTTATGAACAATAACCTTCAAAATGTCCTATCATTAACACCTCAGTTCACCTCTGACAAATTCAAGGCTGATTGAAGCACAACACAAAATTTTAAACAATTCTAATTTCTTCATTCTTAACACTGTAGTTATTTAGTTCTTTTGAGTTTGGGAGGTTTTTGTGTATTATTTATGAAGTATTTTTGAAGTGTTTTTTAAATGATTTCATGTTGTTATTGTGATTAGGAATGTTCTGAATTGCCTTTGAAATGTTTTTGTGATGCAATATCTTGTAATCTTGTAACTGTGATACAGTATATTGTTTTTTCTCTGTTATTGTATACTTTGTATCTTTGTTAGAAATTGATTTACCCAGCCAAGTTAGAGTCCTCTGTCTTCCTGTGTCTTTCTAGAAGACCAGATTACTTCAGCTGTCAGGCTGAGAAGGAAATGCTAAGGAGCAACAATGCCCAGCTGGCGTCCTTATCTATATCTTGCCTCTCCAAGGTCATACCAAAAGGTATTCGAACTTTCTAAATTAGCAAAGATCAGTACCAGCTAGAGTGGGCTGTGTTAGAGGAAAAGTCACTTTTCAAAAGTTACTAAGATTTGGAAGTTTCTGGCAATTGGTGGAAAAACCTAAAAGAGGTTGTTAGGTATAAATGTGAGGACTAGAAAAGTCATTTACCCCTACTTATGTTGGTCAACCTATTAGAGAAGCATTTTGTGGGTATTTAGGCAAGTAATACATCACAGGACTGGCATACAAACTTAAGGCACCAATGTGTGATAAATTCTGGCTTTGGTCTCCGTGGAACACAAAGTCTGAGAACTAAGATTGGGAGAAGGGAGAATCAGAGATGTTTCCCCAAATCTCCTAACATGTCTCCAGCATCACCTTCCACTACTGGTACTGCCAATATCTAACAAAAACCTAAAAAATTAGGGTTTGATTTTGTGATTGAGTTAGTGACAGCTCTATTTTCAGAAGCTACTTTAAAATAATATACCATCTTTATTTTTCTGTGAATAGAAATAATATCTCCAATTCTTCTAACATTCACTCTATATAGTATGAATGCTGGCTTATTTTTGCTTTCTTCAAGAGTATGAGCAGAGATTCTATCAACATTAGTATTCAAAAGAATTGTGTCCACCATTTTCAATTTACTTCTGAAAAGAAATTAAATGTGAAAAAAGTATACTTACTTCGTATTTGTTTAATGATAGGTTTCATAGGCTCAAGCCAGATCTGAAGTTAAAAAAAATAAAATAAAATAATCAGTCTTTAAATCAAAACCTGCTGCAAAACCCGCCTCAATGTGGCACAGTGGTGACTCTGGCCGTCCGACACCTATAGTGGTGGAGAGTGTATTCTCCTGGGAGGTTCAAAATTACCACAAAGGTGTTGGCCAGCAATCCAGAACAGTTCTCCATTCTCGAACTGCTGGTCAGCTAAGTGGGGTTGTAAACTCAGGCAATGCACCTGGCCAGTGCATTGCTCTAACATGGCCAACCTCAACATGAGCCCAGCCAGCTGTGTTGTCATATTTAAAATGCATTGAAAACATGGGTCTCAGTCCCCTGTGCACCATTGGACCCTGCTACGGTAGCGGTAGGACCTCCCAATGGCGAGAGCTCACTAAAATCTCATGGGAGACAATGCTTCGATCCATCATGTCAAACTAGATGTGTGAAGTACAGATCAACCAAGTAAGTTAAAGCTACTTGTTAAAAGTATTATCTTAGCTAGACAATAATCCTCAAAATAAGACTGTAAATAGTGATTACAAAAAGATATAGAAAGAATGCCATAAAGAAAGTCAAACGAAAAAAATACATATTTTGATTTATTTCAGAGAAAAAAAACTCTGTATAGAATACTTCTGCTATAGATTCCATGGCCCAGGAAACTTGTTACATTCTTTCTCAAGCTCTCAAAACTGAGACTGGATAAAATCTCTCCTAGAGCTGTGATACATAGAATTTTTATGGTAAAAAAGGCTAGGAAACTTATTGCTGGGAGTCTTTTTCACTATGTGGGCACATACATTCATGTAAAAATATTTTTTGAGCCAGCTGGCATACTGCAAGAATAAGTTATATAAAGCTTTAGTAGAGAGATTGGCAAACTATGCAAATGTAAATAGCCAAGACCTCTAAACAGAAGGATGTATGGGGCCATTCAAATACCACGTGATCTAAAATAGGCCACTTTTGACTCCCCTTTCCCCTCTGTGACTTTCCATGACTTTTGGTTGATCCCCCTCCCCCCAAATCACGTGGTTCCTCCATTTTCCCTGATTTGAAGAAAAACGGCAGAAGCCCAAGAAAGAAAGGCCTCCCTCGCAAAGCCTTTTCATGCAAGCAAAGAAAAAAGAGGGGAAAGATTGTCAATCTGGATTTCAATTGGAAATCCCCCCCCGGCATATTGTTCCAAAATACCCCACCGATGTGCGCTTCACTGGGATCCCCCTTTGCTTGCAAAGGGAACCCGTGTTCCCTTCACAAGCAAAGAGCAATCGGTGCTTGGGTTGGGGGTTGAACTGGCACATGCGCCCAGTGGAGGGATGTCAAAAATTTTACTACCCCACTGTGATGTCATGGACATCATGGGTGGGGCCAACGTCATGATGTCATGGGCGGAGTCGACATCATGATGTTGTGGGCGGAGCCAATGAAAAAAATTAAAAATTAAAAATAAATAAAGTAATACACACACACACACATACACCTGGCTTCTGCCCAAGGTGATTCCAAGCTTCAGATCCCACCCCCTCCCTTTCCCTGAGGGCAAGCACGTACGCGTGCATCAACGGGGTATTTGGGAAGGGTACAGGGAACTCTTCCGAAGGCCTCCCTTGATCGCTAAAGCCCTTGGCAATCCGGGTGGGGTGGGGGGCTTTGGAAGAGTTCCCCTGTACCCTTCCCAAATGCCCCGCTGGTGCGCGCTGGGAAATGTGTTTTGCAGAACAAGTAACTAGTATGAAAAATGTAAATTCAGATAAAGACAAGATACATACCCAATATGATTGCATATTTTGGAACTCAATTCCAAAGTAATCACACTCAACCAAATTCAGATGATTGAATACTTCTGTCAGCAGTTTCTGGCCATAACTTTTCAACTGTAAAAATAAAAAGTGAAAATGTAAAGCTAAATTTATTGTAATTCAGGAGCAAAATATATTACATCTTGAAAAGTACTAGTTACTAAAGACCTTGCTGCTATTGCTATTGTATTTTATTGTATTGTTTTTTCTTTTATGTAAAATTGATTGATTGTGTTATCTGTGCTGCATCTGTTGTTATATTTTTATATTATGCTGTATTTATATTTGAGATTGTGATACTGTATATGTTTATGTTATGTGAGCCCCTCTGAGTCGCCTCAGTGAGGTGAGTAGAGGGGCATATAAATCTAATTTAATAATAATAATAATAATAATACTTTCATAGTTGCACCTTGAAATAAGAAAACAACATGATAATTAAGACCATATCAGTATACATATCTGTCAACAGAATTTGTTAACATTCCTTTTTTTGAATTATTGTCATTTCCACATGTCTCTCGCTCCAAAAGATAGTTTACCTTTAACTGTACTTCTTTAAATGACCATCTGTGCAAATACAAATACAGATTGTGTCCATGCAGGACCTGAAAATTTGATAGTGAGGGTGAGTAGCTATTCTATCCTGGGGTCAAAATGTGTTCCAGGTCATGTCCAGATGCTGGAGGAATAAAGCTCTACTTGGAACATTAAAATCTAGAAAAACCTCCCCCCCAAATAATAATAATAATATATAATTATATATATAATATAATTCTATTTTTGAAGTGGAATAAATGCTAACTTTAGAAAGTGCAGAAACTTGGGCAAATGTGGAAACTTTAGCTGGACAGAGACTGTCAGTGTAAGAGCAAGACTGTTTCTGTTGAAATGATATATATTTTGATTATTACAAATCTGACATTTCCATCCTCCTTTCTGTTTCAGATTGCAAAAAATTGAAGTACATATGCAGAGTATGGCAGCTTGCAGCTATCACTTTAGTACAGAGTATGCATGCAATTATACAAGCATAAAACTAAGGTTTTTTACATTTTTAGTGTCATAAACAGTACGATTTTAAATGTGAACTAGGTTATGGAACATTTTACATTGTTGTGAGGCATGGGCAGGGAGATATAAATAAATATGATAAAATAAATAATTAATACTGTATAGGGATTCCTCTTTCTCTACTGCAGAAACCCTTTCTTCTGTACTCAAAAAGGATCAGAAAGAAGAGTCAGCGCTAGATGGGAATTTCATGGGCTGAATTTGGCTTGCAGGCAATAAGTTCATTATTATTCACCTATCCTATACCCAAAGTCATACCTTTCAACTCAATCAAATACCTCCAACAACTGATATGACTGTGAGAAAGAGAAGTGGAAGTCAAGCCTCACAGCAACTGTAGGAAGACATGACTCCACAGAAAATCACTGAAAAAAATATCAAAAAATAAACAAAACAGGTTTTTTTGAAGACAAAAAATGTCAGGACACTTTAAAACTGTGGTGACCAAGCTATGGCCCACGGGCTGTATACTGCCCACGAAGCCATTTCATCCGGCCTACAATGCCCTCGCCAAACCAGGAAGTGAATACAGATGCTTCTGCTCATGTTCAGGCATGTCCGTATTCACTTCCTGGTTTGGCACGGATGTGCTCACACATGTGCAGAAGAGAAGTGTCTGTATTCACTTCCTGGTTTGGTGCGGATGTGCTCGTGCATGCACAGAATAATCCGTGCTGAACCGGGACGTGAATACAGACACTTTGGTGCATGTGCAGATGAGTCTATGTTGAACCAGGAAGTAAATATAGATGCTTTTGCGCATGCGCAGAAGCATCTGCACTGAATCAGGAAGTGAAGATAGATGTGCATGCGCAAACACACCCTGCTCCAGGAGCATGGTCTGGCCCAGTCAGCTGTTCCAGGGGCATGGTCAGCCCCCCAACCCAAAAAGTTTGGGCACCCCTGCCTTAAAGACCAACTCCTTTACTTAAATGTGAGCTTCTGTGGATCAAATCCTGATGAAGTGGATTTGATCCATGAAATCTGACATCTAAATACATGAGTTGGTCTTTAAGGTGCCACAACATTTTATCTTTTTCTTTCTTTCTTTTTTCTTTCTTTTTCTTTTTTGCTGTTTTGTTTGCTCTCTGATATTCTTGCACAGACAAACATGGCTGCCACTTCAAACATTTCACTGAAAACAGTTTTAGGTAACTAGTCATCCTTTTTTGTGGTCTCTGTACCATTTCACTTGTGGGCAGAAAAACACATTTATAAAGGCAATGCAAGTATTTTAAGTGTAGAGAACTAAGCATGGCTTTTTGAAAAGAGATTTATCTCCTGACTTGGATATGAAGCCCAAAACAGCATAAACATGGAAGACTGAGTACACATAGCAGTCCAGCAGAGGTTCACTAGCATAATTCCCTAAAAGAAGATAGCAAATGTTATAAAACTGCTGATGGAGCTGACCTGAACCATCTTCAGGACTGGAAGTTTGAAAACCATTCAATAAAGGAATCCATCCAAAATTAAACAAAGGAATGGCTTCATCAACTCTTTAATAACTGTTGGACAGGCAAACAAATCCCAAAAATAAGCCAGTCAATGAAAGTAATCACTTGTCAGAGTCAGGGATGTAGGCGGCTGACAAGTAACATGAGCACCAGGGCAACAGGCCAAATAGTAGCCATATCACAGTTGAAATCCAAAATTAAGCCTGAGGTAAGGAAGAATACAGGGTTAATTGGGACAACAGGGTGTAGTCCAAGCAAGTCAGAGGTCAGGTAACTGAGAGGGCAAGGCAGAGTACCTTCAGGGACTGGAGCAGGGCAAGGATGGGGCTCAAAGAGTAAGGCTCCAGATGAGGCAGAACAACTGTCTAGAGAAGGGGTCAGCAAACTTGGCTTTCCAGGTGTTCTTGGACTTCAATTACCAGACTCCCAAGTTAGTAACCTGCTGATCAGAGCTTCTGAGAATTGAAGTCCAAGAACCTCTGGAGAGCCAGGTTTGCTGATCCCTGGTCCAGAGGACCAAGGAACATTGCAGAAAGTGTCCAGAAGTGAGAACCAAGAGCAATGCAAGAGATCTCTGAAGGCAGAAATGAAGCAAGCAATTCAGGAGCCAAACAACAGCAAGTCCAGTGATCAATGTTTTTGGGAGGAAAATCCAGGTCTTATATAGCCCATCCTCCCAGGGCTTCCAGATGGAGCCCATCATGGTCCAGAAACTCCCCTACAGTTCTCAAGTGGGGCCTAGCAGTTGCCACAGGGTGAGGATCCAACCCTGCAAGCACTAGAGGTGGAGGTGCCCTCCAGGCTGGGTGTTCAATCCTGTGAACATCAGTTACCTCTAGGAAACTCATCCTGCAAATACTGGAGCTGTTTCAGATCCTGACATCACTCTACTGAAACCAGGCAAAGAGCCATCAGATCCCAAAAGCTTCAGGTTAATCGCCCTACTATGTGACCTATACTGCCTGAAACCATTCAGCTCTGTGATGGTGAACCTTGGCACTCCAGGTGTTCTTCGACTTCAATTACCAGAAGCCCAAGTCAGCAAACCTGCTGATCAGGGCTTCTGGGAATTAAAGTTGAAGAACAGGTGGCATGCCAAGGTTCGCCATCACCGATCTAGCCCTTGTTATTCATTACCAGTGTTGCTATATGGGATTGAAGCTTGGAAATTGACTAAAGCATCTGAAGAAAACAGAAACTTTTGAAATGTGGATATACAGACGGATGCTGAGGATATAATGGGTTGACCATGTTACTAATGTAGAAGTATTGCGCCAGATGGATAAATAACAAGAACTGTTGAAGACCATTAAGCAAAGAAAGTTCCAATACCTTGGCCATATCATGAGGAACAACATAAAGTATAGAATTCTCCAAATCGCTCTGTAAGGAAAGATCCCTGGGAAGAGAGGCCTTGGACATAGATGGACTTCATGGCTGAAGAATCTGAGAGACTGGTGTGGCAGGTCCTCGGAATAACTGTTCCGAGAAGTTAAGAACAGGTAGACTATTGCCATGATGATAGTCAATATCCAGAACAGATACCGCACCTGAAGAAGATCTAGCACCTAAAATTGAACATCTTGTAACTGCAGAAAAAGCAACACTTACATCTGGTAAGAGCTGTATGGCTCAAAATTTAAATCTAATACAATATACAACATGGTTTTGAGGGGGGGGGGGACACAAACTGGACCAGCATTTGTCAACCTTATAGTGCACCATCAATTGCTGTTCAAGAAGCTCTACTTCCTTACTAAAGAAGATGGATCAACAGAAATCATGGCTGTTCTACTTCAAAACAGAATATTTTTTGTTGAATTTCAATTGAAGCACAGTCATTGGAAAAATCAAAGGAATGATCTCCTACAGGGTAGCATCCTGGCACCGTTACTTCTTAACATTTGCACAAATGATCAACCAATGTTCTCATATTGCCATTGCTCTTGCTTTGATAGTCTGAGAGAAACTTGGAGTCCATCACACAGCAGTTAACCTTTGCATTAGGAGAGCTTTCCTTATGCTATAAAAATAATCAGCTGAAACCAATCTCTGGTTGGTTCAGACTGAGGTAGGCACCCACAAACAATGAGGACAAGAGCTCTGTTCCTGTGCTACTCTACAAAAGAATACGCAACTACCATATGTTACAAATCAGCACACAGCAAACAAGTGGATGTAGCTCTTAATGAATCACACAGGATTATTACCATCTGCCTAAAATTTACCCTCAAGGAAAAATTCTATTATCTGGCTGGCATTGTCTCTCTGGAAGAACATTGAGAGGTGCTAGCTAGCATATAATTACAACTCATAATTGTGGAATAATCTTTCTAAAATTATTTTATCATTAAAATAATAAAAAGTACTAAACAAGGACTTGACAATTAATCAAAATTAGAAATTACAGTGTCCACACCAACTTATTGTATTGTAATGTATTGTTTGTCAGCCGCCCTGAGTCGCCACGGCGAGTGGGGGGCAATATAAATTTGAAATAATAAATAAATAAATAAATAAATAAGAGAATATTAGTATAAGATACTTCACATTTAAGCAAATATGTGTCATAATCCTAAGAAAAGCATCTTTAAAATTATTAATAAATATTATAACTACCGTGTTTCCCCCATAATAAGAGACCACCGAAAATAAGCCCTATGCAGATTTTCGGGGGGCTCTAAAAATATAAGCCCCCCCCCCTGAAAATAAGCCCGTGGGCCATTTCTGGCTGTTTACGTAAAACCATTTTTAAAAAAGCCATTAAAAGCCACAGCCACAGGCAATAACGCGCCTTGCCACTTGCCAGCTCCGCAAAGACGGGGCGAAGTTAGAAGGCAACCTTCCCTTCGCGCGCGATTTGCGCGCCCGCCCTGCCGCCTGCTCGGTCCGGCCGCATGGCTGAGCAGCGCCCACCACACTGGCGCGCCAGGCCGGGAAGCCTGCCGCATCCTCCGGAGGCTCCGTTGGCCTCTCTGCGCCTGCCCCCTCTGTTGCCCAGCTGCCAGGAAGGAAAAGGGAAGGCGCGCCCACCACACAGGCCCGCCAGGCCGGGAAGCCTGCCGCATCCTCCGGAGGCTCCGCTGGCCTCTCTGCGCCTCTCCCCTCTGTTGCCCAGCCACTGGGAAGGGAAAGGGAAGGCGCGCCGGATTGGGCCCCCCCGCTTCACCCGCGTCCTTCGCTGCCTTCCTCCTCCCCGGCTTGGCTGGAGCGCACGGAACGCTGTTTCCCTTCCCACCGAGGTGGACAAAAGAGCCTTGCTCCCCCCACGCGCCCCCCACGCACCCCCCATGGCACTTACGCTGCTGTTGTCCCCTCGCCTGGGGCAGTGGCAGAAGCGCCCAGCGCCAGCAGCGCCACCCGCCTCCTCCTTGGCGCGAGTCGCAATAAGCAGTGCTGCTGCTGCTGCAGGCACTGGCGGGCCGTGGAGGCAAAAGGAAAAGGAGCACGGGTCGTGGTGGAAAGGCGCTGCTGGCGTCCCGTACGGGGCTCTCTGACAACGGGCGTCCCTTCGCCACCTTTCTCCCGTGCTTTTGTTTTGGCTGTTACCGCGTTTCCCCTATTCAGCGATGTGATTGGATCTCTATGTCAGCTGACATAGAGAGCCAACCACATGAAGGGGGGGAATTTAGCGACGTGATTCGCTGAATTTTTTCCCCTTCCTTGTTTCCCTACGGTAGCCGTGCGCTCCGGCGTCTAGTCCTGCCTGCCACATGTCCACGGAGACATGTCCAAGGAGGAGGAGGGCGGCGCTGCTGGCGCTGGGCGCTTCTGCCGCTGCCCCAGGCGAGGGGACAACAGCAGCGTAAGTGCCATGGGGTGTGGGGGGGGGCATGGGGGGGGCAAGGCTCTTTTGTCCACCTCGGTGGGAAGGGAAACAGCGTTCCGTGCGCTCTGGCGTCTAGTCCTCCCTGCCACATGTCCACGGAGACATGTCCAAGGAGGAGGAGGGTGGCGCTGCTGGCGCTGGGCGCTTCTGCCGCTGCCCCAGGCGAGGGGACAACAGCAGCGTAAGTGCCATGGGGTGTGTGTGGGGGGGGCGCGTGGGGGGGGCAAGGCTCTTTTGTCCACCTCGGTGGGAAGGGAAACAGCGTTCCGTGCGCTCTGGCGTCTAGTCCTGCCTGCCACATGTCCACGGAGACATGTCCAAGGAGGAGGAGGGTGGCGCTGCTGGCGCTGGGCGCTTCTGCCGCTGCCCCAGGCGAGGGGACAACAGCAGCGTAAGTGCCATGGGGTGTGGGGGGGCGTGTGGGGGGGCAAGGCTCTTTTGTCCACCTCGGTAGGAAGGGAAACAGCGTTCCGTGCGCTCCGGCGTCTAGTCCTGCCTGCCACATGTCCACGGAGACATGTCCAAGGAGGAGGCTGGCGGGGGAAATTTTTTTTTCCAAGGAGGAGGCGGGCGGGGGGGGGCGCTTTTTTTTAAACTACCGGTAGGGAAACAAGGGTGATAAATTCAGCGATGTGATTGGATCTCTATGTCAGCTGACATAGAGATCCAATTACCGGTACATCGCTGAATTTATCACCCTTGTTTCCCTAGTTTTAAAAAAAACTCTGATCAGCTGTTAGTCGGGAGAAAAAATACGGTAAGCAGAGGGAAGGTAAGCAGAGTTGGGGGGTGTATTCTCTGTGTCGGAGCAGGCAGTACGGTATATATAAGCCACCCCCCGAAAATAAGCCCGCGGGCCATTTCTGGCCATTTTTGGGGGTGAAAAAAAATATAAGCCATGGCTTATAATAGGGGAAACACGGTACTTGTTATATCTACCTAATAATTTCTGATCACTACTTCTTCCGTGTCTAGGCCAGATGTGAAACTACCAAAATGAAGGCACCTTTGGTGAGTTCATTCTGCAGTTCCTTTCACCTGACATAGTCTGAGAAAGATTAGCCAGCAACACAAGGTTGCTGCTACCAGGATATGCCTGATTGTGGTTCAAAAATACAGTACCACAATCTTTGAGGAGGCTCTTTCTGTGTACCCCAATAGCTACTGTATGCATGTAAACCTTCCCTACATGATTCCTTATTTCCAACGCTAATTTATACCCACTGAAAATATTCTAGATATTTCAAGAAATATGGTCATGATATATAATAGTGATCTTGGCTATCATGTGCATGTAAGACAAAATAAGGGGGAGCAGGCAACCCATGTGTCAGACACAGATAAAAACTATTTCATTAGTTTAAAAGGGACAAATATTCCTTGAAGTTTCAGGATTAGTGATTCATGTTTAAAACAAAGCATTTTACAGTATTTTACTTTCATATGTGGATGCATGTATTCACTTTTTTTCATTCAAAATCAAAAGTAATTTTTCAATGATTTCTGATTTTAGGGGGGGGGAATGCTAATCCTTCCCCCATTTCTAAAAGAATCACAATCCACAGGAAGTCTGAGAGAGTAGAATTCACCTTTACTGTGTCCAGTATTTTTTCCTACAACCTTTTTATGCTGTGGGCCTGAGCATGCCCCCCTCGACAGTTGAGTGGGCCGGACCACACCTCCGGAAGCAGATACATTTACGGCTGTCATAAATGCAGCCAACTCCACGTTTACAACAGTCGCAGGCACATTTTATGGCTGACATAAACATGTCCGCTTCCACTTCTGGGTGCGGCAGCCTGGATGGAATGGTGCTGTGGGCAGGGGCCGGCCTCTGGGCCATAGGTTGGGAAGCCCTGTCCTAAGGAGCTCTTTCCAACCATACTCTGTTACAAAACATATTACAAAGTTTGTACATAACAAAAAGAGGTACTTTAGCAAAGGAAAACATTTGTACCTCCCATAGTGTCATCATCCACTAATATCAGCACTGTGGCTTTTAGCTCAGCAAATCCACTAATAAACTGATCTTTTTGCCTAGATAACTTGTAGCTGGAAGTCTTCTTATATAGAATCTATCATTCCCATAGACATAGCACCAGGTGCAGGAAAATGAAAAACATGATGATGCAGTTGGATATTGACATGAAAAACTGCTGGGGAGGAAGAGACCAGGGCAGGTTGAGGACTTCGCCGCCCCTCCCCATGAGCCCACACCAACATATTGTATTGTAATGTATTTTTTGTAAGCCGCCCTGAGTCGCCACGGCGAGTGGGCAGCAATATAAATTTGAACTAATAAATAAATAATAAATTGGTGTATTTCAGATTTATGCCCCTCCCCCACAGTTACCATTAGGAAAGCTGAGCGCAGAAAAATAGACGCCTTTGAGATGTGGTGTTGGAGAAGGGTTTTGAGAGTCCCCTGGACAGCGAGGAGAACAAATAGGTCGATCTTGGAAGAAATCAACCCTGACTGCTCCTTAGAAGGTCAAATAGTAAAGATGAAGCTAAAGTACTTTGGACATCAAATGAGAAGAGAGGATTCACTTGAGAAAGTCTTGATGCTTGGAAGGGTTGAGGGCAAAAGAAGAAGGGGACGGCCCAAGATGAGATGGCTAGATGGTATTGTAGAGATAATGGGCAAAGAGCTGGGCGAGTTGAGGGGGATGGTGGAGGATAGGAGTGCCTGGAGGACAGTGGTCCATGGGGTTGCAGAGGGTCGGAATCGACTGCGACTGAACAACAAACAGTTACACAATCACTGTGATATTGGCAAGGGCCACCTCAACTTTCTTGGCTGGACTCTGCTGACATTCTGGTGCTACAGGATGGGATGAAGATTAAAATCCCCCTTTGGAAGATAAATAATTTCATGCCAGAGATTACTCTGGGTTGAAAGGATTTTTGCTGGAGAAACTCCACTCAGGGAACACCCTAATGAGATTCCTTTCATGTCCCCAAGTGCAGCCCTCAGGTATCAAAACCCAACATGAAATACCACTTACCCTATGATTATCCTACTTTTGATATTGTTTTAGAAGTGTGCAAGTTATTTTCTTTCTCTAAGGACAAAACAAGTTAGTAAAGCAATGTCTGTGTGAGGGGAAAGAGCCAAATTATTACTAGATGCTAATAAGCATCTAGCATTCCATTCTGATTCTTCCAGCTGAAAAATCCATGAGGTTCTGATGGATCTTGGATGATGCTGATAAGTTACACAGTTGAAGTTAATGTTCTGAAGAGGTCTAACATTTACATCTATTAAATGATCCCATTAGAAATGTTCTCAGTAAGTCTGTTTAACAAAAGTATCTGTATGCTGTTCAACTCAAGGAGAATCCCAGCTAAAGATTGAAGCATTTGAAATTGATTTTCTGGTTTGTAATACTTATAGTCTCTATTCTCAGTCCAGTGTCTTATCAATAGATTCATCAAAAAGATTTTCCTATCCAAAGGAAGTTCTTGTGATTTGTAGTATTTTAAGTAAGAACTGTAGATCATAGCCAAGCACACCACCTTCAAAAGAAGACAGCTGCCACAGATTTGGCCTTATGCCATGAGATGCTAATCTGATTTTCTGCTAAGGAGGAAACGCACACAAGCTGAAACACTGATGTGAGCTTGTTTCTCATCTTGTAAGTGTTCAAAGTAGAAAGCAGCTCTCCCACCCCACCCCCCAAATATATTGACACCTAGACCAACTTGATTATTAGACAAAATGACTATTGAGTAAAATTTATTTTTCACAAATCACATGAAGACAGTGAAAGCCAGGAGAGTTGCCACTTTAGATAACTGATTCTGCCTATAGGCCAGAGAGAAGCTCACAAAAAAAAACCCCTAATAAAATGGCCATATAGCTGTGCAAAGCAAAAATTTCAAATTCAGTTTTGTTTCAGGTTGTTGTTGGGGGTTTTTTTTTGGGGGGGGGGAATGTCTCCACCATGTGTGTCAGTTTTGTGGAACAATCTTTTCACTTATCACACAATGGAACAGCTATTTTTTTTCATTCTTTTTTCTGGCAGTAGTAGTTCAACAGAGCCCAAAGAATCCATAAAAACTATCCTAAAAACAGAGGCAGGAAACTCAGTGTTATCATCAACATCATCAAACAAATCAGTCCCACCTTCCTACCTAAAATATATACTTTCAACAGAATGAATACCCAGCAAATTACTCACATCAATAACAAGCATCTCCCAAACATATACACAAGGGAAAATAGCAAAGTAAAACACATACTGTACAGTACTGTATATAGGACTCCCTTTCAAAAAAAAGAGAGGAAAAGATGAAGCAAATAAATAAAGGCAAAAAAACACAAGGCTCATTAAACAAAAACAACTAGAAAATGGGGAAGATTTCTCTGACCATTTGATGTCTTCCTTCTCTTCTTTGAGTAAGTAGAAGCAGACAGTCTGTAAAAATAATTCTCAAAAAAATGGGGGAAATCCCACTTCACTATGAATCAAAGAAAAAAGAAAACAATCTGGAGGTGTAGGCAATCAGGCAGAAAGCACAAGATGGGGAGTGCCAGGAACAGATAGAATGAAACAAAAAAACCAACCCACTGAGTTCCAACCAATCCTGACTGATTTTCAGTTTCAAAATTCCTTTTCAGTTTCAAAACTCCTTTTCAGATAGTGCCATTGCTCTAGACAGCTGCCAGCGTGATGCTCTTTGATAGGAAATCATCTGGCAATTTGACATACACTGAGTAAAAGAAATGTCAAGCATGAGATGGTATATGAATGGGGGGAAATTGAATGTTCATGTTGTTGAAATGAGTCATTCATTCTTAACAGGCCCTTATTTGTAGATCAGTAAATTTATTTTATTTATTGCATTTAAATATCACCTGTCTGGGAAATACTCCCACTTAAAAAAGGTCAAAGCAAACAAACTAACTAACCTCTCTTCTTTGTGTTTTTCCTTTTGTCTTTGACCTGCTAAGATAAAAGGGAACAATAAGCAGCTCTGCGCTATCCATCCTATTTAAGAACTATGCAGACATGTTAATACACAGGCTGCAAGTTTCCAAGCTGAATTCCATAAGCAAACTTCTACATCAGGAGTTCTCAACATTTTAAAGCCAGGGGCCAGGTCACACTCCCTCAGACAGCTACAAGGACTGGATGGCCATTTTGTTCTTCCTCCACAACATGGCACTTCCTGGTGTGGTGGAGAGGGTGGGGGCCCACATGAAATGGTGCCATGGGCCATATTCGGCCCACGGGCCACAAATTGATAATCCCTATTCTACACTGACTCCAAGACATTGCAGATCATATGGCTTCTGTCTAATTACCCCAAACGTATCTGTATCTTCCCATAACCTAGAATTCCTAAGCATAACTTGACAAATTGCTGAAATTTTGTAACACTACAAAAAAACAATACTACCATTAAGTAAGAAATAACCAGCCAGGATATGAGTCTGTTACCAAGGTTAAGGAAACAGAATTCCTATTTTAAAAACTGTGACCGCTATACAGTCAAACCTTGCATAAAGATCACCTCGCTTAAAGAGTAACTCGCTTAAAGAGCAGAATTTTCTTTGAATGTTCGCTTTGCTTAACAAATAAAACCAACCAAAAACTCGCTTAACAAATAAATCGTGGTCCGCAATCCCCTCCACCAGAAGTCACAATTGGTTGCTTAAAATGGTGCTTCACATAAAGAGCAAGCTTGCTTAAAGAGCAATCCCGTGGAACGCATTATGCTCTTTAAGCAAGGTACAACTGTATGGGGAACTTCTTCAAACATTTCAAGAGTATATGTAGAATCTGTAATATCTGTCTCATACAAGCTAAATTTAATTACTGGTACAGAACAAGTTTTAACTCCTTGGTTTTCCTAATTTTTGACTTTATGGACATATCAGTAATTGCAGCACCAGCAAGAATTACTTTATTTACAATTAAATTGGCAAAATATGTGCCTTTCCAAATAATAGAAGAAATTATATCTCACAAAGCTGTCAACATTCACTTCCATGTCTGCAATGGATGAAGTATTTTTAGTATTTCTGAGGAAAAATATTGCTTTAAAATATAAATAGCTATGCGATTTTATTTTTGAAGTTCTGAGACCTTCCCAGAAACTGCCCTCTAGAGACCAAGACTTTCTGTAGAATGTTTGCTTCTAAATTAATTTCACAAACCTAACTTAATAGAGGTTAAAAGGGAATGGCAAACCGCTTTTGTGTGCTCTACCTAGAAAATCCTGGAAAGGGTCACTGTAAGTTGGAAATGACTTGATGGCATGCTATTTACCAGTTCCATACCTTTAGTGAGCTTCGTGATTGAACAAGGATTCACATCCAGACCTCGAAAGTCCTAGTCTATCACAGTAGACACCATACCATAATGGTTATCCCCCAGCTAACCATACACCAATGAAAATGTTTCAGGGGCCTAACTCAAGAACAGTGAGAAAAAATTCATTCAGCTCAAATTGTTGCTTGAACTTGGAATTTTCCATTTTGTTTGCCAAGACACAACCATCTTATGTAAAGGACTATGGTCCTTTCACAAGATTGGGAAACATGTTTTATTCTTTCAGCTTGTCCATTTATCTACATCCAAGCTGCACAATGTAAGAACTCTTATATTCTACAGCAGTGTTACAGAAGTTGATGACAATGCAGAAAGCTCAGAAGATTTTAAAGGTCAAATAAAAAAAAAACCTTCTCATTTCAGCTCATTTCCCAAAACTTGTTAATGATATTGCCAAGTATTTTTATACCTTGTATCACATATTACAACATTATTATGGTACTGTTCCTAATATTCCATAGATTCGGTTTTAAACTTCATAAAATAAGGAATAAACAGAAGACCATATTAGCCTTTTACACATCAAACCAAAACAAAGGAATGTAGGCTTTTTACACCAGTTTCTCCATTTATTCCCTTGCACATTCCATTTTGACTAAAATATGCTCTTAAGAGGAAATAATTTAATTTAAAATATATTCACAAAAGCATTCACCATGCCAGTTGAATCAAAATGGTTACAGTTAAAGACTGAAGGAGTACATTCCCAGGGTACAAACAAATTCAGTTCCCACCCTTCACTCAATAAAGAATCAATTTAGTCATTCGTTGCAGTAAACAAAGGCTCTATTCAACCTTAGTCAGTTATGTCAAATAAGCATGTAAGGACAGCAAACATGTCAATCCCGCCCCTCCACCATCATTTCCATCCTCCTTCTATGCCTGAAACACAACTTTCTGAACAGGAGAGCCTCTACTATCCATGGAGACAGCTCATTTGAATTAAAACCCTTATCTTGGAAATTTAAATGAAGTACCTCCACAGATATAGGATCCCCTCCTTTCAAAAATGCCACACCCTTTTTACAAGGCAACAGAAAAAATAACAGAATGGGAAAGATAGTATGCTTTGTTAATGTAATTAGTTTGCATTAATGTTATCTCTCAGGCTCAATAGACCACAAAGAGGGGCTCTTTTTATTCCATTTTCTTCCTATCAGTAGCACCATCAAGCTTTGATGTGGTAGCTGGAAAACTTACTGGTGCACATGAAAAATTAGGACAGTATCACAACATCAACCATTTGAAGCCTATTCTAAAGAAGACTCGAGTGTGTGCTTTCCACCTTCGAAACTAATAGGCAAGGGCTGATTTGAATGTTACAGTATTGTTCAGCACAAAAATACCTTGGTGTGACGCTTGACAGGACACTCTTTTAAGAAGCACTGCCTGAATACCAAAGCCAAAGTTAGTACAAGGAACATCATCAGGAAACTCAAACTATAAACTCAACCATCCACACCACATAATCAGCTTTGGCCCTGAGTGTCTTTGCAGCAGAGTGCTGTATGCTGCTCTAGTATGGAGCATATCCATACATCCAACAAAACAAGTTGACATCGCTGTTAATGAAGCCATGCATATAGTGATAAGATGCCTCAAACCTACACCAGTTGAGAAAATATACCCTCTTCTTAGTATCACTTCACCAGAAGTAGCAGCCGACACTGAGAGAACTAAACAAGAAAATGACCTTTGACATCCTCTGAACGGATATGAGACTCAAGTTCGCCATCTCAGATCCAGGAAAAGCTTTATGGCAAGAACAAACATTCTTGAAAGCATGCAAGAGCAAAACCAAATTAAAAGATGAAGGAAGAAGCTCACTGGACAAGGAACAACATTAAAGGAGGATATGGTGCTGAGGAACTCAACCTCCCCAACATCACTAGGAGGACCCTGAACAGGCTGAGGGTCAGAGTCCCTAAATATAACATGCTCAAGTGCCGGCTGCTGGAGGACAACAACACTCACTATGTATGTGGAGAGATACAGAATCTGGCTCGTTTACTGGTCTGCCGATTACTACCAGAAACATGCGCTGATGAGAACTTAAGTTTGGCTAATGACAAAGCCAAGAAAGTGGCTTCATTTTGGCAGTTCAGGGTTTGATCAGGACATGAAAGAAGTAGCACCTATCTCCCCACCACTGTTTTTATAAATTGTATCTAAAATTTCTCAGCAGCCCATTTTTCCTTGAACTCTTCTCTATCTTTCCCTTTTCTTTTTATTGCAGGATTCTATGTACAGTCAAACCTCACATAAAGAGCGCCTTGCTTAAAGAGTAACTCGCTTAATGAGCAGAATTTTCTCTGAATGTTCACTTGGCTTAACAAATAAAACCAACCAAAAACTCGCTTAACAAATACATCAGGGTTCGCAATCACTCCTGCCAGAAGTCACAATTGGTCACTTACAATGGTGTTTCACTTAAAGAGCAATCCTGTGGAACACATTATGCTCTATAAGCAAGGTACAACTCTACATACTGTACTTAATTTATCCTTCACAACTTCCACTTTTCACAGTCTTTTACTGTATCTTAGCCAACAAGCATCCAGGGCACACTTTCTCTCTCTTAGTTTTTCCAGTCTTTCATAACACAGATTTTCTACCTTCATACAATCCACCTCTATCTTTAGAGCCTATGTAAAGTTTTTTTCTAGAAGAGAACATGTAGAAGCTGCATTATTTTTCAAGATTCGACTGCTGTCGGTTTCACCCAGCCACCAGCCAAAAGAAAAGGTGAATGAATTCTCAACACAGAGAAGTAACAACTCTTTAATATCTAGGTATTATTGTGACATCCATTGTGAAACATCCTCTGAAGGAATATTGCAATAAGAACCATAACAGGACTTTGTGTAATTTACTCTTCTAAATAAATAACTATATAGTACATTCATATTGAGTAATCAGCATCAAGCTCAATAAACACTCTTTTTCTAACTACACCTTTGCACATTCCATGAACAGTCTGAATTCTTGAGTAGCAACCCCAATATTTCCACAGCTGTTAGCTATTATAATTTTAATATTAGAGGAATGCAGCCCAACATTCAGAAAAAAGAGCTCAATATGAACAATCAACTGGTTGACACATGTTTCACCATCCAGTCAAAATTCTAAAATCCTGGCTAGTGCTATCTTCATTTACTGACATGCAGCTAATTATGTAACTGTGCTTTCCACATCCCTCTTTTCTTTGCAACATACAGTAGAATACTGGCTTAATTTGCTTACTCCCTTGAGTGCTTGACAGAAAAGTATATACAGTACAGTCAAACCTTGCATAAAGAGAGCCTCGCTTAAAGAGTAACTTGCTTAAAGAGCAGAATTTTCTCTGAATGTTTGCTTCACTTAACAAATAAAACCAACCAAAAACTTGCTTAACAAATAAATCAGAGTTCACACACACACACCCAAAGTCACAATTGGTCACTTACAATGGTGTTTTGCTTAAAGAGCAAACTCGCTTAAAGAGCAATCCCATGGAATGCATTATGCTCTTTTAAGCGAGGTACAATTGTACATCAACCAAGTAAATATACAGAAGTTGTGTGATGGATTTTAAATATAAATATTTTACCTACTTAAATTGAGAAGGCTAACTCAACTCAAGGTTACTCTGTTTTTACATCTGGGATTAGTACTTACAGATCATATCAAAGATCAGTAACTACCAGCAGCTGTGACCTTGTAGACACCTTCTTGCAGAAAGAGGGTATTCTATTTCTTATTAATTAAGAAATTACTGGTTGTCCTCTCTTTGCTTCTGGTATAGCCACTGATAATTAGCAGGCTGCATCCTTTCTGTTCTATTTTAAAAAGTCAAGTAAACAGCAACACTTTAAAATGTATTCCAATCAATGAATTGTTTTCATATTACAGTACAGTATTTGGAAGATACTAAGTTTCAATGAAACATACATCAAAACATGTATCAAATATATAGAGGAGTTTTTAAACGATTTTAATGCTTTTAATTGTTATTGTGGGGATGCTTTTATATTTTAGTATTCTCATTGGTTAGACTGTAAGCTGCCCAGAGTTGCCTCAGTGAGGGGTGGTGATAAAAGTCGAACAAAATAAATAAATAAATAAATAATATAGAACCTAGATATGTCAGAGTCTAACCAAAAATAAAGTAATATTTTTCTTTTTTCTATTAAAGTTTTGCATTCTTTCTTGCAAATTCAGAATAAATCCAGATGATAATTATGTGCTTAAACAGTAGCCATGGCTACTAAAAGAAATATTTGCAATAGCATCTATGCCGAAGAATTTCTGAGATGTTTCCTGAAGAGAGTAGCCCCTGATCAGAGCCCCTGATCAGAAGACAACTCTTCTGTGAACCTGAGGAGAATTTTGGAAGCAGCTAATACAGGGGTCCGCAACCTGGAGGCAGAAGAGTAGCGTGCCTTGGCGGGGCCCCGTATAAAAATTTGTTTGGGGGCCCTTAGGAAGGGTAAATATTTGTTTTGCTTACGCACGTTGGGGGCCCCCGTGCCCCGGGGCCCCCGTATAATTGATACGGCAGATACGGCGGTAGCTACGCCTCTGCCTGGAGGCCATCCCACGATGCTGTTCCATCTGGCCTGCAGCGACAACCCTGGAAGTGGAAGCAGACACGCCTGTGCATGTACAAACGCACCCGCCACCATTGCGTCCGGCCCACTCAGTTTTCTGAGGGTAAGTAGTCTGGCCCATAGCACGAAAACCTTGAGAACCCCTTTATTAATGGTATGGCACACTGCTGTAAGGAAGAAAAAGTGTTGTCTGGCTGCATTCTCAAGGATTTAGGGAAAACCCAAGGTAGCTCATTAACTTGCTATTCTACCGTTCTTTCAAGGAGCGAAATAACTGGCATACTTGAGATTCTGATTGTATTGTCACATTAACTCTGTAAAGCAGACAGGAGAAACTGACTACATGGCATTTGATCTACTGTATGGTCTGTTCTGGGGATGGGCAGGTTGCTCCTTTGGCCAACAACCAGATGACAAATGCCAGAACAAACTAGCCTATCCTGATAGTGTTTCTGCCTGCACCTTTCTGGTGCCTTTTAGGGCTACCCTTTTTTAGGTGTGAGTAGAATCACTCTGTTTTGATTCCTTTCCAGCATGTGCAACTGCTGGGATCAAATCAAAGTGTGCTTGCTGCTTTCAATTTCCTATCTGCTTAAGAAGACAGCTTCAAACTTTTTAACTTTTCCAGCTCCCACCAAAATCAACCTCCCTCCCTCCCTCTTGCCAACTAAAAGCCTATTCCTGAAGACTGGAATAAACATTGAGCAGATTTTTGTTGCCATAGATGAAAAAGTGTGTTTGGGTACACAAAAAAATTTGAAAAATAAAAAGTAGTTATTCTCTAAGATGCCACAAGAATTTTGGTTTCTCTAGTACAAGAGCCCTTGTGGGACAGTGGTTAAACAGCTATACTGTTTTGTTCAGTCGCACAGTCGATTCCGACCCTTTGCGACCCCATGGACCACTGTCCGCCAGCCACTTCTGTCCTCCACCATCCTCCTCAACTCGCTCAGCTCTGTGCCCATTGTCTCTACAATACCATCTAGCCATCTCATTTTTGGCCGCCCCTTCTTCTTTTGCCCTCGACCTTTCCAAGCATCAAGGCCTTCTCAAGCGAATCCTCTCTTCTCATTTGATGTCCAAAGTACTTTAGCTTCATCTTTACAATTTGACTTTCTAAGGAGCATTCTGGGTTGATTTCTTCTAAGATTGACCTATTTGTTCTCCTTGCTGTTCAGGAGACCCTCAAAACTCTCCTCCAACACCACATCTCAAAGGCATCTATTCTTCTGCGCTCAGTTTTCCTAATGGTCCAGCTCTCACATCCATACATTGCCACAGGGAATACCATTGCTTTGACAATACGAATTTTTGTTTTCAATATGATGTCTCTACTTTTCATTATGCTCCCCAGGTTTCTCATCGCTTGCCTCCCAAGAATCAGTCGCCTTTTTATTTCATGGCTGCAATCACCGTCTGCAGTGAGTTTTGCTCCCAAGAAAGTAAAATCTGTCACTGCTTCTACTTCTTCCCCATCTATTTTCCAGTGACTGATAGGGCCTGTTGCCATGATTTTGGTTTTCTTTATATTGAGTCTCAAGCCAGCTTTTTCACTCTCTTTTTTCAACCTAATCAGGAGCTTCTTTAGGTCCTCCTCACTTTCTGCCATTAGGGTGGTATCATCTGCATATCTCAAATTGTTGATGTTTCTCCCAGCAATTTTGATCTGCTGCCCAAACTGCTCATGATCTGATTTTGATTCCATCCTTCAGAAGTTGGTAAACTGAGTACCAGCATGCTGGAGGCAAATTGTCAATTATCTTGTGAACCACCCAGAGAGTGCACAAGCGCTTTGGGATGGTATAGCTATTGCTATTTTGATACAACAGATCAAGATGCCTACTGAGAATGTAATGTAAAACAAAAACTCATGTCAAAAATAAAAAAAAACAAAATTCTTATGAAGTAATCTGCTGCAAATTAGTTCCCATCACCCTACATGAACAGGAGTGGAGGGCTCTTTGGAATTCAGGTTCAAACAGTGGTCAACATTCTGTTGCTTAGCACAGTAAGTCATAGTTAAAGTACGTCAAGATTATTTATTTATTTAATCATATTTATATGCCACCCTTCTCACAAGTGACCCAGGGCAACTAACATGACATTAAAACAGCAATCAACACAATCCATCAATAAAAACCTATAAATAAGGAAGAACAGAAGAAACCTCCTGTCCAGGAATGGGTGAAGTTGGGAAATGTGCAGCAATAAATTAAAAGAAAGTCTCCTGAATGGAGACTGGTTACTCCCCACCAACATGAGCTTCATATTGTCCAGATTCAGCCTAGTCCCCTCCATCCACTCTATGACCATCTGCAGACAACACTCCAAGGTACAGCCACCATCTTCTGTTGAAGTGAAAAAGGAGAGACAGAGCTGTGTATCATCCATACAGTATACTAATGAAAGCGAACTTCAAAACTTCTGATGACCTCCCCCCAGTGGTCTTAGGTAAAGGTCGCCCTTGCTCAAAAGCCAGTCATATCCGACTCTAGGGTTCGGTGCCCATCTCTGTTTTATAGCCAAAGAGCCAGCACTGTCTGCGTTTGCAGACATTTCTGTGGACATGTGGCAGGTATGCCTCAACACCTAAGTGCACAGAATGGTGTTCACCTTCCCACCAAAGTGGTCCCTATTTATCTACTTGCAATTTCTTGCTTTCGAACTGCTAGTTTGTCAGGAGCTGGGACAGAGACGGGAGCTCTCTCCGTCCTGCAATACTCGGGAATCAAATCCCAACCTTCCAGTTGTCAAGTTCAGTGTCTTAACCTCGAGCCACTGCAGTACCTTACAAAGTCCTCTTACATGGATGTTAAACAGCACTGGGGAGACAGCCAAATCCTGAGGTACTCCATGCTGCTGTACCCAGGATTTTGACATTTCCATGAGCTTTATCCTCTGCTCACCAATATCTAATTCCTGGAGTTTGTCCAGAAGGATCCCATAGTTGACACTACCGAAGTGAGGTGAAAGATCAAGAAAGACCAACAATTAGGAGTTTCCTGGTTTGACTTTCCTCAAAATGTCATCTAGCAGAGCAACCAATGCTGTCTTGATCCCATGTTGGGGCCTGAACCCAGGCTGCAGTGGTGCAAGGCATTCAGTCCTCTCTAGAAATGAGCTCTGCTACTACCCATTTTTAAGGTTCAGTTTGGCTCTGCTAACTTGTTGACAATTCTGTTTTAAATGGCTGAAAGGGGGGGGGGGAGCATGAAGAACAGGCCATAGGTTGGATGTTAGAGGGGTAATGATTACTGAAAAGAAAATATACAGCAGTAGATATAACTCACTATATTTACAGAAACTAAGCAGCTTCATGAAGAAACATTTCTTGTTGTGTGATCTGATATCAAGATACCGTTTCCAGAGAGCCCAAAAAGATTGTCAACGTGCACATACTAATTAGAATAGGCAACTACTAAGGTACTGATTTGATAAATGATGGTATGCAAGTGTAATATACAGGTATTTCCATCTCTTTTGCTCTTGTCTCTATACAACATGTACATTCTTCTATTCTCAATTAACATGAAGTTGGCTAAAAAGTCCCTTTCATGTTACTACATAAAGTAGCAACAAGCAAGAAGAAAAGCAGCATACTGTGCTACCTACTCCTACATATACAAAATGAACAACCAACCTACTGGCCAATGTTGTTGAGGAGGGAATTACGCCTCTGTTGAAAAAAGTTTCGGTTATTCAAAAACCATTCAATATCTGTTCTAAAGAAAATATTTCTTATTGTGTGATAAGAAATAAGATAGGTCTTTTAATGAGGGAACACAGCCTATACATTTCTGAAGCCAATTCAAGGTGCTGGTTATTACCTTTAAAGCCCTATATGGTAGTGGGCCAGGATACCTAAGAGACCGCGTCACCCCAAGAATATCTGTCCGTCCCACCAGGGCGGACCGGAGAGGCTCCCTTGTTATTCCTTCGGCGAGGGAGGCGCACCTCGCCTGCACCAGGAGGAGGGCCTTCTCCGTGTCCGCCCCGACCCTCTGGAACCTCCTGCCCACCGAGCTGCACCTTCGGACAGAGCTCTTGCCCTTCCGGAAGGGCTTAAAAACCTGGCTGGCAGGACAAGTTTGGGGACCCGGGAACGTGGGTTCCCATATTAAGTGGCTTATCTAATGGATTGTTAACCCTGGATCTGATTGTGGGAGGCATGTGTTGATTTTGTATTGTTTTTAACTTTGATGATTTTTAACTTATTGTGGATTTTATTTTGAGATGGATTGTTCTGTGTTTTATTTCCTGTTTTGTTGTAAGCCGCTCATCGTCGGGTTCTCCCGATTGGGGCGGGGTAACAAATGTAATAAATAATAATAATAATAAAAAAAGCTGAAGCTCAAAATCAACTTGCTATGGACCCATTTGCTTCACAGAAGTAAATGTTCTCAAATGCTGCTTCAAAGAAAAGTCAGGCCATTAAGAAAATAACAGGTTCAGCAATACAACAGAACAAATAACAGAGAGAATGTAAACCCTAAATTGCTTTCTTAAAAGAACCTGTAATATCCACAGCTATGAATTACTCACTGCTTTTTGAAGGGAGATAAAAATAAGCTCTCGGCAGTTTACTGGCCATATTTAGAGTGCTCAGTCATGAAAAACATCTGCAATGATTCCTGTTGGAATTCTGTCTATTTTTTCCTCCCCAGTCAACAAGACACTGCCTATACTTAAGCATTTAGATTCCTGCAGTGTAGTGTTTAATAGGATTTGAAAAGGTCTGTCCTCCCACATTCTCCATTTTAAAAGCTGTTACTTTTGCAGTGTACAGAACAAGCTTCATAAAATGCAACTAATACATAATAGGAAAGAGAGGAATAAGAACAAGGAGTCTATTTTTCTCAGGAAAAAAATCCCTATAGTTTTTCCTTCTTTGGGAGCATTTAGAAAACCTAGGCATTGTTTGCTGTTCCCAAAGCTACTGCATGTAGAAAACAATTACTGTCAAATGTTCTAACACAACTGGCTTCTATAAGATGTTACCAAATGCTCTCTAAATGAAATACTTTTAAACCTATTTGTTCCCATCAATCTTGTAAAGAGTGAACCTTGCATCTGCTGATGTCTAACTGCACAGTTACATTTGTTTATTAAATTTTTATCCTACACCAATTAGTGCAAGTGCATTACATCTCTCTCTAGTTAGCAGCCAAAGCTTTCAGTAAAATCACAGGAAATCACAGGTGAGTGTAAAAACTTCCAGATTACTTCCTGTATAGCTCAATAGTAAATGTTCTAAGATCCAAACATAATTGATGATTTTAGATTTCAGAATACAGTGATTAATCTGTACCTCTTCACTTGCAAAACAAAATGTGAAGAGGCTACTACACCATCAAGAATCTCTGGATCAATAACAAACAGCTTACTTTTCATATAAAGCAGATGGCTAAATACTGACCCAAGATAACAACATCTAGGTGTCCAGTTTTTATACCACATCCTATTGATGAAGCATACATTCCAAGAGATATAATGATATCCAAATATTCCAACTGACTTGAACAATATAGGGATACTTTTAACAAATCTAACATTACTTTTCTTTTTCATAATCAGATGTCATACAAAGACTCCTCTGTAATTAGACAGGAAAACAAAAAAATGTATTTAAAATGTTTCAAATACAGAAGAGTGATTGGATCCAAAACTGTAATTACAGAGTTCCACTGATACTGGAGAGGACAGGTGAACCAATTATTTTGATCCTCCCAATTCTATGAATACCTCAACAACTGCATCTAGGCTATTTGGAAGGTTAAATGTTATGACAATATATTTTATTAAGCACCCACAAGATAGAGACTACCGGAAATTACCTCCCTTACTTCACTTACAATACTACTGCAAATTACCACTTCAAAGTTGAACAATACTTAGTTTCTCAAAGTGATTTTAGGACCATAATTCATTTTCATTTTACAGCTAGTCAAGGGTGCCATATTAATACTAAAAAAAGAAATAGGATGGCAGAGAGGACTCATACAAAACACAGTCATTGTGCATGAACAAGGGAGTACTCCTCCAATAATACCACACGTGAAAGCATAGGTAACTGATTTGCATCATCAGTGGAGGTGTTATTTGGTACGTTAGCCAACCCAAAACTGCCTACATCAAATGATACATCTGGAATTCTCCTAATGTGAAAAGGGATTATATACAAACGACACATTTAAGATTAATCTGTACCTCTTCACTTGCAAAAATTTGCTCCTCTTATACTATGGGTGAATTCAACTGCATTTTTGTTACCTTTATGGTGGAAAGACTGAATCGAATTATCTGTGTGCTTTTTCATTCAAAATAGCCTTTTCTGTGCCACTGGACGGTTTCTACTTATTCATGTCAGTATGATTTGACAGGTTTTCCCCATACTGATGTACTAGATACCTAATGGAGGGAGAGGAGGGAGGTGTCTGTAGGTGGACTTTTGGTGATGATGGTGGGCTCTTGGGTACGATGTTCAGGACGATAGCAACACACCCAAACAGCGCTTCCTCTTTTGATCATTCTCTACTTTTTAAATTTTAATATACAAGGATACCACTATAACACTAAGTCAATGATGGCGAACCTTTTAGAGACTGAGTGCCCAAACTGCAACCCAAAACCCACTTATTTATCACAAAGTGCCAACACAGCAACAGGGGAAGAAGGAAGTGCTCCCATTGGGATGGTGGGTAGAAGGGAGGACCGAACTCTGTGCTGGGGAAGGGAGGAAGCGCTCCCATTGGGCTCATGGGCAGAGGAGCAGGGCAAACTCTGTGCTGGGGTGACTGCACGTGTGCTCACAGAGAGGGCTCCGAGTGCCACACCGGCACGTGTGCCATAGTTTCGCCACCACTGCACTAGGTCTTTGTCCTAAATATGGTAAAGCAGGTGTGGGGCACTGGGGATGTAGTGTCCCTCACCTGCTGGCTGATATAGTAATATCGCTCCCTTGCTCTTTTTAGTTGTTGGGCGAATGTTTTATTGTATTTTTAATTGGGGTTTTTACTGGTTTAAAGTTTTTTATAGTTCTCTAGTGAGATTTATGTAGTTTATGATGTAATTGTTGTACGCTGCCCAGAGTCCCTTGCCGAGTGGGCGGCAATACAAATGTGACTAATAAATAAATAAATATAGTACTATAGCACTAATCTCATCTCTTTAATAAAATAAAAATTAAAAAGCAGTGATCACACAAAGGACAGACCCAAAATTTCACTTGCCCTGGATTTTCCTCTTCATTTCTGTACTCCCTTCCTTTCTCAGCCACAGTTTTCATGAGATGTTGCAAGGGTTGGAGGTGAGGAGGAAGGAAGAGATCAAAGGACATGGAGATATAAGGGAAATAACCATCAACTTCCTGCTGAGCAGCAAAGCAAAAAAGTTGAGAACCTGCCTGCTTTGTTTTGTCTGAGCTGGAGCGACTCCCTCAGATGTCCTCTCACTCCCCACCTCCCACCCCACTGCCTCTCTCCTCCTCCTTCTGGTCCATAGCAGGGTATGTATAAGTGTCTCCCTCACTCTCTGTCTCCATGTTAGCCGCTCTGGGTTGCTTCGGCAAGGAGAGCGGCATATAAATTTGAATTTAATAATAATAATAATAATAATAATAATAATAATAATAATAATAATAATAATAATAATAATAATAATAATAATAATAATAATAATAATAATAATAATAATAATAATCTCTTGCTGGCTCAGCCTTGGAGAGATGAAGGTGCTGCACTGAGTGTTCATAACTTCTGATAACTGGTAAACAACAGCACCCCTCCTCCTCTTCAGGGGTACACAGAAAGAACTTCCTTGAAAAGTGTAAAAAAAATTTGTACCACAATCAGGTGTACCCTTGTAGCAGCTACCTTGTGTTGCCAGCTAATCTTTCTCACACTTGGTCAGGGGAAAGGAACTGCAGAATGAATTCACCAAAAGGTGCTTTCATTTTGGCAGCTTCACATTTGGCCTAGACACGGAAGAGAGAGAGAGCATCTTTTCCCACCTATCAGCCTTGCACCTTCTTTTTCTATTTCAAACCTATTTTCATGCTGGCTCTTTCCTGTATTCAAGTTTAAGAAGCAACAGCACAGCAGTAAGTCTTGCTTCAAAGATTAAAGTATGATATGGGGTCCCTGTTTATTCAGTCACACACACACACACCCAACACCCATGAATCAAGAACGAGCGATAAAGTGGTAGAGTGAAGTAACAAAAATCCTCTATTAAAAAACTATGGATTTGTAGAGGCAGGATTACAGGAAGGAAAGACAAATGAAAGGAGGATCATAGAAAGAAAGGAAAGAAGGGGGGCTCTGGTTGGACTGGAATACCAAATGCAGGATCATGGACTTCTGATTCAATCCACACATACAACGTGAGCACTCATTACACTTTTATTTGTAGTTGAAGCTGCAAATCAAACCATTGCAAAGCCAAATCACTCTGATTCAGCTTTTCAATAGAATCCCTTCAGTAAATTTAAACACATGTTTTGGAAGTGAAATGTATACAAGAACTTCATTTAGGAACATCTTGGTCCTTGAAGTCTGCATACCTGTTGTTATAGACACTGATCCTATGCTTCTAAAAAAGAAGCATCTTTAAATATATCAAAATTGCCTACAGCTTTTAAAAAAGCAACTGTTTAATAAAGACCTAAACACAGGATTTTATGGCCACTTCAGCACCTTTAGGCCAAAGCAAGGCCTTTGTTTTAGAATAGAAAAGGACTGGAATTCAGTTCTACCAATGAGAAAGTGCCCCAGGCTTAAAACAGGTTAAGGAACAAAAATAAAACTGCCCTCATCCCCACAGACAACTTGAGGGCTTAAAAAAATCAAATATAAAAATATTCTTGAGACAGGAGAAGTTCACTGCCTCAACTCTCCTTCTTACCAGTAGTAAAACACAAAAGATCATCAAATAAGAAAAAAAAACTTTTCCCAGCATTCCGGAACAACAGACAACACACCATCATTATTAGGACATGGTTAACTATCACCAGCATACCTATTTGTATGTTCTCACACAGAAAATATGGCAATACAAATGTTTTAAGCACAATGGTAATCCTCCATTGTTTTAGATCCCTAGATAATGAATCTTCAAAGAAGTGATAATTAAACAAAATAAATAATTCAATTCAATCTGATAGTCTTATATGGTACTTTGATGAGTGATTGTCTGACACCTGAATAGTAGATGTGTCACTGGAATAGTTTAAAGCAGGGGTACCCAAAGTATAGCCTGGGGTTTTTACTTCCACTTCTGGGAGCTACAAAGGCAGTGCAGGCCAGCTAAATTGGTGTTGGGGGCCAAATCCAGCCCCCAGGCCATACTTTGGCACCCCTGGTTTAAACAGAGAAAATGGCAGCTTAAAATCTATCTCATCCTGTTGCAAAACAGATTGCAAGGCATGTTTTACTTCCGCTTCTGGTGGGAGGAACCATGTGACTGGCCCGCTGAATTACATGGCCGGCCCACAACCCAAAAAGTTTCTGCACCCCTGGTTTAAAGCCTTTGCCCTAGTTTATACTCTAATGCATTTTCTATATGAATCCCACAATATCAAATTACAGTAATACAGTACCTTACATGAAAGCAAATTTCAAACAATACAGTATATTCAAACTTCTAGTGAAAACCTACCTCAATATCAAGTACCTCCATAGTGTTGTCCAAAAGCTTCAGCTTAATCTGAAGAGACCTCTCATTTGTTTTGGTAGATGCTGACTCTGTGGTGGAAGAGAGGCTCTGACCTGGTTCCAGAGTACTTACTCCACAATTTTTCTGGACTCCCAAACGAGAACCTGGAGTCTGCAGTACTCTGTAAGTGCCTTCTATCTCCCCCATTTTTCACCACCGAGGAATAATGCAGCGACCTAATAGATACAAGAGATAAATTAAAAATGATTTTATAATATACTTGTACAAAAATGTAATGCAGGTATCTAGCTGTTTGTAACATTTTCTGTGCATGAGTAAAGAGCTATTGCTATGTTTACTTAATGGCCAAATCATAACTACTGTACTGTACTTTCAGCATTCTGCTGCTTGAAAATTTGTAAAATGAACAGAAAGAATACTGAAGTTTCTAAATCAGTGGTTCCCAATGTGGGGCCCATGCTCCACAGGGGGACTTCAATTCCCAGAAGCTTAAGTCAGTACATTGGCTGATCAATGCTTTGGGAAACTGACTGAGGCTTCTGGGAATTGAAGTCCAAGAACCAAGGGTTGGGAAGCACTGATCTAAATTAAGTTTGGCATTCCCTTGCAAGATCTAGTTCTACGTGTCAATTTATTTATTTATTTATTTATTTATTTATTTAAGCAAAGTTTTATGCCGCCCTCCTCAAAAAGGCCCAGGGCAGCTGACATGACCCTCAACACACAATAAAAACATAATATAAAATCAAGATTAAAAATTTTAAAAAGCTAAAACAAGACAAAGAGAGGGAGTTCAAATGAGCCAATAGACTGGGGCAACTGTCTGGCCCATACCTCACACATGCTCTGCCAACCAGGTCTTGACCCCCTTCATAAAGGGCAGCAGCTCCGTCTAGAGACGCTGCTCACTTGGCAAGAGATTCCATAGGGCCGGAACAGACACAGAGAAGGCCCTTCTCCTTGTGTTAGAGAGGCGCACCTTTCTAGCTGATGGTACAACCAGAGTGCCTCTCCAGTCTGCTCTGGTGGGACAGATGTCCTTAAGGCAATGCGGTCTCTTAGGTATCCTGGCCCACTACCATATAGGGCTTTAAAGGTAATAACCAGCACCTTGAATTGCACCCAGGGCATACTGGCAACCAGTGCAGCTCCCACAGCAATGGTGACGTGTGAGTATAATGCCCACACTCCATCATGACCTGGGCAGCCGCATTCTGGACCAGCTGCAGCCTCCGAATGGACACCAAGGGCAGCCCCATGTAGAGCACATTACAATAATCCAGTCTGGAGGTGACCAAAGCGTGTGTGATCATGACCAAGAAGTCCCAGTCTAGGAGTGGGCGTAACTGGTGTATTACACAAAGTTGTGCAAAAGCCCTCCTGGCCATGACTGCCACCTGCTCTTTGAGCAGTAGTCATGAGTCCAAAAGGACCCCCAGATTACACACCGGGTCTGTTTGGGGCAACACTGCCCCATCCAGAACCAAATATGGTAGCTCCCGATATAACACAGGGCCCCTGACCCTGTAAGGTAAAGGTAAAGGTTTCCCTTGCTCGAACGCCAGTCGTATCTGACTCTAGGGGTCAGTGCTCATCTCTGTTTCTAAGCCGAAGAGCCAGCGCTGTCTGCTTCTGCAGACATTTCCATGGTCATGTGGCAGGCATGACTAGACAGCTAAAAATTCCTATATCTGTTCTCAAGTGTGCCAAAAAAGATACAATGCACATTACAGTTCAGTACCTCTTTTCATAATGGGCAGAGTAATAAAAAGGGGGGACTGGAAAGTGAGTAGGTGAAAGATCTATTGTCTTATTCAAAGCCCAACCAGCGAGTCAAGCTAGGATATTTGCTATACCAATTTCAGACTAACATGAAGAAATGGTCCAGGAGCAGAAATCTTCAGTGGAATCCAATGTTATTGCTACCCTGTTCGCCAAACACTTTATTTCTTTTTGGATAAAAGTTCCATTAAGTTAGAACAGAGGTGCCCAAACTACAACCTGGGGGCCAAATGCAGCCCCCCATGCCAGTTCATCTGGCCCATGAAGCCCTCGTATGGGCATGCCCCTAGGGCCGGGGAAGAGGTGGCTGCCACGCCCAGCCCGGGACACTCTCCACCTGCGCGCTGGGGCAGGGGGCTTAAAAGCCCAGCAGGACATTTCGCTCCCCGCCGCCGTCGCCAAGACACCTGGGGCCGGGGAAGAGGTGGCTGCCACGCCCAGCCCGGGACACTCTCCACCTGCGCGCTGGGGCAGGGGGCTTAAAAGCCCAGCAGGACATTTCGCTCCCCGCCGCCGTCGCCTGGGGCCGGGGAAGACACCTGGGGCCGGGGAAGAGGTGGCTGCCACGCCCAGCCCGGGACACTCTCCACCTGCGCGCTGGGGCAGGGGGCTTAAAAGCCCAGCAGGACATTTCGCTCCCCGCCGCCATCGCCAAGACACCTGGGGCCGGGGAAGAGGTGGCTGCCACGCCCAGCCTGGGTCACTCTCCACCTGCGTCCTGAGGCTGCGCTGGGGCAGGGGGCTTAAAAGCCGCAGCAGCAGCTGGACTGTTGGTATTGTTCTAATTTTTGTGTAAATTTGATGATTTCTGTAATTTCTTATTGTTGTTGAAATTGATACCTATTGAATTTTGATTATGTAAAAAAATAAATGTTTTACTTCCACTTCCAGGAGCGACGAGGGCTTCATGGGCCAGATGAACTGGCATGGGGGGGCCGCATCTGGCCCCCAGACCATAGTGACCGGCTCCTTGAACCACGTGACTGGCTTGTGGCCTGAAAAGTTTGGGCACCCCTGAGTTAGAATGTGTCCAACTGTAAACTATGATATCATTTTGGAGAACATAATTTTTACCAAGAGTTCCAGAGTAAATTTTAAATACAATATATTAAGTTTGCTGTAACATAAACACTTGGCAAAACTGTTGGCCAGAAACCTAATACTTACAATTGATAGCACAGGTCTACCAGCATAAATGTCACCAACAAATTAGTGCAAGTTAAAAAGATGATGCAGGTACTGTACAGTATTTACTGTTGTACACCAGTCACACGATTTAGCTTGCAAAAGCAAATGTCTCAATTGACTTTTTAATGTGTGGCAATCAACAGCTGAAATGTATAATAATAGACTTAAACCAGAGTAAAGTTTCAATTGGATTCAGACAGTTGTTACAAACTACAGGCATACTGACACAATGCACCCATACAAGCAATACAATGAATGGGCCAGTTAATTATGCCACTGTTTCTAAACAATTCAGTTACGATACCAGTTGGCAAAATCAGCTCAGGACATGGTCACCTACATGATTTCCACCTTTCATTAAAAAAAAAAACCACCAAAAGTGACCTGCTCTTGCACCTACTACAATGTAAAGTAAAATGTGCACCAACTATTCTTCCCATTTGTTTCACAAAAAACTACTGTACTGTACTCTACTTCTGGAGTGATTCATTGGTTTTAGTCAATGAATAAAGTCATAGTAATCATTAACACACTCTTCATCTGGAGGCAGAACTTCCTGGTTCATTTGAAAGCCATCTTTTTTCTAATTTCCTAGTTTGGGAGTGATTGCTACTTAAGAGAGAAAGAGAAATATCTTGGACTCTAGCATCAATGTAACTGAGGATTAATGCATCTCTACCCTCTCTTAAGAAAGGCAGAAGACAAGAGCATTATGACTCAGATCTTATTTTAAACAATTTAAATATTATTCTAGCTGTTCATATAAATAAAATCCATAACACATATTACAGAAGGTACAGATACAGTTAAAAAACTGAGATTATTTGATTTACATCCTTCCCTCTTCTCAGAGGTGGAACAAAGCAGCTGACGAGATTAAAAACAAATTGGGTTAAAAACACAAAAAGCTACAGTGTAAAACAATTAAATAAAATCCAGTACATGCAAATATTTTGAACTAAAAGCAATTTTTAAAAAATAATTGTAATATGTATTAGTTATATCAGCACTGCCAAGCTTGTTATACTCTGTTTGTTATGGAGAATGATAATGTTGTACAGTACAACAGTATCATGCTGTATTCCAGTGTTACAATACAACTTTATGATGGGTTTGGTTTTTTTTATTTTTTGGTAGGAAAATATGTTTGGGGGGGAATGGCATATTCTTGACTGCAGCGAGAGTTTAAATTATTAAAAATAGAGGGATTGTGTCATATATGGCAGTGTATAAAGTTTGCAAAGACTGTAATCCCACCACCTTACATTTTTTCTTTACACTAGGGCCATGAGTTCAACTTGTCATCAAGAAATACTTTCCCTTCTTCCTCTTCCCTTGTTCTGTAGCAACAGTCCTGATTTGAAAAGCTAACACATTTTGGGACTTCATATGTGATCTAAAACAGTAGTGCTCTGATATGGATTTCAGTATTGTTCTTGGCTAAAAAGGGAACATTTGCATTATTTTGTGAATGTACAGTACTTTCCTAGGATTAAAGCTCACTGCAGATGGTGATTGCAGCCATGAAATAAAAAGGCAACTGATTCTTGGGAGGCAAGCAATGAGAAACCTGGGGAGCATAGTGAAAAGTAGAGACATCACATTGCAAACAAAAATTCGCATAGTCAAAGCAATGGTATTCCCTGTGGCAATGTATGATTGTGAGAGCTGGACCATTAGGAAAGCTGAGCGCAGAAGAATAGACGCCTTTGAGATGTGGTGTTGGAGGAGAGTTTTGAGAGTCCCCTGGACAGCGAGGAGAACAAATAGGTCAATCTTAGAAGAAATCAACCCTGACTGCTCCTTAGAAGGTCAAATAATAAAGATGAAGCTAAAGCACTTTGGACATCAAATGAGAAGAGAGGATTCACTTGAGAAAGCCTTGATGCTTGGAAGGGTCGAGGGCAAAAGAAGAAGGGGACGGCCCAAGATGAGATGGCTAGATGGTATTGTAGAGACAATGGGCACAGAGCTGAGCGAGTTGAGGGGGATGGTGGAGGACAGGAGTGCCTGGCGGACAGTGGTCCATGGGGTCGCAGAGGGTCGGAATCGACTGTGCGACTGAACAACAAAACAGTACTCTAATTTTCTGTATGTTGTCCAAACAGAATAGAGCAATGTGGACTATGTAGTTGCACTTTGAAAGCCAAAATTTCACTTTCAATATTAGATTATTAATAACTCCAAAGACTGATATGTTAGTTAAGAGAATCAGTGAAGTAAATCAGGATTTCAGCTGCTGAAAAGATATTATCCAAATACCAGAACTATTATCAGAGCAACAATACAGTAAACCTAATACAATACTCTATCTCAAGATGTAAGATCTACCTACTGTAGTAAACCTATTATCTTTTACTTTCAGATAAGCAATTCAAAATGCAAGTAATATAAAACGTTTTCACTGGCCAATGGAAATAAGAGGTTCCAAACAATATGGGAGGCAAAATGAACAGTCCGGAGACCCCTAGGATCCCAAATCCTAATCAACTGTATCTATTTCTACCTCAGTCAAAGAATATAAACTCCAATGTTACTGACTTTGCACCTATCATTCCAAGATGAAGGAAATCATTCAAACGTTTGCAAAAAAAATTCTTAACTTGTCATATGAAGTTGTCAATGTTATGAAAAATTAGTACCAAGAAACAGCAATTACATTCTTAAGACTGCTATGCTGCAGTTATTATTTTGGGTGTTTTGCTTCTCTCAATTTTAAAAAACATCTCTAATTTGAAATAGTTTTGATGGGGCATGGTCATGTGAGGCTAGAATATAGCACTTTTCTGTATCAACATGCCAAATTCCCAGGATTTTCTTCTGCTCTGCGTAGGCTTCTAAATGCCATAGCAAATAACACCAAAACACACAATATTTGCATGTGTACACACCAAGTAGATGTTCAAGTGCACTGCACATTAGTTACAACAGCAGAATCCTGTGCAACTCAGAGAAAAATTCTACAAACATCAATGTAGAGATATTTTCCCCCCTATTCTTCTCCCCCTTGTTCTAATACTGCATGGCAGTACATGTGAAGCATGCAACAGTCAATGTAATCCTATTGGCATTTTTCGCTCAGAAATAATATTACATTCATTTATTAACTATCAGGTATTCCACTTGCTTAATAATCGACAAGCAATGTTGTAGTATAGATTCCTATGCAGCACTGCTTTCTACACAGCAGACATGTAACTTGTGACATGATCACTAGATTACAATCAAGCACGTATGCAAAACTGTAAATGATAAAATGAGCTACAATAAGTACCTAAAGTTATTTTTTGGAATAGTAGCCGTGTTAGTCTGTGGTTCAGGCTTGTCTGTTATTCTGCTTGAGCAGGCCCTTCTCCCTTTGACCCCTGAATTTGGTGTATATAAATCATGCCTGTAAGTTTCACTCCTTGTCTGAAGAAGTGGACTTGATCCACGAAAGCTAACAATAAAAATATAGCAGTTAGTCTTTAAAGTGCTACAGTGTTTTTTATTTTGTTTTCTGATATACCTAAAGTTAGACTCTTCACTATAACCAAATAACGTTCAAGGAGGAACAGTGAACAAAAATGACACAGCATATTAGAAAAATGACCTGTGGATATAATTATCCAATTACAAACTTAAACATAGTGCCCAAATCTTGGTTGTATAAGACTTTGGGAAGGAAAAAATCAGGCATATCATTTAAAACCAACTTCTTGGAAAAACTGACATACTTGCACAAAATCTACCATAATGACAGCCACATGGGCAGATTTGCTTAAAAAGGAAATCGAGGAAGAGCAATATGCCTTAATATATTCATTTAGAACCATGCTACTTGATTCGCTCAAGAGGCTGAGATTCATAAACCAACGGGAATTTCGCTGTGTTAGTCTGTGCAAGCCATATTAGAGAGCAAACCAGACATAAAACTTTGTGACTAACTCCTGTATTTTAACTTTAGCTTTTGCGGATCAAGTCCATAAGAGCATAAGATGTCTAACAAGTCCTTTTCACTGGCCAATGGAAAAAAAGAGGTTAGACATGTCCTTGTCTTATCTCTGACAAAGTGAACTTGATCCACTTTGAAAGCTAACTCTACACAGACTACACAGGCTTCTAGTAAAAAAAAAAAAATCAATTAAAATACAAGAGTTCGTGTTTAAGGTGCCACAACTTTTTGTTCTGTTTAACTCTCTGATAACACAAAGGGAAACAATGAGGGGAAGGGGAGAAATATTCTCTGGAAGACACCACACACACAAACACACACCCTCCTAATGGCACTTCAGAAACCCCATCATGTATTAATAAGGCGGGACACGAAATCCTTATTCGACACTCATCGAAGGGAACCCGGTTCCTTCCCGTAAAGGAGTAACGGGGGACACGAGAAATGATCGCGTTTTATCCCACGCAAAGGAACGGCTGCTTAATCCGTTCCCTGAGCGACCCACCGACTCTCTCACACCGCCTCCGCCTCAGGGAGAGCGGCTGAAGCGGCGTATCCCATAAGAAAGAAGCTCAGCGTTGTTAAGTCCCCCCCCCACTACTCCGAGAGGAAAAAGTGGGCGCTACAGGTCCTAGAGTAGCTCCGACATTTCTTTTTTTCTGCCCATAACTAGTCCGTAAGGAGGGGAAGAATGGACCCCACCACACTGCGCTGGCTTAGTGGTTAAGAAGCTCGCCTTGCTAGCTGGAAGGCTGGCAAGTCAGCAGTTCGAGACCCGGGTGCTGCCTGACGGATTGAGTGCCCATCTCTGTCCCAGCTCCTGCCAACATAGCAGACCGAAAACAAGAAATCGCAACTAGATAAACAGGGACCACTTCGGTGGGGAAAAGCTCTTGGGGACAAAAAAAGGAGCCTTCCTTCGAGCGTCCCGAATGGAGTTTCTCCAGGAAAAAAAAAACCCTTTCAACCCAGAATAATTTCTGACACGAAATTATTATTATTATCATCATAGTCGCCCGCTCACCTCACACCGACGCCTCAGGTGGCGACGGCCATGGTTCGTTCCCTCGCCTGCTCCGGCTTCTCCCACCCACCCCCGCCAAGTTTGCCCGCCTCACTCAGGAGGCCTCCGCCATCGGTTCTCGTTAGACGAGTTTCCTCACTGGCTCCCTCAGCCTCTCGGGGCGGGGTTTGAACCTCGCCCTTCTTCCACCAGCCCCGAGTTAGCAATCTCGGCGGAGGCTGGGCCTGGCCGAGTAACGCACCGGGGACGGGAGTGGGTGGGGAAGGTGCTCTCCATAGAGCTGGCTATAAACGTGGCGCCGGCGCTGCTTATAGTACGGTTGACCGCTGGGTAAAGAGGCCTGTCTCGGCCTTGGTGCCCCGTACCGTACGTGCCGCCCTGAAGCAACAGGCCAAGGGCGTTTCCCCCCCTGTGGTGACTACTTGAGGGACGGTCTTTAGCAAGGCGTGGAGGTTGGCATTGGGGCGGACTCCGTGGACAAGAAGGCGGGAGAGGCCGTGCCGCAACCGAGGGATACGGAGGCCACAAAGCAGTTTGAAAGCCTTTAATTAGCTCAGTGGAGTAGCGACTCCGGACTCCCATTTTGAATGTCGCCACGCCCGCCCCAGCGGGTGCACGGAAAAGTAGTAGAGCCGTCCCAACTGCCAAGCCTAGGCCCGAACTGACACTGCCCTGGGCTTCCAGGGGCTCAGTGTGTATGAATTTTCTTTTTAAGTGGTAGCCAGTGTTAGTCTGTGCAATGATATCAGAGTGTTTTTTTTAAAAAAAAGACAAAAAACACTTTAAAGACTAATTCGTGAATATTTTTTTCTTGTCAAAAGCACACAAAGCTGTTTTCTGGGTTGAGATTTTTCCTGGAGGAACTCCGCTCAGATGCCCAAATGAGGCTCCTTTCCTGTCCCCAAGATATTTTCCCACCGAAGTAGTCCCTGTTTATCTACTTGTAATTTTTTGCTTTCAAATTGCTAGGTTGGCAGGAGCTGGGACAGAGACTGGCGCTTATTCCGTCCAGTACTTGGGGCTGGAACTGCCGAGTTGCCGATCTTCCATCTAACAAGGCAAACTTCTTAATCAGTGAGCCACTGTAGTCCCCCACTCCAGAATTGACAGTGTGAGAGAAAACATCCTTATTTTCTTGTGCTCTTGCTGTTATAGTATCTGAAAATGAGTGGGTATATTGGTTCAGACTTTTTTTAAAATTGTTTTTCTAACTAACTATAGAAAGGTTAACACCCTATCATTTGTACTTTTTGGAGAACTTACTGTAACCTTCCTGCCCACATGAACTAGTGTAGGTTTCTTAGCTTTTAAACAGTATAATACAAAATGCCTAAAATTAGTATTACGTGTGGCCAAATGTCCAATCTAGCATTTGCTCCAAGAATCCATGCTCTTAGCATTTCTACCTTTAGTGGCTATTGTCTAAAGCACAGAATCTTCATATTCTTCATGAATGATAATAAACAGAAGTCCCAGTTTATATGTGGTCTTGGAGGTTCTTTGTATTGGGGCACAGAAAATAACTAGAGTGAGTTCAGTGTTAGAGATAATCAACTCAGTTAGCAACTGTATTTTACATACAAAAATTAGCACCAGTATCTGAAAAAAATTAATTGATCAAGCAGTGGAATGTCATATTTATGCAACTTGATGGCTATGTACTGCACATCATGTCTTTTAGACCATTTTGTTTCTTTTTTCAGTTTACCGTATATTGCTATCATCCATCAAGCAAGCACTAGGCAACTTCCATGTATGTGGTGTTTATTTGGAAGAGTTGCTGGTGTTCCTGAGGCAGAGGCTGACAGCAGAGATTAGGGATAACTGTATGATTCTCAGTACCATGACTGATGGGAAAGGAAGGTAATTCTGATAGAAGAAAGTTAAATACCAGTTTCTCAATAAGAATGCACAGGCTGGTTTTTTTCCCTTTTGTTGGGTGAAAGGCAGTCTTCTTTACTAGTTGGTGCTGCCAACTAGTCCAAGCTCAAAGCCAAAGAAACCAGTCAGCAGAAATCCAGGTAACTTTCCATACTTAGTACTGTATAAGCAATTATAACCCTGTTGTTGCCTAAACTAGAAAACATTTAGTGGATAGAACTGGACAATGTTCATAATTTTTTTGAGGCATCAGCAGCAACTGTTTTTAATAAATAACTTTTATACAGTCAAACATCGCATAAAGAGCATCTCGCTTAAAGAGCAGAATTTTCTCTGAATGTTTGCTTTGCTTAGCAAATAAAACCAAAAACTTGCTTAACAAATAAATCGGGGTTAGCAATCCCCCCCAATTGGTCTTTTACAATGGTGTTTCGCATAAAGAGCATCTCGCTTAAAGAGCAGAATTTTCTCTGAATGTTTGCTTTGCTTAGCAAATAAAACCAAAAACTTGCTTAACAAATAAATCGAGGTTCGCAATCCCCCCCAATTGGTCTTTTACAATGGTGTTTCGCTTAAAGAGCAAACTCGCTTAAAGAGCAATCTTGTGGAACGCATTATGCTCTTTAAGCGAGGTACAACTATACTACAATTCATGAAAAGAAATATCACACTGGGTAAAATTCTGTTTACACCACAAGCCAAAGCTTCTGTTCCTTGGTAAACAAACTGTCACTGCTGTGATTTTCCAGCATTTGTGCACACACACCAACTTCGTGCATGTATCTCCCACCCAAGAAACACAGCAGTGGCAGTTTCTTTAAAAGGGAGGAAGGGTTCAGATGTTATGCTTAGGCTTACACAATGAACAAGATCTCAGTCAATACATTTGTTAAATCACAAACTTAAATGTTCCTGATGGAAACATGGCCCTCAGATCCCAAAGCTGTTGATGGTACAGAAAGAGAACAGTAATATTTCCACTTTGCCTGTGAGTTTCAGGATGGAAGCTTTCCTACAACAATTCTTTCTCCATTCAGGGGAGAAGAGAGATCGGAAGAGTGGGTAACAACTTAGATTATTAAAAATATCGCACTAAAACCAAAGCAAAGAGGCTTGTGTGTGTTCCCACTCCTCTATACACAACAGAGGAATAGGTACTGCAAAAGCCATGCCTAGTGTAAATATCATAGAATTGCAGAATGAACTCACCAAAAGGTGCCTTCATTTTGGCAGTTTCACGTCTGGCCTAGACATGGAAGAAGGGATTAAATAGTGGGAAACTGTTTGAGATGGTTGAAAAATTTGAAGTGATTTTGGAGATGGGATCAAAAACTAATGTTAACTATTTTTAACATATAAAGTTGCCGTCTTTATTTTTTACTTTTGTTTGGTGTCTCAGTAATCGTATGTCTATATATTATAGTAGCAACTTTAACATTTTTAAATAATTAAACATTGGGAGCAGTGCTGCTGCTGCTGCTACAGTAACTGCATTATATATTTGATTTTAATCTTACATTTTGACTGCTTAGAAATGCTTGCAAGTTTAGCTAAGTTTGCAGAGGACAGTATATCACTATTCAAAGGCATTTAATACCCGTTTATGAACATTACTTGTGCTTCCACTTTTCTTTCAACAGTCTGCTAGTCCAAACAGGCCGTTACTCCCTAAAGCAGGGGTGCCTAAACTACGGCCCGTGGGCCAGATCTGTATGGGTGCATTTTACTTCTGCTTCCAGGAGCAGCAAAGGTGCCATGGGCCAGATGAAATTGTGTCAGGGCCAGATCTGGCTCTTGGTCCGCAGTTTGGGCATCTCTGGTTTAAGCTGAGAAAATGGGAGCCTAAAAATCTATCTCATCCTGTTGCAAAACATTGCAAGGCACATTTTACTTCCATTTCCGGTTGGAGGAACCACGTGACTGGCCCACTGAACCACATGACCGGCCCATGGCCTGAAAAGTTTGGGCACCCCTGCCCTAAAGAATCAGGTTACAGAAAATGAAGCTAAGAAAACAATCCAAATACCTGGATCAAAAGCAAAGACTGTTACTAATGCATCTAGTTTTTATATCTACTAAATCAACAACAAAAGATTCCTTTTGTTAATGATCATGACACAAATGAAATGCAAAAAAAAGGATGTAGCGCCCTCCAGTGGGAAGGATTCTTGATTGCAGGAAGCTATGTTCAATACAATCGTGCACATTCACTCAGAACTGAGTGCTGTTAATCACTCAGTGGATAGGAATGCCTGACTATAGAGCCTGGAGTTATTTACCCAGCTGTGGAACCAGAAGTTGGCAGTCTGATTCTCCACTGTACCTCCCTGGAAAAAAACCAACATATGTACCCTTCCCCAAGCACATTCCCAGTGCTTCTAGGAAGGCATGGTAAACCATTTCTGAGCATGCTATACTTAAAACACTGGAAAGTGCTGCTGTAAGTCAGAATCAACTTGACAGCATGTAACTTATTATTAAGTTCTTCCTGGAATAGGGGACATGCAAAACCACTATATTGTGTGAGGCTGATGGGGTTAAGTGCTCCATTATAGCTTTGGACAGCTATATGGCCCTAGCACACCACCATGAGGAGAGTCTGGTAGACCATGTCTGAATCCTTTACGCTTAGCAAACCCTTGGTCACCACAAGTTGGTGTAAGTCTGATAGTACAGAATTGCTAATGTCTACTTGGCTTACTGTCAGTTGTGTGCACAGCTATGTTTGAGTAATGCATATGTATGTAAATTACTTGTATTTTTTTCATCTCTCTACATCACCCTTTATATTTCAAACATGTACTATGGGTGAGAGGAAGATCAATATGCATATCCCGAGATATCTGTTTTACTGTATTATTTAAGTAAATACAGGAAATTATTCTTGTTTTATTTCAACAAACATTCCATCATTCTCCTTAAATCATTTTCTTTTTTTTATCTGTGTACAGCACATTGGCTTCAAATGCAAAGGCATGTGTATGACAAATTATACAAGTATTTATAGGACACATAGGAAGGACATTTGTTTTAAGACAATGAACAAGCAACAATGCTGTCCATGAATTGACTACATAAAATCCATTTAAGTTCTATATTCTCCATATTATTTTTATGCTGTTGGCACTACTGTACATTAGATGAAGTCGTATACTTCTAAGCTAGAAATGTACAACCTATATAGGTACTCATAGTTAATTATAATTACTGTAAATTACTACTTTTTCAGTGTATAGGCCATATACCTTTTGGTGAGCTCATTCTGTGGTTCCTTTCAAGTGACCTAGTGTGAGAAAGATTAGCCTGCAACACAAGGTTGCTGTTACCAGGGTATGCCCGATTTTGGTTCAAAAATATCACAATTTTCAAGGAGGCTCTGTGTACCCCCCAGCTAATTACTGATATGTTGCAAGTACTTTCGGATACTGCTCGTCAGCCATTCATGAGTGGAGTTCTACCTTGACACTATTGTATCTACTGCAGGTGTAACACACTATTTATTTATTTATTTATTTTTATTTTATTTCATTTGTACCCCGCCCTCCTCCGAAGATGCAGGGCAGCTATACAACTGAAAACAATTAAAACACATACAATCAAGTGAGAAATTAGCATAAAATTAAATTAGAATTAAAAATTAAAATTCAAGTTAAAAACACCGAGGAGAAAGGTGGAATATTTAAAATAGCCAGGCAACCGAGTTGGCCATCTGGCCCACTCCCCACACATGCCCCGCCAGCCAGGTAAAGGGCAGCAACTCCATCTGGAGATGTAACTCCGTTGGCAGGAGTTTCCACAGGGCCAGATCGGACACAGAAAAGGCCCTCGTGCTAGAGAGGTGCGCCTCTCTAGCTAAAGGTACAACCAGAGAGCCTCTCCGGTCCGCTCTAGTGGGACGGACAGATGTTCTCAGGGTGACGCACTCTCTTAAGTATCCTGGCCCACTACCATGTAGAGCTTTAAAGGTAATAGCCAGCACCTTGAATTGCACCTGGAGGCACACTGGGAGCCAGTGCAGCTACTGGAGAAGTGGTGAAGCATGAGCATAACATCCATACCTCATCACAACTTGATATTGTTAATTTTTTCATTAGATTTATGCTTTAAACCATTCTGGAGACATTTTCATAATGTGACCGTAAAGAGTACAGTTGTACCTCACTTAAAGAGCATAATGTGTTCCACAGGATTGTTCTTTAAGCGAGTTTGCTCTTTAAGTGAAACACCATTGTAAATGACTAATTGTGGGTGGGATTGCGAACCCCAATTTATTTGTTAAGTGAGTTCTTGGTTGGTTTTTATTTGTTAAGCGAAGCGAACATTCAGAGAAAATTCTGCTGTTTAAGCGAGTTACTCTTTAAGTGAAGCGCTCTTTATGCGACGTTTGACTGTATTTTTAATTTATAGAATGTCTATCAATTACTTTTATATACATAAACACACAGCAGTCCTAGACATGTAGCACCAATTGTGCCAAAGTCACATTACATTCAGTTAATTATGCAAGTATTCCAGAGCAGATTTGCCCCTGCCACACCCCTACCTTCAGTGTTGATGAACTGTGGCTTGGGAGCCCAGAAAAACACAGGCAAACAGTTTGTGTGAGGCAACAGAAAAACTTTTACTCACGAGATGAGGTGCAGGGAAAATATTTACAGTGATGACAAAAATAACGAGCTTAGCTTCAACATTCAGGAACGACATATATACAAGAGTTCACAGTCCTTAGAAAGTTTTAGTTCTCACTCTCTTTGCTTACCCAGTAAGCTTATCACAGAGTCCTTGCTGGTTCCTTGCAGACGCTTGCAGACCTTGAGTTGAACAGCTGTTATGCTAATTCCTCCTCTGCAGCATGTCTTTGGAAAATCCTTGGTAGAAGCAAGCTCCAAGACAAAACACCAGCTATCCAAGCTGTTTTGTATCCACTGACACAAAAGTCACTACCATGAAGTGGCAAAGTCACTGGCCCATAAGATTACCTCCAAGATGAGTACTCCAGGTGAGGCAACTTGGCTTTGGGTGTGCCCCTTCTTATGCAGAGGCTCACTCATTAGCTGCTGAACCTGAGCAGCTGGCTGTTCTCTAGAATGGTCTTTAAAGATACACACAACCATTTATCCATGATGCAATGTGTGCCACGCCCAAGCACTGTTACTAATAGTTCCCAACCTTTTTATGCTGTGGGCCAGACCATGTCCCCCTCTGGGACAGCTGAGCAGGCTGTACTGGTGGTTTCCCTCAGCATAAACACTGCCATTAAACACATCTGCAGCTGTCATAAACATGTTTACGACAGCCGTGTGTGCATTTACGGCTGCCGTGTCTGCTTCTGCTTCCACTAAAATGGTGCCGTGGGCTGGACCATAAGTTGGAAACTTCTGCTGTAAAGGATTGTGGCCATCTAGTTATTTATTCAACTATGTAAATATAGTTATTTACTATTTGAATAAAAGGAAAAAGTCCCCCTGGTTTAATATTTCTGATAATAGGTCCAAAATGAGGTTATTTGGAAGTTCAAAACCCATATGTAATGCATAGATCAATCCAAATAATGCATATTTATCTGGTACAGTACTTTGCTACATGAAATAAAGTAGGATTTACTTTTATAGTAAGTTAGTATAGGACAGTGCTTGCAAACCTATGGCATGCATGCCAGAAGTGGCACACAGAAGCCTTTCTTGCGGCATGCCAGGAAGCCTTTCTCTTGGCACGATGCCATTGAGAAGCCCTGCCCCGTGCAGCCTGGCCAGCACCACTTCCCCACCACCCCTCTCTCTCTCTCTGCCAAAGGAGAGATGAGATGGAATCCTGGGAAGCTACAGCTGGGAGAGGTAAGGTGGGGAGCACGGGCGGGCGGGGGAGGCCTGACAGCAGGTAGGAAGGCCCATTGGGGGTGGGAAGGCCTATTGGGGGGATAGGAAGGCCTACTGGGGGGGGGGAAGGCCCATGGAGTGTGTGTAGGAAGCCCCAATTAGGGGTGAGAAGGCCCGGGGGGGGGGGTTAGAAAGGCTGCATGGGGCTTTTCTGTAGCCCAGGAAGCCTTTCCAGTGACAGCACAGGGCTTTTCAGAACCTGGGAGGCCTTTCGGGTGCCTGGTATGGCTGTGCATTGCTTGTCCAGGCAGTGGTAAGGCCTGGCATTAGCGGCAAAGGTTGTCTGGGGGGCAGCTTGCCAGGGGGGCAGCATGAAGTTGGGTGGTGTGTGTGTGTGTGCATGCACACACAGCTTCAAGTGTGCCAGTGATATCACGTGGGTGCACACACCCCACGTGACATCACCAGCATGTGTGACACCTGCCACCCATCTGCCGTGCCTCCTTGGGCACTTGGTCTCTAAAAGGTTTGCCATCACTGGTGTAGGATGTCCAGTGTGGTGTGGAAAGAAAAAGGGACTAGGACTTGGAAGACCTGGTTTTAATTCCCCAGCTTTATCATGAAAGCTCACTGGGGGTGTGGAACTGGTAAAACCAACCCTTAAATATCTCACTTACCTTGAAAACCTTATTAGGGTTGCTGTAAGTCAGTTCTGACTTGATGACATGTAATAAGAAGCATACTGTATGTTTGGGCTATTAAAATGATTGTGAATTCAAATCTAAAGTCTGACCATCAGTAGAACTGTACTTGCCAGTAGAAAGAATGGAGAAGTTCTGTTGTATTGAATGATGCTAACTGAAGAAATACTACAAGTGCATAAGCACATTGATAGAAAAAGCTGATTTGTTTTTCATTCCTGCTCCTTCTAGTCCCAAGCAAAATACACATCTATGTGCACCCTTTTTGTTCCTAGAAGCAGAAAACCAGCACGCTTGGACAGATCTCTAGCTCAAGGAAAGGTGGACTAGGAAAGGCAGGTATTGATTTTCAGTTCAAAGCCTGTTCTTCATACTTCAAACTGAATGCTAGGCTCATCTACTGCTAACTTGTTTGCAATAGGGCTTAGACCAGTGTTTCCCAACCTTTGGGAACAGAATATAACTGGCCTCTGCATTGTAGAAGATTAGCAAATATTCCAGAAATTTATAAAATATAGTTGTTCTTCTAAAGACATGTCCTAATATGAAATGCTTTTAAAATACTCGGAATGAGTTATTCTGACTCCCAATGCCATAAATATTATTTGCAAGGAAGCATCTTTAACACAAGCAGAAACAATACTTACAATACTTACATCTTTTCTGCCATTATCTATTATTAATTTAACCAGAGAATTCAGCAAATACACACATCTGAATTTTTAATGTTTATTAATAGTCTTGGCAAATGTTAAAAGAGTAAGGGAAATCAATTACATGTCAATATTGTCTTATATAAAATACTGCTCTTTGGAGTATCTAAATACAAAAAACCAGAAAAATTGTAATAATATACTCCCTAAAACTGTAACAATATTTTTCTTTAATAAAAGTACTTAGTACTTTAAATGTTCTGTAAACTGTTTAATATCATAAAGAACGGCAGAGACTATTCCTGTGCCAACTATGAAGAATGTCTTAAGAAATTAGTTATTCCTATATCTCCTCAAAACTTAGTATCACAATGGGTCTTATTTCAAACAAAAAGAATGTAGAAGTATTTAAAAACATTAAAACAAAAGTTACCATAAATTCAAAGGAATAATTCATAACTGTTTAGCATAACTGTTTAGCAACTTGAATGGTTAAAAATTATCATAAAAAGCCAAGACACTTAAACATACAATTCCACAGGTAAAGAGTATACTAGTAAACAAGGTCTAATCACAGCAAGCAACATGCACATGCAAATGAACCGAATGTAGTAGTTCTGAATGTATGTAGGAGTTTCTTAGACAATTGAATAAAAATTAAGATATTACACAAGGTTAAATTATTTGGCACGTTATGTTGTCAGAGCTTTTCTGGAGCTGAACATTTCAGTGCTGTATTACTTTTAGTAATAATTTCATACGCAGAACACTTATGTCGCTTCCATGTTTCCAAACAAAAAGGGCTTCCTAAATATGTTCAAACAAATAGCATTGTTTGACCCCAAAATATGTATACATTATGTTATAGAGGACACAAAAGGTTTTTACTGACTATTTCTGAAGAAAGATGGAGAGCAAATAAAAAATCTGTTCTATTTATGTTCAGATTTTAGTGACTAGTTTGTAAAAGAGAAAAAAGGGATTTCATTGTTTTTGCCTATTATATGAAAGATCTGGATTAAGTCTGGAGAAGCATGAGCAAAACTGTGCTCATGGAACACTCAAGGAAAAGGATAAGGAGAACAGGAAGTCATAGTTGTGCTAATTGCCTCTCACTGTAATTCCAATGTGTTCCAGGGGAACAGCAGACTCGTTGGGAAGTGGTACAGAAGGTTGCAGGCAGAAAGGACAATCAGTAGAAAATAGTAGTCTTTTTATCGTCCATTCGAAGCCTTTTTTCATAGCAAATCTATTGTCTACTCTATGAATTCTGTATTATTCATAAATATTTCATTTTCTTTAACAGAAAATTAGTTTTGCTTTCTTTTTTCTTGCTATTTAAGATTTCTGAGATAAGCCCACAAAGTAGCATAAAAAATACAGCTATTCTCTAGGCATTAACTTTGTTTATTTGGAAGTTTTCTGTGCTAGTAATTGAGACCAATGTAATAGTTTATAGAATTGTAAAATTTGGACGTTTATATAGCAAAACATGGTGTCATCCTGTAAAAAATAAACAAATAAACAAAAATCATCCTATTAGTATGTTAGTAATCTCTCTCCAACTGCAGCCCTACAATTTCAATTTGAGTATTACTTTACGTACTTAGTCCAGAGCAAACAGCTCTTATTACACACACAAAAACCCTAAGCTTGGTATAAATATTTTGGTAATAAAAAGTTTACTACCACTTCAGCAAAATTCCAAGGCTTCCTTATGATCCCTTTAGTCCTGGAGAAACCTTTGGATGGGGCCAGGAAATGTAAATGTCTGAAAATTGCTACTTGTGACCAAAGCAGAATCAATTGTGACAATTTTCAGATACTTAAGACTATTTTCAGATACTTAAGACGTCTTCTATCTTGCAGGATTCAAAGGCTTCCATATAATCAAAGGGATCATAAGGGAGCCATGGAATCAGACTTCTGCAACATAACTTTATATTAGGTCAATCAATTGGATGATATCCAATCGGAGTTCTAATTTTAGGACAATCATTTTAATCTTAACGAAAATAAAATCACTTCACATTAACTGTTTTTCACTTCAAATATCTACTGTATATATTTTCTGTCTCTTTCACACACAGAGAGAAAATACTGAAAATGTATTTACTATATCCCATCCAGTCATTCAGTTCCATTTCTGGAGCCCACACAATGAAAAGATGGGGACTCCATATGCTAAATGATAAGATAGGGTGCACGTATAAGTGTGTATTTTAGATATGATTTTTTGCAGAAGTAGCTATAATACTGAAATGAAACTTTCCTTGCTATGCTTCTGGAAGGGAAGTTACTGCTTGAAGGAACCAATAAAGCTTATTCTGTATGTCCATTAACTTGGTTTGTCAGTGAATGCAGAGGAAAAGGATAATTTCCTTTGTTGTTTTGGCATACTGTAGAAATGCACCATATGGGCATGAATCATACCAGAATACCAGAAACAATCAGCATGTGACAGTCACCATGAGAAGAATGTCAGCACATAACTTGGAAATTTCCCAGTGGTTCCACAAATTCCTAAAGCTGGAAGACTAAATGACAGGAGATTTAAAGTTACTTTTTCCTGCCATTTCAGCTACAGTGCAAATGCCCAGGCAGGGATACTCTGGGACAACTGGTAGTAGCTGTTCTTCTGATACAGCAAATCCTATCTCTTTAGTTCAGGAGAACATACACTTAAAATAAATGTGAGTCTTTTTTTAAAGGAAAAAATGCAAGAAACCAAATCTGAATATATAATCGTGATTACTTTCTACACTGTATTTTGCTTTTAAGAGTTATATTCTTGTTTCTTAAGATTTTAAAAGGTATGCACATGGTATTTATTTCAGAAAAGACTGGTAGTGCAATTTTGGAAGTGTAAAGCAGTTCAGGAGTGTTTGAGGCATACAGTCCTAATATTTTATCAAATGTAAGGAAAAATGATTCTAAAGAATTTTATTTTCTGTCACTTCTTTTAGTTGGGTACATGCCTACATGCAAAGGACACTCCTTCAAGACCCAAATGTTTTCTCATTATTTTCTTCACAATCTTTTCTAGCAAAATATCTCTAGGACTAATTTTTCATTTGCCCAAATCAAATGTTATTGTGGGGAAAGTAGATCATAAAATAGTTTGTTTTGTGTACCCAAGCCAAACACAGTACATAAATGGAAATGCTATAGAGAAAATGCACATGCAAGTTTTGGCCTTTGAGACCATGATCAAAATCAATTGATTCCTCCAGTGCAAAAAAGAAACTCAAACTAGTGACAGTAATTAGTTACTGAGTAATATCAGATTAGGAAAATCTGAGTATTTGTGTGGAACAGAGTAATAAAAAAGGTCAGAAAGAATAGTATCCGTGTTAATAAATCACCACTCTACATTATACAATTAAAATGGTGATCATGTCTTGTTTACAAAGTATTACAAAAATGAGCACAATATATTTGCATGTTGAATGCAAACAGACCCTCCAACTCACAGCAATGAGGAGCATCTCTCCTCACAATATGTCAACGTCTCAAATGGCTCCAATTAATGAAGGTACCTGTCAAAAAGAAAAATATTGATATGATCAACTCTATTTAGTTAAGATTATGAAAATTAGTTAAGATTATGATGAGGAACTATAACACAAACATGAATTTAAGCAATAATGATTCAGCTTCACATCCACATATCTATGAAGTTGCAATGACTCACACAAATATTCTCCCTACAATTCTTAATTTTAGAAAATATCATGCAGTGTGTGTGTGTGTGTGTGTGAGAGAGAGAGAGAGAGAGAGAGAGAGAGAGAGAGATTATATGGAATATTTGTAGGAAGAAGCTATTGCCCACTATTCTGTATTTTCCTGCGTGAACTGTTTAGTAGAAAAAAGCTACTGGTATTTTAGCCATTATCCTACTGTCCCACAGCCTATGCATTAATAGTCTGTTTCTTTTCCTTCCACCAATTAAATCATGACCATTTGTCAAGGGACAAATGACCAAGGGACAAATAACCTCCTAAGCTTTTGTCTGCATCCTCTAATTAATAGCAAAACTATTATCTTCATTCTTTTAGAAAGCAATAAAGACACTGTGGGATTCCTAACTCCTCTCCTTTTTATGTGTTATGAAAAAAAAGCCAATAGCTATGTTAAGTTTTTTTTTTTTTTTTGCAAAAATACAATGAATTTAATGGAAATGCAATGCATTTCAATGCATCTTTTACCTCAAAGTCTGCCTCTACGTCTGTGCACAAGTTCATGCATGGTTATTGATTCAGAGGCAAATATTTAAAGGATGCAACTTAAGCATTATGCAGAATTTAGAACTGCAGTTCATTACTTGGTTGATCACTCATGATAGTGTTTCTCAAGTTCAGGATCTCAATGTTCTCAAGTAGGTCACACAATGTAGATTCTTTTTTATTAGGTTGACAGAACAGTATTGTGCATTCAGCTGAAAATAGGCTTTTCTCTTCCTCTATGACAAAAGGAGCTATATTACATCCAAGTCTAATTTATTTATTCATTCAATTTGTATAGCCGCCCCAATCAACATGCGACTCTGCGCGGTGTACATAAAAATCCCTAGCATTTAAAACTAGAGACCCTTAAAATTCCTAAAAACACTGAAAAAATTACTTCCTACACACACACCAATTAAAAAAATTAGCAAAAACTTTTAAAAGCTTGTGTGATCCTCCACTAAATCAGCTGGGCAGGGGGTTGCTCCCTCTCCACCTCCCCACACCTGCCCCGCCAACCAGGTTTTCAGCTCTTTCCTGAAGGGCAGCAACTCTGTCTGGAGACGCAGTTCAACTGGCAGGAGGTTCAATAGGGCTGGAGTGGATACCGAAAAGGCTCTTCTTCTAGTGCTAGAGAGGTGAGCCTCTCTAGCAGTTGATATTTTTAAAGAGCCCCTCTGGGCTCTTTAAAATCAAAACATACATTGCCTTTAATCAAACATACATTTCCTGTAGGTATGTATACTCACATATACATCTGCACATATGTAAATTAGTATTAAAATAAATTGAAACCCCCAGACAAAGTACTAACTCAGACTGAGTACTAACTCAGCACAGGTGGAGTAAAAACAACTTCCCACTTATTTATTTTTACTATACTAGCACATGCAATACACAGAAATGTAAACTCTGGGCAGAGATATCAGCACTTTCCCTGCAGTGCTGGGTTAAGGGAGTGTTGAGTGCAGAAGCTGTAGGACAGTCATGGCCTACAGGTGTGCTTGGACTTCAATTCCCGGAAGGCCAAGTCTCTTTGAATCCACATAAATGGGTTTACTGCATGTCCAAGCACACCTGGAGTGCCAAGGTTTGCCATCACGGCTGTAGGATATCAAATCTGATATAAAGCTTATGAAGGCAGAACTGGGCTCAAAAGTGGAAATTAGTTTGCAATGGGTTCTTGAAAGGCTGAGTAGTTTTGAAGATATGTTCCATTTCAAAACATTTGAGAAGCACACATCTAAAGGAAACTGCACCAATTTCTTCCTTTTCCATCTATTCCATTTTTGTGCTTTTGCCCATTTACTAGAGAAGGGCAGCCAAACAAGTTTCCAAATTACCATCTACAGCTTGTAAAACAGGAGTACAATGTGGAAACCCAAAGCTTGACCTCTTCTGACCTAATTTATTGAAATTAGATTGATTGAAAATGGTTTTTATTTGATAAAATATTACTGATGTGTTTTTTAATGCTGTAAACGACCTTGGGAAAACTTTAATCTGGAAATGAGGCAAACTAAATCAATTATGTTAATAAATCAAGTGGTAGCCATTAGTCTTCTGCCTGATGAAGTAGACTTGGTCCATGAAAGTTCAGTTAAGTATAGGAATTAGTCTTTAAGGTGCCATAACATTTTTTGTCTTTTTTGCTGTTCTGTTTTATTTACTCTCAGATATTAATAAATGAATAAATGTAATACAAAGATTCCTGTGTTGCAAAAGATGGAAAAGCTAATGCTGTGTGGATGCTGTCCATAGTAACTTTTTAGATTTTGTAGGGTATTTAAAATCATGATCTTTCTGACATGATAGCTGATGCCTATTTTCATTAAAATATGTTTATACATCAAGAGAAGCACCTAAGCATTTCTACATAAAGATGAGCTCATCCAGAAGTAAAAATCAGCAGTGAAAAGTGAAATCTGTAAGTTTATTTATTATTTATTTATTTATTATTCATATTTATCCATTTAATTTACATTTAGTTTAATTTACATGCTTTCTCATTGGATTTTCAATAAAAGGTAATCTTACCAAATAAGTTAAACTTTATGCCCGTACGTCATAGCACCATCTCCTTCACCTCCCTGCCTCTGCATCTGTGCTTGCATCCTTGCAATCATCTCTTGCATGCGACGGAGCTAAAAAACACATAAATTTACCGTTTTATTTTTATTCCTGGCAAATATGAATCCTCTAAATTCTGTCAAAGTGTATAACATACTGGATCCTTAATTCCCTATTATTGTAACACATAAGTCAGAACAGGAAGAAACACACCAGAACAAAAATAGTGGGGTGAAATTCTCCTTGGCATGAAACCAACTGATCAAAACTGCCCCCACACATGATCCACAATTCAATCTTAAAACATTTACTCTGAAGTTCTGGCAAATCCCACTGCATCCAGTGGAATTTACTTACAATTAAGAATGCCCAAAGCTGTATCCTCACTTAGTTTAAATCTACAGATTAAAGTTTGCAACCCCAATTACTATTAATATAAAAATAAGCTTTCATTTATGCTTTGTGTAGGAACAGACTCAGTATGTGCATATTCAATAATTCATTAATAAACTACATTTTAGTTACATTAAGGAATATGATACTGTAGTTTGTTTTATAATGTTCAACAATGGATATGCCAAAATGAAAGATGACAGATTGATTGATAATATCTGAAGATAAATTATGGTCTAGTAAAAAAAGGATACAAATATTTTAGGTTCATATTAACCTCCCAAACCTATCAGAAAACTAAAAGCACTTTCTTTTGTGTTAGCCTAACTATAAGTTTACATCTCATCCAAATCCTACACAATTATTTAAATATGGATAGATGGGGAGAAAACAGCTTCGTAAACTACAGGGCGTCCCAAAAGCACACAATACATAACAGATATCTTGGAACATGTTTGCCAAGAGCGTGGGGAAATACTTTGTGTAGAAAGATGTGACCAACATGCAGATAATACTTTGCAAATATTCTGTAAGAATTTGTAATGATTGTTTTATCAATAAAAGTACATTTAGTTACAATTTCTCATTTTCCCTATGTATGGTGGCTTTTGGACCACCATGTATAGTCTGAATTTGGCTTATTTCAACAAACTGTAGCTAGTACAGTATTTACTCGTTTGCAATGGCATGACAAACTGCAGTTAATCTTGTTGCTATACCAGAGGAAAACCGTGTGGGGACACTCTATGAGTCCAAATCTTGCTGTAAATCATTCGCACAGTACACCACAGTTTAGCAAAACTGTTACATATCTAAGAGGCTTTGAACTCCCAAGCCCGCAAAGTAGCAAATTTTTTAAAAATAATTTCTAAGGATGAAATCACTGAAATTTGGAATAATGAAGCATAAATGATAAAGAGTTTGTGTGCAGGTCTATATAATACAAACATCGTGAAAATAACAATTATTTTCAGTTTAATTCACAATAGCCCATTTTAGGAATCTTAGCAAGCCTTACTCTTTATTATACTCTGGGACTCACAAATGATCTATAGCTCAGTATTTTAGGACAAGATGTCAGTTGTAGAAGGAGTAAATGAAAAGGCTTTGGTTTCGAATCAATGTTAAGATTCCTGAAATAAGCTAATACAGTAATACCTTGGATAACGTTAAGCAATCTGGTGAAAAAAATTGCATCGCATAACATTAAAATCCTATGGGATGCATCGGATAACGTTAGCTAAAGCCTGTGCCAGTCACAATGTATCTCTATGGAGTTTTAACGTTATCCGATGCATCCCATAGGATTTAAATGTTATCTGATGCATGCATCTGATAACATTAAAAATTGGATAACACTAAGACTTGTGGAACCAAGTTTTAGCATTATCCGAGGTTTTACTGTATGAGGGTTTCTCTCTAGATATGTGTTTGCATCTGTGCATTTCTATATGCCTACCATTTAAAACTCATGAACACATTTATCTGATGGCCAACCATGTTTGTCTACAACCAGCTCTTTTGCTTCTGTGCACTAAGAGAGACTAATCGGATATAGGTCCAATGTAGCTTGTCATGAAAAGCAGTGTTTTTGTTTTTTTGTCTCTTTAGGAGAAAACAAAGAAAAGTATCTGTTGTGAGAAATCAAACATATTTTAAATGAAAATAACTTTCATACTTCAGCTTCCTTTTCCAGTAAGATTTGGTCTTTATTGACTTCCTCATCTTCTACCTTTCTAAAATTAGGGAGAAAAAAGAAGCATAATTATAACTGGCACAAAATCCCCCACAAAATGTAATTTTCAAAGCAACAGCACTATTTTCCTACATAATTATATAGGTAAGATTTTGTTAAGGATTTTCATTCATCTATCATTTAAAACTATCACACTATTAGGTAAAGGTAAGATAAAGATTGCCTTGTTGTATCTGACTCTAGGGTTCCGTACTCTGGAATGGATCAGCAAAGTAATCAAGGACAACATTAATTTGATTTGCCAGTATCCAAAATTAGAAATACACTTGGTTGGTAGCAAAAAATTTTTTGGGAGGCTTCAGCCTTTAACTGAATTTTAGGCAAAACGCTTTCCAAACTGTCAAATTACATATTTAATTTTTAATAAGATGAATGGACTGGTTGGTTATCAGAAAACAAGATGTTTTGAAGGCCAAAATTATAGCGTTCCATGTGTTGCTTCACAACAATATTACAGTATTGTATACACATGAATTTTATAAGTTGGATGTTTTCTGTTCTATGCAGAATAAAGCTAGTGATGAAGCTTCTCCTCCTGTTGAATTTGTTCTTAGGTGAAGGTCGCCCTTGCTCAAAAGCCAGTTGTATCTGACTTCAGAGTTCATTGCTCATCTCCATTTATAGCCAAAGAGCCAATGCTGTCTGCATCTGCAGATGTTTCCATGGACATGTGACAGATAAGACTAGACACAAAATGCTGTTTACCTTCCCACCAAAGTGGTACCTTTTTATCTACTTGCAATTTCTCGCTTTCGAACTGCTAGGTTAGCAGGAGTTGGGACAGACAGCTCACTCTGTCATGCAGCACTCATGTCTCGAACTGCTGACCTGCCGACCTTCCAGTCGTCAAGTTCAGCGTCTTAACCACTGAGCCACCGCAGTCCCTACCACACTATTACTAGACTGTAATTGTCTAAAGGACAGCCAAGATTTAAAAACAGAGTACGAGGAAACCTATTTCAATAAAGGCTGAGAAATAGACAGAGCATCATCACCTTCAACATAATTTTGTTTTACTACAGAGCTACAATGTCACTGTGATGACATGAAGTTTCTGGGAAGGGCTACATTCCAGAGGAACTGTAAGACATTATTGGACTGGTAGTCTTTCGATACACCCTGTATATTGCTTAATGGGCAGGGAGAGAACCAGTCCGATTGATGACATGGCTGCGGTGACCTTAAGTGGACATTATTCCAGGTCATGTCTGACCAAGGCAATACCGAATGGTACTATTTATACCTTTAAGCTGGACTCTTCTATTAATAAACTACTACTGTATTCATTTTTTTATTTTGCTGTTACTCACATTCTTGACTCACGTCTAAGATCTGAAAAACTTCACATATTACAGCCAAGGTTTTTGTCACCCATCCTGCATTTATGTACAGTTGTACCTTGCTTAAAGAGCATAATGCGTTCCACAGGATTGCTCTTTAAGCGAGTTTGCTCTTTAAGCGAAACACCATTGTACAGTAATACCTTGGATAACGTTAAGACTTGGTTCCACAAGTCTTAACCTTATCCGATTTTTAGCCTTATCCGATGCATGCACCAGATAATGTTAAAATCCTATTCAGATGGATCAGATAACATTAACTCCATAGAGATAAGCAACAGAGGCTTCAAGGGAAAGTCAAGGAAACCTGCTGGAACCTTTGTCTAAAGGGTAAACACATTACAAAAGCTTGTAAAACCAGTCTGACTAGTTTAGCAAAGCAAAGCAAAGCAAAGCCTTGTGCGCAGGAATCAGTTTTAAAAGCTAGCAGCAAAGGTGCCCAAACTTTTCAGGCCACGGGCCAGTCACATAGTTCACGGGTGTCCAAACTACAGCCTGTGTGCCAGATCTGGCCCTGACACCAATTCATCTGGCCCGTTCCACTGTTGCCACTCCCAGAAGCTGGGTGAGAAGCAGGACCCAAAATGGATGGCACCATTTACCAACATGCAAGGTTGCCATCTGGCCCATGACATCAATCCATCTGGCCCACACCACCTTAATCACTCCTGGAAGTGAGGGTGAAGCTGGCTGGATGAATTGGTGTCAGGGCCGGATCTGGCCCACAGGGAGTAGTTTGGGCACCCATGAACCACGTGACTGGCCCATGGTCTGAAAGGTTTAGGCACCCCTGCTGTTAGCAAGGCTTCTGGGCCAGATCTGGCCCATGACACCAATCCATCTGGCCCACACTACCCTCATCACTCCTGGAATTGAGGGTGAAGTGGGCTGGATGAATTGGTGTCAGGCCCGTATCTGGCTCATAGGGAGTAGTTAGGGCACCCAGGAACCACATGACTGGCCAGTGGCCTGAAACGTTTGGGCACCCCTGTTGTTAACAGGGCATGGGCCAGATCTGGCCCATGATACCAATGGATTCCTGTGCTCATTCATTAGCCAGGGGTGCTCAAACTATGGCCTATGGGCCGGATCCAGCCAATGACACCAGAAGCGGAAGTAAAACTCACCCAGCTTCTGGGAGTGGCAACGGTGAAACGGGCCAGATGAATTGGTGTCAAGGCCAGATCTGGCACACAGGCTGTAGTTTGAGCACCCATGAACCACGTGACTGGCCCGTGGTCTGAAAAGTTTAGGCACCCCTGCTGTTAGCAAGGCTTCTGGGCCGGATCTGGCCCATGACACCAATCCATCTGGCCCACACCACCCTCATCACTCCTGGAAGTGAGGATGAAGCTGGCTGGATAAATTGGTGTCAGGGCCGGATCTGGCTCATAGGGAGTAGTTGGGGCATTTGGGGCTTCTTAGTTTTTAAATTGGAGTCAGAACATATTGCAATACTGTAGTCCCCCCCCTACCCGCCATGTCTGCTTTTGCTTTGCTAAACTAGTCAGACTGGTTTTGCAAGCTTTTGTTATTCAAATGTTGCAAGCTTGAGATAAAGAGCAGGCAGCCCCTCCCTTTCTCCCAAGAAAAACTGGTGAGTCACAGCCACACCTCAGGGAAGTTGAGGCAAACATTAGCCTCAGAAATAGTTAGGTTATCTGATGGATCGGATAACTTTAACATAATGGTTAACATAATGTTATCCGATCCAAATCTTTGCCTCAAATACCCAACGTTATGCGATTTTAGTGTTATCCGAGCCAATCGTTATCCGGTGTTTTACTGTACAGTAATACCCCGGATAACAATTGCATCGGATAATGCTAGAATCGGATAACGCTAGATCACGTTCGCGATCCCATCTTTTTTCCTCCCTGTATTTAAACTACAGGGAGATAACTGCTTTTTTCTTTCTTTCCCTCCCTGTATTTAAACTCTAGAGAACCAATCACATCTCTCTCTTTCCCCCTTCCCTGTAGTTTAAATACAGGGAGGGAAAGAGAAAAGGAGTTTCTGCGACTGCAGTAGGGTCGGGGGAAAGGCGCTTTCCCCGACCCTACTGCAGTAGCAGAGACCGCTGTGCATGGGGGGTGGCTTTAAAGGCAGGGAGGTCTCTTTCTTTCCCTGGCTGCATTTAAAGCGGTTTGTCCCTGAAGTCAGGGCTTTTTTTTTTTAGCATTGTTCGATGCATGCATCGGACGCTAAAAATCAGATAACGTCATGACTTGAGGAACCAAGTCATAACGTTATCCGGGGTATTACTGTATCTGTTTTTTTTCTGCCTTTATGGAGACCTTTAGAATTTTTTCCTGTTTGAATCTTATCTCTTTCTCTAGGCTAAGATATCTGGGTATGTGTTGGGAATGGAGAGCAAAACACAATTGCTTAAAAACTCTGTCAATATGTACTTATCAACATATACAAATAGAAAATGTCAGTGCTCAAAACATGTAGAAGCAATAGCAGTTGCACTTATATACTGTCCCATAGTGGTTAGTGCACTCTCTGAGTGGTTAACAACTTAAGTAGCATTTTGCCCCCATGCTAGGTACTCATTTTATCAACCTTGGAAAGATGAAAGGGCTAAGTCAACATTGAATCCCATCAGGATTGAACTCATACTGTTTTGGCTGCAGTACAGCAGTTTAACCACTGTGCCTGCAGGGAAGAAAGTCATTAGTCATCAAGAAATAAAGTAATTAAATAGAATCATAGTTGCAATTAAAGGGGTACTAACCGGCCACCTTTTTTAAGCCTTTCTGAACGGAAGTTCTCATAGTGAAGATCTTGAGTCACTTCCTGGAGATCCTGCATGTGGGTGCTAGAATGATAAAATCCTATATTCATTTTAATGGCTTATTTTAGCCCCTAAATAAATGTACATATAAAGAGTGGAGGATAAAAAATATAGAACAAACAGAATAACCTAACAAAGTTTTAAATGATTGAAAACAGTAGTGTCATTACTTTGTACATCCAAGCGATGCAGTTGAAGTCCTTTCCAGGTGTCTGGAGGCTGTAAGGGTCTGGATGGGGGACAATGGGCTACAACTGAATCCTGGCAAGACTGATTGGCTGTGGGTAAGGGCCCCCACAGTATCCCGTGAGTTACCACCTTTGGTACTGGATGGGGCTCTTTTGCCTCAGACAGACCCAGTGCGTAATTTGGGGGTCCTTCTGGACTCACAACTCCTGCTTGATGAGCAGGTAGCAGTCATGGCCAGGAGGCCTTTCGCTCAACTTCCTGTGATTCGCCAATTACGCCTGCTCCTGGACCAGGACTCCTTGCTTATAGTTACACATGCTCTGGTCACTTCCAGACTAATTATTGTAACACGCTCTACATGGGGCTGCCCTTGATGACCATTCGGAGGCTGCAACTGGTGCAAAATTTGGCTGCCCACGTGGTGATAGGGTGTGGGCGTTATGCCCATGCCTCAACCTGGTGAGGGAGCTGCATTGGCTGCCGGTATGCTTCCGGGTGAAATTCAAGGTGCTGGTGATTACCTTTAGAGCCCTACATGGTAGTGGACCAGGTTACTTAAGAAACCGCGTTACTCCAAGGACATCTGCCCGTCCCACCAGAGCAGACCGGAGCGGCTCCCTAATGGTTCCATCAACTAAAGAGGTTTGCCTCTCTAGCACTAGAAGGAGGGCTTTTTCGGCTTCTGCTCCGGCCCTGTGGAACCTCCTGCCAACTGAGCTGCACCTCCAGGCGCTCTAAAGACCTGGCTGGCACAGCAGGTGTGGTGTGGTGTGCTGCTGGTGGGACAGGCCTCCCCTGCTGGCTTATATGAAGGCTGTTCGGGTTTTTAGTCTCAGTTTTTAATTTATTGTGGCTGGGAGGGTATTTTAATGGTTTTTAAACATTAAATGCTTTTGTGATTTTATTGTGTATGGATGTTTTATACTCAGTGGTGGGATGTCAAAAATTTTACTATCCCACCGTGATGTCATCACAGTGTGGGCGGAGCTAACATCATGATGTCATGTCATGGGCGGGGCCAAAGAAAAATACAAAATAATAAAAATAGGGAGCTTCAGCCTATAGGGAGCTTCAGGCTAGCAGCTTCTCTTCCTCCTCCCCGTTTGGGAGGACAGCAAGGAGGCCATGCATATGTGCCAAGCACTAGGCGTGCATGCACACCAAGTGCTTGGCATGCATGCGCAGTGGGGGAACCAGTGAAAAGGTAAGCCCCGAAGGTGGTTCCCCCCAAAAGCTGCTACTGGTTCTCTGGGACACTGGGAAAAGTTACTACAGGTTCTGGAGAACTGGTGAGAACCTGTTACATCCCATCACTGTTTATACTGAATGTTTTTATGGTGATTGTGAGCTGCCCAGAGTCGCTTCGGTGAAGGGGCAGCAATAGAAATCCAAATAAATAAATAAATAAATAAATACTTTCCAGTCTAGCTGGGAAGGTAGTTTTAGTTTTTAAGTTATGTATCAAGATCAAGTAGCCTGTTTCATATCTAAATCAAGAGTCAAATTTGCCAACAAATTACTAGCAGATTACTTCTGGGGTTGCCAAGTATTACAGCATTTACAGGAGGCTTTGAGCAGTTTTGTCCCACACTGTTTCTATCATAATAATGATCAGAAAATGATACAGCTTCTTAACAGTTCCTAAAAGTGCAACAAAAAGGGAGCATTCTTCCATTTCTGTAGAAGAAAACATGGAACGAGCTAACATCGGATCAAGTTAAGAGAGAAAAGCTATTACCTTTATGTAAGTATGTAATGTAAGTAAAGGCTACTTACATTAACATGGTTCTTAGTTTCAAGAAATCATTATGCTCTGGGTTCTCCACTTCAACAACTCCCCAAGGATAGAGGCGGCCTCTGACCTTTCTACCTTTGGCTTCAATTAGCTGATTAGATCCCACTACACAAAATGGAATGCTTGTCTAAAAAAATTGATAAAAATATAAAAATAAGTCATAAATACATTATATTTTCTTGAAAAGAAATCATAAAAAACTCATTATTGTATTACACGTGACACAGATTCAGAGATTTTATTAGAGATGAAAATTTATGAGGTTTTGTTTTGTTAAGCCAATAGTTACTAACTGGATTGTTTTGCTGGCCAAGCAGAAGTCAGAAAGGGAGGAAAGCTTCCTTTCCTTTTTAGTTTTGATACATGTAAAAAACATGCTCTAGATCAGTGTTTCCCAACCTTTGGTTTTTGGACTTCAGTTCCCAGAAGCCAAAATCAATTCCCCAAAACACTGATCAGCCAATGTACTGACGTAGGCTTCTGGGAATTGAAGTTCCTCTCTGTGGGGCATGGGCCCCATGTTGGGAACCACTGCTCCAGACTTAAAGCCAGGAAAGCCCCTGGAGTAGCTTTTCAAATGGGGCAGGGAAGTGCAAGGAAATGGAGAAAAAGAAAGCCTTTCTGCATAAGGAGCTGGCTACTAGTGTGATACTGGATTTAGGCTTGCACTACAACACAGCTGATAGTGTAAGCAATTTTATTTACATTCTGAAGACAACTGAAAACAATCTAATAAGAGGACACATACCTTCAAAAGCCTAGTTTGTTCTTTAAAGTCCTCATCCTCATCTGATTCAGCATCAGGCAAGTGATAAATCTTTATACTATGCTCTTCAATTTCATCCAGAATCTGGGGGGGGGGGGAGGGGGGAGGAACAACATCACAATGTGGGCTAAGATTTAAAAGGCTACAAGTGTGTTAGCATGTATTCCATATCCCTTCATGTCCTTGCCTCACTGCAACCTAGATGACTCAAATAGCAGTCAACATGGCAAACATGGGTGCAGGTTGATTATTATAAACAATTATTTAAGGAAAGAAATTAAAAAACTGGCTCAGATAAATAATTTCATAAGGATTTTGCACATGTACAGTGGGCTGTTTTGATCTCAGAGTAAACATGTACTGTATTATCAAATTCATTTTCATAGTGAAGAAAGATGAAGGTGGAATGAAGATACAGACAATTTAAAGCCGTCCAGAGTCGCTTAGGCAAGTGGGGCGGCATAAAAATCGAACAATTAAATTAAATTAAAGTGCACACTGGATTTCTAAAGTACAGTCCAACCAGGACTAGGGAAGCTTAACAATTAACAGGCTAATTCCATAACTCTCTTTTTTATTGTATAAAACATTACTGATGAAGCATTATAAGTGTTTCCTGTAAAAAGCAACTCACCCTTTTCTTCAGTCTTTCCCGCTCCTTCAGAGTAAGAGTGTCAGCTTTTGCAATCACAGGCACAATATTCACTTTGTTGTGTATGGCTTTCATGAACTCAACATCCAAGGGCTTGAGACTAAAAAATAAAACCAAATTTTTACAGCAGTTAGATCTCTAATTCATTCACAACTGAAAGGGTTATATTAACAGTCAATAGGGAAACATAAACTTTTATAGACAAAAAAGGTTAACCCTAATTATTACTTTCCATTATCTCCTGCAATGCACCTTCATTTATATTTAGGAAATAAAGTAAAATAACTATTAGAATTTTAGAGCATTTTAAAAAATGAAGCACAAGCCTTCAACCACTACATAAAATACTTTCATCTCTAATCCACAAGGAGTATCATACTTACCCATGACCAAATGGTGAAATGAAATAGAAGCAGCAGTGAACGCGATTATCTACAATATGTCGTCTGTTCAAACCACTTTCATCATGAAGATAACGCTCAAATTGCTCATCAATATAGGAAATAATAGTCCTGAAACTGTTTTCAAATACAGTATGAATTAGGTTTACGTAAGCATTCCTTCCGATATTTTCTTTAAAACAGCAGTATTTGTTTTTTTTAAAAAACCAATCATTTACAGAGAACAATTGCAAAACTGACCAAGATTACTGGTGCACTACAAAAACAGAAGAAATGATTGCCAAAGTCACTACAAGAAGTACACTTTCCCTTCTGTATAACTAGGATAGGCATTGGCATTCCTCCATGACACTGCAGTTACCACTGAATAAAGTTTCCTTTCTTCTCCCTCAGTGCTGCCTAAAAACCAACTTAGAATACATTCACAGCCCTCTGAAGTAGCTTTGCTTCATGGACACTTAAGTGGGGAGATGGATTCTATGTTGTATCTGTTGGATTCTTCTGCAGAAGTACACCATCAGTCTAACCATTGTCTTCCATTAGATGACTTTTCTAATGCCAACTAATTCTTACAAACCAAGAATATTTATATATACCTGTTCTAGCTCAGAGTAATATGCGCAGAAAAGCCCTAGGAAGTGTTTAATTTCACTCCTGCCTAGAGAAGGATCCTATAACTCTAATGACAGGATGTTAGGGGGCATGTAGTACCTTCCTACCTGCTTCAACTAGTTATCTACTTGCAATTTCTGGGACAGAGATGGGAACTCATTCCGTCATGCACTACTCAGGTATAGAACTGATGACCTGCCACCTTCCAGTCAGCGTCTTAAATACTTGAGCTGCTGTGTGTGTGTATAAGAGTTAGGCAATAATATGCAGCCCATATTCAGCTTTGCAAGTGACAATCAGAGATGAGTATAATTAGATCAACCAATACGACTTGCCAACAGAAGATTTAGAATAGAAATAGAACAAGTTTGCACAGCATACTGCTATATGCAGTAGGAAGTCATTAGAGCAGAGCAGACAGATAGATCAGTTTTTGAAGCAAAGTGGGATAGGAGGGAGCAATGAAGATGATACGTCCCCTGTCCATTCCTACTGGGACATACTTTAAAGTACTATTATTTAAGCCCATGATTATAAATTCTTCAACAATACATAAAAGGAACTGTAGCTTTCTAGGAAATAAGAAAATTAAAATGCTACAATAATCTGTTGATGATTGCTATAAATTACTATTTTCCAATATTTTACCAGTGCCTTACTTGGTTCAGTATTAACTTAATTTCAAGAAACGTAATATGAAACCTTAGACATTTGAACAGAAAAAAATACATACCAATCTCGACAATTGATTGCATCACCATAACCTGGTGTATCTACTACAGTTAGACGGAGCTTTACACCCCTTTCCTCAATCTCAACAGTAGAGGCTTCAATCTGCACAGTTCTTTCAATTTTCTCTGGAATGAAAAGCAATTCTGATTTTAAATCAATGAAAGTAAACCTTTGAAACTAATGATCTTTGAAACAAAGTTACTGAATTCCAAGAGTTTTCCTGCTGAGCAAATACATGGTGATGATAAAGCAAAGGAAACTAAAACTACAACAGGAATAATAAAAAAAAATTTCACAAGGCAGTACTTCAACTAAGCCTGAAATTGTAAATAAGTATGAAAATACTGCCAGCCCTCACTAGAAATGCTGCATTATTTTTTTTTATCTACTGCTTTTGGGGAATTACCAAGAACCTAACCAGGTTGAAAAAAACACCACAGATTATATGATTTATGATTTAACACTGTACAATACAATGTATCTTACATTGTATGTCCACAGAAGAACTGTTCTGAGTAAAGAACAGGAAGACTACCACCATGATGATAGCCAATATCCAGAACGAATATAGAACTTGAAGATACAAGAGTTATGTGGGACAGTATAGCATCAATGAAACAATTATTAAATTTAGAAATCTCTCAACCTCTCTCTCTCACACACACACTCACACACACACTTTACCAGCTGCTCCTGGGATTATTCTTTCTGGGTAGAGATCTGTCAAGAATAGGCTGTTTATCAGAGTAGACTTTCCCAGCCCTGATTCACCTATAAATATGAAAATATAATAATGATTAAGTATTACACTAGTTATATATCTGCAGCTTAAAAATGTTCCAAGTATTAAACTGATTTGTAACCTTCAATGAGCAAAATCTTGTGTAACTCTGCACTGCCGTAACCCAGATTGGACAGGAAATATTTAATTTATAGTAATTATAAACTTTTTGTTGCCCTCCATTTAGGTGTCTAAAGCTTCCTTCAGAAGCCCTGTCTTCTTCTTCTGATGTTACCTCTCCACCTTCTTCTGGGCCTGCCTTCTGTTCTTTGTCCTTCTTCTCTTCTCACATATGCCTTGTATGGTATGAAATCCTAAGACATTCTTTCCACAATGTACAAACTACTTTTTTGTTGTTGCCTATGTATATAGTTTCTCTGTGCCCACTGCAGCCACAATATCATCTAGCCATCTCATTTTTGGCTGCCCCCTTCTTCTTTTGCCCTCCGCCTTTCCAAGCATCAAGGCCTTCTCAAGTGAATCTTCTTTTCTCATTTGATGTCCAAAGTACTTCAGCTTCATCTTTACTATTTGACTTTCTAGAGAGCAGTCAAGGTTGATTTCTTCTAAGACCAACCTATTTGTTCTCCCTGCTGTCCAGGAGGATGGTGGAGGACAGAGGTGCCTGGAGGACAATGGTCTATAGGGTCGCAAAGGGTCAAAATCGACTGTGCGACTGAACAACAAAATAGTTTAAGATTGGTTCTATTTGTTTCCCTTATCTCATTCTTGATTTTATCCCTTCTAGTCACTCCAGCGGCCTTCCTTAAACACCCCATTTCTATGGTGACCAACTTTCATTTATGTTTTGTTATAAGTGTCCATGTTTGGGATATAGAGGTATACAGAATGCGCCTCCTTGAAGATCGTGGAATTTTTGAACCACAATTAAGTGTACCTTGGGCAATGGCCATCTTGTGCCAGGTAATCTTTCTCACACTAGGTCAGATGAAGAAGGGACCTACAGATTGAACTCACCAAAAGGTGGCTTCATTTTGGCAGTTTCACATCTGGCCTAGACATAAAAGAACTGGTAACCCAAGACGGGAAAAAATATACTTTGTATGAGGTGTTTCTTTGTGCTGGTTGGTATTGCCTTATGTTGTATGAGCGGAGCCAAATGTCCCAATATTTGGTTTGCCTTACTACACTGTATGTTAAGGTCTTCGTCCATTTTGCCATCTTCAGTAAATGTTGTTCCTAGGTATTTTAACTCTGTCACTTGTTTTCTACTTATTCCCTCTATTATGATATTTTAGCAGATATTTATTCTGAATTATTTATGAACTATCCAAGGTACTCAAATTTCTCCAAGAACAGTTTTTGCATCTTGGAGAGTTCTTTCAAGATTCAGAATAAATCTTGGAAGATTTATTTGACTTATACCCCGCCCATCTGGGATGCACTCCCACTCTGGGTGGCTCAAAATGTTAAAATAGCAGAACAACCAGAATAAAACCATAGAAAACCACCCACTCAGAAAGAAAAGTTGTCAATTGCTTCTTTTTTCCTTCCCCCCAGCATCTTTTTTTATTTTTTATTAATTTTTAATACAATTAACAGAAAAAAGAATAGAAAAACATAAACAAAAATCATCACAATACATATCTTCTAACATACAAATACATTACAATACAAGACATATTAAAAAAAGGAAAAAACAAAATATAACCTTTTTTCTTGTACTGTATCTTGTTTACTATTACATATATATTCCTTATCCTTATAGTTTGTAACCACTTATATATTTAACTATTTTTTTTAAAAAAAAAAACCAACTATATATTTTATTCCTAACCTTCTAATACTATAAAAATTTCCACTTAAGTACCATCCTAACATTATATAATAAAAAATAAAAATAAAACACCCCTGTGCTATTTACAAAGCCCTGGAGACTGCTTCTTAAAGGACCCTAAAAAGTCAATGAAATGCAGCTCCGTAAGTAGAGCATTCTAGTTAGCTGGAGGCGCTACTGGGAAAGCCCTTCAATGATTAATGGACTTTCTAGCAAACCTGGAAATCGGTACTTGGAGTTGAGGTGTAAGAATAGAGCAGGTGAAGCAGGACTGTTTTCTGAGGGGTAGATGCTTCATCAAGCAGGAAGGTCCCAAACCGTTTAGGGCTTTGAAGGTTAGCAAAGCCACCTTGAACCTGACATAGAACACAACGGGAAGCCAGTGCAATTCCACCAGGACTGGGGAGATATGTACGAATTTTCTCACTCGAGTAACCAGCCTGGCAGCTGCATTCTGTAGCTTTGAAGTTTCTGTATCAGGCACATGGGGAACCCCATGCAGAGATCATTCCAGTAATCGACATGAGAAATTACCAGCGAGATAACTAGTGTTTACTGCTTTTGTGGAATAGATTTCTGTTGGCTCCACTCCTCTCAACAAAAGAGCCCCACTATCAAAAGTCATCAAAGTGTAAGGGACAGAATCTGTCACAGTGCTTGTATGTTAACTATAGACACACTCATGAATTCAGTCTCATAAATAGCAGTTCTCAGTGCTGAGTAATTTAGATATACAGTAATACCTCAGATAACGCTAAGACTTGGTTCCACAAGTCTTGGTGTTATCCGATCCATGTTAACATCCTATGGGATGGATCGGATAACATTAAAGCTCCATTGTAACCGCACAGGCTTTAGCAGTTGTTATCTGATCCATCCCACAGGACCTTAACGTTATTCGATCCAATTCTCCACCCCAGATTGGTTAACGTTATGCGATTTTAGAGTTATCCGAGGTAAATGTTATCCAAGGTATTACTGTACTGGTTATATGGCACCTTCATGCTGCTGAAAATTCTTAAACTGTAATATTTATTAAGGAAAGGAAAGTTATAAGTAGAATTTAGCTTACCAACAACCATTAGGGTGAATTCAAAGCCTTTTTTCACAGATTTTCGATGAACCTGATTTGGAAGGTTTGCAAATCCAACATAACCAGGAGTTTCTGGGTTTGTAAATTTTTCAGCAGGCTGTTGCTGAAATTACAAAATTTTCCAAAGTTTGTTAGGTATTCTTGCATGTTGGAAGCGTCCTATCTACACTCCAGCCACCTCTTCAAACTTGGATAGTTCTTATACTGATTTCTTATAAATATTATAACAATATATATTTAAAGTGCAACTTATCTTTGAAGCAATTTAAGGATACAAAGACCAAATTTCTCCTCAAATAACTAAATCACAAAAAAGAATGTTATGTTGGTGTTTTTCTCAATGACAGAACATATTGTACTGAAAACATTAAGACCAACTTCTTTCAATGATTGCAATTATAATTTTCCTGATTTAATTTAACCCATTTTCCAAAATCTAAAAGAATTTCTGGGAAAACTTTCTTTTTAAATACATATAGAAATAGTTATTAATGTACTCATAGTACCCAAAAGTCTGTATGCAAGCTACTAAATAAAAGCTAATACAGTAACTTATTTCTGTCCATACTGTGTCTGGAAACACAGCACAATACTATTATATCAAAGATAATTTGATTTCCTGAAAACATCAAGATGATACAAAAATATGTTAATGTTTACTTATTTATTACATTTATATCCTGCCCATCTGGGATATTTTCCCACTCTGGGGTAAGTGAAGAAGTCAAATGTTAATTGCATTCAAGAATGATATATTTTAAGTTGTGACATGGTTCTTTTCTCTTAAATTTGTGTAACACAAATGTAAAAGATAAATATTTTATTATTTACTAAATGCAAATATTAATAATAAAACAGCACCAATGCAGATTACTGGATGGTAACAGACTCTAGTCCCCAACAAGCCAAGAAATTCACTTGATTACTTTGGGCCAGTCATAGTCTTTCAGCCTTACCAAATGGTTTTGAGAACAAAGTGACAGGAAGAAAGCTTACATCACCTTGATCTTATAGAAGAAAAGGCAATCTACACATGCAAATAATTACTACCATTACTGTTATTAAACACATTTATATCCCTCCTCACTCTCCCTTTATGTTCACAGAAACCTTCTGAGGAAGACCAGTTGTAGACCAAAATTATTAAATAGTCACCTTCATGACACTGAGGACTAGAATCTAGTCATCCTATATCTCAGCCCAATATTCCAACTACTATGCCACAGTGGAAAGGAAATGTTGAAGATTACACAGAATACTACTAAAGACAAAGAATTAACAATAACAATATGCTGTAAGTGCTTCTGACATTTGATGGATCCCGTACAAAAGTGGCTTAAATAGATATAAGACCATGACATATGGCAAAATCCAGGGGTAATGGCAGACACAAGAGCATGTCTTCTGGTTTTTATTCAAGTAGAATGTACATCTTGTTTTAATTTTATTTTAAAAAACCATGCACCTTTGTTTTCTAAACCTCATATATCTATTTTAAAAATCACAACATTCATTCCCAAACAATAGTCAAACTCAGTAGTTTTAAAACTTCATAGAAAACCAAGTCAACATTATATGCCTTCTTCATTACTAAAGGTTGTCAAACTACAATTAACTTTTCATTCTTATCTATAAAGGAAGAATCAAACCTCATATATACTTTTGAACTGACACATTTTAACTATCATTTATGAGAATATTTATGTCCTGCTAATTTAACAGATCAAGACAGGCTACGTTGATATTAAACAGATACAGATGAGAGAAAACCAGGAAAATAAAATTTTACAAGATGGTTCACCTGCATGAACAGCTTAACATCTACTTCTTGCATAATTTTACAAGTATATATTTTAAAGTGGACTATATATTGTGGAATTATTCCTGAAATTCCTGCAAGGATGCTTAAGGGGCTCCTGAAGTCTTCCTTTCATAGGCCACATGGAGAGTAACTGCAGAGGTTTACTCATATATGCACACGAGCAAAATCCCTCTCTTGTGTGGAGAGATTACATAAAGTAGGAAAAGTTCTTCAGCAGAAATGTCACTCTGAGACTACAACCCCACTCCCTGTGTTGGCTAGAGCTAGGTAAGTAATTATTGAACACAGCCTCTGTCTCTTTTATAGTGAATGCTCCCATAGCTTCTTCCATCTTTCCTCTTTAACCAATTGTCTCTGGAAAAAAATACTAAATAACTACAAAGTGGTTGAAATTCAATATCATTGTAACTCCAATGGAGTCATTGAATGAGTGAGGATTTTAAAGTCAACTTCTCTTTAAATTCCACTGATTCAATGGGCCTATTCTAGTTGTGACTTACTAGATTTCAGCCATTGTTTTTTAAATGATAGCAGGGAATCCCCTTTTCTGCAAGCATTCCAGATTGGTTCATATATATTCAATAGAAGTATAATTAAAACACCTTAAAAGATGTGCATTCACATGGAAAGGGTTGTATCTTGCATACAACAGGTTTTAAGATTTACTATAGTATACTGCTATATTTTTATAAACTTTTAATCCACTTTGGAAACATCTGTATTCTGACAAGAAATGTTTATAATTAGTATACTTAAATACAAACAATTACCACTGACACTGTCCTTACCTTTGACATCTTGATGGAGACAGTCAGTCTGTTAAAAAATATTTTCAATGTATTACTAGTTAGAACAGGTACTATGCAAATACCAGTCAAGTAAGCAATTTTTTCTCCATAAAGTGATTATTTTTGCACTAACTGTACTGTTTTCTCTAAGCTTGCAGAACAACACATGGAAATTTTAAATACTTTACTGAAAGTTAAGTCCTAACTCCTTCCAAGAGACTTTCAAAGACACAGTGGTCAGAATCCCTTTGGTGCAGTTTGACACGCTTAAGACTAATGACACCATCAGCCTTACATATGCAGAGCTGCACCAGTAGGATTCTCTTATACTTTTTAAGGACCAGCCTATATACCTTCTTTGTTTCCTCTTTTACCCCATCGGGTGTCGAGGGGACCAAGTGAGTCTGAAGACTATCACACTCACAGAGTTGTGTTTAAGTAATAAAATCAGTAAGTTCTATGGATAGAGAGTTACCTAACCAGCAACAGGAATATCTTTCACTATAGAACTCTCTTCTTTCAAAGTTCTTCCAAACTCAATATAGTTAAACCTCGCACAACGAGCGTTTCGCTTAGCGAAAAACTCGCACAACGAGCAAGTTTTTTGCTAAGCGGTCCGATTTGCATAATGAAAACTTTCGCTATGCGAATCGGACTTTCCCTGTGGAAAAACTCACGTAACAAGCATTTCTATGGGGAAAACTCGCATAGCAAAAAAAATTTCACTATGCAAGTTTTCTCCCTTGCAACCCGCATTATGTGAGTTTCCCCATAGGAATTTTCGTGATGTGAGTTTGTTTCGCATAGCTAGCAGCCTCACAGAACGAATTAAATTTGTTATGTGAGGTATGACTGTATATCCTACAGGTAGTTTAAGTCTCTTTCCCTGGGGTAGCAACAACAATTTGGGAGCTGTAGCAGAGAAAATAACTCAAGGCACGTTTGAACTCCGAGTATTTCATGTCTACTACAGTAATACCCCGGGTAACATTAAAACTTGGTTCCACGAGTCTTTATGCTATGTGGTTTTTAACGTTGTGCGATACATGCACTGCACAACATTAAAACCCTATAGGATATATTGCACAACGTCAAACTCCATAGAGATACATTGTAACCAGCAGACATCAGTGGACGTTGTGCGATACATCCCATAGGGTTTTAATGTTGTGCGGTGCATATTTGTTCTTCAGATTCCTTAATGTTATGCAGGTTTAACGTTGCATGGTGCAAACGTTATCTGGGGTATTACTGTACAGTACTTTGTTTTATAACTAAAATTGTTAATACTTTGGTGCTATGGCAATTAAGAATTTATCCATATACAGTAATTGAATTTTTTTTGGGGGGGGGAAGGTTTATTTTAGATCAGAGGTTCTCAACCTTTTTGTGCCACAGGCCGGACCACACACCCTCAGACACCTGAGTAGGCCAGACATATGGTTCACCCTGCTGTAAATGCTGCTGTAAACTGCGGCAGCCATGGGCACGTTTACGTGGGCATGCTCGCAGTTCTCATAAATGCGTCTGGTTCCACTTCTGGCAGTGGCGTGGGCTGGATGATTTGCTGCTGCAGGACAGATCCGGCCCATGGACCCTAGGTTGCAAATCTCTGTTTCAGATTATAAATCACTAACATGGGACAAGTGTAAGTAATTAACTAAATCTTATACAGTCATATCATTTTTGTGTGTTTATTTCTGCCTTTTAAAATTTTTAAACAAATAAACAGGAAAATGGTGGACACAGAATTGAAGGATACAGTTGCTTCATGAGTGACAGCACCATTTTTACTATTTAAATAGTACCAAAAAACAGACAGTCTGGTAATCTCAGAACACAAACAGATGTTATGTTCCTCTTCATTTTTATATAGCATAAAATTATTGAATTTTAAGGCTGATGGTAATTAAATTAAAACCTAAGAATTCAAACAGTGGCGTGGCAGCTACAGGAAGTCCTGGATGAAGCGGATTATCTGGACCCTTTCCAGTCAGGATTCAGGCCCGGATATGGTACTGAAACTGCATTGGTCGCATTGGTGGATGATCTCTGGCGAGAACGGGATGGAGGTCATCCAACCATCCTGGCTCTTCTTGACCTCTCAGCGGCTTTCGATACTGTCGACCACGGTATCCTTCTGGGAAGGCTCCAAGGATTGGGGATCCAGGGCACTGTGCTGGCCTGGTTCTCTTCATTTCTGAGGGGCCGGACCCAGTCGGTGTGGCTGGAAGGCGAGAGGTCCAGCCCTAGGCCCCTGCAATATGGGGTGCCTCAGGGCTCGGTACTCTCGCCTCTCCTATTTAACATCTACATGAAGCCACTGGGTGAGATCATCCGTTCCCACGGGGTGAGGTATCACCAATATGCAGATGACACCCAGCTGTATATCTCAGCCCGTGGAGATCCAATTGATGCAGTGGAAGTCCTATCCAGGTGCCTGGAGGCTGTCAGGGTCTGGATGGGGGACAACGGGCTACAACTGAATCCCGGCAAGACTGAGTGGCTATGGGTAAGGGGTCCTGCGCTATCTCGGGAGTTACCATCTTTGGTTCTGGATGGGGCAGTTTTGCCCCAAACAGACCTGGTGCGTAATCTGGGGGTCCTCTTGGACTCACGACTACTGCTCGAGGAGCAGGTGGCAGCCGTGGCCAGGAGGGCTTTTGCACAACTTTGTGTAATACGCCAGCTACGCCCACTCCTAGACCGGGATTCCTTGCTCATGATCACACATGCTTTGGTCACCTCCAGACTTGATTACTGTAATGCGCTCTACATGGGGCTGCCCTTGGTGACCATTCGGAGGCTGCAGCTGGTCCAGAATGCGGCTGCTCGGGTAGTGATGGGGTGCGGGCGTTATGCTCGTGCCTCACCACTGCTTCGGGAGCTGCACTGGTTGCCAGTATGTCTCCGGGTGCAATTCAAGGTGCTGGTTATTACCTTTAAAGCCCTACATGGTAGTGGGCCAGGATACTTAAGAGACCGCATCGTCCCAAGGACATCTGTCCGTCCCACCAGGGCGGATCGGAGAGGCTCTCTTATCATTCCATCGGCTAGAGAGGCGCATCTCTCTAGCACCAGAAAGAGGGCCTTCTCCGTGGCCGCCCCGGCCCTTTGGAACCTCCTGCCAACTGAGTTACGTCTACAGACAGAGCTCCTGTCCTTTCGAAAGGGCCTAAAAACCTGGCTGGCAGGGCAGGTGTGGGGCTCCAGGAATTTGGGGTCCCATGTTGGGTGGCTGATATGATGGGACAGCCACCCCTCCCTCACTCTTTTAAACTTTTAAAATCTTTTTAACCTTACCTTTTTAAATCTTTTAGATTTTTGGAAATTCAGCGTTTAATTCTTTTTTAATTGACTTTTAAGTAATTTATGAACCTTAAGGTTTTAATTTATGAATTTCTGTAAGCCGCCTAGAGTCAGGTTCGCCTGATTGGGGCGGGATAATAAATCTAAATAAATAAATAAATAAATAAAGAAAGAAGATGGACTGTCTAGTGGGCAGTTTGCACAGAGGTAAAAGGTATGTTTTCTGCTACATAACACATACAAGTGGAACAGCTGGAAACTTTTCTTTCCTACTGGGCCACCTTTCCTCCTCCACCTCCATTGGGTTAGGATCCACAATGGTTTGAGCACATTATCTCCATCGCACAAAATACCCACGGAGAACTCCATTTGAAGGTTGAAATAATGTTCTCCCTCCTGCTACCCCTCAACCCTCTTCTGGCATGTTTTGATTACCTCCCTTTCCCATGCTACACACTCATCTCAAAGTTTAGAACATTAGTCAAGGATTTCTGGGACATTATCAAATTTAAAATGACACAACTAGAAGGTTGTTATACAGTTGTACCTCGCTTAAAGAGCATAATGTGGTCCACAGGATTGCTCTTTAAGCAAGTTTGCTCTTTAAGCGAAACACCATTGTAAGTTACCAATTGTGACTTCTGGTGGGGGTGGGGATTGTGAACCCCGATTTATTTGTCACTCTTTGTCTGATGAAGTGGACTTGATCCACGAAAGCTAACAATAAAAATATAGCAGTTAGTCTTTAAAGTGCTACAGTGGTTTTTATTTTATTTTATTTATTTTGTTTTGTTTTCTGCTATGTCTGATTTATTTGTTAAGCAAGTTTTTGGTTGGTTTTATTTGTTAAGCGAAGCGAACATTCAGAGAAAATTCTGCTCTTTAAGCGAGTTACTCTTTAAGCGAGGTGCTCTTTATGCGAGGATTCACTGTATACTGTAATTTACCCGTATCACCTTTACAGAACAAACTTCAGAAGGTTGGTCAGTAATTCTCATGCCACGCCACTTCACAGAACAAAGTAAGCAATTGGCCTCTGGAGGGGCCAGTCACACCGTCCTCAATTAAATCATGAGCAGATGTATAATGTCACAATGTTAATTTAGCATCCATCTACTAACCATTTATAACTAAACAGGACAAAACTTCACAGTAATAAACCTGAACCCCAATTAGAGATCTTCTGTTGTTACCAGGTGTAAAAAGTCACATTGATTTGCACACTTATCTGTTATACCAAGGGTCCCCAACCTTTTTGGCACCACATGTTTTCATGCGAAACAATTTTTCCACAAAGTGGGGATGATCTCTCCCTTCTGCCAGGCGCAGCTTGAATATGAGCAGTGTGATAACTCACTGCACAGTCAGGGCAAGGAGCCCCAATGTAGCTCAAAAATAAGGAGGAGGGTCCCCAGCCTATCTGCTGTGTCTGAAGCCCGTGCTCTCCCCCCCTTTTGCTGGACAGATCTGGCAGAGCACGCTGAGGACAGAAGGCTGCCATAGGAGCTCCCAGCACCACCCATGGCCCAGTTCAGGGCAGCCTGTGCGGGGGGGGGGGGTTGGAGACCCCTGTATTATACTAACCAACCATTGTGTACCTCTGTATCTAATACAGTATGTATAAATTGATGCCATGAAGTCTCACTCCTATGACTGATTAAGTGGACTTGATCCACAAAAGCTAACATTAAAATACAGCAGTTAGTCCTTAAGATGCCATAACGTGTTTTGTCGTTTTTTCTTTACTCTCTGATATCCTTGTCATAACGTTTTTCGCCGTTTTGTTTTCTTTACTCTATATGATATCCTTATGTCTGACGAAGTGGACTTGATCCAGGAAAGCTCACATTTAAATACAGTACAGGAGTTAGTCTTTAAGGTGCCATAACGGTTTTCGCCCTTTTTTTGCTGTTTTGTTTACTCTCTGATTACCCTTTCCCAACTTTTACACAAAAGTCCGGCCTGCAGCTGGTCTTCCAACGGCTGAGGCTTTAGCGCCTGGGATACTTCCGAAGACCACGCCTTTCCAACCCCTCACCCTGGCCTTTTTGCCTGCAGCCCCTTCTTTTTCCCCTCTGCCTGCTTTTCTGTTTTGTACTTCGCCCAAAACATAACGACAACCTTTCTTTGGGACTTGGGGGGGGGGGGAATATGAGGCTGGAGTGGGGCACTCAATTAGGGACCAGAGGCGACATACAGGGCCGGGCCGCGCGCCCCCCACCCCCCCCCCCACCCCCCAGAGAAGGGCTGGTTTCCCTCAGAGAAACCTGCCGAGGCCCCTCGGTTCTTTCCGTCACGCCTAAAAACCCCACTTCTCTCTCTCCCGACCACCAACCGGTGCCCCAGCGCCGAAAAGGGAACCTCCTGAGGGGCACCATCTCACCTCGTAGCCGCTACAAGCTCCCAAAACACCGCCGCCACAACCTTCGAAGCCACCCCCAACCGCCCTCACAAGAGTTCCGCGCGTGCGCAGTGGCTCCTCTCTCTCTCTCTCTTTCTCTCTCCGCGACGTCTCCAACCTCACCAGATCAAAAGCTTTTGAGCGCGCGACCCCCCTCGCGTCAAGGGAGGGCTGCCGGTAACAAAAGCGCATGCGCAACTCTTGGCCCAGCAGCGCGCACCGCCACCACCGCCACCCCCCGCCTCAGGTTGCCATAGTGATGCTTAGAGGGCGACGAAGGAGAGGAGGTGCTTTCTTTCGCTCCGCCCCTCTCCCGCACGGCTTAGCGGGTCACACACAGCTTCGCCTTTTCCTTCACCAAGATGGCGGCAGCCTCTTCGTATTTGGCATAGTTGTGTGGCGAGCCCATGCAAGGTAAGTAAGAGGGTAGGTCGGCCTCCCCCCTCCACACAGAACGTAAGGGTTCGAACAGTAGGCTGTGACTCGGGGGGGGGGGAGGCGGTTGGTTTCTCTCAGCTTCTGTGAACTTTCTATATTAAGGGGGGGGGGGGTCGTACTAATGGAAAAAGGGCCCCTAAATGCGGGAACTCTATACTGGGATGATCTCTAACTCTATGGTGTTTTCCGTTTTAATTGGCTCCTCAGGGTCACGTGGAATTATCAGGTACTACCATAGAGATGGTGGGAACGAGAAGTCCCTTTGATAACGAGTCTAGCCTCCCACTGTCTTTGTCAATCATTAAAAGAAGTAAAGGTTGCCCTTGCTCGAAAGCCAGTCGTATCCAACTCTAGCGGTCGGTGGTCATCTCCCTTTAGAGCAGTGTTTCTCAGCCTTTGGTCCAAAAACCAAAGGTTGGGAAACTCTGCATGTTTCCATAGACATGTGGCAGGCATGACTAGATGCCAGAGCGCCCGGAATGCTGTTACCTTTCCTGCCGAAGCAGTACCTGTTTATCTACTTGCAGTTTCTTCCTTTCGAACTGCTAGGTTGGCAGGTGCTGGGGAAGATGATGGGTGCTCACTGTTGTGCAGTACTCGGGTCTCAAACTGCTGACCTGTTGACCTTCTGGTCCTTAAGCTCAGCGCCTTAACCACTAAGCCACCTCAGACCCCCATTAAAAGAAGTAGAAATGTCAAATAACTGGGAGCCACTCTTTGACAACCTAATAGAAGATACACAGACCGCATTGCATTTCTAATTGCATGGTGGAAGATAACAAATGAAAAACAGATTGTGTTATTCTGTATGTGATCTGGGGGGGGGAAAATCCTGATTTTTTAAAAAACTTCTGCACTCCAAACAACAAATGTCTTCTAAACAGCTATTTGTTGTTCTTTTGTGCTGTCGAGTTGCTTCTGTCTTGTGGTAGCTTTATGAATTAATGATCTTCAGAAGGCCCTACTATGAAGAATCACTATGTTCAGGTCTTGCAAATAGAACACAGTACTGTACCTTCATTTATTGAAGCCATCTCATGCGAGGTAGTCTTTTCTTGCTACTTTAAACTTGCCTGGGTACTGTATCTCCCCCCCCCCCCAAGAAATCTTGTCTTTTCATTATATGCCAAAAGTGGGATAGCCTCAGTTAGGTCTTTTCCCCGCAACCAGTTCAGGCTCGAGTTTTTTGTTGTTCAGTTGCACAGTCGATTCCGACCCTTTGCGACCCCATGGACCACTGTCCGCCAGGCACTTCTGTCCTCCACCATCCTCCTCAACTCGCTCAGTTCTGTGCCCATTGTCTACAATACCATCTAGCCATCTCATTTTTGGCCACCCCCTTTTTCTTTTGCCCTCCACCTTTCCCAGCATCAAGGCTTTCTCAAGGGAATCCTCTCTTCTCATTTGATGTCCAAAGTACTTTAGCTTCATCTTTACTATTTGACCTTCTAAGGAGACGTCAGGGTTGATTTCTTCTAAGATTGACCTATTTGTTCTCCTCACTGTCCAGTGGACTCTCAAAACTCTCCTCCAGCACCACATCTCAAAGGCATCTATTCTTCTGTGCTCAGCTTTCCTAATGGTCCAGCTCTCACAACTCTAAAATAATAATTTGCTTTAGCACACACTTGTTATTTTTTGTGTGGTCAATGGTAAAGTTCTTCAAAACTATTTTAAATGAATTGTTTTCCTGTTCACTTTCATCACTGTGCAGCTTCTACATCTAATCATAGTACCAGAGAATACCATACAGTTGATAATCTTGACTTTGGTTTCCAGTGACACATCCTTACTCTTAAGGATCTTTTGTAATTGCTTTATAGCTGCCCTTTAAACTGTGCTGTAATGTCTGTTCTAACTTATGGTGACCTTTTTCAGGGATTTCTAGGTAGTGAGTACTCACAATTTGTTTACTGTCCCATTCTTCTGGGGGCATCCTGAGAGTCAAGGAACTTGCTACACAGGCTGAGTCTTCTATGATGCACAGAGATTGGATTCCAAATCTCTGGCACCATAGCCAGATACTTGACTGAGAATAAACAAAACAGAACAGCAAAAAAAAAAAAAAACCAAAGAAAGAAGAAGAAAGAAAAAACACAGTCTGATGAAGTGGACTTCTTCCATGAAAACTCATATTTAAATATGGGAGTTAGTCTTTAAGGTGCCACAAACATTTTTTTTGTTGCCATTCTGTTTTATTTACCCTCAGATATGCTTGCACAGACTAGCACGGCTACCACTTCAAACATAACCAGACACCTATCTCTATTGGCATGGCATTAGTCTTTCGCTACATTGCAATCTAATGTAAATAAATGGGAATTTTGTTCTGCTGAGCTTGGTGAGCTTCTGAGTCAGCATACATGGAATTGGACTGTTTACATATAAGCCAGCGTATTCAGAGTGCAACTGATACGTATTTCATGTGTTTCCCACCTCTAAAACCCATATTTTATCTGGCATGTCTTTTTTAAATAAACAGTTATTTGCTCATTAATGAAATATTTCTAAAATGATACTTGAAGTCATCTATTATTGTAGTCATTTGTTCCAGAAAGCTGGGAAATATCTTATTTTTTTCTGAGAGTAAACAAAAAAAAAGACAAAAAATGTTGTGGCATCTTAAAGACTCACCCCTTTATTTTAACGCTTTTGTTTGTTTATTCTCTGATAAGCTTGCACAGACTAACACAGCTATCACTTTAAAAATTTCTAATTTTTTCTGAAACATTTGTTCTGTATGTTCTCTCCACTGCTGTTAAGCAATGCATATATAGTACTTCAAATTACAATAGTATTCGTGTTTCAAATAAAAGAAACACGTTGATATTAAAATGGCTTATATAATGTCCTGGTTTAGGTAATCATTGCTCTGTATAATAAACTGATATATGCCTGAGTGTTTTGTTCATTCTTGCAGTCATTTTACTCTTCATGAAGAAGTATTTGGTTTTCTTTTCTATCTGAACTAGGAAACTACAGTTACCAACTTTGAAACAAGCCAGGATATTAAACTAACTACAAGATATGCTTTAACATCCTACCTTTTTATATTTGGTAACCAGTTTCATAGTTCCCATGAAACAATAAACTATGGTTAGACTGATACTTTCTAGCTTGATTGCTCTTTCTGTAAGGGAAGTGTGAAAAGAATGTAAGTGTAAGCAAAATGTTCTTCTACACCTTTGCTTATTAAACTGAGATGATAATAGAAACACAAATGATCATCTTAATTGATGAAACGATTCTTCAAGCCCTCATACATTAGCTACTGATTAAAACAACAAATACACACAAGTCAGCTCTCATGGAGATTTCTGTGACACGGTGGTGGACAACTTTGATGGTTTGCAGGGTCATTTTTGCCCTCCCCTAACCTTGATGAGCCAGACATCAGTTACTTCAGTTTTTTAGAAAGATTGTTTGAGACCTATTTAAAAAACAACAACAAGGGGAGGTTCTCCAGACTCAGTCCTTAGGTCCCAATCCCTGGAGAGAGAGAGAAAGGTATTGTACACAAAATCCACTACATTCTTTCTGTACCATGGAACAATTCTGAAAATATTGGTGCATTGGCAGCAGTGTAGATTCACAAAAGAAACAAACATAAATAAGATACTTTTCATGATTTTAATTAGGTGGGGAAATCTTAAATTTTCAAACACTGTCCAGAACTCCCATCAAACCACTGAAGTACTGCACTCCTCAGAAAGTGTGAACAAAGTACACAGTAGTTTTACCAAAATAAATAGCAATAGCAATTATATACCACCCCATAGTGCAAATGTGCCTAAGCAGTGAAATAGAGAAAGGAAATCAATTTGAGTTTCCAATATTTTAAAATTGTTTATGCCTGTAACAAGAATTATTACGGTACAATCAGATGGGCATTTAGCCTGATGCTTGGTCTGCTGCATGGATGGGTTGAGTTGGTTTACGCCTTTTTTCATGAGCTCTTGACTTAATTGCTGGAGCAAACCAGCCCATCCCCAGGGTGTTTCTATCAACCCCTTGAGTGAGTCCCTGTCAGGGATTATACTTTCTTGGTGCAGGTAAGATCACTCAGTTTTGGTGGTGTTTTTTTTCTTCCCAGTAGCACATGCAGTCACTGGAAATGAACCAGAGCAAGCTTGGGTCTGTCAAGGCTCCTTCCACTGTCAATATTGTGTATCACAAAATGGCTTTAGAAGACAGCCATTTCTGCATATTGACATATTAAACACTTTCTCTGCTTTGTGGAGAGGCAGAAGGGATTTTTTTTTACATTTTAATATTTTAAAAATTTAAAACTTCCTTCCTGGAAGCAGGAGGGAGCAACACACCCACCCCTTTAACTTGTCTTACAGATCAGGTCAAGAACTTGCCTACAACAAAATCCATAGTTTATTGATGCAGCGCATCTGTTCTGTTGTAATAGGGGTGGGGGGAATCAGTTTTGTCTCCACAGACCAGAAGAAGTGCTTAACTTACCAATATCCTGAAACAGCTGTCTTCTGAAACCACTTCAGCATGTGGCAAATTGATAGCAGAAGAAGCTGAAGTAAATAAAGTTTCTTGAGGTGTGTATGCCATTTAGATATGATGACTGCTCCAAATGGCATACCAGTTATCTGTTACGCACCAAATGGGATACTGGACCTCTCCATAACTTCTGGCAACCCTATTTAGCCTGATCCAGCCCACTCCAATGAGCACCTATTGACAAGCCCTTTGATAGCTTAAATTTTGGCTAGTTATAGGTCAAGTAGACCATGAATGCCAACTTTAAAATTCTTACTCATCTAACAATTTCAAGCAACATAAACTTAAGATTTATCATGGACAAACTCTTCTTTTGGCTGGGGCAATTCATCTTAACTGAAGGAACATGCCTTTGGGTCGATAACATTGCCAACATGTCCTTCTAATGTAAGCACAATTCCTTCAAATAGGAAGAATCCTTCCATTTTTAAGTAAAAGGTATGGTTTAAGTTCTGTCCCTAAAAACAAGGAAAGTTGGACCACAAATCAACCCCATCTCAATTTCTACCCAAGTTACCATTATAGCATGGTCATATTAGACATCTAGTTTCCTACATAGTGTTTCACTAGTTATATAGAAGAGCTGAAAATAAGCATCGGCTTTAAAGATAAGACTATGAAACAACACATTAGCAGTAGGGCTTACCAAAAGTGACAGTCAGTCCAAGTGATTTGTACTGAGGGAGGGAATGAAGTTGTGCTCGGTATAAGAGGAGGATTTCTGTTCTAAGGGAATCAGAATGGAGCTCACCTCTTGCATTTGCTAGGGATAGAAATTAAAGGAGAAAAGGGATGTATCAATAGGACAATGGTTTGAAAAAGAATCCTGTCCTAGAATACCTTTACAGTAAATTGGGGAAAGCTTACCTGCAGTGGGCTAACTGCAAACAGGCATGACCCTGCTGGCAACACATCCAAATTGCACTGCTTTTTAATTTGTTTTAATCCAGTATGGGTGGAAAATGCACACTATCACCATGGGTGTGTCGGAGAATTGGTGTAATCCCACATGATGCCATGGGTCAAGTTTCAGATGCCATGCCATGCTCCACCGCTATTTATTTTTTGAAAAGTATTTACTTGGATGTACAGCTTTCATTGTAGATTTTTTTAAAGGAGTCACACAAACTGCTTGTGAAAACAGGCAAAAAATAAATAAATAGATGGTGGGAATTGACATAGGATGGCCAAGGAAGGAGTAAGGCGGTAGTGAGTGGAGCATGGGAAAAGAGTTAGGTAGACAACTGGTAAGGAAAACATGATGGTCTTGAAGCACCTGAAACTTGACCCAAAATAAACTGGAGCAGAAAGGAAAATATTGGGTTACAGTGTAGGGCTTGGTGTTATACACTGTGACGTGAGTTGCTGCATACTGTATTAGATTTAGCTTTTTGGAAGGGTGATGTTTCAGCCTGTTATAGTTTCTCTTTCCTTGCTTCTACAAGTATAGCTTCAGTCATAATGGATTGTTTCAAACAGAAGCTTTGTCTCTTTTAAGAATTTCCCTGCTATTCTTCTTCCATGTCTAGGTCGGGTGTTAAACTGCCAGAATGAAGCCACCTTTGGTGAATTCATTCCGTAGTTCCTTTCGCCTGACCTAGTGTAAGAAAGATTATTCATCACAACAAGCTTGCCATTGCTCAGGGTATGCCTGATTATGGTTAAAAAAACAAAACTCCACACTCTTCAAAGAGGCTCTTTCTGTATACCTCCTGCTATTTGAAACTGGAAGAAATAAATACCAACATTAGGAAAATGCAGTCTGTCTTTACCTAAGAGATAAAGATAAGACAAATGTTTTTAGAAGTCACCATATAAATAAACAAGATGAACAACCAGTAGCAACATAAAAATTGGCACTCACAGTACAAAACTGACCTGGATTGAAAAACCACTTCAATTTACAAAGGAGAATTTCCATTTAAAGGTGTCTTTTAGGAGAGGGACCTTGCTTACTGTAGGGTGTTCCTCAAAATCTCATCCTATAGGATGTTAATGTACTGCTTAAAGTTTCCAACAGAAAAAAATCCAGGATGAGATACAGTTGTACCTCGCTTAAAGAGCATAATGTGTTCCACAGGATTGCTCTTTAAGCGAGTTTGCTCTGTAAGCGAAACACATTGTAAATGACCAATTGTGGGGGGGATTGAGAACCCCAGTTTATTTAAGCAAGTTTTTGATTGGTTTTATTTGTTAAGCGAAGCAAACATTCAGAGAAAATTCTGCTCTTTAAGCGAGTTGCTCTTTAAGCGAGGCGCTCTTTATGTGAGGTTTGACTGTATGTTCTATCATAAATTAGTCCTTCCTCATGGGCTTGGGCTTATCCCATAATTGCTACTCTACATTGTTCATTCCCCACTACAGCAAAAGGAACAGAGACTTTAAGCTTTCAGAAGGCAGCAGGATTGAGAAGTGCAGCAAATAGTAATAATTAATCATACCTCCTACACGCACAAATCACTGCACAGTTTCTGTGGGGGAGATAACATGGAAAGTGTCATCAGCCTGTCACTTGTTGCTCTCCAGATGTACTGGACTAAAACTTCATTCTCCAGATGTTTGGGGTGTTGGTTAGAAGAATAGGAATTGTAGTCTAGTCCATCTGAACACTGATAGGTCACAGAAAGCTGGGTTATGCCATTATAGTCTATGGAAGTGTTATAACAAAGGGCAACAAAGATAACTACAGTATTTTACTTTTAAAGGCTTTTCCTTTAAAGTTGAATTCTGTAAAAGACTAAACAGTTAGCAACATTGTGGCTATTTTAGTCCACACTTCCTTTTACTATGCCCTTGCCTGTTAAAAAGCATCCATGTCTTCTAAGCCCACATGCAAAATATTTTCCCACTGAGCAGTTTGCAACATATATTTTTTAAAATCCTTTCAATGTTTTGAGTCATTTTGCTCTTTGGAAAATGGGAAGAGCCTAGTAAAAACTGTTTTTGGTGTAGAAAAAACAGGAGTGAACAAGTGAAAGTCAGTCTCACTGAGACAGTTTCATCCAGAGGGAGCACTAGCAAATCAAGACAAACTTATTTCCTACTCTTAAGATTTCTTCCTTTTATCCTTCTACTGGATATGTCCAGTCATGATATGAGGACAGCAGAAGTTATGCCAGGTTGTCCTTCCCTTTTGAAAACTAATCCCTTTGAAAAACTTGCCATGACATGTTCACACAGTGAGAAATCCTACTTTAAAAGCAGAATAATAATTTTGTGTCAAATATTCTGGATTGAAAGGATTTTTGCTGGAGTAACTTGGCTCAGGGGGTGCCCGAATGAGGCTCCTTTCATGTCCCCAAGATATTTTCCCACTGAAGTGGTCTCTATTTATCTATTTGCAATTTCTTGCTTATGATCTGCTAGGTTGGCAGGAGCTGGGACAAAGATGGCCGCTCAGTCCGTCATGCAGTACCTGGGTCTCGAACTGTCAACTTCCAGGCCTTAACCACTGGGCCACCACAGCCCCATAAAGGCAGAATAATGGGATATAAGGCAAACATCTTCCAAATATTTTTCTTTCCACCATCAACATTGTAGAATCTTGAGTCATTTCTGATATTTTAATAATACATTTGATACAAGAAAATACAGTAAAACCTCACATAAAGAGCGCCTTGCTTAGAAAGTAACTTGCTTAAAGAGCAGAATTTTCTTGTGAGTGGTCGCCTCACTTAACAAAACAAAACAAAAAATCGCTTAACAGCTAAATCAGGGTCGCAATCCTCCCCCCCACCAGAAGTCACAATTGGTCACTTACAATGGTGTTTCACTTAAAGAGCAAACTCACTTAAAGAGCAATCCCGTGGAATGCATTATGCTCTTTAAGTGCAGTATCACTGTACTGTGAATTAGTGCTCATAATGTCTTGATCAAGCTCCAGTTTTGTAGTTTACAAAGCCAAAAGTAGTGCCAGGGTTCACAAATCTTCACATGCTGGCTGGAACATAAAGATCGAGATTTGTTTTGATATAAAATTCTCCATTACATCTAAGATAATAGTGTGGTATATACTAGGATTGAGGAGACCCGAATTCAAATTCCTAGTTGACAATGGATGCTCAGTGGGAAGTGGCAGTAACAAATCACCTTTTGAACATCTCATATATAGTACCTTGAAAATACAGTATACAGTAATACCTCGGATAACGTTTACCTCGGATAACGCTAAAATCACATAACGTTAAGTAATCTGGGGAGGAGAATTGGAACGAATAACGTTAAGGTCCTATGGGATGGATCGGATAACAACCGTTAAAGCCTGTGTGGTTACAGTGTATCTCTATGGAGCTTTAACGTTATCCGATCCATCCCATAGGATTTTAACATGCATCGGATAACACTAAAAATCGGATAACACCAAGACTTGTGGAACCAAGTCTTAGCGTTATCCGAGGTATTACTGTATTAAGGTTACCATTCATTAGAGGCAACTTCATGGCATGCAACAAAAATAGCATTGAAAGCAGACATTGTTGGTTTAATCTTGGTTTACAAATGAGGACATAAGCCAGGAAACAGTTTGCTTTATTTGTTTGTGGGTAAGCCATTTCCCCATATACTGTCATGATATGGCCACCAAAATTGCGATTGAGCAGTTAATTGCCAGCAGAGGTTGAAGAGCAGGCATCAACATTCTTGTACTGAGATTGAAGAAAGCTGTTAAGTTCTTTTTGATTGGAAAGGGTTGTTGCAAATTGGTGGTACTGTATTCTTAAGCAGCCCCTGTGAAATGACAATAAGAGAGCTCCAAGCTGTAACAAAATCTGATAGATAGTTCAACTGTGTATCTGGCTGCACTGTTCTCTCTCCCTGACTTGTGCACATGAAAAAGGTGTCTGCGTGATGTATGTGAATACAGTACTTGCAAGAACTATACAAATAGTATATTTTGATTAAAAGTAGAGACACAAAATTGACTGTGCTTCTCACAGCTCAGTTTCACTGTTGTTGTTTTTTAAAAAGTGACAGTAGCCTCAGGTAGCGAAGCTAGATGGGAAGGGTTTTGAAATTTTGTTTTGTATGAATCTGTAAGGAAATTCCAGCTAGAAGCTACTTGGACTGTGATAGTTAACACTAGTGCCTAGATCCAATGTGATGATCATTATAATGTCAGAATTTTCAATTTTTTTACCTGTAGAGTGACCTTCTGGAACAGACTTTAAAAGTGAATGGGAGGCTGTGGTGGTGGTGGTGAGGTTTGCAACAGGCAATGTATATGGAGTTTTTTAAAATTCAGGCAATTCATGTCTGAAACTTATAGTTTGCATAAGTGCAACAAGATTTCAACCGTTGTGCACTAAGCAATATGAACGTAACAAGTTTTTTATTCCTAAAAGATAAGTTAGCTTTTCAAGAAGTTTATTTTGTTAGTAGCCCATTTCTTCAGTATCGCTTCCTGTTCTCAGTTCCTGCCTAGTTTATATTTTCTGCAGAAATAGAACCCATACTTAGCAGAAGGTATTGTAATATAAATGTAAATTATAAATAAATAAATATAAATAGTCAGGCCAAGCACCAAAATACAGTTAGAGAAAAGATGACAATGTGTAGGAGCAGAAATGCTGATACAGGTAGTTGTCAAATGGTTTAAAACATATCAGAGAAAAAGGGTTGCTTATTTGCTGAAGATATGAAAACTGGATTTTAAAGTCATGAGTAGATTTAGGTTACTAAATTTGTGTGATGCAATGTATTGTTGTGTGGGATACTGTAGCAGTGCTTAATTGCACAGGAGAATGATTCTGCTGAAGTCTTGAAAGCATCACATTGTAAACCTGTTGGCATTGGATACAGTAGGGCCTACCACTGTGTTCTCTTCCCTTCCCCACATTAATTTAACAGCTACCTTCAGTTATAGGGAATCATCCTGTGAAATGTCAACTGTTTAAATGTTAATGCAAAGAGTTGGGCTTGAACTGACAGGGCATTCCAGCATAACTGTCTAGGTTTCTGCTTGAGTAGCTTTTTTTGTTGTTCAGTCGCACAGTTGATTCCAACCCTTTGCGACCCTATGGACCACTGTCTGCCAGGTACTTCTGTCCTCCACCATCCTACTCAACTCACTCAGCTCTGTGCCCATTGTCTCTACAATACCATCTAGCCATCTCATTTTTGGCCGCCCCCTTTTTCTTTTGCCCTCCACCTTTCCCAGCATCAAGGCTTTCTCAAGGGAATCCTCTCTTTTCATTTGTTGTCCAAAGTACTTTAGCTTCATCTTTACTATTTGACCTTCAAGGGAGCAGTCAGGGTTGATTTCTTCTAAGATTGACCAATTTGTTCTCCTCGCTGTCCAGGGGACTCTCAAAACTCTCCTCCAGCACCACATCTCAAAGGCATCTATTCTTCTGCACTCAGCTTTCCTAATGGTCCAGCTCTCACAATCACACGTTGCCACCGGGAATACTATTGCTTTAACTAGATGAATTTTTGTTTGCATTGTGATGTCTCTACTTTTCACTATGTCCCCCAGGTTTCTCATTGCTTGCCTCCCAAGAATCAGTCGCCTTTTTATTTCATGGCTGCCATCACCATCTGCAGTGATTTAATGGGCACCTCTAAAGTTGACAATTAAACTGAACACATGTCCAATTCTGATTCTTACGAGACTAAGAAGTCAATTCCACAAACTGAATGAGTTCTGCAGGGCTTATGCCTTACCCAGTGGGTGAGTTTAGGACAAGAGTTAAAGCCCAAGGCTTTAACATGGTCACCGAGAAGTAACTTTTGCAGAATTGTGCATATATTGGCCACACCCCCATCCATGGTTTGCTACTGAGTAGCACGCGCTCAAGGGGTAGTTGCAGAAGATCCCTAATTGGGGTTCAGATTTATTTTCGAAAGCCAGTTGTGTTTGACTGCTCATCTCTGTTTACAGCCAAAAAGCCAGCACTGTCTGCGTCTGCAGACATTTCCATGGTCATGTGGCAGGTATGACTAGACACCGGAGTTCACGGAACGCTGTTACCTTTCCCACCGAATCAGTACCTATTTATCTACTTGCAATTTCTTGCTTTTGAACTGCTAGGTTGGCAGGAGCTGGGGCAGAGGACAAGAGCTTACTCCATCATGCAGCAATCTGATCTCGAACTGCTGCTTCTTGTCCTGATCAAACCCTGGACTGCCAAAATGAAGCTACATTCTTGGCTTTGTCGTTGGCCAAACCTAAGTCTGTTGACTAGATAGATGCAAAATAAACATTGTGGCATTAAAGGCAAAGGTCACCTTTGTTCGAAAGCCAGCCATATCTGACTCTAGGGTTCAGTGCTCATCTGTTTATAGCCAAGGAGCCAGTGCTGTCTGCGTATGCAGACATTTCTGTGGTCATGTGGCAGGCACGCCTAGACACCGGATTGCACGGAACACTTTTTACCTTACCACCAAAGTGGTCCCTATTTATCTACTTGCAATTCCTTGCTTTACACATCTGCTAACAAGTGAATTGAGGATGGTGTGAGTGACCTCACCAGAGGCCAGTTGCTTATTTTGTTCTGTGGAGTGGCCAGAGAATCGCTGATCATCCTTCCTGAAGCTCAAGGGGTAGGGATTTGTTGGGGGGAGGGGGGTCCCTTTGGGTGTTTTCATTAGAATGGCAGAACTCTCACCCGGATGGGCTTGCGGAGTGGTGGCAGTGGCTTTTCCTTCTTCCTCTCCTTTTTCTCGGCTGTGCTGCTCCGTCCAGCTAGAACAGGGGTACCCAAACTTTTTGGCCCGTGGGCCAGTCATATGGTTCAGGGGGCTGGTCACTATAACCCGGGGCCCATATCTGGCCCCCGATGGCAAGTCATCCGGTGCGTTTTACTTCCGCTTCCGGGCTTCGTGGGCTGGATGCAGGGGCCTAGCTACCGCCGTATCTGCCGTATCAATTATACTGGGCCCCCAACGTGCATAAGCAAAAATTAATAAAAACTTCCCAAATTTTAATAATGATGAATAAATATTTCTTTTAATTTTATGCAATTTTTTTTTCTTTTGTGAGAAATCTTTACCCTTCCTAAGGGCCCCCAAACAAATTTTTATACGGGGCCCCACCAAGGCACGCTACGCTTCTGGCTGGATGAATTGGCGTTGGGGGGCCAGATTCGGCCTGCGGGCTGTAGTTTGGACACCCCTGGTATAGAAAAAGCAAGGCTGGCTGAACTCTGGGAGGAAGAAGCGGCGACAGCGGTGCAGCTTGCTGAAGCGGCGCTTTCCCCCAAGCCGCGCCGTGGCTGGGCCGGGCCTTCCCAGGAAGGGCAAGGGACGGGGGGTGGGGTGGGGTGGAGGGGGCCGTCCTCTTCTGACGTGCGGGCCTGGGATTGGCAGTCGTTGCTCCATATAAACGACGGGACGGCGCCTCGCCGCTTTCCCGGGAGCGTTTCGGGGCTTTCTCCAGCAGAGCGAGCTAAGCAGGCACGGGCCGGAGTGAGTGAGTGCCACGTACCGGGCAGTGGGGCGGGCCGGGAGTGGAGAGGCCGGCGCGGGAGAGGAAAACCATGCCGCGGTGGAGCATGGTGGCAGGCAGGCAGAAGGGTGGGTGGGTGAGTAGGCCGGGGTCGGTGGCGATCCTTGGCATTCCAGGTCTTGTAGGACTTCAATTCCCAGAAGCCCGAGTATCCGAATCCACACGCGTGGGTTTACTGCGCGCATTCCTGTGGATTCACAGAGACTTAGCCTTCTGGGAATCGGGAGTCCCAACAACACCAGGAGTGCCAAGGTTCGCCATCATCACCCAATGGCCGACGTGGAAGCCCAGCGAGTCTCCCAACTATGTCTGTGCTCCGTTCCTGCCCGGGAGACGCAGGCTAATCCGGAGCGGAGGGGGGTGGGTTTGCCCGCCCTCGCTGGGTGCAGGGAAGGAAGGCAGGAGGGGGGGGCGGGGAAAACGATCGGGCTACGTGTCACAGACGCACAGCAGCTGCTGCTTCTGCTGATTCCTGCCCCCACCCCCAATCCGGAGTAAGCCGCAAAACTTTGCACCAACTTTTTCCCCTGGCCAAGGTCTGGCTCGCTCCTCCGGGACACGGTGGAAGGGAGGAAGGCCACACGCGGTCGAGCCGGAGGGAAAGGGCCGGAAAGCAGGCTTTTTCTGCACTCATTCTTTCTCTCTCTCTCCAGCCCTGCTCCAGTTTCAAGCAGGGCCCCAGGCATTCCTAATCCTCTGGAGGTGGACGCTGCGGAGAGGGAAAAGGAGGGGCGGGATGGGGGGGGGGGAGAAGCGGCCCTCTTCAGCCTAGATGCAGGTGTTGGAGAGTCGTGGCAACACCCTTTTGCTGGGACTCCCCCCCCTCCCCCATTATTATTCCCAACTCTACTTTCCACTGTCCAGGGGAAGAGAGAGAATAGTAAGCTCCATGCTGCACTGTGGTCACACTTACATATTACCACCACCACCACCCCAATAGTACTTAGTGCACTCTCTGGGTGGTTCACAAGTTAACTAGCATTTCGCCCTCAACATGCTGGGTACTCATTTAACCGACCTCGGAGGGATGGAAGGGCTGAGTCAACCTTGGGCACTGGTCAGGATAAAACTCACAACATTCTGGCTGCATTACAGCAGGAAGAATAAGTTCCTGGGGCATGTCTTTGCATGCTTGTTATTTCTCTGGAAACTGCCCCGGGTTTCAGCCAAAAAGCTTTGGCAAATGATTAGTTGGTGACAACCACTTTGCAAGGAGTCGTGGCCTCACCTTGCAATGTGCCCACTTGCACTCTTTTATCCAGTACAGCAGTAAGAACTAAGCCCACTGAGTCCAGTTCCTTGTATTGCATGTCTAAGAAAGAACAAATTTAATTAGTTGTCGATGCTGTGTCCCTGGTGGTCCTGACCCTTGGCTAGAGGTCTGGATGCCACACTGTACAGTAATGGCCACTTCCAAAACTAACGAACTTTGAAGCTATAAGATGGAAGGCATATGCCGCTGGTTCTTGCAACATAGGGATACCTCCCAATTTTGAACCCATCTCCCTTGTTTGTTCCAGAAACCCCCCTGGTGGATTGGGAATCACCTTGGCAGTTGTGCAGGTATCTCTGCCAGCTCCAAAGTGGAGAGGAAGGAGGGGAGTTGTTTGGCAGACGCAGAGCCAACGTGTCAAAGAACGTTGGCCTTATGGATGCCTAAACAGCAGTTTAGCCGCCAAACAGGAAAAAAGTGGACACACGAACTGAAGGTGTTCACAGTGCCTTTAGAGTAAAGGAGTTCAACTGGCATCTGCTACTTATGCCTTATTTAGGAGACGATGAGTAGGGAGTACATCAATGTTGCTGTGAAACCACATGGATATCTTCAGTACTCAACAGACAGGTCCCTCTTTCATTTTCTTTGAGGAGGAGAAACAATAGCGTGCAGTGAGGGCTGACGACTACAGTGTTTAGTTTGACTTTCAAGGCTGGCTACAACAAATGTGGGCCTCTGTCCTGTCCCTACCTTTGTGCCTCCCAGTGTGGGCTGAGCAGGAAAGTGGGTGAGGTGGCAGCTGTTTGAGGGAGGAACTGATGCTTGTCCTCTGCTTCTGACTGGGCAGCCCCAATCTTTTCTGCAGTACTCGGGACAGGAAAGAGGTCAGAAGGTATCCATCATATGTGCTCTCATTGGGTCCCAGGTTTCCCTCCTGCAAGAGAATGAAAATGAAGATAAGCAAACTTCCTCTAGTTTGTACAATTTTCCTAGGTCACTCCAATGGCTCACATCTTCTGCCATGTCACCTGGGTGGGGTGGGGAGGATAAAGAGTAAATAGACAGAGACTACCTTCTCATGCGTTAAAGAGTAAAGGTCACCTTTGCTCAAAAGCCAGTCATATCCGACTCTAGGATTCAGTGCTCATCTCTGCTTATCGTGAATGAGCCAGCACAGTCTGTCTGCAGATGCTTCCATGGACATGTGGCAGGCATGACTAAACATCAGAGTGCACAGAACACTTTACCTTCACACCAAAGTGGTACCTATTTATCTACTTGTAATTTCTTGCTTTAAAGCTGCTAGGTTGGAAGGAGCTGGGACAGAGACAGGAGCTCTCTCCATCGTGCAGCACTCAGGTCTTGAACTGCTAACCTGCTGACCTTCCAGTCATCAAGTTCAGCATCTTATCCACTGCAGTCCCATTCTCAAGCTTTGGGTGGAACCTAAAGGCCTAGTCCTTACTGTTGCCGCTCTCACAGTGAGCATGTGGAGGCAGCTGTTCCTTCTGGAATAGGTAATACTTATCTGCCCTAGGGGTTTGTAGGCAGCAACTTTCCTCTGCCCCCTTACAGCAGCTGGATGAGGGTTGGGATGGATGTACCTTTTGGAGACACTGGGACTGTGGAGCTAGAATCAACAGCTTTAACTTTTCCTCAATGAGCTGGTGCTTCTTTCGTGTCCCAATCAAGCCCTGAACTGTCCAAATGAAGGCACTTTCTTGGTTTTGTCTTTAGCCAAACTCAAGTCCTCCTCAGTGCATGTTTCTGGCAGAAATTGGCAGAGCAGTAAATAAGCCGGATTCTGTATCTCTCAACATATACACCACGTGGTGTTGTCTGCCAGTTACCGCCACTTGAGCATGTTGGTCTTGCATTTAGGAACTCCGATCTTCAGCCTATTCAGGGTCCTCCAAGTGATGTAGGGTTTATATGAGCTTCCATACTATTAGTAACCCTTATCTCACTCAGGCAGAACAGCCGTGTAACGGACAAACTAACTTTCTGTGGGGTAGCTGCCATGCTTAAGTTTATATGGGCATTTGTCCAAAGATTATTGCAAGTTGTTCTGAAGCCAAGCATTTTGAATTCTTCAAAACACACATGCCTGTAGAATTCACACAGAAAACATCCTCACTCTTCTCTTCTGCTCACCTCTAATATCGTTAGAAATCAGCATAGCAATCCTTCATTAGACTGTTGGTACACTAGTGCCTTCCCAGGGTGTAGTGGTTGCTTGAGTGGGTGTATAGGCCTATCAGGGGAAAGCAGGTTTAATTATATGCCTTGACCTTCTTTCACAGCACACTTAAGAAACAATTAATAAAACCAAAGCCCAAGGAAATAAACAAGGCAGGTTACAGAATCTTGTGTTTTGCTTTTCCACCAGCCTGGGAATAAGGGTTGTTCACTCAGAGAGCCAGTTTTATCACTCAAAATTAGTTCATGTTCAAAAGTATCATTGATGTCCACTCTGTGGAGACTTTGCTGTGCCTTTGAAGTTCTTGGTCTGGGTGTTGCCTAACAAGGATGTCGGTGTGTTTGATGATAAAGAATTTGGGTAGCAATGTTAATAAGAAAGATGCAAGGGAAGCTTTCCTGATCTTGCAGAAGCTTGCATTCATTTGTGGCTGTCCACAAATTCTCAACACCTTGATGTCAATATTAACACAGTACAGTATTTGAGGCATGGTTAAGCTTTTGCAAAATTTGTAGTTTTCAGCTTCTTAAATGTTATCAAGGTTTGTGAGTGGAAAGCTGTTTGACCAACATCACCCAGTTTGGGCAGCTAGACCAACACAACCCAATTGGCGATATCAAATACCATATACAGTTCTGTAGATTCCAGTCAAGCACATGTATGTAATGTATTCATTCAGTTTATATGCTGCCCTATTATTTCAAACACTACCCTGGGTGGTGTACAAAAGGTTACAACTCAAAAACCCTCAGTATACCTGCAATATGATTTTATAAGTGATCTTTGAAGGATTAGTGATAGGAAAAGTTACGTTTTTTTGTGCTAAAATCAGTTTTTATATTTAAGCTTTTCCAGTTTTATAACTTTATTTCCTTCTCAGAAGATGCTTTTGAAGCCAAATTATTTTGAAAAGCTCTTAATATAAACTTTGTTATTTGCTGTCAAGTCACATTCAATTTATGGTGATTTTAATAGGGTTTTAAACATGTATGAGATATTTAAGAATGATTTCACCATCCAACCCTCTTCCCTCATAAATGTCTATGAGCAAGTTGGGGTTGGACCCAGATTATCCACTCTCCATTATGCTGCACTGGTTTATTATAGGCCTAGATTTGTATAACCTGATTCTTATAAATTATAAAAAGTATTTTGTATTGGTATTATAACTTTAACACTTTCTCAAAATCAATTAATTTGAATATATGAATAGAACAGCAACAAATGTAGAAATAATTCTCTTTTAGAAGTCATTTATGAGAGCCCTTTCCAAACTTTCTGCTGTATTCACAAGTAAAAATGTGACTCACCTTCCATATGTATGTGCGGTGTATGCACATCTTTTGCCTTTGTCTAGCTACAACTTCCTTATTCTCTCTTATATTAAATTAAAATTTTGCAAGAGTAATGTTGCTGCTAGTGCCCAGTCAAGATGTGATATGATTTGTATCTGAAATGTGCTGATTATGAAATGGACAGCCTTTTGGATCTGTGCTGTATGACGTAGAAGTACTTGATAGCAGTTCAAAATTGTTGCTTAGCTTTTTTCAGTGGTATATTATAGATAAGGAACTGACTGGATAGCTCAGTAATTTAGGTCTCTGGCTATGGAGCTAGAAGTTGGGAGTTCAATTCCCCACTGTACTTCTGGAGGAAGAGCCAACCTGTGTGGCCTTGAGCAGACTGTGCAATCCTATTCCCTTCTTCTAGGCCAGATATGAAACTGCCAAAATGAAGCCACTTTTGGTGAATTTATTCCGCAGTTCCTTTTGCCTGACCCAGTGTGAGAAAGATTAGCCGTCAACACAAGGTTGCCATTGCCCGAGGCACGCCTGATTGTGGTTCAAAAATACCACAGTCTTCAAGGAGGCTCTTTCTGTGCCATATACCTTTATTAGCCATTCCATATATCTTGAACGCCTGGCAGATCTGTATGGAGTAAAGCTAGTAGCCACAGTACAGTGAAGACTACTGTCCTTGTGTTATTTCTATAGCACTCTTCAACATGGTGATAGTTTCATAATTCTTAACTCCTCTCGGATCGTTGCTAGCCCTTTAACATTATATCTCTCTCTCTCTCTCATTCACCCCCACCCCTCCGTTGAAGCAAGCATTGCTGAGGTGGCATTTGTAAAGATTACATTCAGTTCTGTGCTGATACTGATACTGTATGAGACACTTCTGAAGTTCCTCCCTACAAAAGATGGTTGGGAGATGTGCCCACATGCTCCTATACATGAATGTACACTAGCCAGCTTTTGCTTTTAAAATATTTTTGTAAATGTATACATATATATATATATTTGTATATGTATATTTAATTTTTATATCTAATCTTTCCAATATTGTGGCGTGGCTTTTGTTTATATTTTAGCATTTACTATGATAAAGATAAGCAGTATAGTTCCAATAAAGAATGTGTATTTTACAGGCATGTAACTGAATAAAATTGTTCTTTAGTAGAATAGTTATTTGGTTGCTTAGTCCTGTAAGAATTCATTTTTATTTTCTTGACTAAATTTTGATTAATTTGCTGGGAAATCAAGATCATGAGTGTCCTTGAGTTTGCATATCAATTCTATTACATTAAATGCTGTATTCTTTCCAGGGATGTGCAATCAACATGTGTAGTAATCAAGATAACTCTGACTAATTTTTGTAATTGTATGAATAATTTTTTGTCAAGGTAATCTAACAGTGTTGTAAGAGTATGAAATTTCAATGGAAAATATGTCTTTCATTTATTAGTAAACCTGAACCAGAAGTTCTAGATAACAAAACAAGTCCATAGATACATGCTAAGTACCATCCTCATCACCACCACCCTGCTTTAAGCGTTTGTGTAAAGTCTATTGTTCATAATACATATGTTCCTCCTGGGGTAAGCTACAAGAAATCCCTCACTTTAATTGCAATCATATGCAGACTTGAATTCAATGTGTTTTCAGACAAGACACCTACATGGTTGCACTGTTAAAATTAATTGCATTTTCAGCAGTTAATGTACTGACATTACACAGAGGGACTGGTCCACATTGTTGACACAATTTCATCTGAGGTAGATTGCTCAACAAAAAACATACAGCACTTTTATTTGTGTTAATTATCTGTGTGTTCCTTTTACATAATCAAAGCTTTCACCTCCAGAACATTTGCCATAAGTTTTTTTCCCTTTTAAGACATAATTTCATAATGAAATGCTAACCTTTATTGAGCAATTTGATAGGTGGAATGTTGTTTTTCTAATGATGTTGGAGTCTGTGTTGAAGAACCTATGAAATGTAACCGTACAATTCAGACTACTATAAATTTGAGCAAATAAAGTTAAACTAGCTTCTAAAATTCTATTCTTCAATGGTTGTATTTTCAAAATATCTAGAGCTGTGGTTCCCAACATTTTTTGTCCATGCCCCACCTAAGCATCTCTAAAATCGTGATGGCCCCTCCCTCCATGACATTTAATTTTTATTATTAAAAAAGTGAACTCCTTTTCACTTGAAGGAAGCCTAAAAGGTCATTAACTTGGTCTAACTCATTCTCAAATTGCCCCCTCCTCAAAAACCAAATTGCCCCACATTAGGAACCACGACTTTACAGTAAACTTTAGTTTGAGGAATGACCACATTTTCTCATTTGGAAAATAAGAGGCAAAATAACATGTTTATATATGGTACAGCTTCAAACATTTCTCCGTCTACCATCAACACAAGATAAGCTCCGCAACTTGGCCTACCAGTGGCAAGAGAGAAATCTTAGGTTGTGGATTGTTGACCAAGACCCACTCTAGAGTACAGGGTGTCCCAAAAACTGCCATGCATAGGCAAAATTGCATAACAACGGATATCTTGGAATGCCGTGAGTGGGGGACGGAGACTTTGTGAGTATGTAGAAAGAGGTGGCCAACACATAGAGAATATTTAGTAAAAAAATTGGGATGAATAGTTTGTTCATAAAGGTACACTTAGATGTAATTTCCCATTTTCCCCACATATAGCGACTTTTGGGACACCCTGTAGATGCCCAGAAAATCTCACTGCCACAACCAGTGTTTCCTCCTTACGTTTCTGTTGTCTTGCTGCTGAGTTGTTAACTGAAGGTCTATTTGTAATCCTTAGGTAAATGTTCTGCTGCTGGTCTTGCGACTTTTAGGCTTACCCTCACTTTCCCTGAAGTCTTTACCCCACTGCTTCTACCCTTTTGCTCTGTCTTGTACTTTTTTCAGCCTTTGTCCTGCTGCTTCTTCCGTGTCTAGGCCAGACATGAAACTGCCAAAATGAAGCCACCTTTTGGTGAGTGAGTTCATTTTGCAGTTTCATTCGCCTGATCTTGTGTGAGAAAGATTAGCCGGCAACAAAAGGTTGCTGTTACCAGGTTACAGCTGATTGTGGTTCGAAAATACCACCATCTTCAAGGAGGCTCTTTCTGTGAAGATGTCTGCATTGTTTTCTCAGCCCCTCTTCAGGTCTTTTTACCTTCACCTTCAAGCTTTTTTGGACTCACTATGTGATTAGGAATGTGAGGAGCCAAGGGCAAGTGGCTTAGATTCATTTTGTAAAATGTTTTGATTTATGATTGCACCAGGAGTTTCCCTTTGAAAATCTTCACTATTGCCCTCATATGATCTAAGGCAGGAGTCCTCAAACTTTTAAAGCTGGGAGCCGGTTTGCGGTCCCTCAGACTGTTGAGGGGCTGCTGCCGCTAGAAGAAGCGGAAGAGGTGGCGGCAGGGGCTAGTTCAACCAGAGGAGGCAGGGGCTGCCTCCTCCAGTTGGCTTGGCATGTCCCTGACAGCGCTTCATCGTACAGTAGTTCATGATCCCTCAGATTATTGAGGCTACCCCAATGTTGCTGTAAGGCTACATTGTTCTATAATATGTTGCACAGTCTGTTGTGGTGCCTCACAATCGAATGCTGGTAATGGTAGTTTCCCCCATTTATGTAAAAAGTCCATACATCTACCATGACCTGTATGCTATTAAGACTAGCGCATATCTTGAGAAGTTGATCAAAACTGGGTGGTGTTTCGGTTACACATTGAAAATTCTGGTATTGGTGTGGCGCTTTTCCCAACCATTTTCTTTTCCATGCATCCTGCAGTTTGAACTCTTCATTGCCTCCAATAGTGGCGCTGGATAACGGTGGATGACTTGAGCGGAGTCTGTTAATATTCACATTTGATATGTCAGAATTTGCTGGTAGTTCTAAATTCTGAACTATTTTGTGGTACCCTCTTAAAAGAGCATTTTTCCTGCAAAGTTCTGGTGGAGGAATGTTACTTTACATTGGAAGCCAGAAATCAGCTGTGGACCTAATTGTTCAGGATTTAATGCGCAAGGTGTTATTAAGCTGCACACCAACCTTGCTTACATGAATGCTGTTTAACCAACTGGGCACAGTATTCTGCTGCGGAATAAACTAGACTTAGTTTTAGGTTACAAATACAGTACAGTACTGCAAGAGAGGATGAAGGTGAATAGGAGGCATTACAATCCTTTTGACTAATCCAGTGTCCTGTTTATTCAGCTCTTTACAATTTTTAAAATTGATCTTCAGGAGGTTATCTAAGATATGAGCCTTTTGTACTGTCCTGAGAATATTGTAGTTAAAGCATTTGGGGCTTACTGCCTAACTGATGTCATTCTGACATTTTGATTTCATTAGCCCACTCATTCATCAAATAACACTTTTGTCCTCAAATGCAGCATGATAGCCAAAGCTGAACTTTTATCTTCCATAGTAGAAATCCAATAAAATTTTATTTAAAATGCTGTTAGCAACATGACTCTGTCCCACAGTAGAGTGTCTTCTATTGTTTCGGAGGTGTTAAGTCTTCTGGCATCTTTTAGTTTGGTGCAAAGCCAGTAGTCAGAGATTGAGGATATATGTTTTGTTTGAGTTTTTGATAATCATCTGGACTTTGAAATTTGTCCTTTTTACAGTTTCAGACCTTCTGTAGTGCATTTAATTATATATAATGGCTTCTATTAACAGAACACAAACTACTTAAATTAAAATAGATTAAGATGATGCATCATGTGTCCTTGCACTTTTGTACTCCCCCGTCTAGGCCAGATGTGAAACTGCCAAAATGAAGGCACCATTTCGGGAGTTCGTCCTGCAGTTCCTTTCGCCTGACCTAGTGTGAGAAAGATTAGCCGGCAACATAAAGTTGCTGTTACCAGGGTATGCCAGATTGTGATTCCTCTTCGAGGAGGCTCTTTCTGTGGACCCCACTATAGTACTGTAATAGAATCTATAGTACTTTAGCACTATAGATGTCCTATTACAGATACAGTAATACCCTGGATAACGCTTGCATTGGATAACGCTAAAACTGCATAACGACGACAAATTTTGGGGGAAGATTTGTACCGGAGAACGTTCTTTTTTAGCGTTATCCGATACAGTCGTTCTTAGCAGCAGGGTGGCTGGCTCCGTTCAGCTTCCCAGCCACCCTGCAGCTACGGAAGCAGGGGTGGGGAGGCTGGAAAGCTGACGGGGAGCTCCCTCGTCGGCTTCCCCAGCTATCCCACAGCTGCGGAGGCAAGGGCGGGTGGCTAGGGAAGCCGACAGGGAGTCCCCGTCAGCTTCCCCAGCCACCCTGCAGCTGTAGATCAGGTCCTCTAATCTCTCTGGAGCAGGCAGGGGACATGATCCAAGCTGTTTTTGGGCTTCCCCGACATCCTCAGCCAGTGCAGCAAGCCAAAACGTCAGGGTTCGAATCCCGACATTCTGACTTGCTGCAGCCTCCAGGGAAACAGGGCTTTTTTTAATGTTGTGTGATCAATGCATCGCACAACGTTAAAAACCGGATAACGACGAGACTTGTGGAACCAAGTCTCAACGTTATCCGGGGTACTAGTGTACAGTATATGTTGTGGCTGGGAGAGGTAGCACTTTGGTGTTATTATCACACATTCCTATGTTAGTAGCAGGACTTCTAAAGCTCAGCACTATATATAAAATTTATCTGTTTCTCCACTTGAAAATTCTTGTTTCTTTCTCTTAAACTTTCTGAGTACAGTATAGAGGTTTCTCTTAGCTGTCTCCCCTCCTCCCCCCAATTGTCATATGTCTATTATGGCTAGGCATGCGTAAATCTCTTACTTTTTCCACACACCCTGATTTTTTCCAGTCTAATGCCCTGTCCTGTAGGCTTGTAAGCTCATCTTCATTGTTTTCTTATACCCTTGCTCTTAAGCTTTCGGCCGCCTCGTGTTTTTGTGGTGCCGGATTAGCTTTTGTAATATGGCAAAGTAGAATTGAAGGTTGCCACCAATGAATACTCAAAATTCTGTGCCTCCTTCCACCTTTGACTACTAGGGCTCAATCTCTGTTACAGTTTTCTGTTTGTCACTTGTATCCATTGTTTGTAGGAGTTTCTCACCTCAGTTCTCTGTCAGAAAGAAGATCATACATATGGTAGGTTTCTGCCCTTATTTGCTGTGAATATGAGGGAGAAATCCACTAAGCAGGGATTCTCAACCTGCGGCCTGTGGCCCCCTACTACCTCCACCACACCAGGAGGTGCCATGCGGTGGAGGAAGGGCAAAATGGTTGTCCAGCCTCCGAAGCTATCTGAGGGAGCATGACCCAGTCCCCGGCTTAAAACGGTTGAGAACTCCTGAACTTAGCTGTTTCAACCACATGCACAGTTGTAATTGATAGAAGCAGTTCAGGATCATTATTACCAATTCTGTTTGCAGCATATGTGGAAAAAAATATTACTGTGCAGGGTTTCTCAACCTTGGGCCACTGTGTGTTCTTGAACTTCAGTTTCCAAAAGCACAATTCAGTACACCTGCTGAATGAAGCTTCTGGTAATTGAGGTCCAAGAAGACACAGTGGCCCAAGGTAGAGAACCCCTGCAGTGAATTCTGCATTAATTTTTCCTGCTGTCTAGGACTTTTACCACAGAATAAAAGAAGAAAGCTGTGTAGTTCTTGTGCAAATTCTAAAAACAGGAGCTGGCAATGTTTTATCAGCCCACTCTTACAAACAGGACTAGAAAGCAAGCTTGTTTGTGATATTTTATTATTTTAATAAATACAGTTCCCACTTCTTTTGAATTTTAAAAAATCAGTGGATGCGATACATCATCTTGTGTTAAGCATCTGTAACTCTAGAGATCCACCAGTTGACTTAAACTTCATGAAGCAATTTTCATTTCCAATTTTTCAGATTTTTGCCTTTCTTATGGCTAATTTTAAATACTCATTCTCCATACATCTTAGTAGCCTACTTTCAAGCGGTAGTTGGCTTCTACCTGACGCTTTCCTAATCTGTTGCCCCCCAGATATGTTAAACTTCAATCCCCTTAATCTGTAGTAAATTACAAAAGATGAGAGTTCAGTACATTTGGCAGATACAAGATTGAGGAAGATGGCCCCAACTAATATACCAGAGGTGGCAAACCTATGGCACGCATGCTAAAGGTGGCACTCATAGCCCTCTCTGTGGGCATCTCTGTAGTCATCCCAGCATAGAGTTTGCCCTACCCCTCTGCCCAGCAGCCCAGTCAGAGTGTTTCCTTACTCCCCTGTTGCTGTGTTGGCACTTTGTGATACATAAGTGAGTTTTGGGTTGCATTTGGGCACTCAGTCTCTAAAAGGTTTGCTGTTGCTGTAATATACTGTAAGTATGAGGAAGGATTATTTTATTTTATGAAGCACTAAACCGTTAAATGTTTTTCAAATATTTGCTTCTAAATAAAAATACATTTTAGCAAATCAAATTAGCAAAATAGTCAAAATAGAAAATGGGATGTGTGGCAGGAATGGAAGTCACAGCATTTGATTATGGAATAGCAGGACATATTTTTAAGCTAATTCTGATTACATTTTGTAGATGTCTTTCAGTATCCAGTTATTTTTGTTCACCCCAATTCTGGAAAATGAGAATATTTTGGAAAAGAAGTCTTGTGTTAGAGCAAGATATCCTCTCCAAAAGAAAAAGCAAACAGAGAAGGCACACCACAGGTTACATCATCATGTTGCAGGAGGTGCGCTGAATGGGTAACTTAGTAAAGGGTATGTAAGGCCGCCTACTTTGCTTTTTCACTATGTCACCTGAGGATTTTGAAATGAAGAAATGTTTGACCTGTTGTGATGAAAAAGATCATCACTAGTGTAACTCAGAAGCTCCACTATCAGAAATTACAAGTCTTACAATCAGATAAAATCCTTATGTGTGACAAATAATGACATGGTTAAATTGAGATTTTCTTTTTAAAATGGGGACTGTGGTGGCCTAGTGGTTAAGACACTGAACATGACGACTGGAAAGTCAGCAGTTCAAGACCCAAGTGCTGGACAACAGAGTGAGCTCCCGTCTCTGTCCTAATTCCTGCCAACCTAGCAGTTGGAAAGCAAGAAATTGCAAGTTGATAAATAGGTACCACTTCAGTGGGAATGTAAAAAATGTTCTGTGCAGTCCAGTGTCTAGTCATGCCTGCCACATGTTCATGGAAAGGTCTGCAGATGCAGACTGTGATGGCTCTGTCTGTAAACGGAGATGAGCACCAAACCCTATAGTCAGATACAACTGGCTTTCGAGCAAGGGTGACCTTTACCCGACCTTTCAAAAATGAAATTGTAGTAAATTATTTTAAGAAATCATTAGAAAGAATGAAAGTGATGTGAATAGGGTACAGTAATGGTAAAGCTACTTCTCTGGTGACTTAAATCTAAAGTAACAGAATCAATGCTTTGTCTATCGGTGCATTAAAAAACCTTTTGGATGGTCACAGGGGGTGCCAAGCTGTCATGTGTTGCACTATCATGTGGATCCTCCAGCCCCAAGAGGGTTATGCTGTGTTTCTGCTTCTTCAAGGCCTTAAGCTGGTTCATTTCCAAGTTCGAAATATTGTTGTTCTAAGAAGTAATCAGCATGGCAGGAATCTATGGTAATGGCAAACCTTTCCTGAAGAGTTTGAGAATGTTCTGAAGCAGGTTTTCAGTGTTGTGGAGAACTATATGGAGTGACAAAGACAGATCTGACACTAATGAAAGTGTACAACTGGGACTGTAGTCCCCTACATACTTACTTTTGAATAACAGTAACTTCCGGTGTGACTCAGAAAATGTCCCCTACTCATGGAAAATAATAAATGCAGCCTAATACTGGGTATCCCTGCTTAAGGATTTATTACATTCAAGTAGCTTTGCTCTGAAAGATGTTTTTGCAAGATTTCAGTCTTAAATATATGCAAGTTCCTTGCATGTCTACACAAAATAAGTAGATACAGTAGTACCTCAATTTATGAACACCTTGGTTAACGTAATTTTTGGCTTGTGAATGAAAATGCAATGAAAATAATGAGATAGAGATTAAATTTAAGCAAATTAAAATGTAAAAATGATTAGAATGCAGTTGTACCTTGCTTAAAGAGCATATTATGTTCCACAGGATTGCTCTTTAAGCGAAACACCGTTGTAAGCGACTAATTGTGACTTGGTGGGGTGCGAACACCGATTTAGTTGTTAAATTGAGTTTTTTGTTTTTATTTGTTAAACGAAGCAAACATTCAGAGAAAATTCTGCTCCTTAAGCGAGGTGCTCTTTAAGCTAGGTTTGACTGTATTGTAGTTGGATATGTCTGTGGTTTAGGTATCTGATTGTGGAGCCAGAAGCTTGGTACAGTATTTGATTCCCCAAAATATCTTGCTTGACCACACCCATCTCCTTTTGACCCCCTAAATTTGGTGTATAAAAACCATGCCTGTAAGTTTCACTCTTTGTCTGAAGAAGTTGACTTGATCCACTAAAGCTAACAATAAAAATAAAGCAGTTAGTCTTTAAAGTGCTACAGTTTCTATTTTATTTTGTTTTGTTTTGTTTTCTGATATATATTAACTAGTGAACTGCCCAAAAAGTGCACTAAGTGTGATTGCTTTGCTTATATATATCAGAGAGTAAATAAAACAAAAAGACAAAAACCGTTGTATCACTTTAAAGACTAACTGCTGTATTTTAATGTTAGCTTTTGTGGATCAAGTCCACTTCATCAGACTAACACGGCTGCCATTTCAAAAATGTCAGATGTATATAAGCATATATAACTGGGACCTGATGTGCAATACAGTAATACCTCGGTTAGCTAACATCGGATAACGTCGGGGAATTTGAGGCAAAGATTTGCATCGCACAACGTTAACATAATGTTGTGCAATGCAAATGTTTGCCTCAAATTCCCTGAGGACGTTGATCTCTGCCCCAAAGCCTGCAGGGCTGAAGACCAGCTCTGCAGGCTTTGGGATAGAGTTCTCCATTCAGATCAGCGGTTTGGTTGGGGGGAGAGGGCATGTGCACCCGTTCTCCCCCCAACCAAACCAGCAATCCGATCACATTGGGACTGCCAGGGTGTTGGGGGAGAAAACATGCATGCTCACGATCTCTCCCCCAACACCCCAGCTGTCCTAGGCAATCGCTGGGGCTGCCAGGGTGTTGGGGGAGAGATCATGTGTGCACACGATCAATCCCCCAACACTCAGCCTTTCCTAGGCAATCGCTGGGGCTGCCGGGGTGTTGGGGGAGAAACCATGCACACGCACAATCTCTTCCCCAACACCCCAGCTGTTCTAGGTGATGGCTGGGACTGCTGCAGTGTTGGGGGAGAGCTTGTGCACGGCTTCTCCCCCAACACCCCGGCGGTCCCAGGCAATTCCTTGGGACACCTGGGATTTTGGGGGAGAGATCCCCCTGCCTGGCTTGCTAAGGGGCTTAGCTTTCCAGGCTGGGGGGGGGGGCGCTTCTTAAGATAGACTTGGGAAAGGGTCCCAAGCCTCTTTTAAGAAGCCCCCCCTGGGCCTGGATCGCTAAACCCTTTAGCAATCCAGATTGAGGTTTCTGAAAAGAAGGTGGGAAAAAGTTTTCCTACCTTCTTTTCAGAACCCCTCCCCCCACCTGGCTTGCTAAGGGGCTTAGCTATTTGGGGGGGAGCTTCTTAAGAGAGGTTGGGAAAGGGTCCCAAGCCTCTCTTAAGAAGACGCCGCCCCCCCTCCCAGGCCTGGATCGCTAAGCCCTTTAGCAATCCAGATGGAGGTTCCTGAAAAGAAGGTAGGAAAAAGTTTTCCTACCTTCTTTCCAGATACACCCCGCCAACCAGATCCACCCTCCTGTTCCCTTTCCTCTTCGGAAAGGGAACAGGGTTTTTTTTAACGTTGTGCGATCAATGCATTGCACGACGTTAAAAACCGGATAACATTATGACTTGTGGAACCAAGTCATAACGTTATCCAAGGTACTAGTGTATATTAATGCAGATTTAATAGGAATGTGTACATGCGTTTATACTGTATTTTCATAGTGAGGTCCAAAATTCAGTTTTGAATTGTCAGACCACTGTAGCTTTTGCATCCTATGTTATCAAGTTGCTCTCCTTTTAAAAAGTATATAAGTCTTCCAGTATAGTAGCAGGAATCTTATTGCACTTTGTATAGCATAAAGTTACACCTCCAGAAGTTCGCAAGAAGTTACACCCAGGCAATCTGCATTGTATGCCTGACTCCACAGTTGATCATCTTCTGTGTCTAGGCTAGACATGAAACTGCCAAAATGAAGCCATCTTTTGGTGAATTCATTCTGCAGTTCCCTTCGCCTGACCTAGTGTAAGAAAGATTAGCTGGCAACACAAGGTTGCCATTGCCCAAGGTACATCCAATTGTGGTTTAAAAATACCACAATCATCAAGGAGCTTCTTTCTGGGCCATATACCTTTATTAACCATTCAATATATTTTGAATACGGTGCTTACTTGGCAGATCTATATGGAGTAAAGCTAGTAGCAACAGTGAGATGAAAACTACTGTCCTTCTGTCATTTCTATAGGACTCTTCAACGTGGTGATAGTGTCAATTCTTAACTCCTCTCAGATCGTTGCTATCCCTTTAACAATAAGGTTGTCACTACTAGGGTATGGCCGGTTGTGGTTCAGAAATACCATGATCTTTGAGGAGCCTCTTTCTGTGTACTCTTGCACAGTTGATTGTGCAACTAGTTGTGCATTTTCACCTGAGTAACTGCTTGCTGGATATGACTGCACATTGGGAGGGGACTTTGGAGTGGCTTGTACAACTTTTAGTTACACAGCGGTAGCTAAACAACAAGCCTTAAGCCAGTCCTTCTCCTTCCTTCCTTCCTGTCTCTTTCTGGCCAGTGATAGAAATGAAACCAGTAATGACATGCCATCACTAAACTCAGGTTGCATCTTTCCTTATCTTATTTCCTCCTTTGAGACAGTCTTTTAGGAATTTTACAACAGAGTAATGAGTACATCCTTCTTAAGGTGGTGAGTGTATGGGTTTCAAATTTTGATTTAAAGGTGAAGGGAATAACTGAATGATCCAGCATCTGTTTCCTTTCTGAACTGCTTTTGCTTAGGACAGGTATTATTTAATGTTCCAGTGTCTTAAGTAGATAATGGCCCTACCCAGAAACAGTGACTCGAGTCTCGCCAGTGCAGCGGCTGCTGTTTTGTAAGATGGTTTGAGCAAGTTTTCCCAGTGCCACAGGTATTTGCAGTTAGACGTCTGACTCCCACTGAAATGCTGTAATAAATCTATTAGTCATTAAGCTTCCACAAGATTTTCTGTTACCTTATACAGAATAATAATTTTCGAGAGACAAACTGTGGGTGTGAAAAAGTTGGTTGTTGTTGGAATGCAGAGCTTGGAGGGAAATTTACTGGTTGGGTTCTGCTGGGTATTGTACTCAAAAAAAAAATATTCCCTGAACTCAGTTGGAGTATATGTTAGTTGATTTTTGCCTAGATTAGAATGTCTAGAATCTAGTCACATAGTTTTGTACTTTTCTGTAGCTCTGATTTTTTTTTAAAAAAAAGTCTGATTCAGTCAGGCTCCACTATATTTCTGTCTTCTGACTGAGTTCAGTTTCCTCGGTTGGTTTTAAAACTTTGTTTTTTTGACTGTGTCACGTAGTCCAATATTCTTTTACACTCTTGAGAAGTCAGACTCCCACATCTACTAATCTATAGTTGGTCGGCCAAATTTGGGGTAATCTTGTGCAAGAAAATAGCCAGCTAGTCCTCTGTTAAAGTCCATAGGAAATCGAGCTTGGCAATTAGACTTCACAGTAAACCTGATAACATAATATGACTGACACATGGCTCTTTAATGTGCTTAAACACTCAGGATGTTCAGACACAAAGGCTGGTATCCTGTTGGTGCAAATTTGTACTATGCAAGCCAAATAAGATCATAGTCCATTGATGGATGTTTAAAATTAAATTAAAGCTTCCTATTTGCCAGGACTTTGAACTGCAGGATGCAGAATTATGGATGATGTTACCTTCTTCTTTGTTTTTTAAAAAAGAAGTTTGTCTTATGGACTTGTAAATACAGTATAGTATACTGTATATAGTTATTTCTTGAGTGAGGGATTCTGTTGTGAAAGGTAGATTGCAAACTTTATTTAGAAGTTAATGGCCAGAATCATTCTGGATTTGTGTGGGGTAAACCCAGAGTTACGTAACTGTTTCTAGCTGTCTCTTATGTGCTTAAGCATAAACCCATTTTGTGTGCCACAGTGTACATGCTGGATAGCCCCCCCCCCCCCCAAAAAAAGGCTAAAAACCACATGTTTCTCTGCTGTGCCAGCAGTTTACACTTTGGATCCTGGGTCAGGTTTATGTGAGTGACAACTTGTTCATCATAATTACATTACTTTTTTATAATAATGTTCCTCCCCCCCCCTTTCTGAAAACCAGAAGCTGGCAGGCTGACAAACAGACAACTTACAGGACGGACTTTCTGGCTACTGACCATTTAGCTGGTAAGTTTAATTATGTATATGGTAAGAAATGTTTATATAGTATCAGGCTTTTGGCCCCTAGTCTTCTCTCTCTCTTTTTTAAAATGCCTGTTGTTTGTGGGTTTCACAAGTCTACATGTTTTATTATACCAATTGTTGATATAGCGGAGTCATTTTTTAAAAAGATATTTAATGCACCTTGGCATCTCAGTTATGTTTCCAATACAATAGCTGCTGCTTAAGATGCACACCCAATTTTTTTAAACTAATAAACTTAATAAAATGTGAAATGCTGTAAATCCTCCTAGAGTCATTGTCTAAGGCAGGGGTTCCCAACATTTTCCCGCCAGTTCCCGCCAGTGATGGGATGTAACAGGTTCTCACCAGTTCTCCAGAACCGGTAGTAACTTTTCCCAGTGCCCTGGAGAACCAGTAGCAGCTTTTGGGGGGAACCACCTTCGGGGTTTACCTTTTTACTCGTTCCCCCACTATGCATACGCGCCAAGCACTTGTTGTGCATGCATGCCTACAGTGCTTAGCATGTATGCACGGCCTCCTTGCTGTCCTTGTGTTGTGGGTGTGTGTGTGGGTTGAGGGTGTGTGTGTGTGTGTGTGTGTGCTTATTTTTATTTTATTATTATTATTTATTTTTATTTTTTCTTTGGCTCCGCCCATGGTGTCATGATGTCATGATGTTAGCTCCGCCCACACTGTGATGACATCACAGTGGGGTAGTAAAATTTTTGACATCCCACCCCTGGTTCCAGCCATCACACTCAGCTGTGGGGGCCACTGGCATGGCTATGCCCACTAATTACGTTTTCAGTGGTAGCAGGAATTGTGCCATTTTAGTGGGTTCTTGGGCAGCAGGAGGCTTCCTGAAGCATGTTCACTCTGGTTTGGGATTTTTCTGACCCTTCTCAGCTGAGCTTCAGCAGCTAGAGAGTGACTGGGCGACTTCCTGGTTCCATACAGAGATCCCAGGCACTGACGTAAGCTTTGCCCAGCACCGGAAGTCACCCACGGTGACGCTCTAGCTGTGAAATACAGCCAAGAAGTGTCAGGAAAATCCCTAACTGGGGCGAACATGCTCCGAAAAGCTCCCTGCTGCCCTGGGAAGTGACAGAGCATGTCCAAGAACCCAGAAAAATGTCACAATTCCCACTGCTGCTGCAGTAAGTGGGGAGCAGGTCTAGAGGTGCCTGGGTGGCCACCGTGGGCCGGATTAATGATATGCACAGGCATGAGTATATTTAGCTTCACTGCTATTACTAGAGGGAGAATAAATGTAACAGCTCCATGTCATGATTTAAAAATTAGTAGAGCCATACTGTGCCATGATGAGATCAATGTATCAGTCTTTTGCCAGGCTGGCTAAAAAAAGATAACACAGCACCACTGTCATCCCTAAAAAGATTTTTGTGGCTATAAGGGACCTGATCCCCCTTGTTTGCTCAACCAGAGATACTTACGGCAAGTAGCAGGCGAGTGGCCAAGTATGCTTTTTTTTACAGCATTTTCTGCAGCCTGTTTTGACTTGTTTTGTTTCAAACCACCAGTGGCATACCCGGATTGCGTGTGAGTGGGAAATCGACCATGAGCTCCGTGGCAGTTTTGACCCAGGAAATCTTTGCTGAACATCGCAGCGGTCTTACTCAGCAGCAAGTGAAAGGTGAGGCAATAAGACCAGGGTGATTGAAAGTTCCTACTTGATCACTGTATTAAAAAAATAATAGTACAGTATCTTGCTTTCTTTTCGAAGAGGGCCAAGCTGATTTTCCGATGGGCCTTTTAGTTCTTTGACGCTTGAGTGGAAAAATAAAAATGATACTAACGTGACACTGAGTTTAACAAGCATAAAGAGTACAGGTATTCTAAAATATAGGCTACCAGGCCTGAACAGATTTATTTCATTTTTTAAAATTTGCCAGCCAGTTCCTTCCAAGCATCTCTGTGTACTGCATACATTTGCTGTGCAAGTGGCACATTTGTGTACTCTAAGATCCAAAGCAGAGGTCCCAGATTTTGTTGGATTGTAGTAATAGACCACTTCGGTGGGAAGGTAGCAGCGTTCCATGCGCTCCGGTGTCTAGTCATGCCTGCCACATGACCATGGAAACGTCTGCAGAAGCAGACAGCGCTGGCTCTTCAGCTTAGAAACAGAGATGAGCACTGACCCCTAGAGTCGGATACGACTGGCTTTCGAGCAAGGGAAACCTTTACTTTTAGTAATAGAATAGCTGACAATTGGCTATGCTGCCTAGGGCTCATAGGAGCTTGTACAAGTCCAGCAACATTTGAGATACAAGGTTCTGAAAACCACTGGATTGTACAGTTTTTAATACTTAGCTGTACAGTCATACCTCACATAATGAATTAAATTTGTTCTGTGAGGCTGCTCACTATGTGAGTTTTTCGCTATGCGAAACAAACTCGCATAGCAAAAATTCCTATGGGGAAACTCGGATAACAAGCGTTTCAAGGGGGGAAACTCGCATAGCGAAAAAAAATTGCTATGCGAGTTTTCCCCATAAAAACACTCGTTATGCGAGTTTTTCCATAGGAAATGACCGACTCGCATAGCAAAAATTTTCATAACGCAAGTCAGACTGCTTAGCGAAAAACCCGCTTGTTATGTGAGTTTTTCGCGAAGCGAAACACTCATTGTGCGAGGTTTGACTGTATTTGCAGGGATCAGTTTGCAAGCCAAAGTGGAAGTGTTTGTGAATGCTCCAGTGCACTAGCAAAATATCTGTGAATATCAGTGAGTCTGGTTGTAGCTGCTAATCTTCTGTGCCTCAATAGAAAAATAACTTGCTAATTCAGCAAGCAGCTGGAGGTCTGCTGCACAGTAACGTGTTTCAATGAATAGCTTGACATTAATTATGAAGTGGAGCTATACAGCACTAGAGGTTATTGAACTTGTCATTTGCCTATTCCTTGGGACAAAGTTGCATACCACAGGCTGTCATGAGGAGGAGGCGCAACAGGCATTGATATTAGGTAAACCTCACCCTTGCTCAAAAGCCAGCTGTATCCAACTAGGCTTCAGTGCTCATCTCTGTTTATAGCCAAAGAGGCAGCACTGTCTGTGTCTGCAAACATTTCTGTGGACTTGTGGCAGGCATGACTAGACATGGAACGCTGTTTACCTTACCACCAAAGTGGTACCTATTTATCTACTTGCAGTGTCTTGCTTTTGAACTGCTAGGTTGGCAGGTGCTGGGACAGAGATGGGAGCACACTCCATCGTGCAGCACTCGGGTCCCATGTTAAAATCCTATTGGATGGATCGGATAACGTTAAAGCTCCATAGAGAGCTTTAGCGGTTGTTATCCGATCCATCCCATAGGACCTTAATGCTATTCGATCCAATTCTCCTCCCCAGATTACTTAACGTTATGCGATTTTAGCGTTATCTGATCCAATCGTTATCCGGTGTTTTACTGTATATATAAACCTCTTGTGGCAGGGTAAGCTGATTTCTAAGATAAATGTGGCCTTCTTTATCTTTCAAGAGACCAAAGTGATGACTGTCTGGCTTAGCAAAAATGAAATTGGTCGAGTTTTGATTCAGTAATGCCAGTAATGTAACTTTCAGCTTGCGTGTTCTGCCATCATGCTAGAGAATGTTAAATATCAGCAGGGGAGGAGAAAATTCTGATGAACACTGCCTGTTTTATGAAACCCTTCTTTGTTTCCTTGCTCTCTCCACTCTAGTTACAGCTTTAAATGCTGAAGAAGAGAATGATCCTCCAACTTACAAGGATGCCTTCCCCCCTCTCCCTGAGAAAGCAGCATGCTTGGAACCAGCCCAAGAACCTACTGGTGCCTGGAGCAAAATCAGACCAATCAAGGCTTCTGTTATCACTCAGGTTGGTACAAAGGAGATTTCCCCTTTTGTACCCAGTGATTTTCTTCACCTTGAATTAAAACAACAACAACAGATCAAATTATTTTAAAGGAACTGCAGCCAAATCTTTTCCCCTTCAGTGTAATGTTGTGTGAAAGGGGGTGTTACAAGCAGACCATGCTGCTTGACCAGAACTGAAACTTTTGCTCAAAAGGTAGAGAGCATGCATAGGATTCTGCCATATTTGAGGTTCCCTTGGTCAAAAAGTAGGATTGGGCAACTTCAGAGGGTCTGAGGTCAGAATTTGTATCAGAAGGATTCGCTGTAGACTATGCTAGCCCTAAAATATGGGGGAAGTAAAGTAATAATCTGGAACCCCATTTTATGTTTCATTCTGGGGTCCTTGGAAGTAAAGAAGGACTCTGTGCTTTGGTTAAATGCAATATTGCAACTCCTGGAGTAGGAATTTTTTTTTTTTAAGAAAAGAGTAAAATAATGGGTGAGATGTTGCCATGAGTACAAAAGAAAACTTCCTAATTCACACCATTAATGTTGTGGTGCCCAGAATTACGTATCAGTTTCATGCTTGACAACAGAATCCAATTTTTGCTGGTGAATGTAATGAAGGGTACTCACATATATATGGGTGCATGCTTGTCTTCAAGTATGTTTATTATAGGACAAATCATCTTGGCTGTTTAACTAGAGGAGGACTAAGCATTTAGTCTAAACAAAACAAAGTGTCATTTTGCTTGAGCAGGTGTTCCATGTGCCATTAGAGGAGAGAAAATACAAGGACATGAACCAGTTTGGAGAAGGGGAACAAGCGAAAATCTGCCTGGACATCATGCAAAAGACAGGTGCCCATCTGGAATTGTCCCTTGCGAAGGACCAGGGGCTCTCGATCATGGTTTCTGGCAAGCTGGAAGCAGTGATGAAGGCTCGGAAGGAGATTGTAGCTCGGCTTCAGACACAGGTGAGTGACTCAGTGCTTTGATCTTCTCCTGTAAAACTTTCATCAGGCACAGAAGCTTCCAAACAATGGGTGCTCATAATGTCGCAAATTATTTCAGTATATTACTCCAGCTTTATGCTGCATCTTAACTGTGTAACAGATAAGATGGAAGAGTTCAGGATTAAAAAGAAAGTTCAAGCACAGAGATGAGCACTGAACCCTAGAGTCGGATATGACTGCCTTTCGTGCAAGAGCAACCTTTACCTAGTTGAGAGCAAGTGCAGCCCTCCGGGGTCCAGAGTATGTGGGTATGAGGAACCTTTGGATCTTTCTGGACGTTGCTCAACTTGATACAGTCCTTCATTTTAATTGTTGCCTCTCCACAAGGTTTGCCAGTGGCCAGGATGCAACAGAAATCTATTGATGCTTATTTATTTATTTAATCATATTTCTATGCCACCCTCCTCACAAATGACTCAGGGCGGCTAACAACAGTTAAACATAATCATCAATAAAACCAACAATAAAATACCCACCCATCTCAAGAAAAAAGTGAAAAGTTAAAATTTAAAGATTAAAAAGAAAAAAAAGATTTAAAAATTCACAGATTAAAAAACTTACAAGAGAGAGGGGAGGAGTCAAATGAGCCAGCAGGCCTGGGTAACCGACTGGCTGGTACCAAATACCTGCCCCGCCAGCCAGGTCTTCACACCCTCTCTGAAGGACAGCAACTCTGTTTGGAGGTCCAGCTTGGTTGACAGAAGGTTCCATAGGGCCGGAGCAGACACAGAGAAGGCCCTCCTTCTGGTGCCAGGGAGATGCTCCTCTCTAGCTGATGATACGACCAGAGAGCCTCTTTGATCCACTCCGGTGGCATGCTCTGGTGGGTGATAAATTCATTGCTTGAGTTTGGGGTGGGGGAGGGGTATAGATTAAGTCTATTTAGAGAATTGCAAAGTTCCCAACTCTGACACAGTTCATCTTGAGGGGGGGGGGGAATTATTTGAAATTGAGATTGCTTTTTTTATTAAAGCCTTGTCAACAGTTCAGAAATGATGCCACTTAGCCTACTACTGTGGTGGTGAACCTTGGCACTCCAGGTGTTCTTGAACTTCAATTACCAGAAGCAGTAAACCCATTCGTGTGGATTCACAGAGACTTGAGTTTCTGGGAATTGAAGTCCAAGAACACCTGAAATGCCCATGTTCACCACCATAAGGCCTAGTATATGTTTGCATCCCCGTATGCCTCTCTCTTTTGATGGGTCACACCATAAGAAATTGACTATGAATTCAAGACAGATTAAAGAACGTACTTGCACATAGAGTGCAGAATTATGGTCTGCTACAAGAGGACTGTCTTCTTTTTGAAAGGGGATTAGACAAGTTTATGGAAGATTGGTCTGTCTGCAGCTGTCAGCTTTGAAAGTTAAATTAAAGAAAACCTCTATATTTGGGGAAATCTGCCACATTAACTTCCTCAGACAGGCAGAGACATTGCCCTCTTTATGATCTGTTTTAACAGTGGCTAATTGGTCCCTGCCAGAAATAGGAGCTTGGGATTAATGGATGGCTGGTTTTAGCCAACTGCATTTTAAAGAAATAATTTGATCAGAAGGCAGTAGCTTCAAGTCTGATGATTACCCTACATTTTAGTTCTTCTTTTGTTTCTTCATAATTAAAGATTCTTGATATATGTGTTAGCACAGTAGTTAAAGGTCGCCCTTGGTCGAAAGCCAGATGTATCCAACTCTAGGGTTCAGTGCTCATCTCTGTTTATAGCCAAAGAGCCAGCGCTGTCTGTCTCTGCAGACGTTTCTGTGAACATGTGGCAGGCATGACTCTACTTGCAATTTCTTGCTTTTGAACTCCTAGGTTGGCAGGAGCTGGGACAGAGAAAGATCATGCCATCATGCAGCACTCGGGCCTCGAACTGCTGACCTGCCAACCTTCCACTCATCAAGTTCAGTATCTTAACCACTAAGCTACTGCAGTCCCTCTTATTAGCACAGTACCAGTCTGTGTGGATGTGGCAAAAGAATGACACTTATGTTTCTGGCATCCTTGTTGGCACAGTATAAGATACCAGAAACATAGATGTCATTCTTTTGCCACATCCAAACAGACTAATTGTGTTAGAATAGAGTCCTAAGATAAAAATGTTACTAAATTTTCTTAATGTACTTTTGTGGGTTATTAAAAAAAAAAAACGCAAAGCAAGGAACAATATTTGTCCTTAATTCCTGGCAGTTTCTCAAGGTTTATTTATTAATTATTTATTTATTAATCAAATCTATATTCTGCCCTACTCGCATAGGTGACTCAGGGCGGAGCACAAACGCCATGTAATACACCACTAAAAACACTAAAAGAACAAAATAAAAATTAGACTAAAGAAAACCGAATAAAAGGAATGGGGGTAGGCATAGGAGGGTAGATAAAGGAAGTTAAATTAACCAGCGGGGGGGGGGGGGGCAGGGTCAATGAACCATCACTACCCCACACCATTCCTGCCAGCCAGGTTTTCAGGCCCTTTCATGTATGCATCTCAAAATCATAACCAGAGAATTGACTGCCAAGGTACAAGTTGTAGGAGAGAACATACTGAAAAATCTAGATGGGCAGCGTCATTGTGACTTGTCTGCTTCCCATGGAGAAAGCCAGGTATACCTGTGTCCTCTCAGTGAAATGATCTAAAAGAGGCAATGAGTGGTAAACAAAATATTTGACTATATATACATTCTATATATAATTTTTTAAAAAATAATATGCTATGCTTCCGTTGCAAAAGAATTTCAATTTTTTAAACATAAAAATAAGATAATTGTTATAATGAAAGCAAAGAAATATCTAAATATAGAGACCAGTATCCTGTTGAGATATACAATTTAGAGAATGGCAGTAGCATAAGCATTACCACCACTCCAGCAAAGTATCTTTAGCGTGTCTAATTTCACACTGATTCTGAGATTGATTGCACAGCCAGCTGTGTGATGGGTGAATGCTTATACAATTTCCCTTATGCTATATATAAGATAATGTTCATGGTACATGCATGAGTACTGGGAGCCAAGACACAAGTTTGAAGCTAATAAATAAATAAAAAGAAAAAATTGAAAAGCCCTGAACAGTTTATAAGGCAATGTTTTAATCTAGCACTCAAAAGAGAATACAGTACTATATCTGCTGAAGGGAGGGTGTTTCTTGAGTTAAGTGCCATAACAGGGAGAATGCATTCTTATATGAGTGGTAAATCTATTTCTCTTATTGATAAAATTGGACTTTTGTCATAAGTACGTTCATAGAGAAATATTCCAAAATACAGTAATACCTCATATAACATTAGTATCGAATAACACGAAAATCGCATAACATCAAGGAATCTGGGGGGAAGAATTGCATCAGATAACATTAAGATCCTATGGGATGCTTCAGATAACAACCGCGAAAGCCTGTGTGGTTACAATGTATCTCTATGGATCCCATAGAGGATCAGATAACACGAAAAATCATATAACACGAAGACTTGTGGAACCAGGTTTTAGCGTTATATGAGGTTTTACTGTACTGAAATTTATTTAGCATCAAGCCAGTCAGACAAATTCCTAACTACATATATCAGAGAAATGTTGTTTTCCACATGTTAAGGAATGTTTTTCAGAACTGAAACACAGTTTGGGAATACCGATGGATAAGATGATTTTTTTAACAACTGCATGTCCAGTCATTAGAGCTCATAATTGGATGCAGTTTCATGAATTCACAGTTGCATCCTCGTGGAGGGCAATGTAGCATCACAAGACATCCTAGCAGAATATCTTGGAAATGCCCCAGCTTTGTGGCCTCTATGTGTTTGTAACTGGCAGGCCAATTTTAATCCAGGATTTATCTTCAGGACTTTGTAAGAACCTGATTAGTTTAATCTTATCTAAATTAAATTTATTGACTGAAATCTATTTTGCAGTTACACAGGAGGAGTAACTTTTAGAGGTGAATTGCCATAACATAAGAAATCTCCTTACACATTATCTGTTGCCTGCTGAGTCATGGCATTCGGTGTGCAACACATAATGTCTACAAAGATTTCTTAACTCAAGTAGTTCACCTCTCAAAGTTAAGTCTTTTGTGTGACTGCATAACAGGATTTAGGCCAATGAGTTCAGAAAGTATGTTAACAGATAGTATGACAGTTTATTCAACAAAATGTGTTTTTCCCTACTTTTTATTGCTGGCCACACACTGGTGAGCTCTAGATGAGGTATAGTCTTTTAAAAATATGAAATACACTAATACCTCAGATAACATTTACCTCGGATAACGCTAAAATCGCATAACGTTAAGTAATCTGGGGAGGAGAATTGGATCAAATAACATTAAGGTCCTATGGGATGTATCGGATAGCAACCGCTAAAGCCTGTGCGGTTACAATGTATCTCTATGGAGCTTTAACGTTATCCGGTACATCCCATAGGATTTTAACATACATCGGATAACACTAAAAATCGGATAACACCAAGACTTGTGGAACCAAGTCTTAGCGTTATCCGAGGTATTACTGTATGCCTAATGTCTGACGAAGTGGGTTTGATCCACGAAAGATAACATTAAAATACAGGAGTTACTGTATATACTCAAGTATAAGTCTAATTTTTTAGCCTCCAGAATGAGATCCAAAAAAGGGACTCGACTTATACTCAGGTCAACGATACAGAGGGTTCCAAAACTGCAATGGTGCAAATTCAAATATACATTTTTTAAAAAGCACTAACACTACCATAAAAAATGGAAAACATACCCACATAAATGTCTGAATATATTAATTTTACCACATTTTCATGTATTTTAATTACTGAAACTCACTAGCAGCAGCTGCATTTTCCACCCCCAACTTGTACCCGAGTCAATCTATCTTCCTAGTTTTAGAAGTCCAAATTAGGCACCTTGACTTGTATTCCGGACCACTTATAATTGAGTATATACCGTAGTCTTTAAGGTGCCACAACATTTTTTGTTTTGTTTTATTTATTAAGATATACTTGTGCAGACTAACACAGGTACTACCACTTCAAAAATGCCTATACAAATTAACATTAAAAAATACTACCATTGGAAAAATATGAACAATATGTGTGTTTGTGCACTTTGATTTATAGTGATCCTTATAGGGTTTTTAAGGTGTATGATATTAAAATGTGGTTTTACTGTTGCCACCCCACTGTGAGTTTCATGACAGAAGAGGCCTTAAACCAAGGTCCTCTACCAGTCTATCCACTGCACCATAGTGGCTGAAATCCTGCAATAAGTCACAACTAGAGTAGACGCAGTTAATTAGTGAGGATTTTGTGGGTCAACATCTTTATAAGTTCCATTGATTCCGTGGGCCTACTGTAGTTGCACCTTACTCACTTTCTTGGAAAGTATAATGGTAAAATAATACCAACAGAAGAACATTAAATTAGCAGAAAATAATAAAACATTATAACATTTAAATCCAGCAGCAAAGTAAGAGTGAAATTACATAGAAGCTGTGTGAATTGTGCTTTATGTTAAATTGTTTAACTTAAATCAAGAATGGGGGAAATATTCATTCAGATTTTGTTGGGCTGAAATCTCCATCATTCGTAAACAGAACAGCCACCAGTGAGGGATGAGGCGAATTTCCACCCAATAGTTTTGCTTTAATTAGTGAAGATTTAAATGAATTTGAGAGTTTGTATGTATGGGCTCAAGTGGTTAAGACACTGAACTTGAAGACTGGAAGATCAGAGTTCGATTCCCAAGTACTGCTCCCATCTCTGTCCCAGCTCCTGCCAACCTAGCAGTTTGAAAGCAAGAGATTGCAAGTAGATAAATGGGGACAACTTCGTTGGGAAGGTAAACAGCATTTCATGCACTCCAGTGTTGAGGCATGCCTGCCACATGTTCATGGAAACATCTGCAGATGCAGACACCGCTGGCTCTTTGTCTATAAACAGAGATGAGCACTGAACCCTAGAGTCAGATGCGACTGGCCTTCAATCAAGGGCAACCTGTATATGAGTACTCCTCCTTTGTCCATGCCTTGAGTATAGAAGAATGGTACCTTTTTTAAAAAAAAGCCAAGTAGACTAGATTCTATACAGGGAAGACTCGGCAGGGATTTTTTTTATTTAGTAATGGGAAAGTAGTCAAATCTACAGTATAATTTTTCCGCCTCTAAACTTAAACTGGTACCATTTGGAGACATCCTGATTATTTGATTTCACTGAATATACGGACAGACATCCTACTTCTGACAGTCGCTTGCAGTAGTGACCTTTGGTATATATTGTTATTTCCTCCTCTTGTTCTGTTGTATAACGGGAATCTGTACCTCTTCAAATTCTAGTTTCCCCTCTGGAAGTAAAGTATGTCCTCTGTTGGAATGTTTGAAATGACCGTTAAAATGGTAGAAAGGCATCTTTGTCAAGAATCGGTTTGTAATTCCACCCTACAGGCTTCAGCAACAGTCGTTATTCCTAAAGAACATCACCGCTTTGTGATTGGTAAAAATGGAGAGAAGCTGCAGGATCTTGAGCTCAAAACTGCCACTAAGATCCAGATTCCCCGCCCGGATGACCCCAGCAACCAGATCAAGATCACTGGCACCAAGGAAGGGATTGAGAAGGCTCGACATGAAATTCTATTGATCTCTGCTGAGCAGGTAAACTGTGTTGTCTCTGTGAGTGGCTAACCTGTTTCCTCAGGGGCATTCTAGGACAAGTTAACTCCTAATTCTGGCTAAAATAATGCTCCCCAAATTAACTAGTTTTATGAACAGCTGCCCCTCTTTTGTTCTCACTAACCATTGAAGACTTTGATCCTATGCATATATATCTTAAAAAGCAAGTTCTAGTAACATCAATAAATTTTGAACAAGCTATGCTGAAGATCAGAAGACGTGGATAGTTTGCTTAGAGGAGCTAGGTCTAGCCTATCTGATGAAACACATGTGTTTGGTCTTACTGATAATCTGATTAAGAATTTCTTGGAGTAAAAGTCCCATCATTCTGCATTCTGGGAGTTCCACTTGACAGACCCAACTGCAGAAACCTAATCGGCTTTACTGAAGGAATGGTTTCATAGTGCAGCCTTAGCTTACTGTCATACAGCTAACTGAAAGCTTCCTTTCTAAACAGAAAGTTAGAGTGCAGCTAGACTTGATCGAAGCCATGAAGCCTTCTCAGCTAGGCCTTTCCTTCCAGGGAGCCACAGTTAAGTGTCTGTAGGTGTGGGTCTGTCAGGTGCAACTCCAAGAATGGAGCATTATGGTATTGTAGTGCAAGATTTTTTTTAAAAATCCATACCTAATGATGATGTGGTTATCTTGAGAAGATACAGGTTTTTGGGTACTTCTATGCCATGATGAGTATTGTGTAGCTTCCATGTTTTTTGTAACAGTCATCAACACACAGAGCAGCTGCCAAGACTTCAGTTGACTAATTACATTATATTACCTTGTCCGCCCCGGGCCCCCTTCTGTTACTGGTTTCTGCGTTCAAAATTATTTCCATCTTTAAAATAATGTATTGGAAGGTAGATTTCTAAATACAGTTGTACCTCGCTTAAAGAGGATAATGCGTTCCACAGGATTGCTCTTTAAGCGAGTTTGCTCTTTAAGTGAAACACCATTGTAAATGACCAATTGTGGGGGGATTGTGAACCCCAATTTATTTGTTAAGCGAGTTTTTGGTTGGTTTTATTTCTTATGCGAAGCAAACATTCAGAGAAAATTCTGCTCTTTAAGCGAGTTACTCTAAGCAAGGCGCCCTTTATGCGAGATTTGACTGTACTGTACTTCTAACAGCCATGTGTCTCTAGCTCTCAGACTAAGGTGGTGGTAGAGGGGGATCATATGGCATTTTATGCAAAAACTAGGGAGGTGTGAGTTTTAGTCTCAAGAACTTTAGACCTAGGTGCATAGGCATTTCAGTAAAAGTTAAGGCTAAGACATCCATTGTTAATGGTCACTTAGAAATATTTTTTGTATTGTCTTACAGACACTGGTGTATATGTGTGTATGTATAAAAATAAAATATATTAAAACTTTTGTTTCCCAGGATAAACGTGCAGTAGAAAGACTTGAGGTGGAGAAGGTATACCATCCTTTCATTGCTGGCCCGTTTAACAAGCTGGTGAGTGAGATCATGCAAGAGACAGGGACACGCATCAACATCCCACCTCCCAGCGTCAACCGGACAGAGATAGTCTTCATTGGAGAGAAGGAGCAGCTAGCCCAAGCAGTAGCTCGTGTAAAGAAGATCTATGAGGAAAAGGTATAGTTCTTTATGAGCTTCCAGGTGGTACCATCTTCTTCTTCTTCCATATCTAGGTCAGATGTTAATCTGCCAAAACAAACCCACCTTTTGGTAAATTCATTCCATAGTTCCTTTTGCCTGACCTAGTGTGGAAAGATTAGCCAGCACAAGGTGGCCATTGCCCGGGGTATGCATGATTGTGGTTCAGAAATACCACAACCCTGAAGAAAGCTCTTTCTGTGTAGCCTGGTACCATAATTATTGGCTTTGAGTGGTGCTTTCTTACTGTTTGTGAAAAGTTCCTGCCTATCTAGTTTTTCCACAGGTAGTTATATTTCCTTCTCAGCTTCCTCTTAACACTTTCTTCTACAACTGATTTAAATATCCCAGCTACAAAATCAACTGTTCATGAACACATTTGGTCACTGCCATGGAACTAAAGCACAGAACCACTGGTTATTTGTTCGTGAGCTAATCAAGAGTACAGAGTTGTAGAAGACATCTTATCATAGCAGAGGCAAAATCACAGCAAGCACACTTGGGGCATCAGACGTGACCCAGAAATGCTATCTCTGTTTTGTAGTTTTTCTCTGCTTCATATATTAAGAATGGAGAAAATAAAATGTAGGTTTACTGTATTTCATGTCTTATCTTAAAATATTCTGTGATTAACAGCCTTTTTTTTTTTGAATTCTTTACTGCCTGAGATGTGTCAGGCACCATCCTTGGGGGGGATATTGGAAGGCCACCCAGAGTCGCATTGGTGATTGGGCGGCTATACAAATCTAAATAAATAAATAATATTCAAGAAGCAATTTAAATCTGCTCTTTAGAGGTTTTCGGGATATCCTCCCCAGCGTTGTTTAATTTTGATTAGATTTATTACATCACTTTGATTTATGTGTATGTCGCCTCTGAAATATTTTTGGCCTGAATTTTCAATCTCAGTTGTTGTTTATATTTGTATATTTTTAACATACACTCGTTGTTAAGTGGATGGCATACAAGTCCAAATACAACAATAACATTGTATTCTTATGCTTTATTTAATTTTGTACTCCAACCAGAGTAGGCAGGCTACCCAGGTGGGCAGTGTACAAATGGAAACAAACAAATAAATGAGTAAATAAAAAAATAGATTATTTTGTAGAATACACACAAACCAAAAAGTTTCCATTTTTCTGTGCCTATTGCTTCTATTGGAGCATTTATTTCTCTCTGATTGGCTATTCCATCCCTTCCCTCCTTTTCCACTGATTTTATGCATGACTCCCTAACCTCTTTTTCCTCACAGAAAAAGAAGACTACCACTATTGCCGTGGAGGTGAAGAAATCCCAGCATAAGTATGTTATTGGTCCCAAGGGGAATTCCTTGCAGGAGATCTTGGAGAAAACTGGAGTCTCGGTCGAGATCCCACCCACTGACAGCAGCTCGGAGACTGTGATACTGCGTGGCGAACCTGAAAAGCTTGGGCAGGCACTGACTGAAGTCTATGCCAAGGTAAGCAGGGTGTGGTTCAGCTAGACATTCCTGATGCTTCCCTTCCCAGGCGTTGCTGTCAGAGTTGTCAGAATTTCCAAGCTGTCAACGCTAAGGAAGCCTTCAGGACCCTTGAATGTTGCCTGAGCTCAGGAGTGGGCAAAATGAGCTTGAAGAAGCTAAATCTTGACTAGATGGAGATGCTTCTGATCAGTAGAAAGTCAGATCTGGGAATCAGAATTCAGCCAGCTCTAGAGCAGGTTGTTCTTCCCCTGACAGGTCAAGTTTTTGTAGTCTGGGAGAATCTCTTGATTGCACTCTTGCTGGACTCCAGTTAGCAGCAGTCCATCCATGCTATAGTAGCATCCCACTGTGTTCAGTTTGTAGTTCAGGTTGCATACACTGTATCCAGCTATGACATAAATATTCACCAATCTGATATAAAATATTTGTAGTTGATAATCAGAATGAATAGCATGGTGGTCTTATTGTGCTATTGTGTGTCACTGAAGACTGCAGAGATGTCTTTTCTGGCACCTGCGTTAAGAATCCCCCACAAAACTATTGGGTTGAGATGAGAATAATTAGACAAGTAACTATATATTTGGGATAACATAAATTGTCCATGGATTTCTGTAGTTCTTCATGCCAACAATTTATTTATTTATTAGTTCAAATTTATATTGTCGTCCTCTTGCCGTAGCGACTCAGGGCAGCTTACAAACAATACATTACATTACAATACAATATGTTTCTTTTCTAGGCCAACAGTTTCACAGTCTCCTCTGTCTCTGCCCCCTCTTGGCTTCATCGTTTCATCATTGGCAAGAAAGGACAAAACCTGGCCAAAATCACTCAGCAGATGCCAAAGGTATGATCTCTTGAATTGTTAATAACAACAGCAGCAGCAACTAATTAACATCAGAGTTGAGGAATTGATAGGGGTGGTTGACTTCACTTGGACATTCATGTGTGTAGCTGTAAGGTGGGTTAAGATTAGAGGGAAACCGTCTACCAAAGGATAATGTGGTCCCCCCCCCCCAAACTATTCATCCTTCAAAAAGTATAACAAATGAGTTGTAATCTTTGAGAAAGCGATTGTGTCTTTTTACAATACATTATTGACAGTTCTGGTATATGAAGTAATAGATTCTATAGAATGTCTATATTTCTGAAGTCTGGGTGAGAAGTAGGAAGACGTTAAATTGACAGTGAGTAGAAATAAGAAAGAACTTCCTTTTGCTGAACCTTTTGTAATCACCATTTTAAACAGGAGTAGATTTGAGAGGGTTGGATTGTGATGGCTTAGAGGTTAAGATGCTGAACTTGATGAGTGGAAGGTTGGCAGGTCAGCAGCCTGAGACCTGAGTGAGCTCAACCATCTCTGTCCCACTTCCTGCCAACCTCTGCCCCCTCCCCCCGGATTCACTCCACCTGGCCGGGGGGGGGGGATAAGAGGGCCACTGGCAGGAGCCACAGCTGAAGATGCAATATTTCATCTATTTCAAGACAGACATGCAAAATCTTCAGTTATTTTGCCCATGTTAATTGCCAGCCAAAACTCAAATACACTTTTAAGTTGATCCCAAAATTTTAGTTAAACAGAGGCCTGTCAAATCTGCCTAGGAATCTACTTGTGAAGGTGCCAATAAAAATTCAGAGTAGAACCCTCACCACAGAGCTTTTACAAATAGGCATTGTGTGGATTTCATGCATTATACTTTGATGGCTATGTCTTGTTTCTTTCAATGAAAGTCTCCCCATTGACTTTCACATTTCCAAAATATAAATGCAGAGGATGTAATGCAGCATCTCTACTTGGAAGATAAAATAGCTTTTACTCTTTTGCTATTTCCCTGATCAAATTTCATCAGACTTATCATACTGAAGTTGAATTGTTTCCTTGACTCTAAAAGGTTCACATAGAATTCACTGAAGGAGAGGATAAAATTACTCTGGAAGGACCTACAGAGGATGTGAATATGGCTCAAGAACAAATTGAGATCATGGTTAAAGATCTGGTGAGTTAACAACTGGAAAATTTTGTCAATTGTTGCAAATGCAGCACAGTTTTGTCTTTCACTGTTTACATTGCCTAGTCCTGCATCTTTATATCCTGTTGTGGAAAAATGTGGAATTTATAATTGGCAGCAAAGAGAATCCACTGTGCTCAGCTGAATTTATATCTGATATGTATATTTAAGATTGCAGTTCTGGGAACAAAAGGAGACTGTTAAATTTGGAATGGCTGTTAGAGAACAAAAGGCTATGTTAGAATATCTTTTGAATAAAGCAGTAGCAGGTCACCTCTAAGGTGTGTCTTTTCATTCAAACTTGAACTACTTAGCTCAGTGGGACATCTGGATGTGTTTGCCTTTAGTTATCTATTGTGTTGTGGTTAATGTTGCTGTTTTTTTGTTTGTTTCTGAAATAGACATTGCGTCTGATTTTGATTAACTGTGGACGGTTTTTTTGCAGATCAACCGGATGGATTATGCTGAAATCAATATTGACCATAAATTCCACAGACATCTCATTGGAAAGAATGGAGCCAACAGTGAGTTAAAAGTTATTTCATACCTCTGCATGCTACATATTATTTTTGCCCCCCATTTATGCCCCCCATTTAAGCAAGAATAGCCAGATACAGATATTGGTGGTGGTGCAGGTGCCAGTGTTGGGAAAGCACACATTTACTTCTACGTCTCCTGTTTTTTAAATTCTCTGTTGGTCAATGAATTAAACTGTACCCCCACTTTTCCCTTCCATATTTTGCAGTCTCCAAATGACAAGTCAGTCAGTGTTTCCCAAAACCCAAGCTATTCTCCAAGAAAGTGATGTCTTGTTCTGAAACAGGATTGGATGGGAAAGGATAGATAGGATAGCTGTTCATAATAGAATATTTCTATTTGCAGTCAACAGAATTAAGGATCAGTATAAAGTATCTGTACGAATCCCTCCCGACAACGAGAAGAGCAACCTTGTCAGGATTGAAGGAGACCCTCAGGGAGTTCAAGAGGCAAAGAGAGAGCTGTTGGACCTCGCGTCACGTATGGTGAGCTGTGGGAAACGGAACTGTGTCCAAGAAGAGAAGGGATAAGGATTTCTGCCCTCTTTTCTCATCCCTGCTACCAACAGGGACATCCCTATCTGAGTGCCTGATTCATAGGATAAGACTCAAGGGTTGGCAAACAATGCAGTTTAACTAGTTAGTCAAACAGTACCAGCTACAATGTGAGGTTAGTAAAGGACAGCGTGTCTCTTTGGCCTGTCCTGTACATCATGGAGACTTTTTTAAAAAAAATTATTTGCAGGAGAATGAACGCACTAAGGACCTGATTATTGACCAGAAATTCCATAGAACTATCATTGGACAGAAGGGTGAACGGATTCGGGAAACCCGTGATAAATTTCCAGAGGTAACACATGACTTTTTCTTAAATTCAAGTGTTCCATGTTTATTTTTATATTTGTGCCCTTCCTTCAGCTCATACCAGTTTCCATCTGAGATTGCAAGTACCTTATATTTTCATGATGCTGAATTCTCAATTGGGCTGAAATAGACTCTGTTATAGGTGTTTCGAAGGTCCTGTTTCAGATGGGAAATAGGCCAGAGTTTCTCCCTTTCCAGGCAACCAGTCTCTTGTTATGATGCTGTGCCATCTTACCCAAACACAGTGCTTAATGTATCATTGCCTTATGATCAGTGAAATGATTTATTGATTCCATACTATTTATTTATTTGTTTGTTTATTTATATCATCATACTTCTATGCCGCCCTCCTCACAAATGACTCCGTGCGGCTGACAACAAATAAAATATACCAATTATACAATCCCACAATATAAACCCACCCATCACAAAATATAAAAAGTTAAAATTTAAAAACAGTAAAAATTAAAAAGCAAAAAATAAAATACAGCTAAGAACACAGAGGGGTTTTTAATACTATGGAGATAACTATCTGGAACTTAATACGTATCACCTCAGTAGCTTGTACGATCTTGAATTGACTTTTTCTTGTAGGTTATTATCAACTTCCCAGATCCAGTACAGAAAAGTGACATTGTCCAGCTTAGGGGACCCAAGAATGAAGTGGAAAAATGCACAAAGTTTATGCAGAAGATGGTGGCAGACCTGGTAGGAGGCATTTT